>OY294028.1:36019743-37219743 GCA_958510845.1 Cantharis nigra | reverse complement strand
ATGAAAAGTTATTTTACATAGTAGAGCCTCGCATCTCAGCTACTTTAGGGGTTACCTGCATCCCTGGTTAAGAACCACTGTATATATGGAATAATGAATGCATAGTTATAAATAACTCAGATTAAAGATGACAACCATGTTTGTGTTTGTTGATAGATACCGTCCTTCGTACAAAACCGCTATAAATTTGTCAGGTATTTTTCCTTTCAACTTTTAGTTTATCTACAGTAAATTACATAATGTACCTACACAATTTTGCTTTTTCATAGGAAAATATTTGCAATCAACTAATTTATTCAGTTTTGTTCGTGTAAATATGTAATATTATAATCAATTTTCCCAAAGCAACAACGTGACAATTATTAGGTATCTGGTTATAAATAATGCTAATTAAATTTAGATAATGTTAATTATATTTCGTTATGCAAAACATTAGATGAAGTTTATATATGAATCTTGTTTTCGAAAATAGATTATTAGTTAGTATGAAACAGTACTAAAGAATTTTAAATTTAAATAAATACAACTTACCACGACACCTCTAATTTTTCATTTGCTTCTAACGGTTCCGTCGTCGACACATTACACAATAATTGTATTGCCTGCCTAATTTCGAATCTTTTTGTAAATGATTGTGCATCATCGTATTTTGCACTTATAAGAACTGTAACAAAAAAACAAAATAAATTTCTATTATAAACAATTTCCACTGAGCGAATCGTGTACAACAAGTGGAAGTATTTTGAAAGAATTATTTCATTATAACTGTGGAGTTATTAGTGGGTATATTTTTATTTAGAAATAATGGCATATTATGTTGCCTTTCATTTTAACTACGAAGTTTTACTTTTGATATGTAAATAATATCTCCAGTACACCAATAAATATTTCGTGTATATAAGCTATTCAGTTGTTAAAACATTTTGCATACCCCTGGTACTGTGTTAATTCATTATTATAAAGCAATTAAAACATAATTGGATACGATTGGGTTAGGCTAAATTAAAAACAAGTACTTGTGTTTTGTCTGAACAATATTCTACGCATTATATTATCATTTATAGTACATTATTCCATTATTTGGAATGAAACACCAAAATGAAAGTAGGTGTACAGTGTACACAATTTTTGATTTTTAGAGTTACAAGATTAAATAAGATAAATATAAATAGAGAATTTTATTAAAAACAATATACTTTTGAAATTCACTAGTAGGAATTACTAATTATGACATTGCGAGCCATTTAATTTTACACTGTTTACAATGTATTAAACAAATTTTTTAAAACTGTATTAAATGCTTTGATTAAAAGTTTTAATAACACTGACTATTAATATCTGTTTTTCTTAGTGTTTTAGTAATAATAATTTAATGGCTTCTCACCCTAGGGGCACGAAATACTTAAAGAGAGAACACGAAAAATGGAAATACAAAAAATCTATTTGTTGAAAAACAACATTTTTTAACTCTGTAAACAGGAAGGGTGCAAATAGAAAAAGGTTGAGAAGCGCTGTACGGATTTATTATTTATTAGAGCAGCCTCTTAGCAGTTGGGTTTTTAAAACCATTGAAGTAATTATGAAGTAATGTAAAGTACTGCTTCTGAATATCAAAATGGGTAATCTATTATGGGAAACTCTCTAGATCAGTGTTTCCCAAATGTCTCGAAATTGCGGTAAACCAAAATAGCGTATTCAAATCGCTTAAAAACAAGCAAGAAAACTTATATGAATTTATAAAATTTCTTTTTTGTGTGTACAAGAGAATCATGATCTTCGTAGGCATTTGTAATACAATAGTCTCAAAAATATGAACAGTGAAAATCATGTTTGTGACTACAGTTTCGATTTCATTCATGATTTTTCAATGAATTGTTAAAATTTTGAATTTCTACGAATTCAAAATATTACGCCCCTTTAATGTATAAAATATATTATTTTATTTGTCTACTTTTATTATTTTATAAATAGTTCAGTAAAATTGCATCGAAAAGTAGCTAATATTTGAAAAACGGATTGAAAACAAAAGAATTATTACATAAGATATATTTAAAATTAAAATCTGTTTGACAATTTAAACGAAGATTTGAGAATCATATCTTCAATGGTTATAAAATACTATTTATTGATAAGCAAAATAGATTCTTGTATTATTTGTTTTTATAAAACATAAAATACCTATGTGAGAGAAACGTTTATTCACTATGATCCTATTTTAGATGTATAAAAGAAACAAAAACTATAAACACAACTTGTAATGAAAATAAGTTGGCAATGATCATTTAAATGTTTACTTATTTACTACAGTGTACGCAGCACATTTAGTATTATCAAAGTATTATGTAGTAGGTAAAATATATTGAGATTATTCTGTTTATTTTAAATTAACTGCTCGATAATAATTGACGAAAATGGCATTCGTTAGATGTTCCGATCTAATCTGTATATTATATTTTTTTGATTAAAAATATAAAATTTTATTGTGGAAGTTTTTGAAATTTAAAATATTATTTTAAAAATGACTCCTGCGCATTTTAATAAAATCCCTATTTCTGACTCTGGTGATCTCAACACAAAGTTAAACCTACATTCCGGACGTGATACAGCTATTTTAGAAATTATTTAGTGTTCCATCGTAGGATTCACCCTCACAGATGCGGTCGTGTATGGATTAACGAGATTCCCATAGTAAATTTTAACAAACCAGAAAAGTTTTAAATAAATTCTGAAAACGTTTACTGTAAAAATGAACAACCACCTTTTCTATGTCAAAATAAGTGCAAAATTTCCATGAAAATAAATAAAGGAGGCAGACCAAACAAAATGTCTTCCCAAGATTGTAGAAGAGTTATTAGATATTTGGTAAAGTTTCTTCAGGTAATAATGGTGCATCACTTTTAAGACGTGATATTAGTAAAGCAGTATGCACATTGACAATTCAGCGATCATCCATAATGTTCAATTTGTAGCTTTAGAGTAAAGAAAAAACCACCACTTTTCAAGAAAAACATTAAAACAAGACTAATTTTTGTAAAAAAAAATATAAAAAATGGGCGCATGATAACTGGATGAAGGTGATTTGGTCAGATGCGATTAAAATTAACAAAAATTCAACTGATGGGTAATAATGGCATTGAAAAAGAAAAAGAAAATCCATGCAATTAAAAGGTTTCATTAAAACATCTAACCATGGTGGAAGTAATATAAGGTTATGGAGGTGTATGATGGACTATGGTGTTGGAGTATTGAATAAATTAGATGGGATTATGAATTACAAAATACATAAAAACATTTTGACTAAACATTTAGTTAAAACTATAGAAAACATGCACTGCCCAATAAATGAAGTAACTTTTCAACACAACAACCCCAAGCATACAGCAAAATCAGTTAAAATTTGCTAGCTCTTCAAGATTTTCAAGTGCTACAATGGCCAAATGGCCTGCACGAAGCCTAGATCTTAAGCAGATTGAAAATCAATGGGAATACCTAAAAAATCACATTGTTATCAATATGTTTCACGACTATTGTTTTTGAATATTTTATCAGAAAGAGTACAGGAACAATGCCAGAAACTTCAGCCTGATTATTGTGAAAAATTAGGAAGGAGTATGCAAAAACATTTACTTTCAGCTAAAGAAGCTAAAAGTCTTTCGACCAAATAATAGGCCACATTGCAGTACCTATATTAAGATCTATTAACCTTTACTTGCCACACTGGGGTGTAGAATACCCCAAGCCCAGTTTTCGTTAATTTTAAGTATGTATACTAGAAAAAAGCGGGTTTATGGCATCATCTGTTGGTTATGTTATTTTTTGTATAAAGTTGTCACTTTATCACTTTTCGATATTTCAATTTTTTAATAGTACTTATTTAATTTTTTTTGCTATATAACCCATATCACTACAAAAAATTAGCTCTTGAGAAGTAATAAAAAAATTGACAACTTAAAATATTCAATAGATTGTTTGAAATAACATGTTTTATCGCTGGGGTGCAATGCACCCCAGTGTGTCAAGTACGTCACTCTATAGAAGTGTGGCAAGTAAGTGTTAAGATGTATTGAAATGCGATGCAAATGTATTGAATTTAAGGTTTCATTTTTTTAAGCAGAACAATTAATGTTTTTATGTTACTATATAAATGATCTTTCCCGAGGCAAAACATATTTTTCATAAAAATGTTTAATTTATCTTCCACTAATACTTTTCCGTAGAAGTTCAACATGTTAAGTTAACTCAGTTTTGCACCAAACTGTATATAATGACAACATACGCTTTCATTGTATATTATTTCTTTAATACTAATATATTATACAAATTATTAGTTTTACATAATATGTACAAGTAAATCATATAATAATATACAAATTACTAGCAATTAAACATTATTTATCACTTATTCGCACATTAATACCGTTAAGTACTCAATTTATTGAACTAAAATGAAGTTCAAAACTGAAATTAACAAGAATTAAGTTAGATTAATTATAAAGCCTTATAATTTAGGAAGTTACTTTGGTATACGAAAAATTTGATTCGCAAAACTTCTGTTTTTATAGCAAGTAAATAAAGAAAAATTATTTTTTAAGTAAATATCAGGAGAACTAATTAGTAAATATTGGGAATTTTAATAGCAATTTACGTCACATCTGATGACAAAAACAAGTAATCATATCGAATAAACTTAACGAAAAACAAACTTAATTTGTGGGATTTCCAATTTTACATTTTACCACTGGAGTGGCAGACTATACACAAAGCAATCGTTAAAATAGTTTAATTTACTGAAAGAAACCCAAAAGTAAAAACCTTTCGACATAATAACAAAATAAAATACATAAAAAACAAAAAATAATGTATGAGAGGGGGACGCGATGAAAATTAAGAATGACATTGGATCGCAAATACGGAAAGGTTGAGAAACGCTGTTGTATTGGAATCCTTCATTTACCTGGTATTAGCAATGAGGAATTTGCAACCGTTGTAATCAGTATTTTTGAATAATATCAATCTATAAAGTTTACTAATATAATTTATTATGATTTTAATTTTTGTTTTCGATTAATATTAAGCCCCAAATTGAATTTTTAAAAGCCAGCTACATCACTAGGAGGTTTTGCAAAATGCGGCAACCCTGTAAACAAAATGAGTAAGAAATATATCCACAACACAAAGGCAAAAAAATTTGTTGTACTGCATAACGTACTTTTAAACGTCAGATTATACTTCAATATGGCCGCAAATATATGTTTTGTATATTATTATTATAATAATTTAATTTCTTTATTTTTGTCGACTATAAATTTTTTATAAGTTAATATTAATAATGTTATGTTTTTAGGTAACGGTACGGTCAATAATATTTGCATTTAGAAATGTATGATACTTCCGAATTGCGGATCACGTAATTCAAATTGTAAAGCCAACAATAAAATCCAATTTCAAAACAATTTTAAGTTAGTGGGGTGTACATACATACATACAAGATTGAGGATAATTTAAATAATATTATATTGAACAGTTTGTTATAACTTATAAATAATATGCATTTAATTAATAAAAAAATAGTAACAAATGTAATTTATAAGTTATTTGTCCAATACCAATTAATCGCAATTAATATAAATGCCGAATATCACATAATAATAATATGTACATACAACAAAAGTTTGAATTTCTTCTTGAATCTTGCATTTTTAATATGGTAATTTGATATAGGTACTTGATTTTAATATAATTAATAATAATAATTGGAATAAAACCATAAAACGCTGAACTACAAGATACATATTATAATATTTGGAAGAAAATTCAAGTTTTTACTTATCTATCCCTGAAAATAGAAAATAGCAAAATATCTTAAAATGAATATCCATAAACCAATTCATAGAAGTACAATCTTTTCATTTTATGTAGTTAATATTTGCAATGATATTATGAAAATCTAATCAATTTTGCTTGCAAACACTAAATTAGACTGCTAGTATCTACATAGTATTATGTATATTTTAAATTGAATATCTATGAATATTATAATTGTAACGATAGGTATCTTAAGATTTAAAAACGATGGTATAATGGTATATACATTTTTGTATTACTTCTATAAAATTATAAGACAGTTGCAACATGAACTGAAAGCAACCAAATAATTATTATTAACATACGTCTTTTTTTTTATATATGTGGGGGCTAGAATCAAAACCGGCATTCTCCACTTCGGACAGTTTCGAGTAATTGATGAAAAACTGTTTTGTGAACCTACTTAGTTATATGTACTAAGGTAACTTTCAAGACTCAAAATAAATAGGTTATCATCGAATTTGTTTCACATAATTTATACCATATGATAGAGTGCATCAAATACTACAATATAGCATAAAAAAAAACCATTTTTACCAAAAATGGAGATTGCCGGTTTTGATTCTAGCCCCCTCATATATTCAACATTCAAGTATATTACAATATTGTATTATCCAAACAGTTTTATAATTTTAGTTTTTACCACATCAGTGACTAGTGATCAGTGATAAGTTTAACCAATAATTGATAAAACCTCAAGTTAAAAAAAATTATGATATAATCTGAACCACCAAAGAAAAGCTCTGGTCAATTAATACATAAAATCTATCAGAAGGCTATAAAATATTTATATTTAGTAAGTTTTTTTACTGGTAAATAATTACTAAATGTACTAGTAAGTATAATTATACTAAAAAATATTTTTTTAAATACAGTAGAACCCCTCTATAACGATTTATCGGCTATAACGAGTAAAAGTTTAGTCCCTTGACTTTTGTTTACATGCTAAACTGACTGTTTATAGCGAAAATCTGCTTATAACGAGTAAGTAGGCTGGTCCCTTGAGCTCTCGTTATAGAGGGGTTCTACTGTATAAATATTTCATATCGTTCGGATATAGTTTTTAGGTATTGGCCAGGGTTTTCTTTGGTGGTTCAGATAATAAGGTGAGAATATTGTAATTAGAAATTGTCGTGTTTTTAAGTTTTCAGTGTTTAAAATAAGTTAATTTGTAAAAAGAAAATTTATTTTAAGTTATTTAAATTTGAATTCGCCGCGCAAAGTCCATTTTGGTTTTTGAGGTGACGGTGATTGAGTTCAGTAAAGGATGGCGGAAGTCCGCGTTTATTGTCAAAAAAATGCCGATAAATTTGTTGTAAATTGGTGAAAATAAAAGTTAATTACGACAAAGTTGTTTAATTTGAATTCAGAATAATTGAATGGTGTAGAAGACGAGATTAAAAAAAGAAAGGTTGGTTTTTGAATTTTGATAGTAAAGCGGGCGGGGTCACTTGGAAATCGCCGCAGAAAAAGTGCAAATTTATGAAAAGGGCCGACAAAATTTAAAATAATTAAGCAAAAACATATCAATATATACTTCGTTAATAAATTTACGACTATGCTTATAATGCCATAATAATATAATGAAGATCTCTTGATGAATATCTACAATCTACAGTTTAGATTATTGTGCAGCTTTAGGTATTTTATCTTTATTTTTGACAAAATTATATAAAAAACTATATCCCAACACACAACATAATAATTATGAATTAAGTACCTAATTATGATTAGTAAAATATGAAGCCATTATCGAACATGTTACAACTTTACTTTAGTTTCAAAATCAACGATAACGCATTTCTTGTTAAGAAAAGTGTAACTACTCAAATATTTACTGATAATATTATATTTAAATACAAATAAACTTTTTTAGACATTTTCAAGATTAAAATTTAAAATTTAAAGTCATTACATTTTCTTGTTGAATCGAATTGTTATTTTAAATTGCCCTATGACCTCCTTAAATGTTAACAAAGGACTATAAACTATGACTAATAGATTATGATACAAAAATATCTTTATACATTAATCAGAAAATACATATTATTATACAGTGTAATTAATTTGTCATTGGTAGATTACTGTATTTAAAATCTTAAAACTTTTACTTTGTTCTTTGGATTTACAGATAGGTAAATTGTTTCTGAATTTATGTGAACCTTATTTTTAAGATTTAAAAATTACAACAATTATGTTTAATCATTAATAATAATCAAACGATTTTGCTTGCATATATTTATTATTATAATATATTTCTTGACCACAGTGCTTGGTGTGATCGCTAGTTGAGTTATGAGCGGAAATTCTGGGTTCAAATCTCGGACTCGGCAGAATTTTTTAGCTCAGCCTTCTGGTGAACATCAAACTGTGGATCGAAATACTAATAACTTTCCTTAACATCTTCATGGAAAACGGGGTACAATAAGTCCAGAGCTTCAGTACAAAGTGGGCATTGAACCACTACCCGTGCAGCTAATACGAAATAATAATATATTTCCTTCCGGTTTCGCTTTATCTTTATCACACCTCTGTTGAACAAACAAAAACTTTTCGATAAAAACTCTCTTCGGATATTGATCGAGGACTGTTGAGAGGCCATAAAACTGTTTTTATCAAAATCGTAAACCTAGCACTTTTTGAGAAATTGTCAAAAAACTGGAAATTTTAGCCTTGATAGAGTTTTATTGGAATTTATCATATGTTTATGTTATTTTTATAATGTTTAATAAGTACTCACTCTCTCTAACATACACTACATATAGAAAACAATTGGTATCGTGAAAATTCGTATCGTGCACAATCGTATAATTATTCTAGTCCATATTTAGTCCAGGCAACGAATGCACAAAAAAAGGTATAGAGGGAAATGTTGGGAACACAATTTTAACATATCAAAAGTCCCCGCCCGTAGCCCTTGAGCCGGGGGAGAAGGGGGGGGGTTTGAATGTCGCATTTTTCGGATTTTTGCTTATATCTCGGAAACTGTACGTCCTAGCGACATGACCATTCTATACAAAATGAAAGCTGATTAAATTTGTTACAAGTTTCATTCAGTCAAGTTTTTCGATATCTTGTCTAGTTTTTGAAGTATTATAAGGTTTAGCCTGGTGACTTGCACGTTTTTCTACGTCTTCATTGGCAATTTTTTTTTCTATGGAAAAATGAAATTAAATAATTTTGGTTTTTTAGTACCTATGTTATTATTGACATCTAAAGGATACAAAAAAAATTTTTTTGACTTAATTTTACAATGTTTTATTATTATTATTATTGGTCAAAGTAAAAAGAAGGTACGTAACTGGCCCGGGTGATTTCGGCTCTTGAGGACATTGGAAATAAAAATATCAAAAAAGGAATTAATCTATAGACTTGTCGTTATCGCTGGAAATAGGATCTTTTTTTTCAATCCCTAACTTTCCATTTTACAGCCCGATTTGTACCACTTGAGAGATTGCTTATCGTATTTAAATGGGGCAGGATAAGGTTTGTGGTTGGAACAAGCTGGTGCATCAATTCACCGAAATTTCCTTACATTTTGGAAAAAATATAAAATGAATAGGATTGATGATGAACGGTGGTGAAAGACTGCTTAGTGCAGTGGTAGAAGTTTCTTCGCGGCATATTTGAGTTATTTTAAATTATACATTGTGCTTTTAATATAAATAATCCATTTTAAACGTACGTTTTCTTAACAAATAAAGTGTATGTTCCCCTTTTACTTCTGAAACACCAATTTTTATTTAAAACTATTATATAAGATGAAAAATTCCAAGAAAACTCGAACAAGGCTAAAATTTCCATTTTTTTGACAATTTCACAAAAAGTGCTAGGTTTACGATTTTGATAAAATTATTTTTATGGCCTCTGAACAGTCCTCTATCAATATCCGAAGAGAGTTTTTATCGACAAGAAAGTAAAAGTTTTTGTTTGTTCAACAGAGGTGTGTTATAGCATCATCAGGTTTGCAAGAAAATTACTTAATTATCTTTCAGAAATTTAAAAAAAAGTATCGACAATACATTTTAATTTACAAACCTTGCTGTATTAAAGCGAAACCGATAATAACAAATAATGTATTCAAGTAAAATCATTTGATTATTAAAGAATAAATTAATTAAATCTAAATTACCAATTCATTTAGCAAATTACTATCTTAGCTGTTCAAAATTTTGTGCATGATATTATTGTAATTACAGCATATTAAACATATTAAAGGTAAACATAATATCAAGATAATTGTAGTTTCAACAGCGAAGAAATGGAGTGGTAGTAAGTTATTGTTTCGCAAAATTCAGTCTAAACGTTATGCACTTTCCGAATGATCACTTCAGTTTTTATATAACCTGGTGTTTAAACATTTTTTCACAATTTTTTTTCGCACTTTAACCTGAGAAGTTTATAAATTCTGTAATTTTATTTTCTATTGAAATAATTGAGAAGGATACTTCTCCTGAAGCCACCGATTCTGGACGATGTAATATGCAGTTAAAATTTCAATAAAACATTTGCAAGAAGAACAATTCGGTTACCTTAATTATGACATTAATTTTGAATAAGTTTTTAAAAAAATTATTTAAATAGAGCAATTGAAAATCTTCTGAATATTTTACAAACGGCTCCTGACCTATTTGATACAATTCTTCATTACATTCACAAACTTCACATAAAACATTGAGATATAAATCGAAACTAGGGCAACCTGATATAGATTCTATACAGCTTTTAGAGAAAATAATTTGAATTAAAAAAAGTTGCTGTATGAAGTGCTTTTAATCCAGAATTTCAATATTTTAATTGTGACAGCCGGCTTTTAGATCACAGAAGTCATGATAGAAGGAACTTATTATTCCCTAGGGAGTATAAAAATATGAACGAAAATGTTCGATGTACCTACTAAGTTTTCATTATAATACATAGTATTAGCAGACAAATCGGGGTGCATTATACGCTGTAAAAAGTAGCGGATATTCAATTTACATCTGACAAATTGACAGGGCAGTGGCAGAACAGCATTAGGTAATTTATTTAGTAATTTACTACTAAATTACTATTTATTTTTTTTTTTTTAATTTCTATTTTTTGGAGGTTTAAAAAAATTATATATACCGTGCGAGAGACCTTTTTATTTTCTTGGAATATTTAGAACCTCGGGCTTTGCTCTCAGACTTAATAATTGCACTTTCATTTATTGTACAACAATTTATTGCAATTGTTTGATTTAATTTAAATTTATATTTTGCCTAATGTAAGTTGCGTAGTTGTTTTGTATTTATTTATACAATATCACAATTTATTTTTGTACTTATTGAACAACGCAACGTACCAAATAACAAAAAGTACAAGAATTCACCAATTTATCATTATAGTGTGGTTTCAATTACAGCGGATTACTTCGATAAATAATTGCAGTCATAATTTGAGTTAATGTGCTGGTATTTCCACCATCGCGTCGACCAAGCACGACGAAGTCAACAGGTTTTTTTCCAAATATTTTTACCGTGTTAAACAGGTATTCCTGCTATAGTTTTGTTTATGTCAAGGATTTGAATAAAATCATGATTTTATTATAAGGGGAAATACTTCAGTGACGTCATTGGAAAATTACGCTTTCTTTGTACGAAGAAGGAAAATTTTTAAAGTAGGTTGAGAAGCTCATCTAGATTATTTGTTTATAATTAATCATTATAAACAACGTTTATAGTCAACGTTACGTTTAAAAGTTTTATTTTATTCTTGTTTTTTTTTGTTTGATTTATTAAATTGAATTAATTAATTAATGAATTATGTTGTATAGAATTTCATTTATTTCTGTTTACTTTTTACATCAAACGACTTGGGTATTTTTGTTACGTCATCTTTTTAGCCGATGCATATAAGAAAAGGCAAACCAGGTTTAGTTTATGTTAAATTTCTAATTTACCTAGGAATAAAATAAGTTTAGCAAAAGTATAGTAATACCATATATCAATAATTTAGAAAACAACAAAATGCATACACACTTTTTTGAACTAAAATGTTTTTAAGTTATCACATATCACAAATAAAATACACTGTAAGTATAATTATCGCAAACTTAAAACCAAAAACAATCTATTTTTTTGTTCGTTTTCGTTTCGAGACGGTCATTAACCTAGTATGTTAGCTGAATAACTGCTGACACTAAGGTACCCGGTTCAAATCCGGAAGGAGTCTAAAATTTCTTATGATCGTCTCCGTGCTTCGGAGGGCACGTAAAGCCCGGCGGTCCACCTGGGTTGATGATTTACCCTCATCAACAAAAAATCCAGGGTTACGGGCACATCTGAGACAAGCCCAGCAAGCTGCATCACATGTAAAGCAATATAATATGTCCAGAGACTTGTGACTTCGGCTCGGTCTTCGATAGAAGATAACCTAATGTTAAGGCAAACAGGATTTATCCTAGCCTAAAAAGTGGAAGAAGAAGTTTTCGTTTCACCAAACGAAGTTTTAGAATATATAGAAATATAAATATGTGCATTTCTTGGTTTTCTAAAATATTTGTTATGGTTAATATTATGGTAATACCGTTAAAAATAATAATTTATTATAAAAAATATAATAAATTATATCCACCATGGATCTTGATTGAACTGCTTTGTATGTTTAATTTATTTTATAAGTTTGTCAAAACTTTTGATTTCGATTATCTCTTTATTTTATAGGTAACCTTGATCAAAAGTATCTTATCATTTAGATTTTCAAATTTACAATCGATTAACTAAATTTTTTATGATGTAGATAAAATATTTACTCGTGTTTTTTTTGTAAAATCCTTACTAAAAGAAATTACAAAAGCAACTTTTGCAAAAATAACATGAACGATACTGAGGAGAGGCGTTCCTCCTGCATTAATCGATTACTTTAAAATAACCTATATGGTATGGGTAATATTTTCTGTTCTAGATAAATCAAAATGAGATTTTGAAATTCATCCAAATTGGTGGCAATCGTAAACGTTGTAAATTAGCCTTTATTGGGCGCCAACAGAACCTCAATATCGTAAAGGCCAGGGATTCCAGCTCTTGTAGCTCTCTTCGCTTTTATTCGTACATACTTGGAAATTAATTATTAATTAATTTAGAATGTGTCGTTTTATACTGCTCTATTTGGTAAAATGACGCAATTCATTGATTTCCATTTAAAATTTTTAACAAAGATATCAATTTTTAAAAACATTTCTCTATTCCTGCAATATTGTGGAAATAATTATCCGTTTACAAGGATCGTATAAATCGAGAATATTAAAAATTTAATAAGATACAATAATTTATATTTTAATAATTTCACGTCCTTGAAATTCCATGTCTCGGAACGGTTTTTCCCGGTCGATTTCACGCCTGGATATTTCAATAAAAGGTGCTTTTCGTTGATCACTTTTAACTACCAATACTATTTTATAAAAAATTATATTTTATAATAATTGTGACATAAACAGGTAGGTAATTCAATTCAATCTACACAATCATTTTGCCATTTAAGAAATGTCGTTATACGATGGAGGGGGGGGGCAAAGAAGGTTTATAGAATGAAACAGAGTACCTAATACGTGTGAAGCATAGTTAAAGATGAATATTTTTTCTGCTTTAATCACTAAAGATCACCCTGCAGATGATAATCATGGAGAATTTTTAAATAGGTACTAATTAAGATTCAGAAACAATACTGTAGCCAAGTTCAAGATATTCCTAAATATAAAACTTGGTAAATGAAAACAATTTTATAATTAAAACAAAATGAAAGGTAAACGAAACGGGCAAGGGTGAAAAAATTTACTTTTGAAACTACTTTAGAAAATAAATAAGCGGATGGCAAGTAAGTGTCAATAAAAGGGCAAGTTGAATTAATTTGTTTCGACTAACAATAACGAGTTTTAAGAAGTCGATGAAAAAATAACTGAAAGGTAGGTATTTCCTGAAATAGTTAGTTCTTTTGTTGGATATTTTTGTCTACTTATTGGATAGGTAGGTGTATCTATGTAATTTGAATGTGAAGTTCCCGAAAGTTTCTAATAAATGCTTTAAAAATTAAAGACCAAATGAAAGTGATATCGATTAAAAAGATAAAATTCCAGTTCAGCAGTTGAACAATTCGGTTTAAATGTAATTTTAATTTTTGATGGATGGATGGATCGTTGATTAAGTCTCTATTATGAAAAAAAAAACAATTGATTAAATCGTAACACGAAAGCATTTATGCATATCAGGAACATCAATATATAGTCGAGCAAAATTAATTA
The DNA here is from genome assembly GCA_958510845.1 of Cantharis nigra. NCBI lineage: Eukaryota > Metazoa > Arthropoda > Insecta > Coleoptera > Cantharidae > Cantharis > Cantharis nigra. The sequence goes on along the minus strand of OY294028.1, from coordinate 37,205,618 downwards.
TAAAACTTTACACATTTACGTAAAACTAAAACTTGATGGGTATTTGATCATTTGTCAAATTCGAGTTTCCTTTAGTCAAGAATTAACTTTTTCTTCGAAATTGTAAATTAAAAAAGGTTAAAACGTGGATAATAAGAGATGCAATAGTCTGCGATATAAATTTTTTTTATTGCAAACGGGAAATATAACTTGAAAATCATTGTATTTTATTGCTAAAAACTATCGGCAAGGTTTTTCTTTATTATTAGTTCCTACTAATGACGTCAGACTGTTAATTTTTGCACTTCGGCACATTTTTAAGCTATTGTTTTAATAAAATAATAATGTGGTCAATTTAAAAACGTCAAATAAAAATTGGGAGCAACGTAGCAATTGCAAACTAGGACAATTAGGTACCTACTTGATACTCATTATCTTACTTGATTAGGTGCAAGTATTTCTGAAGGATCATCTAGTAATTGTCAGGTAAATTAGAGGCCTCGTATTGAAAAAAGAATAAACAAATTAGTGTGATTTTAATAGTTGGTTGTATCGATTGTGTGAAATCTGAGCCCCGTAAAATTATCATAACATGTGTAGTGCTGCTAACTTATTAAAATATCCACAGAAATTCAATAACCAACACCCGAAAATTATAAAAGGCTAAGGAATTTAACTTACCTTCCGACGAAATACAATTAGTAAAATATAGTATAACCAAGGTAACAGAACACACTAAATATTTCATTTCTAAACGATGAAAGTGCAATTATACATCAACTAAATACACTTGACACTAAACATCAACCGTACAGCCCTCTCACGGCATTCACACTGTCGCCATCCGTGTACACATTTAATCCACTCACAAAAGATAATATAAAATGGCGACGACTATCGGCTAAAGAAAGTCACGAGCCCGACGTTTACGTAACTTGGAACCTATGGCGTCATTCGACATGCGCGCAATGATTTAGGACACTATTTGAACAAATCTTGGAGATTTTATAACATTTTTACAAATAAAAATACAATTTAGCTGATTAAATCTATATTATATAGTTATCTACGTGCAATTTTGATAAACCAATCGTGGATTTACTTTTATTCTTTCGCCTTACCTACTATTAAATTTATATTTAAAAAAAATATCCTGCTAAACCAATTCAGTTAAAAATTCTCAAAACTTTATAATATTAATTAATCCTGTGAGAGACGAAAATTACTTTTTTCATACTTTTCTTTTATAATACTATGCACCATTGCCTCTTTCATGTCGTGCAACTAGGTAATTTAATTTTTTTCATATCAACAATACCAGGTGTTGTCGTAAAGGGGGGGGGGGCTAATAAGGGCTATGACCCTCTTCAAGGCAACATTATTAACATAAGGTATTAATTTTTACCCCGAAAAAATCATTTAATTTTCAACATATAAAGTGTTTTAAACCAACGCAACATCCTTAGTTAAATCTACGTTAAATCCTAATACATAAAATCCCAGCATGCTGCTGCTCCAGCGTGTCATTTTTTGGTGAAAATGGAGACACTCTGATTGGTCGATTTTTTTACCAACCGAAAAATATATTAAAGTAAAATTAGGACTAAAAATATTTGAAAAGGAAAATAATAAAAAAAAAAACAATTAAAATTTAATAATCGTATATTATACTAACATTCCTTCGGCAGTCGGGTAAAAACCCAGAACGCTGCTGCTACAGCGTGGAATATTTTTGTTTGGAAAAACCCAAAGAAGCAAACATGATTAATGAGAAGAAAAGCAAAGAGGAGAAATAGAAAAACAAAGAGAAAGAAAAAGGAATAGCAATTCGGCCTGGTACAACTCGGCGCCAGTTATTTAATAAAAAAAAATATTGATACTTAAATAATGTTATATTTTTGACCAAGAAAACATACATAAATTCCCGAAAGCTCGAATTATATACATATGTAGTTTTACTGTGGTCTCATAGCTCCAATATTTTTAAATTAATAATTTATTTAAAAAAAATTAAATGATTAAAATTAAAATTGACTTATTGGTTCATTTCATAGTTGAAGGGCTCAGTGGAACAAGTCTATAACGGAATATAAAATATATCTATATAAACCTAAAGAATAAATTCGAAATATAAAATAGAGTTTTTAATTAAAACTAATGTCGGAAAGCGAGAATAACATTTTTTGAGTTATACCTACTTTTTCCACTGAGCCTCAGTTACTCTGAAATATTAATAAAAATCTGTAGAAAAAAAATGATGTTAATTCAGAAATAGAACTGAAACCGATTATCTTTTTATTTTACTTTTATTTCTTTCATATAAAAAAAATTAAATTCGATAAGTGGTCCTATTCATATACCTCTTCATCTTTATCCACGAAATTTACTGCACTGTTTAGTGTAGAGAAGAACGTTGCGCCGTAATTTAGGTTGGGGTAACATATTTCAGTAGATCGTTAACATCTTTTAGTTTTGCCGGTTTTATTGGTACAAAATCTATCAATTTTTCTCCAGTTCTCATTGCAGTAACAACATTCACGCGTTGTTGACCGCGTTTCAACATACCGAATGCAGATCGTCTTCCAAAAACCGACATTGTTTGATGCCAAGTAGGATCGCTACCACGCACCAAGCTACATCCACGAGCAGTGCTAATTCCCAGAATGTTTAGTTTTAGTATTTTGTTGAGGCTTTTTTTAAAATTCTTGAATCGTCTTGAAGATTGTTTGTAAGTGAGTTTTTTACATACACACCTTCAAAATGATTCAATACATTTTTACCATTTAATACCAATTTAAATAATTTTCTATGAGGATTAAGTAATTAAGTCAGACTTATCGACTTTTTCTGCTGAGAACAACATGACACCAAGGCTGGTTGGGTAAAATATTACCGACTCACCGATACTTTTCCGACATGATATTTATACCAATTTGTAGAGAAAAAATAGTAGAATATCACTACGTTCTCAACTCAAAATTTCAAAAAAACTTTGTTATCGACTTTTTTCACTGAGCCCTTCAATTATGCGCAAATTATGCGCCGTTCCACGTAAAAATGAAATTATATTTCGATTTTCGTAATCTGTAAGCAGTTTCAAAATGCGTTCATCGCAATCCCTATATTTTTTAAATTTTGTCGGTGGGTTATTGCCTGCCACTAGTTGTTCATAATATAAATCACGAACTCTTTGCACTTTTTTGAGACCATCTATTAACTTCCATATTGTTGGGTGGTCCATCGCCAATTCGTTTTGTAATCTGCGATGGCTAGCTTCGGCGTTGTTATTTTTACGATCCTCGCCGTTTAATGTTCTCTGGTAGAGATTCCACATCACTACCGGAAATATAAGCGGGCGCCTCCTATCTCCGCGCCTGTTTCTTCTTCCTATGCAATTATTCTCAAACCAATCCAAAAATTGCCTCATCAGGCAATTCATCTTCTAAAGCATCAACCGCCTCCTCTAAGTCATAAATCGGAACGAAGGCTATAGTATTCGTCGGTCGCGGTACCTAATAATTTAAATTCAAGTACATACATATACTACACTCCTCCCTTCTTAAGTTTCGATTACCTCATCAGTCCTGATATTGCATTTGTTTCTTAATGTTCAATCTTCTAGGCCTTTCAATCGGTAATGCTATTTCTGTAATTTCCTGGGGTTCTACAACCTATGCAGTTGCTTTGGGTTCTACTACTTCTTTGGGTTCTACTAATGTAGTAGTAGGCGTGGTGTTAGGATTGTATGGTGTGCTCGAAACTGCGACGAGTTTTCACACTTTCTGCGCATGACGTCAGTCACGGAACACTGTCACGGAACAATAGCTATAATAACATTGTCTCACCACTCTAAAAGTCGTTTTTTTAAGATTTTACATTACTTCAAAAAAGTATAAATCATTAAATACAATAATCTCTATACAGGGTGCTAAATGAGTTGGCTGAACATAGGAAATTAACATGTAAAAACTAATTATATGCAAATTCCTGCTTTCCGAATTATTTTAGAGAAAAAATGCAAGATACAAAAATAATGCAATAATATTAACTACAAATGATACGAGCATTAAATTTCATTTAGCCTTTACTTAAAAAATCAAAAAATGCAAAAAAATATATTTTGCACGGCATCAATTTTTCTAAGGAATCATTAATTTTCTAAAGATTGGCTATAATGCTGTGCTTACCGATAAAAGTTATTTAGAATTAAACGTTGTTATTCCGTTGGATGTTATTCTGTGTATTGTGCGAACCCAAACTTAGTTTAGAGAATTCTAACGTCGATCCAAAAAAAAACTAAGTAAGTTTACTAAATTAAAAGAATAAATTTTAATGAACTCAAATTTTGCTTTATTAAATATTAATTAATGTAAATAAATAGATTTTTGGTTATTTTATTATTTATGTAATTTTGTTCTATTATATAAAAATAGGTTACGGAGGGTGTATTTCAATAGAAAAGACATTCTTAGTTGCAATTAAATACGAAATAATAGGTTAAAAGGTTAAAACCGCGCCAGCTTTTTAAATTTGTTCCGTACTGATGACGTCAGTTCGGAACAAAATGCGACAAGGATAGAAAATATCTGCGCGTAGGCACACCATATAATCCTAACACCACGGTAGTAGGTATATGTATTTGAATTTAAGTCTTTACCGTTAATCGGTAAAGACAGCAATACAAAAATGTTTAGAAAACCAAAGGAACAGCCAAGTGTCAACAGGACGGTATTATAGCTAGATAGGTACCTTTTACGTTATTGTACTACAGAACATTGTACAACCAAAATTACTCCAGTTTATAGCATGTTTAATAGGGAAATGCTAACTAGATTCGATATGCTAAAACCAACCTGCAGGGACAAAAACAGACGGTCAAGTAGTAACGATGACTGGTAGAGAAGAATCGTTTTGTATTGGGGATGAAGTCTATGTACGAGATTACAGGGACCGAAACAAAAAAAACCAAATGGACAAGTGCAAAAATCGAGAGGGTTTTAGGCAGCAGGACCTATTTGTGTAAGGTACCAGGATATCAAATATTATGGAAAAGACATTTGGATTAGATTTTTAAAACAACGGCAAATTTTCAAATACCGATGTCTTGGAACCTCAGAAGGCAAAAGCAAAGGATGAAAAACCCGATATTTAAGTTGTTAAACGTTTAAATAAAGAATTATAAAATTGCTAATTCGTGTATTATTGAATACATTACAAAAGTGATTGCGAGTAACATCCGCGCTTGCAGAGGGTTCATTATTGTAACGATTCGTCAAATGCAATTGCCCAACATGCTTTTTCATGTTTTTTGCCAAATAGAAAAAGCATCCGTGTATGGCAACATCTGGAAAGCTTTCCATCATGGTCCTGAACGCTGCTACTTCGTAATCACAAGCAATAGCTCTTGGCTGTACGGCAGGTTCCAAAACTTTAATCATATCAAAGATATCAAAGAGTTGATTATAAGTGGCGCGTTCCTTATTCGGCAAGAGCGCATACAAAACCGGATAAACGCCACCAAACTGTTCAGCTAAAATTATATAGATTTGAGAAAACAATTCAGGTGCTGACTTGAATGTTTCATCTGCATACCATTGTCTAAATTCTAATAAAATTTGGAGGCCGCGTCGTCTGCCAAAAATCAAAATTCTGTTCCGACCTGAACCACTGTCAGCTAATAAGAACGTTTCAAGAACTTCCGATTGAGTTTCATACAATTGGAATTTTTCTGTAATAACAAGTTCTTCAAGATTTGGGGGGCCGCAGGTGCTGCGCGTATCTCGTTTCTTGTCTTTTAAGTTTTCCGAAGTACGGCGTAGTTTGGAAGTATTCCCGAGGCAGCTTGTGATAAACCACTGACACATTATTCAATAACTTGGATGCTATTTTCCACAGTTGTTTCCGCGCGATGTTTTATTTTCATTATAACTTTATCTTTCTCGATTTTTGCAGACACGCTTTCGTGTGAATGTTCGTTAATTCATTTCATCACTTCCTCGTCCCTTGTGTATATTCGTGCTTTACAACGGCCTTTTTCTTCGCATCGCCAAAATTTTGTAAATCCATCTGCACTCATTTTATCGTATACATATAGATACCGTCATTCTCAAATTTTTCTTTTTTTCGCTGAGATAAAACTTGCTGATTTTTTATCGTAGTTATCGCTTTTTGTTTTATGTACCATAATTAAATAATAAATATAATAATTATATTATATAGAAAACTAATATCCAATTTACTTACCAATAACGAAAAACTACGCCCCTGATTAAAAGATTAACTTTGTTTCAAATTGGCTTGGCGCCGAGTTGTCCCGGCGCCGAGTTGGCCCATTCCGTGGACATGGACGTAAATGGGATTCTGTAAAAAGATGGCGAAGAGTCTACGTGCCAAGTATACCTACTGTTTAATGAGGTCGAGATTAACTCACTTAGAGGGGGGGGGGAGAGCAGCAACATGTAACATGTAGATTTCTTTTTAGCAGAACCTATCAACCTAAGCTTGATCGGCGCCGAGTTAGCTGGCGCCGAGTTGACTCGGCGTCAAGTTATACCATCGCGATTTTTGAATATGTATGATAATTGAAATTTTGTACGTAACAGACTTGTGTACAGATGATAGGCTCATTTATAAGTGAAATTGAAGGTGTAAAACTGCAATAAAAGTTTGGAGAAGATATCTGGCGGTGTTCTGGGAGACAGGAGAGGAGATAGGAGACATTAGAAGGTACCGTAATATAGTTAATCTGGATTCTAATAAAAGTTCTTTTAGTGAATAAATTGAGGTTATCAAGCGGAAATTTCCGAGGAGTTGATCCGAATGACCGTTTGAACGCGTACATTAAGTAAGAGAATAGGCAACACAACATACAGCGGTGAATCAGAAGTTGAAATATATAACTCAACAAGCGGAAATTATTGACAACACAACTAAGCTGGAACTAAATGAGTGATAAAAGAGACTCAGGAATAGAAAAGGTGAAAGACAGAGAACGCCAAAGATCAAACAGCGCGGGGAATTTGGACGATTACATTAAAAGGAGAAGAATAGACGATATCATAAGTGGAGGAGAAAGTCCTGGTAACATTTTCAAAAGGAGTAAGAAAATAAACAGGTCACCCACTAGAAACAACGACAACAATACACCGATTCCCTCCGAGATGGATGAAATACGGAGGTTTATGGAAGACATAAGCAGAGAACTAAAGCAGGTGAGAATCGAAAATAGCGACGTTAAGCAGGAAATAAGAGAAAACATAAAGAAAATTAACGACCAGATGGAAATGCAATCAAAAGACATAATACTGCTGAGAGAGGAGCTAAACCAAACCAAGGCAGACTGGAAAAATGAACGAGAAATTACCAATGCAAAGATTGAGAAATTGGAAGGCAAGATAAATGAAACTGAGAGTAAAATGGAGATGCTAGAAAGAGGAAAGAGAAGAAATAAAATTGTAATCACAGGATCAAGCCTGATGGCAGGAAAAGATAAATCATTGGAAGAAAAGATTGAAGACTTTATAAAGCAAAATCTAGACGTAGAAACAAAATTAATAACAGCATACAAGGTCGGCGGGGAAAGAATAGTAGCCGAAGTTAACAACTGGGAGTCAAAGGTTGAAGTTATGAAGAATAAATATAAGTTAAGACAACTGACAGGCAAGAAGATTTATATAGAAAGCGATTTGACAATCACAGAGAGGAAAATACAGGCCGAAATAAGAAGACAAGCAGAAGATTTAAGAAAGTCGGGAAAGGAAGTAAAGATAGGTTACCAGAAGATGATCTGTGATGGAAAGCTGGTGAGGTGGAACAAAGAAAGTGGTTGTCTCCAAGAGGCATCAAAAAACTAGCAAATTTAGCAAATCGAGAGAAACATGAGACGGACCGGCGAGAAAAAGGAATGGCGAGTATGATTATGAAAGAGAAATATAGAGAAAAAGTGAAAAAGAAAAAGAAGAGAAAAGATAGAATATGGAGAATAGGCACCTGGAACGTTCGGACAATGTTGAAGAAAGGGAAAATGTTTGAAACAGCAAAAGAACTGGATAGGTATAAAGTTAAAATAGCAGCAGTCCAAGAAACGAGATGGAGTGGTAGTGGAGAGATAGTCGTGGGGGAGTACACATTTCTATATTCTGGAGAAGAGAAGCAGGGCGCAAACGGAGTGGGATTCTTTGTGAGAAATGACTTAAAACTGAATATATTACAATTTAAACCAATGAGCGGAAGGATCGCACTCCTAAGAATAAAGACAAAACCTGTAAATATGAGTATAATATGCGTATATGCACCAACCGAAGAAAAAATCGACGAAACCAAAGAAAAATTTTACAGCGAGCTAGAAGAGACCATTGAAGCTGTAGCTAAGCATGATACGTTGATGATCCTGGGCGACTTCAATGCCCAAATAGGAAAAGAAGACTACCTCTCCGAAGTGGCAGGCTAATTTACGATACACAATGAAACTAAGCAGTACAAAGTTTAATCACAAGCGTATCCATAAGATAACGTGGATGAGACCGGGCGCAGACAGCGACTCTGATGGAAATCAGATAGACCATGTTTGTATAACAAGAAAAAGAGAAACATCAATTAGAGATGTGAGAACATACCGCGGAGCAAACATAGATTCCGATCATTACCTGGTAATCGCAAAGATAATACACATGGGTATATACAAGAAAAGAACTAAAGATAATGCAAAATTAGCCCTTGAAAAATTTGCTAATATAGAAATCAAAGAAAAATATGCAGAAGAAACAAACAGAGCAATCGAAAATAAAGAAATAGAACAAAATATGAACAATGAATGGAAGAGTATCAGAACAGTGATGCAGACAGCGGCTGAAAATACAGTGGGACTCAAAAAACGACACAATAACAAGAAATGGTTTGATGAAGAGTGAGAGGAAAAATCGGAAAGTAAGCGAGAGGCAAGATTGTTATGGATGAAAACAAAGAGCGTAGAAGACAAGAACATGTATAAAGAAAAAAGAAGAGAAGCATGCAAGAAATACAAGAAAAAAAAAGACAAATGGATGAACGATATGATGAATGAAATAGAAGAAGATTGTAACAGAAACAACATCAGGAGATTCTACCTTGGAATCCAGCAGCAAAAAAGAAAATGCAGCGTAAAGAATAGAACCATGAAAGATGAAAGCGGAATGCAGGCTAATAGCGAAGAAGAAATAAAAGCGATTTGGAAGAGACATTTTCAAAAGCTGTTGAATCAAGATGACGAAGATAATACTGTTGAAGAAGTGTATCATAGAACGGATGAAGATGCAACGATAGAACCAACATTTACCGAGGTAGAGGCATTATTAAAAACAGTGAAAAATGGAAAGGCTGCGGGAAGAGATGGGATCTATGGAGAAATGTTGAAGAACGCAGGTAAAAAAATGCACCAAAGAATATTCGGATTAATTCTGGAAATATGGAGAAAGGAGGAAATGCCGAGCGAGTGGAGGACAGGCAAAATAGTACCAATTCACAAAAAAGGAGATATTGAGGAATGCCGGAATTATAGAGGAATAACGCTGCTGCAAGTAACTTACAAGATTCTGTCGACACTAATATATAAAAGAATAAGAGCAATGATTGATGACAGAACTGGAGAATACCAGCATGGCTTTAGGGAGGAACGATCGACAGTGGATGCACTCCACGCAATGAAACAAATTACAGAAAAAGCATACGAACACAACATAGAGCTGCATCTTCTGTTTGTCGACTTTCAGCAGGCGTTCGACTCTGTTAAACGTGAAAAGCTGAACGAAGCGATGGTCCAGCTAAACATACCCCAAAAAATGAGAAGACTGATACAAGTGACGATGAGAGGTTCGAGCGCGACAGTAAAGGTTGTAATAAGCGAAACAGACGAGTTTGCAATTAATAGCGGTGTAAGACAAGGTGATGCACTGTCAGCGGTTTTGTTCATCTTGATGATCGAGACTGTAGTAAGAAGATTAGGTCCTAGAGCAACAATAGCAACGAAGGAGTGGCAATTAATGGCTTATGCAGACGATATAGTAATTATAGCAAGATCAAAGCAAAAAATGATACATATATTTCAAGAACTAGAAAGCCACGCGAGGGAAATGGGGCTGAGAATTAACGAAGCTAAGACAAAATATATGGATTTTGGAAAAAAAGATACACGACACCAAGAACTAAAAATTGTGAACTACTCGTTTGAAGAGGTGGATAAATTTAAATACTTAGGGGTGCAATTAAACAGAAACAATGAAAGATCCCCAGAAATCCCCAGAACTGAAAAGATACAAACTGGATGGAAAGCATTTCACGCAAACAAAAAGATATTGAAGAGCAAGAATATATCAATTCGAACGAAAATACGTGTATACAAGACGTTTGTGAGAACGGTGGTCACTTATGCTGCAGAGGTATTAAACTTGACTAAAGGTGAGGAAGAGAAACTAAGAGTGTTTGAGAGAAAAATATTTAGAACCATGGCAGGACCAAAAAAGATTGGTGAAGAGGAATACCGTATCAGAACAAATGCCGAGATAGCCGAAATACAAGAAAACGAAGACATTGTGAAATACGTAAAATCACAGCGAGTTAGATGGCTTGGCCACGTAACAAGAAAAGAACCAAACAGCGTTTTAAGACAGATCATGAACTGGAGACCGGGGGAAACAAGAAGTCGAGGAAGAACAAGATCTAGATGGCTGGATGAAGTACTAAAGGACCTCAAAGATATGGACGTGACAGAATGGAGAAAAAAGTGCGAAGACAGAGTGCTATGGAGACAGATAGCGAATGCTACTAAAACACACGCTAAAATTTAGATCAAGGAAGAAGAGAAAATGAGGAGTGATTCACTTCGAAGGATGAATCGTAAGGACTTCATTAAATTGAAGTAAGCATATTCCCCAGGGAATGAAAACCTTGTTATTATTATTATGATAATAAGGAATGCAAAACTTACTTTCCGGGCATGATGACAGAAATGATGACATGATGAAATATAGGAGTATAAATTACTGGAAATAGTGTGTCAATTGATAGAATTAAATGGTCTGCAATGATTTTGATATAAGAATTTCCATTCGTGAATCCAGTGCAGAAGGTTAAATCTTCTGTTCCAAAGTAGTAAATACACCCCTAAACCATGAACTGAATAGAAACTTGTTCCCGATAAAATTGCAGTCTTTGTGAAATTCTTCCCCAATCCTTTGGCAAACGTACTGAATTCAATCTAATTGATTGAGGTTACATTTTGATTTATCGGTAAAGATGAATCTTTTTCTAATCATGTTTGTAGAATTTTGCCAAATGCCAAGGTTAGCTTCTTAATCCTTATTTGTGTTGTCAAAGAAGGTTTTTATGAGTTCTTCTCGTCGATAATCTAAAAGTTTGCAATTTACGTCGAGTACAGATTTATTACTGGAAAAATTTATATCTCTAGAAAGCGGCTTTATGTGTCAAAAAAAGCTTCAAAAAGTACCCTATTTACATTGTTAACACAGGAGTGTACGTATACTTTCTTGAGCCACTGTATTTAATTTATAATTCAATAAATAAATTTTAATAACCGACCAAAAACTGAATTTTATAAAATTCATAAAATAATATAATAATATAATATAATAACTTTATAAAATTCTTAAAAAATAGTCCTCTATCTAATTGTATAATATCGAAAAAAAGTCAATTTTTTTGGGTTAATTAATTTACAGTAACCCCTTTAGTTACCAATCGTAGAAAAAAAAGATGTTAAAAATCTTAATAATCCAATTTTTTGGTGCCGAGTTATTCCGGTGCCGAATTGACGGTACCAAGTCGCCGGTGCCGAGTTGTCCGTATTCCTCCTAGTCTCTTCTTTCCTAATCTAGAAAAGCTTCTTTTATAGTTGATAAGTCGCGGCGGCCAAGGTTATTAATAATCTTTTAAGCTCTTTTAAACTTTTATTGTGTTGTGGGAGTTTTCCCACGCTAAATTTTCAGATATTACAAAATAAAGCACTGCACGAGTTCAACCAGCTAATAAATAACATTTTAATTCAATTTTATAGATACAGGTGTACTTATTCGTTTCGTCCCCGGACGATTGTTCCCGGACGATTCATCATCGGAAGATTTATCCTGCGGACGATTCATCCAATGGATGGTTCATCTCATTGCATAGTTTATTTGTTATTAACAATTTTCTGACGATTTTTCACTTTCCACTTTAGAAGTGGGCCATTTGACCAAAAATCAATATATTATCAAAAAAATTCTACGTGCCTACTTCTAAAGCTGTTTAAAATTACAGGAGCTGTTTGTTCCACTGTGAAAACGGTGTCGTCATCGCAAAAACGTTAGACAACCGCCATTTTGAAATTAATCGCTCCAAAAAAATTATTGTATATTTACATCAGTCACTAATATGTATGATAAACACCCTTTTTGAAATCTCAATTTATTTTGTAGTTTTTCTGAAAAAAAATCTCCAAACAAGGCTTTTTTCGGTCCCTAGAGTGACCTAACCCCTAAATTATCTCAATTGAAACATCCTATTGCATAAAATCTCATCACGATACTCCTGCTCCTGCTACAGCGTGTCATTTTTTGGTGAAAAAAGAAACACTCTGATTGGTCGATTGTTTTACCAACTGAAAAATATATAAAAGGTAAAGTTAGGACTAAAAATATTTGAAAAAGAAAATAATGAATAATTTCGTTATAAAAGAAAACAATTAAAATTTAGTAATCATATCCAAATATATAAAAAGCCTGATAGCTGTTGCTCCTTCTGCTTCTGCTAAAGCATGTCATATTTTTGGTTAGAAAAAAAAGACGCAGACATGATTAATGAGAAGGAAAACGAAGAGGAAAAATGGAAAAATTAAGAGAAAGAGGAAGAGGAAGCAACAGCAATTGGTGAAGATACATCGCCAGTCAAAGATAAGATGAAAACTTAATTGATGAGAAGAGAAACGTGTAGTCGTGCTTTGAGCTTGGAACTCCGATATCGAATGGTAAAGTGTTACGTTTACTCTGTCTTGATATATAGTATGGAAGCTTGTACGCTGAAGGTGAACATATTGAGAAGATTAGAAACATTCGAAATGTGGATATTTCGACAAATGTTGAAAATCCCCTGGACGGATAGAATATCTAACAACACGGTTCTACAACGAATGCAGAAAGATCAATTAAAGAAACAATTAAAGAAACAATTAAAATACTTAATCTGGAATTTGACATTGAGCAAAAGGGTTAAACGACTTGTGATATTGTATGGCTCTGAGATACGGAGAATAATAAAAAAAATAGAGAAAAGCTAAAATCAGTCGAGATGGAGTATTGGAGACGAAAGGTGTGGCTTGACCAAGTTGGACAAAGTAAGAAATGACGACATTAGAAAACAAGCTGAGGTGGATATAAAATTTGTTGAAACCATAGAGATAATAGTATAGTAATTAACGAGTTTAAATGGCTTATTAAACGCGAAGTGGATCGTATATCACGATGCGCAGCCGGTTTCGTCTTCGAGGACCTGCCAGTCAGCGATCTTATTTAGAAGACCGGCCGTCACGGAGGTTATATCTATCACCGACTCGTGCACCCCCCTTTGGAATGTTAGTCTGTTTCCCACATTGCACGTAGTCATGTCCAACGAGGCAACGGTTTTGGATAAAATGTCGCCTCGGGTATCTCTGGTGGCAGAAGCCCATATTCGGGAGACTTAGCATTAAAAACCCTTCCACCCATGACAATAGGAAGTACCCTGCCGCGCACATCTTCTGCTAGTTCGTCTACTGCATCTTGGTATTGTAATGCTGTCGTGTTTGGCAAAAAGAAAGCAGCTGTAGAATAACACACCACGTCATTTCACCCACACATAAGGTGTGACAGCGGTTCTCCCACTACTGTTGCGAAATCAGTTTTCCCCTTGCTTGCTGCTAAATTTGGCTCGCTCGTAAGAGTTATTTGTATTTTCTGTTCTCTTACTGTCTGTTGTAGCAGTTTGTGTGCTACTTTGGCAGTGTTAAAATTGATCTAGATGATTTTTACTTCTTCCGTCTTCCATTGCGGACATCCTGGACCATGTTGGTGAGGTCCGTTGTAGGTTGGAAACTTGGGTTTGTTTCTGCACTTGTAGGCTTTGTGACCCTCTGCACCACATCTAAGGCATTTCCCAGCATTTTCCACAGACCTTCTAACTACTTCTTTCTTTTGCGAGACAGCCCGAAACGAGCCCTATCACCAGTTTCTGCCCAGAAGTCTCTTCGACATGCTATTGTCCGTGAGTATTATGACCCTTTTCGTTTTACCATAGGTCGGGTCCAGCGCTAGAAGCTGATAGGTCTCTATGGGGGTAGTGTAATTAATCCAGAGCCGCCCTGACAACTTATTCATCGGTGTTTTGGGCTAGGCCGCTTATCTCTAATCTGGTCTTCTGGACAAAGAGTGGTCATTTTTAATTCCGGGAAGGTGCCCGTTAGTACTTTGTGTAGGGTCATCGCCGATTCTCTGGTCTCGAGCATAAGGTCCCCGGAAGCCAGGGTGGTTACTTTGATGATAGGCGCTACTGTATTGATGCTTCTTAATTTCCGTTTTAATAGGATGGCGAGATCTTCCGTTTTCTGGCCGGCGTTGGCTTTTATTATTGAAGCCTCGGGTCTCTTACTTTTGGCTGCTTTTGGGATATTCTCGGCCGGGACGGTTTGTCGGGTTTTTTTTTCTGTTCTTTACTAGGATGAATCCGTCATTCGTGTTTTGCCACTGGTTCATTCGATTAAGAGTCTACGTGTCTTTTCTAATGATGCTAGTTTGTATTTCCTCAGATATCGGTACCATGAGTGCGGTATCGTCAATTGACAGCGCCTCTTCTATTATCTCCGATCTCTGAAGAGTATTTTTCTGTGCGGGGAGATTTTGGGCTACCACTTTATGAGGTTGTCTCTTCTTTATTCCCCGCCCTTCATTATTGGTGTGCAATTCGGGAATTGGAATTCCAGTCTCTGAATTAACATTTTATTGTAAATTGTATTTAATAAAATATTTATAATTTAATATTTGTAAGGAATTACAGGTTGATTGGGAATTGTTCAAAATCAAACAAGAATTTCAATTTGTCGATGTTATCGTTATCAGGTTGTGATGTCAATTAATTTATTTTATTACTATCTTTAAGAAATTTTTTTGAATAATTCCAATTTATTTTAATATTTGGATATTTTAAATGTTACACAATTTTTACATGTTTTTAATCAGAGACAATAATTATTTACACTATTTATTATTTTATACAATTTTAATATTGACCTCGTTGATTGTGACCGTTTGTTGGCCTACGTTTAGCACCATTCATGTATTTTGTTACATCAAACAAATTACCATCATTCAATTTCTTGGTGGGTTAGTTTGCGATTTGTATATACCTTGTCGATAACATACTTGTTTTCTTCTCTAGTCTTGAGAATGGATTAATTAACAATCCGAAACGTCGTTAAATTGAAATTCTTGTTTGATTTTGATCAATTCCCAATCAACCTGTAATTCCTTACAATATTAACTAATTTTTGGGTGAGAGTATTTTCCTACTTATATTTATAATTTATTGTAAGTTTCTCTAAAGTGATTTGTTGTTGTACCATCTGTCCGTTTTAGTGTTTTAATTTTCTGAAGAGTAAAGGTCAAGCTCTTTCTCACTTCTTTACAGTATTGTGATGAAAGCCGTCCAGCTTTTGCTTTAATTTTATCTTTGCATTCTGCTGCCAATCTATCTCGTCATCCATTTCAAAGTCTCAGGTTCCTGGGCTTACGATCGGGAAGATGACGGGTGTGCTATTCACCGATATGGTAGTGTTCAGCGTCAGCGAGGTTAGTGCTCCTCTCCTCGGCCACAGAACTATCCAATTCGCGTTTTTTCTGCTGTTTCCGGTTACGCGCTCTTGTTTTGGTATTTTCGGTGCCTATCTTGTTCTTTCTCATTTCCGTTTTCTCGCCAAGGTTGTCATCCTTTTCAGTAACTTCTTGTAGCGATTTTGCCTGGTCATCCACCGGGGTCGCAGAGTAGTCTCTTGATGACGGTCGTGTGGCTCCCGCTGTAACGTAGCTCATATTGTCTCTTTTGGGGTTTATGTCGAGGATTCCACCGCTAGTTTAGAATTACCTACCACCAGCGGATTTCAAGTGCACATACAGTCGGTATAAAAAACGACATACTTTTATGTTTTCATGTTAATAAAATGTTATGTATTTTGTATTTTAACAATAATTTGAAAACAATATTAAACAAAACTTATTAAGTATTAGTGATAGAAGTACCTACTCACGCATGCAGCGGAGGTAATGTGTACTATAACTGAATGACAGGAAGAAATTTTGAGAGTTTTCGACAAGAAGATCCTAATGAAAATACTATAATAATAATCTTTATTTACGGAACAAATCTTATTTAAATAATGAAAAACAGTACAAAAAGAAAAAGCAAAAAACAGGTTACATGTTTAGAGCAAGTCTAATCGACGAGGAGCTTGCATGGAAATCAATTCCAATCTTATTGGCAAGATTCAGCAGCCTTGTAATAGGTGAGTTCATCCCATGGTCCTATAGAAATCAACCAAGAAAAGATCTGGCTTCTGAAGATCTGACTACGGAATACGGGTGAGCCCTGTAATTGATTTTTTGCAGCAATGATGGACAATCGATATTGTTGTTCAAGAGTTTGAACATAAACAAAAGGTCAAGGTACTCTCTTCTGATATCCAAACTTGATAAACCTATTTTATCCCATCAACAAATCGTAATTAGTGTCGAAGCAATAATGAAACTTGAAACATATAAACTTGACATATCTTCGTTGAAGTTTTTCTAATCGAGACATGGTCGTTGAATGGTGTGGATTCCAAACCACAGGACAATATTCTAAATGCAATATTATGTAAGCAGCATACAACAAGTTAAAGACTGTCAAGCTGCTAAATTCTTGAGTATGTCTTTTGAAGAAACCCAATTTTTTGTAACATTTATTAGCAATTTCATTCAAGTGCGACGCGAAATCAAATTTGAAATCCTCCGTTACGCCTAAATCTTTAAAATTTGAAATAGTTTCAATGGTGTTTCCTACCAAGTTATAAGTGTGATCAATATGGTTCTTCTTCCGAGAGATATTAAGAAATTTTCTTTTAGTGACATTTAACTCGATAAAGTTCGCACTACATCATGATTTGAAAGAACGAAGATTCTTGGAAATTAGATTGTAATCATGCACCGAGTTCGCAATCCTAAATATCTTGAGATCATCGGCATACAATAAAAATTTGCAATACTCCAAAACAGATTTAATGTCGTTGATATACCTGATTTTACTCAGATATCACGAGAATATGAGTAATAAATCTGCACAGTTTGATGCCGGTTTGATAAGAGTAATGAAAACCACTTAAGCAAGTTAACACCAATTCATAACTTTCCCAATTTGTAAATCAACCGTTCAATGTGAACCTGATCAAAGGCTTTGGTAAAACCTGGGTATATGCAGTCAATATTGGAACCGGATTCACTGTTGTTTGTAACATATTCCGAAAACGTACATAAATTTGTTGCTGTTGATCGATGTTTGAAGAAACCATGCTGTTCGTCAATAATAATGCCTTTAGTGGACAAGTATAGCTTATCTGTTTTTATCAAAAGTATGCTTATTGGCCGATAGTTTCCAACGTAAGAACGATCTTTTCCTTTAAAAATAGGCATGACAGCTGAAATCTTCCATGCACCAGAAAAATAGGACGTCTATTTGGTACATTTTCAGGATGATCACAATAAGCATTTTCGAAAGAGCTTGCAAATAGATTAGCTATACTGACACAATATACCTATACTGATAACATCGTAACAACAACTTGTTGCATTGTGTATTTTTGACGGAATGTCACGATCACTCAAATCTGATTTGGATTACATGAGTGACCAAAATTGTTTTGGAGAATTATTCAATAGCTTATGCTCATATTTTTCTATATCCTAATCAAAAGCAAGTTTGCAGCATTTTCTTGCATCTGTAAAATTTTGATATGATTCACGATCTTGTGAGATCTTATGCAACTTTTGCAAACGCTTCTTGTTAAAAATTAAGGACTTGATACGCTTACTTACCCAGGTAGGAAAAGTGTTACATTTTTTCATCCTGTGCTTCACTGGTATGGTTGATTCAATAACATCAAGGATGATTTTGTTAAATTCACTCACAATTTTATCAATGTATAAAAGTTCCTTCATAAAATTTCAATCAACGCGATTCAAGTAATCATTAATGGATTGATAAGAAGCATTCTTGAAATCTAAATAGCGAGTGGGATCCTCCATGTTAAGAAGATCTAAGCCAATGTCAGGAAGAGTAACATCAACAGGAGTGCTCAATTGTGCAATTTTTTTAACCGCTATGTGGTCATCGTTGTAAAAAACTAGATCGAGATTACATTAATTGAGTTCCTGATTGAGTTAAACTGAAGAAAGCAATTAGCGGAAAGCTCGTCGCATACCATTTCCTCAATTTCAGAAATTGGATTAACTGCCGATAGAGCAGAACCGAACTCGGGAGGTTGCCAAGACAATCCCGGTAAGTTATAGTCATCAATGATATTCTGTGCCTCGGAAACAAAAGTGATGGCAACTTGAGGGAGATGACTAGAGTATACCTGTTCACATGAATGTGGTGGGATGTATGTCGAGCAAACGAACATTTCTTTGTTACACACATTTATCGAGACCAATAATTCTTCACGATGTTTGATTAAAACAGGAATCTCACTAGATCATATAGATAGAGATGATATAGATACTAGGTAACATAGAAGAAAGTGGAAATAAATCACGAAATCAGAAGCGAAGTAAACGATTAACATGAAAGCCCAGGGAATAAAATGGCTAGATCACATCATGAGAAGTGATGAGAAGGAACTAATAAAACTATTGACGATGTGGAACCTGGATGGAACAAGAAATAGGAAAACAGCTATATATGTTTTCCGTTGTCTAGGGGTAAAAAGACTTAAATTATACACCTGGAAGGTTTCAAAAACTCGATTTTTCAATTTTTACATTTTCTTAAAGTTTGATAACGTCTGGTAAAAATTTCAAGTAAAAATTTAAAAAATGACAAATCTGAAAAATTGTCTCTATTGTGCTTTTCGATATAACGGTATTTTACCTACACGAATGTGCAGGCAAGGTTGTGGTATTTCACTGTACAGGGTGTCACAACTTTTTTTAGTACCATAATATTTATATTTATATTTATATTTTCATATAAATTAGAATTATCAAATTGAGCTACAGGACATAATAAAGCACATATTTAAAACGAGCTTTTGGAAAATGACATTTCCTTTTTCAAGTTTAATATGAATTAATAAAAAGACCTTTTTTGACAAATAAAAATTACTTTTACAGCAAAACTTATTAAAAACTTTTTATTGCAAATTCTATCCTCTTAATTTTTGTTTATATGCATTTTTTCGATTTGTTGCACCGTTTCCGTTTTGCAGTGACTTAAAAAGGACTCGGTAAAATTCAAAAAATATTTTCATCTGAATTTCAAAATTGGTTTAAGGAAATAAAAGAAATGATTAAAAATTTATTATTGTGAATTTCATTTCCTATAATTTTGTTCATATACGACATTTTCCCATTTTGTAGCAGCGTTTCTAAGATTCAGATGAAAATATTTTTTGTATTTTACAGAGTCTTCTTTAAGTCACTACAAAACGGAAACGGTGCGACAAATTGGAAAAATGTATACAAACAAAAATTAAGGGATTGAATTTTCCAACAAAAAGTGTCTGATAAGTTTTGCTGTAAAAGTAATTTTTATGCGTCAAAAAGCTTGAATTTACGTTGTTAACATAGGAGTGTACCGAATACGACCGTAAGTTTCCACTACTTTCCGATGAAAACGAATCGTTTTGTACGTTAAAAAAATTTATTTGGACAATTTGGATAATTTCGTGCGGATTTTCTTTTAATTTTGATGTTTTTAAGCAATACGCCGTGAAACTAACCAAGTCTTGCCGCTCATTTTTATGTCTATTTTTACCATATTTTATGATATGACCGGCTTGCAGAATCCGTTCTGCTTCAACAAAATTCCTTTGTTTAGGATTCGTACCAGCCCAATCACATATTGCACTTATATTTATCATTATTGATCACTTTGAAAATCACACGATTACACGTAAAACTCTATCTTGTATTTGAAGCTTTCCCTTAAGTCTACCATATTTTTAGGCTCCTCCCATTTGACGGATCCCAATTAAAAACAAAAATTTGCGGATTATTGTACAGGGTGGTGCAGAATTAACATAATTATATATATATATATCTAATCTTGACTTGGCTTGACTATAAATGTTTAGTTTTTTTATTGCCCAATAAATTATTATTATTATTATAATAGTATAAATATAGTATTTCAATGAATATATCTATATGTACAAGATAAATCTTAGATTGTTGTTATTTATGTTTCACCCCCTGAAATTCACCCCATTCAAAAATTTGATTTTTCAAATATTTTTCCAATGGATATTTACTTAAATTGAACATATCCCCAAAATTATAGATATTTTAGTAATTTATTTATGTTTCACCCCTTGAAATTCACCCCATTCAAGGATTTGATTTTTTTAAATATTTTTCCAATGGATGTTTACTTAAATTGAACATATAAGCCCAAAGACCTTATAGACAGACATTATTTATTATTTTTGAATAAATATTGGTACTCGAGTCCTCTCTATATTAATAAGAAAAGTAATAAAATTTCATTCATTAAAATATGACAATTTTTTAAAATATATAGGAAATTGTAGGTAATGTTAACTTGTAAAAACTTTTTAGATTTAAAAGAGGTATAGCTATTTGCTAAAAGAGGGCGTTACGTATATTGTTTCAAAATGCATCAAAAAAATATGAGATTCAACATTTTTATAAAATTATAAATTTTGTATTGGTTGTTTACGTGCACCCAATAAAAGTTTTAATACCTAATACAATATCGATTATAAAATTCTATTGACATAGTTTTTAATTAAAAGCGGTTTATATCTATTTACTTGTATAGGTTTGCCGGCTGACACCAGGCAGCGATACTGCTGTTTGTACTTTTTCCGGCAACGGCTAGGTGTCGCGCTGCTATATTGCGGCAAAATTTGAATTTCTTAGTTTTTCCGGAAAACGATAACTTACGACTAGAAACGTAACCTAAAAATGCATTGACACGGTTAAACGTTATATTATATTATTTCACAGTGATGTTTTTCAGTACACTCAAAGAAATTTGCTTGAGAAATAAATTAAGAATCCGCTCATTAAATTAAAAAACTGATAAAATTCTTGAATTAATAAGCAAATTTATAAGTTTTAGCATGAATAGGTATTAAATGAAGACTGCCATTCTTAATATAAACATAACATTAGTAATAATTTATTATCGTTGACCTTTTTTTTAATATTTAAATAATAAAAATTGTTGAGTTTTAGGTCTTTTAAACAATTTAATTAACCGACGTTTCGAGTCCTTTTATTTATGACTCATTTTCAAGGATGTAAAATGACAAATTACTTGACAAAATAATTTCATAATAAACAAGGTGTAGGTAAACAAAAAATATATTTATAAATTTGCTAAAAATCTCAATTTGATTTAGGTAGGTAACCTATAGCATCGTTTGAGCGACATTGTTATAAAGCACATTAGTTTATCGTTAATTATTTTGTTAATTTATGATAATAATTTAGGGAGGGAGGCCATTTTGAAATTTTATTAAAAAGAAATTTTATAAATTTATTTTTTTTACTTACACCTTGTTGATTATTTTCAAAATTTCTGTAAAAAGGGCTGAGTTCCCAAAACAATTTATTTGACCAAAGCTGTAGCCCGTAAAATTCCCTATCCGGTTTAAGACTCTAGTTTTTCTAACATGTTTCATATAAGAGATACGGAGTTCGCAAGAAAAGTAAAAAAAATAAAACCTGAATTTTTTTAACATTTGTCGTTTAATTTAATTTATAACTCGAAATACATTGATTCTAGACGATAAGAGGTTATAACTTAATTTGTAGATAAGCGAATTATCTCTAAAA
Source organism: Cantharis nigra (assembly GCA_958510845.1). Taxonomy (NCBI): domain Eukaryota; kingdom Metazoa; phylum Arthropoda; class Insecta; order Coleoptera; family Cantharidae; genus Cantharis; species Cantharis nigra. The sequence continues at coordinate 37,183,530 of OY294028.1, read as the reverse complement.
AAGTTCTAATCCGTTAAGCCTAAAAATCAATAATATCGGAGCTATGGTCGCTTCAAATCAGAAATTTAAAAATTTGCTTTAAAGGAAGGTACCCCGCAAGGGTTTGGACTTGGATAAAAATTTTATTTGAAAATTTGTCTTAGAAAAGTGCCCTTTATCACCACTTCGAAGGTTCTCCAGGTCAAGGGATGACGGGGACACTCTGTAATAATAACAAGAACTTCTGAACTAAACACGATTTCTGTTGGTTTTATAATATTTGAAGGACTTGAATCAAGTCTAAATGCGGCACTGTGATCTTCTAATAATAGTTCTAATTTTTCTTGCAGTTAAAGATTTTATATACTTTTTGGTGAAATTTGTCGACTCTCAACAAGAACTATTAAGCAATAACTTTAACATGGCATAGTTAAAAAAGGGGTTGTTAACAGTGGCAGATAGTGAATTTTTAGGGCCTGATGCTAATTAAATTTTAGAGGCCCCTGGTAGGAATACTACGGGAAGGGGGGGGGTTGTTTTTTGTCTAATATTAAAATAATGATACATTATTTTGTAGAAACAAAAAGTAAAAATGTAGAATTTTCGAAAAATAATTAACTCCGTTCCCTTAATAAATCACTTTCCGAAAAACCCTCTTCTATTTTCAAAAATACCTGATACTGCCACCACTCCGAACAGCATTTAAACAGATTCTTTTTAAATTTTTTCTAGTTCATCGCCTGATGATGCCATAATATGATGAAAACGTTTGCGATATTTTATATTTACAGTGTATTTTATTTGTGATAACTTTAAAACATTTCAGTTCTAAAAGTGTGTGTACATTATTTTATAATATGTAGGCTCCGGATAAATAAGCACAAAAAATCCGGAAAAAAGCGCTTTAAAAAGCACGAAATTTGCCTCTAAAAAGCATAAACTTCTGCAAAAACAGCATAAAATTTTTTTTTAAAAACGTTAGAAAACAAACAAAAGTAACATTTATTTTTAAAAAGAAAATACAAAAAATTAGATACGGTGGCTCCAGAAATTATCAATACACTCCTATATATATTAACAATGTTAAACGGACATTTCCATGATCTTTTTTCTCATATAAAAATCGATTTTATAGCAAAAATTTTCAAACATTTTTTGTTGCAAATTGCATTCTCTTTATTTTTGTTTCTATACATTTTTCTATATTGTTGCACCGTTTCTGAGTAATAGTGACTTTAAAAACACTCTGTAAAAATTTAGATAAAACTCCCATAAGGGCAATGTTAATTTTATTAAATTTTTTACATAGTGTTTTTAAAGTCGTTGTTACTCAGAAACGGTGCGATAAAATAGAAAAATGTATAGAAACAAAAATAAAGAGAATGACATTTTCAACAAAAAATGTTTGAAATATTTTGCTATAAAATTGATTTTTTTAATTTTTAAAAAAATTTTAAATATGGAATAAAAATTCACTGAAAAAAGCACAAAAAACAGAAAAAAGTAGATGTCAAACGATTTGTTTTTTTTTGAATCGCGCTCATTTGTTAAAATTTTTTGAATGCTTGTAACTGCCGCAATAAGCATAAAGCTTAGAATTCCGGTCCCTAATAATATGTATATAAGTAAATAATGAGTCGAGTTTATACAAAAAATATCTAATCATGAAACTGATATTTTGTTTATAAACTTAGGTGAGATAAGGAACAAATCTCTATCCACAAGAAAGTTCTGCTAGTACACGTCAGTATAATTGTACAACACGTCATCAATTACCTTTATATACCTCTATCTTTTCTTGAACTTGACCGCTTTCACCAACAATATTTTACAGAACAGAAATAGTAGCGCCTTAAAAATTATATCGCCAACTTGACGATGGCAGCGCCATCTCTTCCAATTTTCTTAATTACACAATTGGTTTCCAAAACTTGCATAAGCTTTGCTTATCTGAATATACATAATCAAAGCTACTATCTACCTACATACATTATGGCATAATATACAGTAGAATCCTCTTAATGTGATCACTTTGGGCCAAGAACATTTTAATAATATCAACTGATAACTGATAATAAGCGAAATTTAGAAAAAAGCGAATTTTAGAAGATTTTGATTAGAACAAAAAAAAAGAAAAAAGAAAAAGCGGCCGACTGATAACACTATCCGTGATCACCTTAAGCGAATTCTACTGTGTATATAATTATCATTTAGCGGTTATACATAATACGCGAAATAATCAGCAACAAGGAAAATTAAAATAATAATCATACAATTTATTCATGACACAAACAAAGATGAAATAGAATTAAAAATTTTTTATTTACAATCAGTTTTCAGTTTGCAATAGACCGTATAGTAAGTTTTAATAAATTGGGGAGTAGAAGTTCATTTTTTACTTTCACTTTCCGACCGGTTCCAACAGTTTTTGTTTTACTCTCCGGTTTACCGGTCAGGAAGTGATCATTTCCTAACCAATTCAATTCAATTCAAATTATATTTATTACAAATTTACATTATACATTTATGTTTAAATAAAATACAAAAACATCTTATTGTAAACATTTGATATTTTGATAAGTGATCAGAGCTCCTACCTAAGTTTATCTCTGGATAACGCTCATTTATATAATTAATTTTAAATAATTAGTTTAATTCAATTGAAACATTTCTTTAACTTTCATTTTCATTACATTAAAGGAAAAACTTAAAAAACCTTCTTTAAATATTTAATTTTACATATAGGAGTTAAAAATTAAAAATTATCTAATAAATATAAATCAATACTGCAACCGAAAAAGAAGAAATACAAAAGTCACATGAGAAAAAACAAAAGAAGTTATGAATATTCTACGTTTCATTACCAAAACATACATACTTCAATAAACAAATTGAATGTTGAAACTTTTTTTTTTTTTTTTTTTTTTTCGGTGGTGTAACAATATTAGTCATTATCGTTTCATTTTTAAATGTTATCTATCATTTAGTTGTAGGTGTTGAAATTGTGTCTTATATTTTAGGTTTTGATAGTTCACGTTAGTTTTTGTCATATCTTTTGTTAGTTTACTATTTTGAATTTGTATTGTGTAAAATTTCTTAGCAAGTTTGTCAATATGATCTTTTATATAATCGATATATCGATATATAATCGATGGTCTAATTCTTGTTTTTGAAACTCCGGCCCAAGCCGCGCAAGCGTATGTCAATGTCGGTCTCAGTATCGTTTTGTATAATATAGTTTTGTTTTACTGGTCATTAATTTTCCTTTCAACAGCGGATAAATAGGTCTCATGCTTGCATAGGCAAGCTGTTTGCGTCTTTGGAGATGTTGTTCAAAGTTAAGTCGAGTATCCAAGGTTACTCCTAGATATTTAACTGTTGTTTTTGGAATGATTTTATGTCCTGCTATTGTTAGGTGTTGAAATATTTTGTCATTTGTTCTTTTTCTAGCAAAAACAATATTCTCCGTTTTACTTGAGTTCAGTTTAATTTTCCATTTGTCAAAGTAGTCTTGTAAAATATTTAAGTGTATTTGAATTTGTTTGGTCGCCACCTGTGCATTAAATGAATGAGCATATATGGCAGTATCATCTGCATACAGAGCCAGTTGTGTTTTTGAAAAAGTTGGCATATCATTAATGAATAAATTAAATAATTTAGGAGCTAGAATTGAACCTTGAGGAGCCCCCATCTGAATCGATTTAATTGAAGAGGTGTTGTCATTAATTTTAACTGCTATTGTTCTGTCTGTAAGGTAAGAATGTATTAATTTAATTATGTGATGTGAAAAACCGTATTTTATCATTTTATATGTAAGTCCATCTGTCCAAGTTTATGTTATTTGTTTATTGATTCTATTTTTGGTCACATTTTCGATATAAAATTCTACTAAATTATGATCTGAAGTTAATTTTGATTTGTTTTTTATTCTATTAATGTTAGTCACGTTCTTATTTAGTATCAGGTCTATATTAGATGGTGTCGGCATATTTGTATGTAAAATGTGAATATTTTTGTTGTTACAGTAATTCTGCAATACCGTGCCATTTGCATTTGTAGTGTGGCAATTCCAATTAATACTCTTGGCTTTGAAGTCTCCCGCTACTAAAACTTTATTGTCATAAGTAAATAGTTTGTCTAAATCTTGTTCGTCAATTTTATTTTGTGGTCTGTTGTATGCTGTTATGATAGTAATTTTGTCATGAAGTGTGATTCCCAGAGCCTCAGTATTCGTATTCTGCAGATCACTTCTCACATGTGGGATATTGTTTTTAACCAATATTGCAACACCACCTGCCCCGTGACCCCCTCTATCATTACGATGTATGGTATATTCTGAAAATTTAATCTTTTTAGTTTCATTTAATTTTGTTTCAGTTATTAAAAAAATATCAATATCATTTTTAGCTAAATAATTTTTTACCTCTGTTACGTTTTGTATTATGCCATTTGCGTTCCATAAATTCACTCTTAGTTTAGATGTCGTATTGATCAATATTTTTGATGAAAGTGATAGATGCGTTAAATTTTTCTAGTTTGCTATTGCAGTTTTTTATTAAATTGTTGTAGTCTGTAAGAGCTCTGAGCATCTCATCCATATTAATTTGTTCTGAAATTTCTTTACATACATTTGCTAGATTTAAGAAATTTTCACTGACCAATTCTTCTTTTCTTCTTGTAACTGGAGATTGTTGTTGGCGGTGGGAATTTGGAGCTGTCGATGTTCTCAGTGGTGGAAATGCTTTTTCATACGAAGTTGTGTTTGGAATTGATGTCATTTGTTGTAGATTTGTTGGTGTGTGTTGAGAGGCTGCTGCTGAAAAATATAATTTTTGTTGATATGTTGGTTGGTTAGAGTAAATTGTCTGCTGTTGTGAAATTGGTTGATTTTCTGTTTGTTGTAAGAAAGATTGATGTCTTTGCTCCCAAATGTTACGCGTTGGAAAAGGTGCTGGGGTAAATTTCGATTTCATTTGCGAAAAATTGTTGCTATTGTATGAATATCCATTTCGTTGTGCTGTTCTGATTTCTATGTTTTCTTCTACAATTTTCAATTTATTTAGGTAAGTAGGACAATTTACGCTGTTGGCAGGATGATCACCTCCACAATTCGCGCACTTGCAAGTCTCGTTTAATGGTAGCATGCATTCTTTAGTTTGGTGATTTTTTGCACATTTCAGACATTTTGGAGACCGTCTGCAATTTTCCGTTGCATGACACCACTCCTGACAGCGGTGACATTGTATTAGCTTTTTTGTGTTTCTGTGCCTTTCCCAGTAGACTTTAACATTAAATATTATTTTCGCTTTTTCTTTTATGATTTTTTCTGTAATTGAACTGTCCGTTATTACCATATACATAGGTCTTTGAGTACCTGATAATTTGTAAGTTTTTTTGATTGCTGAACCCATTAATATTTTCATCCCTTCTGTTAATTCTTCTGGCGTTGGTTCTAAATCCATACCCTTCATAACAAAAGCATGAGTTTTATCTTCTTGTCTAGTGTAAGTGTGAAATTCACATTTTTTATTATCGAGCTTAGCTTTTAGTATTGCCCAATCGTCGTTATCGTATACATAAACAGCTGTCAAGTTTCTCAAAATAGCGTATGTGGTATCCTTTCTTTACATTATTTTCTATGTCTTTTATGAAAGCTTTTTGTCCGTCGATTTCGTTAGATATTATAATTGGTGGAGGTTTGGTTTTGAATGATTTATTTGTATTGGTATTAGTTGGTAATTCTTCAGTTTGGATTTCTTCTATTATTGTATTTTCTGTTGTTTCTGTCGGAGTAAGTATTTGATATCTATTTTGTGTTTCTATTGGTTGATTTTTAGTTTCAATTACTAATGGTTTTGTTGGCTTACGTGGTTTTAGACACTTAAATTCATCATCTTCATCATTTTGCGCTAATGATACAATTTCGTTTATATTCGATGTGGAAGGTTGATTTAAATCTATTTCCATTATGGGTGGCGTTTTTGCAATGTTCATTTTAGCTCTCAATTTTTTAGTATCTCGAAGAGATTCAGACGATTTTTCGCGTTTTTTCGTCATTACGTAGTATAGTTCTTATGTTGTAATATTCATAAATAAAAGAAGAATTCTAAATTCGTATAAAAATAAATTAAATTAAATTAAATGTATGAAATATTACACCTTTTCGCGTTTTATAGATATCGCGGTTTGAAGATTACTACTATCGTAGATATGCAGTAATTTATGCTCGCACTAGATTAATGTTGATGTATTATCACAATAAACACTCTTTTCCAAAAAGGAAATTCTGTTAATCGCTAAACTACCAGGAGGCTTTCACAAACCGGTCTGACCTGTAACGTAGTACACAGCAGACTTTCATTTCCTAACCTGTAATACCTACCTGATAATTATTTTTTGATTAAATAGAAACAAGTTAAATAAAATTTTATTAATTATTACTGTAGTGTAAGAAAATGTATATATTTTGTCTTCATAAAGACAGGGTTCTATTGTATTAATGATTCAAAATTAAAAACGAAGTAAATGAATTATTTATAACAGACTTTTATTAAAAGAAATGAAATAAAGTAAAAACATTAAGATATTTTATTTTTTATAAAATATGCAGCTACCTGCTCCATTGTTGGTGTCGGTGCTACGCTCTTAACGATGCGTTGCACCTTCACTTTAAGACTGGAGAATCTATAGCTCAGCTTCTCTTTCCTATCTTTGAGCGCCTCAGTATCCTTCTTATTGACACCAAAGACAATGAATTTTCCCAAAGGGTCACTCCTGTCAGTGTCAAAGAAGACACACCACTCATTGACTTTTACCCAAGGGTTTTGAGCCCCGAGCCGCTTTATCACTTCCACAGTTGGTTCGGGTTTCCCCGGAATCCAAATAGTGGCTTTAGACAGCCTGGGTAACTCGTCCACTTGGGTTACCTCTATCTTAGCTCCCTCCCACAGTTGCGGGATGTCTGCTATCGTGCTTTGTAACCATTTCAGGGAGCCATCGTCATCACTGGTGATTCGAAGGATCTCTCCAGAATAACGGAACCCCCCAAAGGTGGGCACTGTTACTACCCTTTCCTGAGCCACCTGGATAATTCTGTCAAGGGCTTCATTGAGATGCATCTCAACTAAATCCTTCTGGGCATCAGTGAGTTTGCCCAGAGGGTTGGAACGGTCAATCACTGCTACTCGGAGGTACTTAGTAGCCGCCTTCTTGTAGGTGATCAAATCCGTTGTTCCTGGTTTAAGTCCAGACCTAACCCGTTTCTTCCCATCATCTTTCTGAGGGAAACTACTTACACCTCTTTGTGGTGCTGATCTCTTTACCTTTATTTTTATCGACCGCGATCCGGATGATGTGCTATCCTTGCCCTGAAGTTTGGACAGCCCAGCCCGTTCGTGCTCGGTCGTTCCTTTGTTTTGCAGATCGGCTTCCACAGCCGCCTTCTGCATACTTGCCTTCTTGCGGCGTTTCCTTTCGGCACCGCAGAGCCGCTTTTTATCTTTAAATCTTTAAATCTAAAACCAGTCAATCTTTATTTACCAATTTTACTTACCGTTTTTGTTGTTATTCGAGTATGACAATGTACTATAAATACCGACCATCTATTTCTTAAAAATTCTAACCATATATTTAAAATACTAATGCTCGTATTTACAAACGTTCTTAAAAATTTTAATGAACCGTTTATTTAAACAAACCAATGCAATTTATTTGCTTGTACTACGAGATCATTTTCATTGGTTTGCAAAATTAAACGGCTCGTTAAATGTTTTACGAACGTTTGTGAATACGGGCATAACTGATGCCTATTTTAAAATACTGACCGCTTATTTAAAGGCCAATTTGAAGTTTTTATTAAATTAAAAAAAATTTTTATTAAATTAAAATTTAATAAATAAATGAATTTTTCAGATCCCACCCACGAAGATTTATTATTTAATATAATTTCAAATTCAATAAAATAAAGCTTTTGACGAAATCGCAAAAAACAAGCTTTTAATAAATTTTACAAGGTATGGATCGAGCTTTGAGCACGAAGGAGCGCCTGCTGATATCTATAAAATTAAAGCATGATAAACTGAAGAGCTTACAATAGAGCTAAGCGAAACGTCGGATGATATAGTATAGAATTTTTATTTATATTATAACTAGTTCACGTACCGAAAAACTATAAGCATTATTTATAAATTATGGACCTAGATAACGATTTAATTATAATTACAATTAATAGTTCCTAGCTTTACCACGATGTGACAAATGTTCCCGTAGAATATATGGGGCATTCCACGCCAAATCGGACACCATTTTGCTTTTGCATCTCGGATTTTTTTGAAATTTTTTTTTCCTTTAGTACTAGTTGAGACTAGCCTCCATGACTTTTTACAATTTTTTTTATCAAGTCATTCAAGAGATATAGAATTTTAGAAAATTACGTTACTTTTCTTTGAAATGCTCATAACTTTGCGAATAATTTACCAAATGGCATGTTTTTTTTTGAAAATGTTTCTTGTGAAATGTACTTTCTACAAAAAATATCGAAAAATATTTTAAAGCAATATTACTATTAGATTTTCAAGTTTTAAAAATAAATCGCCATTTTTAACAATGTTAGTACTGATCGATTTTCTTTAAAATTTTTTGTAAAAAACTGTTATCCATTTAACAACTTTTAAGCCTAGTCTCATCATGGGCAAACGATGGGTTCTATTTCTTTTTTCGAATTTTTAATTGTTGAGATTATATAAATTTGTAAAAAATTACGTTACTTGTTCTTGAAATGTTCATAAGTCCGCAAATAATTGACCACATGGAAAGTTCTTTTTTTCAAAATGTTTCTTTTAAAACATACTTTCTATAAAAAATACTCAAAATTTTTTAAAATCGTAATTATTGTTTAATTTTTAAGTTTCAAAAATAAAACGTAATTTTTAGCAATGTATGGACTGATCGACTTTCTTTAAAAAAGTTTGGAAAACACTGTTATCCATTTAAGTAAATTATGTGGTATTTAATATGTAATTATTAAAATATAATATTTAATAAAATTAATCAAACCGTATTAATGATAACAGAGTGATACAAAATTGAACTTTTTTCAATATCAAGAATGGGCGGGGGTGATTCTAGCTTAAATGGCCAAAATAGGCTATTTTAACCATTTTATGATTTTTTTTAAGAAACCTCATTTTTTGTTTAAATTTTCCACAATTGCGTCTCATAGTACTACTACTTAGCTTTAAAATCCATTTTTCTAAATCATTCTACGATTTTTTCAAGTGAAGATATACAATTTCTAAGTTACAAGGTTTAGTCATGTAAAGTCACCCGTTTTACCGCGCCGAACTTACTTTTTGACAAGTTCTTTAGTTTTAATTATTATTACTTTTATTAATTAGCAATTATTAACAATTGAATAAAAAAAATTATCTAAATGTTAAAACTTATAATATATATCCAAATTACAGTGTGACGATCTTTGCTTGTTACATTGTTTTAAGGTTGTAACCTGTCATAAATTATTTTTCTTTTGATAATTAATTGTATATTATTTTTATTAGCCTTGATAATAGGTCAATAAATAACCCGAAACGTCTAACACTATTTATCTTATCCATTGTTTATTACTTCTTATTGTAATTCAGACTACCTAATGTAATTCACATTTAAATATTTCATACTGTAATGATTTGGCTTTCAGTTTTCTAAATATTGGAAATTATGCGATCTTGAAGTTTCAATTTAAAATCTGATGTTATTCAATTAAATTAATTTGATACTTTATTTATTTTATTCAATTTTCCGTGTATACATATAATAATATGTATTATACTGCATCCTTGAAAGTGATTCCTCGATAATGATTATTATAATATTTTCTATAAGCTTTGTATTAATACCTACTTTCAAATAATAAATTACTAATCTGACGGTTTGTAATAAACTGAGCCGAGGGAAATTATTATTTGTTTTTTGTTTTTCGTAACTGGTTAATTTATAAACCACTAAATCTGTTTGATTAAAATCTGCCCTACTTGAAGAGTGGTTGTTTGTAGATATAATTAAAATTATAATATTTTACTGTTTGAATTGATAAGCTGGTTAGATTGGTACTGGATGTGATTTATAATTTAATATATTTTTTTACCTAAACTTAGCTTGTAATTTGTTTATATGTATACAACTTACATCATATGAGTCGGTGAGAATCAGCATGGTGTAAGTCAATAATAATTTACAGTGTAGTGTTTTTAAGTACAATATAAGTGGATTTTTTATCGAGAGTCTAATAAATCTTTAAATATCTCAAATCGAAAAAAATTTGACTTACACCATCCTGATTCGCACCGGCTCATACTATATTATGTATTTAATGTAAGTTTATTTGAACTTACTCTCTAGCTATACATTATGTTTAATTTATAGGTTAAACATAATCTATAGACATAATCATCTCTAGATTAAACATCTCCATATTAAACATTAGGTTTAAACGTTTAAACATATTAAATAATTCATTCCATTATTATTATTATTAATGTAATTGATTTCTTTTTTAAATTAATTAGTTTCTACAAAATAAAACGTTTATTTATTTAGAAATTGAACTTAAAATAAAAAAATTTTCTTGTAAATTTATAATTTATTTATAGGTAATACTTCATTTTCTCGTTTATACGCCTTCAGTGAAAAAAAATTTGGAAAATCTTTTTTCAAAATATTTTAGAAATCATCGTAGGGGGCAGTGGGTTCAGTGTTTTTAACCTAGTAGTGCCAGTTTAGAATTTTGGTATTAATAAAACTAAAAACGTTTTTAAAACCAATTAAATAAAAATATAAATTCATTTCAATACGTGGCTGATTAGAAGTTTGACATAAACTTCAGTCTACTTCTCGATGGTAATATAATCAATGTCGTCGCGCTTATCAAACCAGTAACGCGAAGGTGGAGAATTTGTTTAATTTAAATAAAAAATTTAGGTAAACTTTTAGTAACTTAACTTCAATTTTTATTTATTGATAAATGAGAACCAAACATTATTGTTTAATAATGTTGTTTCTAAGCTTTTATAATAGTTATCTATTTTTAATTTTTCCCATTTGTTACAATAGTTTGCATGATTAATTTTTCATATTAGTAACTTTACATTAAATTAAATTGAGCCATGTATATTTTTATTCAAATATATAAATTTCTAACTTGTGAAAAATAAATTAAAACTTTAATAGAACAACATAATTAAACATTAGTAAAAATCAATATTATTTTTCAGTTTTTCAGCTCAAAGACTCAAAAATAATATTGGATTTTATTAATGGTTAATTAACATGTTCTATTAAAGTTTTAATTTGTTACCTATAATGTATACTTATGTTTTAGTAGAAATGCATAATTTTTTTTTATGTAATTTAATTTGGGGTTTCATACATTGATTACATATTCTTATTCTTATATTATGGTTTATACTAATTATTAAAAGTTAGTATAAAAATTTTTTATATGTTAAAAAAATTAATAAATGAAAAACTTACTGTTAATTAGATAAAAACTATGCAAATTATTTGAATTAGTTTGCTGCACATGAATTCATAGTATATGTTTCGAATTTTTAAATGATTCCAGATTTACCTCATGAGAATCTGAAATGCGAAACATATGAATTCAAGTGTCGCAAACTAATTCAACCAATTTCCATAGATTTTATCTAATATATGTAACATTAAGTTTTTTAATTAATTATTATTAATTTTTCTTTTTCTTCAATTCTGAATTTTTGCTAATATTTCCTTTTTGCCTGAGGTCTTTAATATCTCAAAAGATTCTATCAGATTAATTAATATAAATCTATATATTACAATACATACATATTTATGTAATATCTAAAGAATACCATTATATACTATTATGATATTCTATTATAATATATATTATATAATATATTACTCTTTAGATTTTACATAATATGTATTTATCATTTTAATTTCCTTTTTTACCTTGTTGTTTCGTCTAATTTTCTCGTGGTTCTCCATTACATCTTCCACTACTTCAATTTTTTCAGTTAGTTTTGTTTCTTGCTAATTCAGGTTTATCTCTGATTCTCATCTTTTCCTGAATTGCGCATATTTATTCTTTCATGGTCATCTCTCCTTTGTTTTTTATCTTATCCAACATCTTTTTTCTGTTTTATTCAATAGCTTTTAAATATTCCAATTAATTAAAAGCGTCATGCATTCAGAGAGTTTTACTCGAAGGGAATCTTAATTGCGATCGACGATCGAAGTCGTAACCATTTAAGAAAAAAACTTGATAAAAAGTTGGTGAGTTTGAATAAAAGTTGAACAAATAATAGGTGTGTAGGATATAAATATTATTAAAGTTAATTAATAGTATATTATACATCATGCACTGTGTAAAATCGAGTAGTGCAAGTCCACTAATTGAAGTTCGATAGAGCATTTTTAGATAAATTTACTTAAATTACATAGAAGATTTAGCTCTTTATTGGTTAGATGATTTCGAGTATCTTTATTATAAGACAACTTCCTCAAATTCATCAAAATTTTTAGATATTTATATTATCATCTAATGGAAAAGATTATTTAATGTTAGTGCTACATCAACTAAATTAAATGATGAAACTGTATCTCCGTGTATCTTTTTATAAACAGATAAAAACATTTAAAAAATTCTATGGACTTATATAGTCTCTGTTTTTAGATGATTTTCATCTTATATTTTACACCGTGCTGCTTTTCATCCCGCGTGCAAAGGTTTTTGCACGAGGTGTTAGCCGAGTGCAAAAATTGCACACGGGATGAAAAGAACGTTAGTCCCAAGGTGTATATACTATTTTTCACAATTTCGCTGAAAATGCTGAATTACATTGGCTAATAACTAAATTTGAGATTTTGAAATTGCTTGAAAACGGCGCTAAATATCGAAAAACCGAGCAAAAAATTTGCCCCCGTTACAGTAGCCCCCCAGCGATTTGTCGTAATCGGTAATAGAGCGCAATAATGGCGCGGAAAAAAAAGTATTACTTTAGTCCCGCAAAAGCGGGAGTAAAGTGAGCACTTTACTCCCGGAATTGTGAAAAATAGTTTTTTACATTTTGCCAAATTTTAATCAATTATAAAAATTAACTGAAAAGTAGGTTCGTAACTTCAAAATTGTTTTGTATGTAAATTTCTGTTTATCTATAATTATTCATAAGGTATTCAACTAATCTTATCTGCATAACACTTATTTAAACCATTTAACTAAAAAGGGTGAAAGCTTGTCAGGATTCATTTACATTATTTACTATTGCGTATCTATATATTATTAAAGGTCTTCAAAATAGTAAAACCAAAACTTGCTTCAAACTGATTGTAATTTTCATGAGTTAAATGTATTTGGTTTTAATCATGTACATAACTAGAAAGGAGTTTCTATATTTTATGAAACTATAAAATATTAATATAATATTAATTTTTTAGACATAATATATTAAACAAAATATTAGAATAATTTAATTTTCAGATTCAGTTTTAGTTGGAATTCCAATTTTACCAATTTTTCTTTATTTTTTAAGAAAGACAACAAAATTTGTAGTAGTTTTAAAAAACTACCAACAATAAAAGAAAAGTTGAAAGAAAAATACATTTATAAAATAATAAAGTTATTCTTGGCGATCTTTTACGTTTATAAATTTTTTTAAGCTATTTAAGATATGCTTTATAAAAGAAAGCTATTTATGAAATTCTTCAAATTATATAATAAAGCACAAGAATATTGTACGTTTGTACAAAATGTTCAGGGGTTATAATCAAGTTTCAAAAAATATTTGAATATTCAATTTTTATGGGCGCAAAGCACTGTAACTGCTTGAAAAGTAGAAGTATTTTATTGAATTTTTATAGGAAAATTACACAACAGATCTTGTTGAGGTTTTCAGTATATTTTAGTTATTATAATTATAGAAGAAAGAAAATTAAGAGTGCTTTCCCCCTTCAAAACATTTAAGTACCTAAGCTACTATTCCAGTATTTGAATTTAAATCTAAATCTTACAGTCACTAGATAGATACAGTACCGCAAACCAATAGGCCAATGAGTTAGAGAGAAAACGTTAATTAGGGCCCCAATATGGCGTCATTCGGAAATGTCAAACGACATTTGTTGTAATTTTTACAATTTTTAAGGTTAAATCAGTGGCGGCTCGCCAGAATTCCCTAAAATTATTAAAATTAAAAATAAAAATAAACAAAAATATGCAGGAAAATACATACATAAGACGAAATGTATTGTTTTAACTTGTCATTATTGAAAAATTATAACCCCAGTTACAATTTTGCAACTTTTTTTTAAATTTCCCGCATAAATTAGGGCCCCAATATGGCCGGCCTTTGCGGTACTGTATCTATCTAGTAACTGTACTAAATCTGACATTCTCATGCCATCTGTTGTTCGTTATATGTGACGCAGTCATGTAATCTGTTTTGCGTGAAACTTCAGTTGAAGTTCAGTCCTGAAGAAACTCGGTAGTACCTCCTCATGATTATGAATGTTTATCAGTTTTAGTACTTATTGGCCGTCAGCCATAAACGACGTGGTTCAATTTTAGCCTCTTTAGAATCCCTCCCTTCTTTCGTGTAGCCTAAGTAGCTTTTACCATGACCTCCTCTACTACTTGGATAGAACATAGTTTTTTCCTATTATTTTGTGCTTTTTGTGAACAAAACTATTTAAATATTTACTATATCAATATTTTAGAAAACACAAAAAATGCACTAAACACTTTTCAGAACCAAAAAATACACTGTAAGTATAAATTATTGCAAACGTTTTCACCATACTATGGCATCATCAGGCGATGAAATAAACGTGGTTTATGGACGACCCCTTGGAGTAAAACTTGATGTATTTTGTTTCGAAATTTATGTTGCAGTTATTCCGCATTGTGACTAGTGTAAATTCATTATCCTTCTTCCAAAAAAACAAAATGCCACCCGTGTTTGATGTAATTGCAGTCAAAACTTATACAACTTATTACCTGTGTTATTACTAAGGCCCGGATTTCTAGGCATTTGCCTTTTTTGATTCCGTACAGGCTTTACAATTCTTTTTGCAGCAAAATGTATTTTGCGACTTTGCGATCATTTTAAACCGCTCTTTAAAATGCCTAAAATGCCTAAAATGCCTATTTTCTACATTTAGTGCCTTTTTTTCGAAAATTGCGCTTAAATGGCTTTTCTCAATTAATTTTATGCTATAACTTGCCTAAATGAATATTTATTTAAATTATTTTTTAATTTTAACCATGGAATATAATTCAGAAATGGAAATATATTTAGTATTTTACAGAGTTTTGCTTAAGTCACTGTCAGTTAAGAACGGGGCGACAAAATAGAAAAATGGATAGGTACAAAATTGAAGACAATGAAATTTTTAACAAAAAATGTCCAAAAAGTTTTGTTGTAAAGGCGATTTTTATAGGTCAAAATACGGTTTCAAAATGTGCAATTTACATTGTTAACCTAGAAGTGTCCGGATATGTTCGTTACTCACTGTATTCCATTGCTTCTAAAGCTTGTGCCGACGAGATGGGGCATATGGATCGGGGCTACAGTGTTTTATCATAAATATTTTAAAAATGTAAGAAAAGTCATTGACAGTTTAATGATTTTAATACTGCAGACTGCATAGAGAAAGCACAAGAGGCGTTTAAGCCTTCTAATCTTGAGAAAAATTTAGTAAAGGTTATCTTCCTAAGAGCTAAGAAACTAAGAAAGAAGCATTGCATACCAATATTAGCAACTTTGAAAATTTGCAACAACAATTGAAAGAAAATTAAAAAAAATTAAAAATTAGTTGGCTTAGACACACTACAAACAGTGAAAACTAATTACATGTAGTGTGAATCGAGGGAAGCCCACAGATCAATTTTGGACTTCTTAGATCACAGCAGTATATTCGGCGCGACCAGGATTTGAACCGCGGTTACTCGCTTCACAGTTGGTCAATGTAGGGTCTATGCCATATTGCTGGTAAGCTCCGGGTAAGATTGTAAAACTTATTTCTACACGATTGGATGCTTTTTTGGTGAAAAACCTGGGCTACTCGGATTTAATGCAAATTAGCAAAGTATTATCTGGAGATTTAAATAGTCTCCCAAATAAAATTGAAAGCTTAGATGGCTCCAGATTTTAAATATGCTCCTGTTACTTCTTGTGACGTAGAGCGGTCATTTTCTGCGTACAAACAAATTTTAACGGACAACATAAGAAGTTTTACTCCAGAATATTTGGAAAATGCTTTAATTTGTTATGTAAATGTTGAAAGTTAATATTATTGTTAAATTAAAAGTTAAATTGAATATTTTATATTCTTTATTTTAATAATTTAATTTTATATTTTGGACTGCCTATTAGTGCCTATAATTTAATTTTTTGATGCCTATTTGCCTGCCTACTTTGAAAGTTTTCAGTGCCTAAAAATCTGGGCCTTAGTTATTACCTTAATAGTCGTATATAGAGTATAGTCTGGAACACGTTTGACAAGCTCGGTTGACAAGCTTTTCACTCGTGGGGAATATTATGTCTAATTCCAAACTTGTTGCAGAATATACTATTTCTCGGCCTATACGATCTCGGCTTCAGTGAATTTTCAATCACATCTTGGTCAAATGCTTTAGTCTAAGCAAATAATGCGCAACTCATATCTTTAGTGCTTCACCGTAGGAAGCTTGAAAACGTAACGTTCATTATTTTCAAATTTTTCATTATTACAAAGATAATAAAATGGTATTATATTACTTGCTCATACAATACAACCTCTTAATGTTACACATAATGTTGTGTAAAACCAAGACTAGATACACGGCAAATGGTCATACATCTTATATTATTATAGTATGCGCGCTTATAATATCTTAACTACAATTCCAATAGATTTTCATTTGTTCTTGCACTACAATTTGTAAATTGTAAATTCCGTAACACTTAAATAACACAATTATATACTTGTATGTAAACGTTTGCCTTATATGCTTAGCACCGTACACATCTAATCTCTATGTAAAAGTTACTTAAGAAGCGTGGAGAAATCTTATATTCGAACATCTTATCTCATTATTGAACCTCTCCCTTTACACTACATATTACTGTGGAGACACTATCTTTAGCGTGTGCTTTCTAAAGTTAAGTAACCATTTGAGAGTAAATCTAAGTGGATATACTGCTGAGAGCGATTATCACACATCTGAATTAAAGTCATTTCAAGCTCTTTCGTGATTAATGCTTTTCTAGTAGTTAGGTTTGTAAAAAGCGGCAAAACAAACTATGCTATAGTAAGAATTTCAGTTCAGCTTACACCAATTCAAACAAAATTGTTATTTTACATTGTTAACAATAGCATTAATAACGAAAGTGGTACTAAATTTAGATATTGTAATTTATTGCAGTAACTTATTTACATATCGTTTGTAAGTCGATCAAGAAACTTACAAATTACTTAGCAATGTTGCAAACTAATTTGCATAGTTTTCATCTAATAGTTATAAACAGTAAGTTTTTCAATTATTAATTTTTCTAACATGTAAAATATTTTCGTCGAATGAAAAAAAATACTTGCAAAAATTAGAGAGTATCCAAGTGGAATCAAAAAATCAAAACTTGACCAGAAAATAAAGAAATGGTTGAATGTAAATACGAAAATGTAATAAAGAGTATTGTAAAATTGTAAGGTGGTAGTTCGTGCAATTGACCCTTGAGCTGTAATAAGCTACAATGTAAAATATGTACAGTTTTATTTCAGTTTCAGGTAAAATAGTAAAATATTGTAAAAACTAAATTTAATTCAAATGTTCTAAAATTTCAAGTAGATGAATGTTCTTTGTGTAAACTTTTAATTAATACGAGTATAATAATAACCAGTTTACGATTATTTAAAATACCCAACTACTAACTAAAATACATGTACACATTGTTTGATATTTGACTGAGTGAACAAAGCTTCCGCCGAGATTTATCTCTACATAACATTTATTATAAATATAAATAATTTCACTAATACTTTAACGAAGAGGTACTACACCTTAAGAATTACCTTCGTAAGAATAAACCATTTAATTATTATTATATTTAAATGATTTTAAGTATAAATTTGTTTTTATTTACAAATATTTAACGTTTATGAAAATATAACGTTAAAGTTTGAAGCATTTTTATAACATTAAAGCTAGTTATATGCACTTGCAATTTGCGATTTTTGTCTTTCAACCAATCAAATCACAAGATTTCAAATTTGCGTTCAAAAATCGCTTTCCACAAATCGCAAGTGCATTTAACTTACCTTAATTCAAAACTACTGTATTTATTAAATCACTTAAGTATTCAAGTGAATTCAAGTTTCAATCAGAATCAAAATTTTTTCTACAATGCATATAATTAACACCCATAACCCATGCATAAACCATATATCACTACAGGGCCTATTTTACCATTAGGCGTATTAGGCTCGTGCCTAGGGCCCAATGGCCAGAGGGGACCAAAAAGAGAGAACATAAAATCGTAAAATAAAAATTAAATACTGATAAAATAACCCAAGAATTGGGCCTTCAATGATATTTGTTACATTCGAATATAAGGGGCTCGAAAATTTGATGGAGCCTAGGGCCCAACTCAGTTAAAAATAGGTCCAAAATATAGGACCCAAAATTTAATATTTAACAAAAGTAAATAAAACAAGTTGTTTAGTTCTGTTAAATTAATATTAAATTGTACATATACAATATATTACATATTATATTATAATATGTACTACTATATTACATATAGTACAAACTGTCATACTACTACATATATACCACAAATCTACTTGAAATTTTTATTTTAAGTTCATTTTCTATATCAAAAATGACATAAAGAGACGGTCATCGGCCCAATAGTTACTGTTTGAACTACTAATGTTTAAGGTACGTGGTTCAAATCCGAAAAGAGACTTGTACTCGTAATGTCCAAGGGTAAAATAAAATTTCGAACTAACAACTTTATTTCCTAAACTTAACCAAACCCCTCTAAGTGCATTTATGGTAGCCACCACACCCGAAATACCGTATCGTCTAATCTCTAATACCAGCAGTCCTACGTTGGAATAACCTACCGCAACATTACATCCCCAGTCGTAATATTTCTCTCGTATCGAAGAAAGAACTTGTGAGCAATAGTAAATGTGTCAAATAAGTAAACGCAATAGCGAACACATAATTAAACACAATAATGTTTGTATATTTATAATTTGTCAATCATTGTTACATTCAGTGTCGTATTTAGCAATTACGTGTAGGGGGGCCTAGAATCGAAAAGTAAAATTACAACATTTATTATTACAACATAATCAGGTCTATTATGTATCACAAACGTTATTATAAAGGTGACAGTTATGACATACAATAAGGTTTTCGGCAAATTGGTATGCACTATAAATGTTAAGAAAACCTTTATTATCAAGATGATGTTAAAATAACGGTTTGTGAAAACGATAGGTATGTAATACCAATTTGCTGAAAACCTTTAATGTTTTATTTTATTTTATTTTATTATTATTATTATACGGATAAACCATTTTAAATAACATTAAACATACATTACAGCTTAATATTTAAATTCCACATTATGTTTTTCTAAAACCTATAATACGGTTGGTCAAAAAGATCGAAGTCTTCAAGATCGTTCAAATCGTTGGCCAGTCGACACATTCTCGTTATTGGACTATGCAAACCATAGTTTGAGGCATGATAGGCAGTCCAAAACAATTTTGAATTCCTTGTCGGATACATAGGAATATTTAGTTGAATGCGTGATAATAACAATTTGCAATCGATTCTACCGTTCAACAATCGAAAAAGGAAACATAGGTCGGTAGCTAATCTTCTATATTCCAAGGATTTGCTTTTAATTTGAAGCAGACTGGGAGCATATGAAAATTCCTCTGATGTACGACCTATCTTGAAATTATAATACCTTAAAAACTTCCGTTCAATTGATTCCAATCTGCTAACATGAATTTGGTAATAAGGCGACCATACTGGCGATGCGTATTCCAGATGCGGTCTAACAAGTGAAAAATATAAAACTTTTACTGTGTTAGCCGAGAATAGAGTACTTTGTCGTCGAATAAAGCCAATAGTACGAAGTGCATTCTTGAAAACCTTATCCATATGAGACTTGAAGGTTAAACCTTTGTCAAGACGAACCCCTAAATCATCAATAACTTCAACTCGGAGTAATTTGACACCACTCATATTATAAACAAAAGGTATAAAGTCGTGTTTGGAATAAGAAATTACCGAACACTTGGCAAAATTAAGACCTAAATTATTAGCAATACACCATTTATGTAGATTATCGAGGTCGGATTGAAGAAATCTACAGTCAACTTTGGAACCGATGGCCTTAAAAATTTTCAAATTGTCAGCAAACAGTAAAAAAGAGGAATGCTTTATGTATTGTCCTATATCATTTATAAATAACAAAAACAGGATGGGACCACAGTGGGATCCTTGAGGTACCCCGGATAGAACCAAAATATTCTTCGAACGATGTTTGTAAATAAGAACTCTCTGACTTCTATTCGATAGAAAACTAGCAAGCCAGTTAACTACGTTAGGTCCAAAACCTAAAGAAGCAATTTTGGACAGAAGAGCAGAATGAGAAACACGGTCAAAAGCCTTCGAGAAGTCAGTATAAATGGCGTCAACATGTTTATGATCCTCAAATGAATCTACTATTTGAGTGACAAAAGACAACAAATTAGTAGTTGTAGACCGACCCGGAAAGAAGCCATGCTGATTATCTACTATGTAGTTTTTACTGGCATAAATTAATTGAGTTGCAACTAACTTATCTAGCATTTTTGGTAATGTCGATTGAATAGAGATTCCCCTATAGTTTCTGATATCACATCTAACACCTTTCTTGAAGATAGGAGTTATGAAACTTTGCTTCCAATTGCTGGGAAAGGGTATAGCCGGGTTTTTATGGGAAATCTGCCCTTGCGGCTTTTTCGACTCCTACTTGGGGGATCGTTTTGGTATCAAATAAAAATAATTCAGCCAAATTTTCAGCTCTTTATCTTAAACGGTTCTCGAGTTTTTCAAAAAAACCTCTTTTTTCGATTTTATTTTTTTTTTAATAGTAAAATTCAAAATTAATGAATGGTAATTTTTTTTCCAATTCTTAGGAGTAAAAGACATAAAAAAATACTTTGGTCATGATTCTTAAGCAAAAAGCCGATATTTGGCGAAATAAATAAAATTTAAATCATACTTTTTAACGCCTTTTTGAAAAGTGTCACTCACCAAATTTTGTCAGAAAATGTCTTTTATACTCCTCTGAACTCATGAATTTTTTCGATTTTTTTGAATTGGTGGAACAATATGGAAAAAATTAAAAAGTAATTTTTTGCTGTAATCTTGCATTTAAACAAACTTTTGTTTTCTATGGTTAACAAGTGTATACAAATTTTTATTACTGAAAATACATCTTCACTAGAGAAAAAACATAAAGAAAAAACATAGAGAAAAAACATAGAGAAAAAGTATAGAGAAAACCATAGAAAATTAAGACATATCCTCCTTAAAATAATAAATTAAAAGTGTGAAAAATGATTAAATAAATTATCCTTATTATTGGGAATAATTTTTCAGTTTTAAAACAATAAAAACAAAAATTTCGACCAGAAAAGTAATTTAAGTAGGTAGGTAGGTATACTAAATTATATTATCGATACTGTTTAACAAAATTATCATAAATTATTGACATTAAGTTAATGTAATAAGAATTCCATACAAAATAGATTGCTATTACTGCTTTAAGTAAGGTTAGTCTTCGTCACTGTCTTCATTTACTACGATATTAACCTTTTCATCATTAAACAGACGACTCAATATTTCAGCAGGTCTTACTATTTTTGCCAAATAGCGAGCGTGAGACAGATAATATATAATAGCGGCAATGTGAGAGCAGCATCCGACAGTGCGCCTACCATTAGCACAATCACAACAATATCGACTAATTCCAGAGATGTCATTATTATCTGGTTGATAATCAACAAAGCAACGATATGTTTTCGAATTAATATGTCGAGATCTCACTTCAAGTTTTATTATATTTGGTGTTATTTTCACATAATGGAGTGTGATTGTTCCGTCTTCATTCATCATCTCAGCTAAATACGATACAGCTTGAGACATTTGATATGATCCTGTAAAAAGAATTTTGAGTTCTTGCTCCGTTAACTCTGGAAAATCGGTTAATTGGTCTGAAGTTATTGTTGCAAATGGAACTTTTCTTCTTGCCCAACGATTGGTCTCTACTTCCGAAGCTAGAGTATTATCTTGATCTTTTTTTGAATTCATGGTGGCAATAATTTTCTCAGAAAGATCAAGATCAGAATCAAGTCTTGTACCAAATTCATTATGTAGAAAACAAGCGATTCGACAAAAAGAACTAGTTTTAGGAAGTAATTTATTGTCCAGTTTATGATCTAAAAGCTTAAACTTCTGTTTGATATTGCCATGTACAGCTTCAACAACCCAACGAATTTTGGTGACAAAACGTGATTTATTTGACTCATCTGCAGTCAGCTGATTTCGTTTTCCTTTGAGAGCAGGCATTAAGACTTTGAATCCTAATTCTTCTAAATATTTTATCACATCACGAAAGCCTCGATCAACTACAATAATATCATCTTTATTTAATAACTTCATTAGACCATTAGGATCATTTAAGACTATTTTCATAATTTCAGCATCGTTCATATTAGCTGTATATGGTCCAAGCATGTCTATAACAAAGCCATTTGTGGTACATATAGTGAATGGTTTGCACAAAGGGACTTTTTTTTGGCCAGAGTATGATTTCCTCTGGTATTCATTATTCACACTTTTTTGATGGCGAATATATGTTCCATCACAAATAAATATTAACTGGTCATCTTTTACTTGATACAATTTCTTAGCAGTACTTGACGTATTGGTGAGTAATGTCTCTCTATTGATGGCATCAATTCCGAAATACCGAGGCAAAACATCTTTTTCAAATGAGGATATCACTTCATTACAGTAATCAGATACCATTTGTTCCCGAGCTAAACCAAAAATGGAGGATATCACTGCATTCGAATTTCCGGTTCGTAATTTAAACAAAAAAATAACAAGAGCTTGAGTGACATTACGATTTATGGAATTTTTCATCGACGTTAACATTTCACGGAGTCTTATCAGTTTTTCCCAGGTAAGACCCGTAAATACCTCCAACTGTTTTTCTGAAAACGAGTGATCTCCAATTTTATCAATTATAGACGAATCACTACCAACAGCCAGCTGCCCAAGTAATCTTTCCAAATCACGAACTTCAAATACACTGGTATTCGAATAAATTCGAAAATTATTGATATCTTCATCATAGAATCGCTGTTTTATGATATGATCTTTACAGCACCGGTTTCCTTCCGGAATAAAAATTTGTCTTTTTGAAAATACTTGTTTGCGTGCTTCGAATGGAACTAATGTATTATTTGTTGATGATCCACAAATGCAACAATATCCATGAGTGGAAATGATTCGAGGAAAACCCAATTCCACAAATTCTAATTCTTCTTCCATTTTTTCTTCAAAAACATATGACGGATCTTCAGTTGATGATACAGACGAAACAGTAGTTGAAGATGATTGTGAGAAAATTGGCTGGCTCTCGATATTCACTTGTTCTACAGATGAATTATCAGTGTTCATATTTTTAGTTGGTCTTGTTAAAATTGCTCGACATTTATTACAAAAAGTATCATTGATGAAGACTCTCTTTCCAATCCTTTCTGTCGCAATATTAGCCTCATCAATTGTCGTAATAATTTTTTTATAGCCAAATGTTTTGCACAAATAAATATTACAATTGATGCATTTTTTATTAGCATCCATTCCGAAATTCAGATTCAAGGAATGTATTAAAAATGCAGATATATATTATAAAAATATACAGATGAAACACTTACTTCAGTGGAAGTGATTAACCGTAACACTATTTAACGAAAAAGTGGAATCCCATATAATTATAAGATAAAATAACAACAATAACTCTGCAATGTTATTTAATTGTGAAAAGTAGAAATAGTCTCAAAATAAATGTACTCGTTTAATACATGAGTTAAATGTAAATTAATACAACTACAAAACTATAGAGGTTACTTTATTATTGTTAACTTATCTGGAAATAAGCAAGACCTAAGAAGTAATGATCAATAGTTACTGAAAATCCCAATAGATGGCGCGCTAACCCGGCGCTAATTTTGAAAAATAATATATCTAAATAAAAATGAGTTATGAGACCTTTGAAAAAATGTTTACTAACTATTTTAAAATTATATAATTTTAAGTAGGTAATGTAATTCTTAAATTTTGCTAAAAAAATATTTTTTTATACATTTTTTAACCTTAGAAAATAACAATAATATATAAGTTTGTTTAAACGCAAGATTACAGGAAAAATTACTTTTTAATTATTTTCATATTGTTCCACCAATTCAAAAAAATCGAAAAAATTCATGAGTTCAGAGGAGTATAAAAGACATTTTCTGACAAAATTTGGTGAGTGACACTTTTCAAAAAGGCGTTAAAAAGTATGATTTAAATTTTATTTATTTCGCCAAATATCGGCTTTTTGTTTAAGAATCATGACCAAAGTATTTTTTTATGTCTTTTACTCCTAAGAATTGGAAAAAAAATTACCATTCATTAATTTTGAATTTTACTATTAAAAAAAAAATAAAATCGAAAAAAGAGGTTTTTTTGAAAAACTCGAGAACCGTTTAAGATAAAGAGCTGAAAATTTGGCTGAATTATTTCTATTTGATACCAAAACGATTCCCCAAGTATGAGTCAAAAAAGCCGCAAGGGCAGATTTCCCATATTAACCCGGCTATACCCTTTACCAGTACATAGCGATAGTTTGAAAATATTGTAAATGGGAGTTGCCTATGAGAATTGACATCTTTTTATGAAATATGGTGGAATTCCGTCAGGACCACAACTTAAACTGTCCGGGAGACCTGTGATGGAATCAAAAACATCGCTTGTAGATATCGAAAACGAATCACAATTTATGACATTAGTAACGTCATAGCTATACTTAGCACCATTATCACCACGATAGTTTTCACAAAATTGTTTAGCGAAAAGCTCAACGCATTCTTGTCCGGAATCAGAGAATTCATCACCTAAAAACATACGCTTAGGGTAACCTCTAGTTTTCTTACGGTCGTCGATAAATTTCCAAAAAACCTTAGGATCTGCACATATGTCTTCCTCAATTTTGGCAATATAATTACGATGAAGAGTCTGGTTTAGGTTCTTAACTTGTTCCCGAATTTCACAGAATCTTTCATAATCTTGTAATCTACGAGTTGTTTTAAATAATTTGTGTAATACTTTCTTATTTATAATTAAGCGAATCAATTCGCCTGAAAACCAATCGGGATATTTGGAAGTAAATTGCTTCTTCCTAGGGACCAGATCGTGAATAATCTTCCACAAGACATCGTAAGACTTATCAGTTACAACGTCTATATTCTTTGAAATTGAGAGACTCGACCAATCGGTATTCAACAAATAATTATTGATGGCAACATAGTCGGCAGACTTGAAATCGAAAACGATATTATCGTACTCAATGGCAGGTTGCGAAATATTATAGGTGGGTACACTTATCGTATAAGCCATATGATGCTTTGATATGTCGGTCAATATATCTTCAGATAAGTGAACGGTAACATTTTCAACATTGGTAAAGACTTAAGTCTAATAGAACATTTCTACTATTGGGTATGTTGTTCCGTTGCACAAGGTTATGAAGTGACATGTAGTGAGTAATCAATTGAATTTTCCCACATGAATTATTGCTAGTGCTAATGGTAATAGCATCATCCTTGGACCAATTAGCATGTGGAAGATTGAAATCACCGCCAATCACTAATTTGGACAGAGAGGAGTGATTTATAATAGTATCTATAATGTCACAAAATTCCTCATAAGCTTGGATATTAGAATCAGGTGGTAGATACACAGCCCCAAAAATGGTATCACCAATCTGAATAAAAATATTTTCAATGCTGGTAGGTGTCGCGATAGGTATACATTTATTTCAATATTTACGAGCTGCCACTAAAACACCGCCGCCCCTGACTTTTCGACTTGAGTTAGCAGATCTGTCGGAACTGAAGATATTGTAGTCAACAAAATTAAGCTCGCTAGATAGGATGTTATCATCCAAAAATGTTTCAATCAAAATAATAACATCATACGAGCAGCAATTCACAGTGTTGCTAATACTACACAATTTAGTTTTCATGCCGCCACAATTTTGAAAATAAACTTTCAATTCTTTAGCATGGTCATCGACATGTGGATGGATGCAATTGGCGGTTAATACATTTCCGGTAGCAGTATTAGATTTTAATTCCCTTTCTTGGTCCGCGAAAAAAGGTAAAACGGCGAACCATTATACCTTTTGGCCAGAATTCAGGTTTAACTAGATCATCGTATAGCATAAAGTTTGCACCGACTTTAAAAGATGATGTATTGGAGTATAAGCCTAGTTTAGTGCAATAAAACTCTTCATTCGGAAATTTCGATTTCATATATGTCGCCACTGTACTTTCGGTTGCACATGGGGATACCCGACTAACATACAACCAACATTTTTTACTAACACCAGTCAGATCAGAGTTTGAATCCGACGAACCAACAATCGACTGGAATCTCGAATTATTCCTCCTATTCCTGCTTAAAACACGCGTAAAACCTTCTTCTCCTGCTTCTAACGTATTTTTCGCAACGGGTTGGGGGGGCACAATTATTGGTGTTAAGCCACTGTTCATACCACCAATAGGACACTTGGATATAGAGTTCAAAACTTCAGGTCTACCTGAGGTCGCATCTGTTGGCAGTTCAGCTGTCGTTTTTAATGTCGATATTGTTGCCGAATCTGCTGCTGTTTTTGATTTCTCCGCCTTGGCTTTCTTCTTATTTTTTGATTTTGGGTTAACTATTGTTTCAATATTGCCCGTAGCACCAATGTCTTGCATGTTGATTGACAATCGTTTTTCCAAGTCTCGAACTATTATATCTTTGTCGCGAATTATAATAGTGAGAGCTTCTACTTTTTCTGTTAGGAACTGTAATGTCATAACTGTCACCTTTATAATAACGTTTGTGGTACATAATAGACCTGATTATTTATTGTTCTATTGAAGTTTTATAGTTTACAGTTTCTCACAAGTTAAGATTTATACAGGGTGTCTCAGAACTCAACGTTATTCCTTGAAGGGCATTTAGGCCAGTTCATGACTGACCAGAATATCAATATATGACCTTAGTAAAAAGTCGTTAGTTTTCGAGATATTCGCACTTTTATAAATTTTGTGCAAATTGACACTTTAAATCAGTTTTTCAAGTGCCAGTACGAAAGTTTATATTTTGAAATTGTAATTTTGATTACACAATCCTTAATAGACCTGCTATTGATCACAGACTAAAATAAAATTAATAGTACCATAATTTTATAAAAAAGAATGTGTTTTGCCCGTGTTTTAATTATTAAATTAATTTAAAAAAAAAGTGCGAATATCTCAAAAACTAAGGACGTTTTACTAAGGTCATATTTCAGTATTCTCGTCAGCCATGAACTGGCCTATCTGGATAACGTTGAGTTCGGGGACACCCCGTATATTTAAATTTTAAAATAAACGAATGTGTTTCCGATTTTATTATTCTTTAAAATCAAACCAAAATTCAAACTTGATCAAATCATCGACTAATTTTGTCTGTCGTTTATCTGTAATTTTGATCAAATTAAATTAATTTAACACCACCATGATTTTGAAAAGAATTTCCAAATTCACCGGCGAAATTCAAAGACAAAATTCCACTTCTAGTGGCAAACCGGCAGAATCACTGCGTGGTGGACACCAAAATTGACAGTCCTCGGCGCACTCGAAATTGGCAGTCTTTTTTTCAAAATTCAGTTTCTTTATTTATGCGATTCGTTTCCCTACTTAAGATTTCGAAACGCGGGAAAGTGCGCATTGAATTTAGATAGTGATGTTACATTTCCGTGACGAAGAAACTATCTTCCAAATGCAGACCGGATTTGAATTTTTGTGTTTTTCTTTTTTAATTAAGCACTTACATGCAACCAACTTTCTGGGAAGTGCATGGCTTTCGAATTTTATGAATGAAATCTGGGTTATCAAGCGTCTGCTCTTGATATAAAAGTTCAGGGCCGTATCTCGGACTTCTGTTTGGGAGAGGTTGAATGATAAATAACTAATATGTTCACCCCCAGGATTAAGCGCTGCAGGCAAATTTTTTTGAAATTTTCAAGGTCAAATGCTCTAATCCAAAGTTAGAAAATTGCGATACAAAGATATTTTCCCCTATCCAGTGCCGCATCAGATACGGCGTTTTTTATTGTAAAACTGCAATTACCTATTGGGATCTGTCAAATGAGCATATGACATCTGGTGGTAAAAGATGTTACTAGGTTGAGGGAAAATAAACACATACTCCTATGTTAACAATGTAAATTCAAGCTTTTGAAGACCAGTTATGTTGTAATTATATTGTATTTTATTAAAATTAACCGGATGTAATAGGAATAATATCGTAAGATTGTAATTCAAACTATTATGTAGGAGATAGGAATTCTTGTAAAGTTGACAAATTGTTTTTCAAACAACTTGCCAACTATGAAGAGCAGTTTGTATTTTACACTCTCACAATAAAGTTGGGTTTCTAGTAATTTTGAATTTCTTTTAAAAAATCAAATTACAAAGGCCTAAACATATTTGGCGCAGTCGGTAGGATAAGTCCGGGCTATTAAATTTGACAAAATCGCAAATTAATAGTGTTCGTTCTAACGATTTACGGACTTTTGTCGTTACAAAATTGAACAAGCAGTCCATCATTCGGAGAGCATCGCCGAGGTTGGGCAACATACAATTAAGTTGAAGATAACCAAGGGGACTAAAATCGCTTACTTGGAAATCGACAATTTTGGCAGTCGAGGACAACTTCGCCGAAACTGCAACAGTTGGAGAGAAGAACGCGCTACTACTTAGAGATCCAGTGAAATAATGAAAATTCAACAGATCCTGTAAGTTCCTTTTATTTTTACATAAAGATTTATAGTAATTGTATTAAATCGGGATCGTTAATTAAAAGTAAACAAGTATTGATCAGAATATTATTGATCCGTGCGTATATTGATTTTAAATATAATTAAGTGTTTATGTCCGATTCGGAAGATTATTCTAGCCGTGACAGAAGTCCTCTTCGTAGAGAAGTAATTATAATGGCAGTACCAAAATTAGAAAAATTTCATATTGACAGTGTACCAGAATTTGATGGTAATTGTGCTACATTAGCTATTTTTATTCAGGCAAGCGAATATTTGCTAACTAATTATACCGATAGAGTTAATATTAATAATCCGCAAAATGAATTTTTACTTAGGGCTATAATAGGAAAACTAAAAGGACGCGCTCTTGAACTAGTAGGTAGCCGTGGAAATTTAAATAATTGGCTTGCAATAAAACAATTACTTTTAAGATTCTTTTCGGACCCGCGAGACGAAAAATGTTTACTTGGTGATTTACTTCACGCAAAGCAACAGAAAAACGAAAATGCTGTAATGTTTGGTAATAGGTGCCAGGATTTATTAAGTTTAATTCTAACAAAATTACAATTAGAGGAAGCTGATATAAATTCGCGACAATTGAAAGTTCAAATATATGAAAAACAAGCGTTAGATGCATATTTAAGAGGTATTAATAATAATTTGCCCATTAGATTAAGAAATCCCGAAAATTTAGAACAAGCAATTAGTTTTGTAATAGAAGAAGAAAATTTCACGTATTCAAAAAATAATTTTTCAATTAACCATAATAATAATCATACAAATGTAATTAAACCACGCGCAATAGGTCAACATACGTTTGATGCAAGTTCGCATTATAATAATTATTATCAAAGTAATTCTAATACACCAACGTATCAAAATAACAAACCTGCATTCTTTAATAATTCTAGACCGTATTTTAGCAATAATTTTAATAATAATTTTAACAAAAATGTAAATTCAGGAAACTCACGTTACACGAATTTTAGAAATAATATTAGGAATAATTATAATAAACCATTTCAATCGCAGTCACCATTTCGACAAAATCAAAATTATCAAAATAGACAAACCCCAAATTTTAATGGAAATAGATCTAGACAGTTTCGTCCAGGGCCAATGGACACATCAAGCGGAAATACTAGACAACCCCAAAATAATTTTAATTCTTCAAGATTCACATCTGAAGAATTATATCAAACGGAACTTGATAGCAACAGTGAAGAACGTGAAGAACAAAAATTTTCAATGGGAACACCCACCAAACGATATGACGTAATTGATGTAACAAATATTAGTACGTCCGCGCTACCATACATAAAAATTCCTCACGTAAATTTTAAATTAATGATTGATACAGGATCGACTAAAACTTTAATTTCACCACGTATAGTCGAAAATTATTATAAAAACTTTGTTAGGGAAAAACCTTTTAAAATTAGATCGGCACATAAAACTACATTTCATAAATATGTTGCACGAATTCCATTGCCAAAAACTTTTCAAACCAAAGAATATTATGATTTTTGCATTTTTGAATTTAATCCTAGATATGATGGCTTAATAGGTATGGATTTATTAAAACATTTAGGCGCGAATATTGATTTGAAGAAAAACGTTTTGTATACTAAACACGGTGTTATACCCATATATTTTGAACCATTAGATACAAAACAATTTAAGCTACCACCGCGACAACAACAATTTATAAAAGTTCCCATAAATTCAAATAATTTAGATGTAGGAATAGTTGAATATAAAAAGTTAGCTGATGGAGTAGAAATTCCTCAATGTTTAGTTAAGATAAAAAATAGGGAAGCCATTATTAGCATTACAAATAGTAGCGAAACAGAAAAATTAGTAAATGTAGAACCATTAAATGCATTGGAGACTGAAGATGCAGAAATGATTGAAGTTAATTACGATAAAAAGAAAGATAGGTTATTAAGGGAAAATTTAAAAAATTTAAGACAACCCATTGTTGCAGAAACGTCACCACCATCGCCCTCGTCACCGCAACCATCTACTTCGCAAAATGCGTCAACATAGAAATAAACCAAATTTCAAATAATCAAGGATTACTCCCATTAAAATTAGGTATAGCTCAAAATGTAGTTGATTATTGGAAATTAATACAAATATATGATTTATCTAGTTTAAGATTAGAATTAAATAAGTAAATTGATAATTACAATAAGTTAAATAATTCATTTCACGAAAGTAATTATGGCATAGCTTATGCAAATGAAATGTTTACTTATAGATATCTGTTAGAATATAAATTTTTTCAAATAGAAAGTAAGTTAGAACAAATGACAGTAACAAGTAGTGACAAAAATAAACGTCCCACACGCGGACTGATAAACGGGTTAGGTTCAATTTGGAAATCAATTACAGGAAATCTCGATCAATCGGACGCCGATCGATATGACGCGGCCATTGTGCAAATTAAGGAAAACGAAAATCAAATAAAAATTTTAGCAGAACAGCAACTTAGCATTACGGATAAAGCGTTGCACATATTTAATGAATCAATGACTAAATTACAACACAATCAAATATTGCTTGAAGCCCGAATAAATGAGATAGCTAATGTAATGCAAAATGTTACCACCCTGTATTTCAATGAAATAGATAGTTTCGTCTTATTAAACACTATTTTTAATCAATTAATTTCGGCTGCAGAAATACTAGTAGAAATTTTGGATAATACGGAAAATTCTATTACATTCGCTAAATTAAATTCATTGCACCCGTCAATAATTATGCACAACGATTTGAAAATAGAATTAACAAAAATAAAAGCTCATTTAACCAATTTAAAATTGCCATATAATTTAGAGGAAGAGGACCTCGTCAATTATTATTCAATAATAAAAATTAAAGGGTATATACGTCAGGAACAAATAATATTTGTTTTAGAAATTCCCTTGGTAGAATTGAATTCATACGATTACTATAAACTTTATTCCTCTCCTGTGTTGAAAGAAAAGTACCATCAAATTATCATTCCCAAATTTCCTTACCTAATGTTGAACGACGAACAGTATGGATTAAGTGACAACATGTGTAAAGAAATAAGTCAATTAAATTATTTGTGCGACGAACAAGTTACAAATTTAATAACTAAAAATAATCCGTGCGAAGTTGACCTAATTAGTCTTAGTGTAAATTATAAAAATTGTGAAGTTCGGAATAGTTATTTAACAAAAACTAAAATTCAAAAACTGTCAAATAATAAATGGTTGGTTATTACAGTTAAGGCAACCATAGGTTCTAGTAATTGTTCAAATATAGTAGAAAAGGTAAAATTAAACGGAACATATGTAATTACAGTTCCAAAAATGTGTAGTTTTAAGATTGATAAATTAATTTTAAAAACATATCAAAATTTAAACCCATTTATTAAACATTTTAATATGCCAACGATTGAAATACCAGACGAAAAGAATCATCTTCATATGGAACTCGATCCAATTCACCTGGATGACATTAACCTCGATGAAGTCAAGCATCTAGAAATGCAGCTGACCAATACGCAAAGAAAATTTTCGTCAATAAAAGCAATACCTTTTCACTATGATAATATTAGTTTATATACCATTTTTATTTACATAGTAGTCATTATTTCTATTTTGTTTTTAATTCTAAAATACTATCCCAAACTGAGAGTCAAAGTTCCAAAAATTGGAGTTCAAGAAACGATAAATCCTTTGGAAGATATATCTTTAAAAAATTAAGTTGTTCAACTGTAATTTTTCTCTTAGGCGTGGAGGAGTTATGTTGTAATTATATTGTATTTTATTAAAATTAACCGGATGTAATAGGAATAATATCGTAAGATTGTAATTCAAACTATTATGTAGGAGATAGGAATTCTTGTAAAGTTGACAAATTGTTTTTCAAACAACTTGCCAACTATGAAGAGCAGTTTGTATTTTACACTCTCACAATAAAGTTGGGTTTCTAGTAATTTTGAATTTCTTTTAAAAAATCAAATTACAAAGGCCTAAACATATTTGACCTTTTTTGACACATAAAAATTACTTTTACAGCAAAACTTATTAAAAACATTTTATTGAAAATGTTATCCTCTTAATTTTTGTTTATAATCATTTTTTCGATTTGTTGCACCGTTTCCGTTTTGCAGTGACTTAAAAATATTTTTATCTGTATTTCAAATTTGGTTCAATGATATAAAAAAAATGATTAAAAATTTATTATTGTAAATTTCATTTCCTATAATTTTGTTCATATACATTTTCCCATTTCGTAGCAGCGTTTCTAAGATTCAGATAAAAATATTTTTTGTATTTTACACAATTCTTTCTAAGTCACTACAAAACGGAAACGGTGCGACAAATCGGAAAAATGTATATAAACAAAAATTAAGGGATTGAAATTTCCAACAGAAAGTGTCTGATAAGTTTTGCTGTAAAACTAATTTTTATGTGTCAAAAAAGATCTTCTTGAATTTGCATTGTTAACATAATAGGAGTATACGAATACGACTGTGAGTGACTGTACGTTTCCACTGCTTTCCGATGAAAACGAATCGTTTTGTGCGCTCAAAAAATTTATTTGGACAATTTGGATAATTTCGTAGGGATTTTCTTTTAATTTTGATGTTTTTAAGCAATACGCCGTGAAACTAACCAAGTCTTGCCGCTCACTTTCATGTCTATTTTTACCACATTTTATGATATGATCGGCTTGCAGAATCCGTTCTGCTTCAACAAAATTCCTTTGTTTAGGATTAGTACCAGCCCAATCACATATTTCACTTATATTTATCATTATTGATCACTTTGAAAATCACACGATTACACGTAAAACTCTATCTCGTATTTGAAACTTTCCCTTAAGTCTACCATATTTTTAGGTTCCTCCCATTTGACGGATCCCAATACTTACATGTAAATAAATGTGCACTGAAATCTACTAGAAAGAAACCCGCAACATAAAAATAGTATATTAAACATCATGGGACTAAGGTGCTGCTTTTCATCCCGCGTGCAAAGGTTTTTGCACGAGGTGTTAGCCGAGTGCAAAAATTGCACACGGGATGAAAAGAACCTTAGTCCCAAGGTGTATATACTATTTTTCAGAATTTCGCTGAAAATGCTGAATTACATTGGTTAATAACTAAATTTGATATTTTGAAATTGCTCGAAAACGGCGCTAAATATCGAAAAACCGAGCAAAAATTTACCCCCGTTACAATAGCTCCCCAGCGATTTGTCGTAAGAAGCCATATGCAAAATTTCAGATTAATAGCGCGCAATAATAATACCCCCTACTGTAACGGGGGTAAATTTTTTGCTCGGTTTTTCGATATTTAGCGCCGTTTTCGAGCAATTTCAAAATCTCAAATTTAGTTATTAAACAATGTAATTCAGCATTTTTAGCGAAATTGTGAAAAATAGTATATACACCTTGGGACTAAGGTTCTTTTCACCCCGTGTGCGATTTTTGCACTCGGCTAACACCCCGTGCAAAAACCTTTGCACGCGGGATGAAAAAGCAGCACCTTAGTCCCATGATGTATAATATAGTATTATTCAACTTATTTTTAATATAAACTGCAATTTGCTATTTTCATTCTTTAAAAATTCGTTGTTTTGTCAAAAAAATTGTTTAAAAGTCCTTGATTATATTTTATATTCTATGATTTTATCTTGTCTATATTTCGGGGGGGTTTGAACCCCCAAAACCCCCCTCAGATACGGCTCTGTAAAAGTTTTTATCCGTTCTTTATTATTTAAAACTATTATTTAAAAGTAATTTCACTAATTTGTAATTTTCGTCCAGAAATAAAATCGATAATCTATATTGAACTATCAAAAAAGATGGGCTATTTTACGCCCCCTCAAAAGATACTAAAGCCAAAATAATTTTTGATTATTTGACATTTCCCACGTTTAGCTTATTTAAAACGTCCATATACAGCGTGTTCTTTTATATGTGTCAATTTTATATACCATTTTACATTTATTTTCAAATACAACTCGCTGGAAATTTGTTTTAAATTTCCGGGGTGTTACAATTGTTTAATAATTAAGTTCAAAATTGTTGGGTATTTGCATAAAATGTAATACCTACATGAAATATACTGTTTGAGGACCTCATATCTGTTTTAACCAATTTTGAAACAGATTTTTATGAGTTTACCAACGTCAAGCCATTTGACGTTGGTTAAATGCTTTGACAAAGGTTGGTGAAACTGGGCATAAATCTTATATAATCAAATCTAAGAATGTTTGCAGTTCTTATAACACCACCTTGGGCTCCATTGGTCGGTTATACAGTGACTTTATTAAGACTCCTGCAAGTTATGCTGACTGACAAGAGGGTACGCCTGCACATGTTCTCATAATAATTATAACTTATATTAATATACAAAAATAATCATGTTTATTGAAGCGAAACTTCAACACGAAAACACGAAACTCGTACTTTTTGAATTTATTAATTACAAATATAATTTACCTTTGAACAAAAGAACAACACAATAAAAAAATGATATTTAAAAAGAAATATATTTAGGTAGCTTTTGCAAAATACGTCTAACCTGCTTGGCTTCACAAACAGTAAGGGAGTTCCTTTTTACCGTTCTTTCTCATCACGTAATCTTCATCACCCACCCACGTCCTTCTTAGTGATAAAGTTCATCCCCTGGTAGCGTTCAGTGTGTCGTAGAATATCAAGCGCTACGAAGCAATTGGTAGCAATCTCGCTCGATATTTCCAATATGCCATGTACGTATTTTGTGGTAATTTCAAATGATTTAAAATCGCACATCAAGCTCTAAATACAAATTACGATTGTATCATTACGGACTAAATTTTTATGCATTTGTACTTCGGAGGCACGCAAAACCGTAGCTAAGTTTTGTTTTGACGGAGCGGGAAGGGGGGGGAAGTTGTAAAGTGCATCAATGCACTTTTATTTTTTTACTCTTTTTACCTCTTGTGTTGACTATACTTTTTTGAACT
Source organism: Cantharis nigra (assembly GCA_958510845.1). Lineage (NCBI taxonomy): Eukaryota > Metazoa > Arthropoda > Insecta > Coleoptera > Cantharidae > Cantharis > Cantharis nigra. The sequence goes on along the minus strand of OY294028.1, from coordinate 37,147,346 downwards.
GTCAGATACTTTCTTGGGCTATAAAAATATCCAACCGTTCTGGCTACGAAGTTGCATTAAAATAGATTCAAAAACGTACAATACTCTAAGTTTTCAGAGATTAAACCCTTTGAGATCGTAGTTCAACGACTATAGGTATAATAATTTTATAAATTCAGATTATATAGTACTGCAGCAATATTATAGCTTTATTTATTACTGGTACAACATTTTCATGACTACATTATTTGGTCTTAACAATTCTGAATTATGAGAAAACGACACATTTATAATTACAACATTGAAAAAAAGTCAATATCTTTTTTCAAAAGTAAACTAGGATGTTTTCCATTAAAACTAACAACTACCTATATAAATAAGATAATACAATAAAATTTTGTTTTCTAATTATCCAAACCTTAAATCTTTATTTCCCTCTACATAAACTTCATATATTAAAAGGGTTTACTAGACATATTACACTATTTACAATTACACACAGAAGATGGTTAGGTTTATATATTTAATATAATTGGAGACAACTTCTGTAGTTGTTTTCATATATATAAAAGTCGTCGTTCAGGAGGATCAAATCTGGATATTTATTGACACCATAACCAGCTGACCACTTGACCAGCACGCACAAACGAATGTACATGAGAAGGGATGTCCCCTCTTATTAATGATCCGTGGATATCTAATCATTTGTGTTTTATCTATTTTATGAAGGTTTAATTGCTGAGACATTATTGACTAGCTTTATAGTATGGTATTTCTGAATTGTTTCTCCAACAAGATTCTGGATTGTCATAAACATACATATGTACGTACTATGTTATGTATGTATCAAAGGTATAAAGTATGAGTAAATGTCATACAAATTTGCAAACGTCTGAGAGTTACAGTAATTTAAAATAATACTTTTAAAACATTTTTGTTTTGCACAAAAAAAAAGAATAAATTTTATTAAAAAATAATTAAAAAGTTGGTAAAATATTTTCTTAGTGGTTGGACGAAAATCATAAGAAAGCTTTAATTTTCTTCTAACTAAATATTTGGTTTGCAATTAGCGTTACATTTGATATTATAAATTTATTAAGAGCTTGCTTTAGTGCAGTCATGGGAAAAGTCCCATCCGATAGCCAACGTTAAAACTGTTAACGTAGCATCGGAGAACGGAAACTTCTAATATCGAAAAAGAAAGTCTGCAACCTTTAGGATTATAAAGCGCAAATCAATGACGAATGAAATTAGAATTGCAGAAAATGTGAAGTTTTAAAAAAGTAAAATTGTTAATCTAACTTTTCTTAGTTTAAAAAACATTTTTAAATAATAATTTTAAGTAGTATTTTAAGTTATCAACTTAGCAAGGGCGCAGATAACATAATAATTTATTAAAATAATTTCGACATTCATTGTGTAAAATACTTTTAATAATACATTTAATATTAACAACAAAGCTGTACATTTTTTATAAAATAAAATATTATAAAAAAAATAAAAAAAATTTTAAGAGTAGGTAGATTTTTTAATTAATTAATATAATTAACATTAAAATATTTTATGCAAATATTTTAAGCGAAAAAGTTCCAACTGGAATTTTTTCAATTCATTGCATTAGCTTAATCTATAAGTATACATTTAAAAATTTTCGACTTTCAGTCAATATAATTAAAAATTGAGAACAAAGTAAATTTAAAATATTAATGAAACTTACCATTATTAAGAGAAAAAAATACTTTTAACATAAAATTTATCATAAATAATATAACAATGTTTACAAAGAAATTTCTATTTGTAGACCCTGGGTTCTAAAGTTAGTTTTATTCCCTCTTGAGGTCGCAGAATGAGTTCACTCATCATTTTTATGTTAGCTTGAGTTTCAAGTGAGCGAATTTTATATTTTCGTATAATTGATGCGATCACAGTTTTTTCTTCTAGCAAAGCAAACTTCTGGCCTGTAAAATTCAATTCAAATTAATAAGTATTTTTGCACTTAGGCTAGATTAATGTACAAAATAAATTGTATAGAGTAATAATCGATGTGTTTAAATACAACTATGTTCTTATTTTCAAAATTATATTGGCATTAGTAGATAACAAATTTGATCATTTTTTCAATTTATTATTGTAGTTGGAAAGTATTTTGTACGTCAAACTTGCTATAGGGATAAATAATTTGAATATTTTAAATTGTTTGTAAAGCGACTAACTGAATCATGATTCAAAAGAAGTGTTAATATTATATAAAAGCTTTTATTTTTGTTTCTGTTGATGGGGTCATGTTGATTATGATCTAAACTGAAAAACACCTTAATTTGTAAAAGAAAGTCGGTAGAAGAGGTTTCAATAAAAGATTTTCCATATAGTAAGTTGTACTGATTTAAATAAGAGCTAAAAAATATTAAGATCTTAATATTAAGATATTAAGATATCTACGTCGTATGTACATAATATATAATTTGTGTACAAGTTGAGCCCTCCATGCTTGTTTAGAAGTTTACCTCTCTATTCTCGAAAAGAAAGATAATTTAATAAGTGAATTCTGATAAATGTCTGTCATGACTTTGTCAATGTTGTCATAAATGGGTTTACTTAATTATATACTTAATTATCTTGAAAACTATTAGTTAAGGTTCGATGAATTAAAATTTAATCAATTTTTATCATACATTTGGATCTTCAAGATATGCGAAATATTAACAAAAGAGAGTTTACTAGATACAATTTGTCCACAAGTTGACCTCAGTGGTTGTTTAGAAGTTCACTTCTCTATTCATGAAGAGAAAGCTAATTTAATAAGTCAATTCTGACAAATGTCTGTCATGGCTTTGTAGACGTTCTCATAAATGGGTTCCTATTGTTGTACGTATGTCTATTTTGTGTAGTATTTACTTAATTTGAAAATTATTATTCAAGGTTCGATGAATTCAAATTTATCAATTCATGGTACACCGCTTAAATATATTGAATATAGTAGTAACTATGTGTGATAGATTATTCTTTATTTAGAGAATTATAGATACTTACTGTTTACCCGCTTTAATTAAAAATTTTCATTTAAAAAATAAAAGAAGAGATTAAGAAACATAATTAAAGTAGGTATAAAAAATAAAAGCATTTTGAATAAAATGCTAATTTTGGGATGACATTAATATGCAAAGTGCCGTTTCAACTTTTAAATAGGGTTAATCGTCTTACCAAACAACGTACGTAACTATTTATGAAGTGAAATGCTCGACTTGAACAGAAGAGTGATAAAAATAAACAAAATTTGCAATTACAATAAAATTTTGGTATAAGATGTTGTTTTAGAGCAAAATCGATACAAATTTGATACTCTGAGAAAAAAACCAATACCGATTTTAGTAGCTACTATTTGCTTCTTGTTGTTTTAAATTTAAAATATTACTTTAAGCGAATTTACCTTATACATAATATTAACATAAACTTAAATAGACTTCAAAAAATATCTCAGAAATTGATAAACTACTTGGTTTACACAGAACTTCTTTGAAGTTACTCGTTTTTGAAATAATAAGAAATTATAAAATAATTTATTCAAGTTTACTACGTACGTTTTCAATGTATAGCTTAAGAAGTATTCGTTAAAAGTTACGGTTATTAACGTTTGTTGTAAAAATAATTTTTTTTGGGAAAATACTCGTAAATAATATTTCGGGTTTGAACTTTTAACTTAATATTGTCGTGTCGCCTCAAAACGTGACTATCTTCATGCTATTAGGTAGGTTACTACCTGAAAAACTTACCAATACAATTTCTAGGGCCAGCGCTGAAGGGAACGTAAGCATAAGGATGCCTGTGTTTCGAATTTTCTGGTAAAAAGCGATCCGGATCGAAGTGTTCTGGATTTGGAAAATTTCTTACATCCCGATGTGCGTCATATATATGTAAAATTACAGAACAGCCAGCGGGTAAAACATATCCATCTAAAAAAAGAAAACATAATATTTACTGCACTATTCTAAGTATAATTAAATTACCAAATTAACTACGTATATAAAATGTATTGCTATTCTATAATTTTTTTTCAAATTAAAAGTTTCCCTTCTGAATAAACTTACAAGATAACTATTTCAATTATATTGTATGCAAATATAATAGCATCTGTAGTTTTAGGTTTTCCCTATATTAATATGTACCTACCTATACAACATTAAATAAACTTGAAATTTTATAATGTTTAACCAACAAAATTTAATTAAAACTTACACAGAATTTGATATTATAATAGAAGCTTAATTATAGAAATTTCCAATCGTTGCTGTCCTACACATTAAAACAATTTTGTAAAATGTTCCAATTATTGCTTAACACAATAATCATTTTCAGTTCTTATATTAAATTGTATACGTGTGTACATGCACAGTAGTTACCTACATAATTGAACATTCTAAATGCACGAAGATAATAAATTGTACAACGGCTTAGAATTATTTGAATTCTTTAATAAACTATGATTATGAGAAATATTTAAAAATTGTTGGTTAAACATTCCTAGCTCGACAATAAAGCTTTAGAAATGGATAGAACAAATATTGATTAAATATATCTGTTATAAAGGACATATTATATTTTAAATTACTTTTTAATTATTTCAAATTATTATAAAACAGTTTGTTTCCTTACCAAGTTCAATATTGTTATATAGTGACCTGGATATAAAAGGTACGCTAGGGTAGAGTCTCAAAGATTCTTTGATCACTCTTTCCAAGTATTTCATTTCTCCCAAATCTGCCATAGTGATAGCTCTATCTTCTCCCTGAAAGATGTATTCAAGTTCTTCTGCTGCTTTTTCCTAAAAAATAAAGTTTTTACGTACCATTTAATTCAATTCTGGATATTACTTAGCAATTTACTAACTTATAACAATTTCAAAGAAGCGTGAAACGTTTTACCGTTTCCATTTCGTATGCTGTTGCATATGTTAAAGTTGTTTTATGAAAGCAGTATAACTTAGATTAAAATAGAGTTTCTACACTGAAGAATATTTTTGTTGATAAAGCAAAATTTCTGTAGCTTTAATAAATATTTAAGTAAACTTTAAATTAACTAAAAATTGTCCTGTAAACTGTCTTATTACTTTAGATGTGCATATATAATTTTACATTATATTTGCATTTAGAGTAATAATCTAAAAGTTTGTAAAATTACAAAATAATTAAGGAAAAACACGATATTTTATAAGATTTAAAATCACGACTTATTTTATGTTTATGCATTAAAAAAAACTTTATTTGAAAACTTTTTGAATAAAATTTAGCTAAAGAAACAATGTTTCATTATGACGAAAATTCTGACAACACCTTAACTTTTTAGTTTATGATTAAAACTACTTTCACTTTAAAAAGTTTTCTGTGGTATATTAAAGCTTTTTGTTGCAAAATATTTCATTTAAAATTACCCTACTTAGTACATATCATTTCTATTCAGTTTAGAAAGAGATCCTTTCATATGCAAATAAAATTAATTCACAAGAAAAAAATATATAAAATAATAAAAAATGATTATCGACTTTAACAAAAAAATATTATTTGATCTAACAACTGAAATAGTTGATACAACAAAATTTTTATTTTGTAGTACAAAAAGTTTAGTTATGGTATCAATCAAACTTTGTTGATGTCAGTTTTAATAAAAAATTAGTTTGTTCCCTGTGTGGGAACAATAAAGTTCTTGTTTCGATCTAAATTTAAAATTTGTTATTGTTCTAATATTTTTGTATTGAACTTTTACTATATTATTAGTTTTGAATTATGAGTTAATTATTTAGTTTTGAAATAGACTGGAAATAGGGATTCAACCAAGTAGAAATATTTATTAAAGTACATAGAATTATTTATAAGTTAGTGTATTTAGACAATATTCTTGGTTATAGTTTACCCCTCAGTTCACTGAAATTAGTTACCATGTAGAACATCATAATTACAGCGTAGTATTGAGTTAACGGGTAGGTTTAGCGAATGTCAGCGGCTGAGAAATTGACTACAGCGGTTTCGCGAAACGATACGCTGAGCAAGCGCTTACTTATAAGTTACAACTGAGTAAATATCTCGGCGTAAAACTTTTACGCTGCGTCGTTTACCTAATGATGAATTTAACACGTGACCATTCCTTTAACCTCAAAAAGTTATGTTTATTTTTAGTTTTCATACAGAACTTAACCTTACACTTTGACTCCATGTGTTATAAATTCAAGTTGGCTTGCTGACTGTAAACACACCGTTTAGAGAAATTCAAACAGTTGCATGTTGTCATTATGCTCAAAATAGTTTACTGATGACATTAAGCAGCTGCGTTCGCTAAATGCACCCAATAATATGAGAATATTGTGCAATTAAGCTCAAGAAATGTTATTACTATAATATTGTTTACCAATAATGTATAACAATATTGATTCGATAACAACGTTAGCCAATATAGTGTAAATATTGGTCAATATTGATTACCAATATTTATTTGTTGCCCAGTCTCAGCCAATATAGCAATTAATTTTTTCACCTGACGACTAAGCTTGATATTTCTGTTTCCGAGCTTGATCCTTATGAACTGTTGTCATTATTAATCGATATTAATATTATTTTATGATTAATTGATACAATATAGTATGAATATTAATAGAAAATTGATCACTAATATTGGATAGACAAAATAATATATACTAGCACAATATTGATTAACATTGTTGTGCCAAATAATCTTATGTAACAATATTGTATGAATATTAGTACAATATTAGTTAAAATATTAACTGCAAAGTTCCTGCTGATATTCGAATTATATTGTCATAATTAATTGTATCCACTAATATTGATACAGCCATAAGTTGATTATGATTTTGTGAGCGAGTAAGCCAAAGAAAGAATATCGTTTACAAATATTGGTAAAATATGCAAATGTAGAACATTATCTTGGCACCATATTCCCAAGCTTCAACCAATATTGATTACTAATATTGCGCCAATAATCTGTAACAATATTAGTACAGTACAGAGGAATATTAGTGCAGTATTTTTATAATATTAAATCAATATTAATTAGACATATTTAAACTGCAATAACATAATATAAATTCAATCTAGTGGAAACAATGGTGTTCAATTTAATACTATAGTGCACTATATTAATATAGCAATATTGCAAAATGTTCACATCATGTATTTTTATAAACAACATTAGTTGTTATTCAATGTTCAATTGCTAACATTTAAAATTCAGTTTGTTGACGAATAGATTAGAAAATTTTATAATATATCCATATTAGCAGTGTTTGGATCCTTGCATAATTGTATAAGATTTACAGTGTTACTAAAAACCAATATAGAACTAAAGTTATGTCATTCTAGTAAAACAACCAAAAACAGATAACGAGCTTATTTTCAAATTTTTCAAAATTTTTTAAAACCTAAAAAAATCATTTTTAGCGTTAATTTCCAAAAAGAATTGTTTAATAATAAGCTCTTCAGATATTCTTTCCTATAGTATTTTTAAGTTGTGAAAGAAATATCGTCAGTAATCTCTATAATACTTACCTATATTAACTATTTTTTTATATCTGACATTATACATTAAAAATTTACTGTTACTGCACTTGAATAAATGTTAAATTCATTATGTTTAGTAGGTGTTTCTCTGTTTTTCTTAACTGATTGAAAAAACTCATTTTCTAAATAAATAAAAAAGTTTAATTTTTGATTTAATTTAAATTGACGTATATCGTACAGCTATGTATATAAAAAAAGGAGTACAGTCCACGATACACTTATACCGGTATGCTCAGTAAGAAATTAAAACTCGTTTGTTCTGCGCATTGACGTCACGTTGGAGATATTTATTATAATACACTTAAATTTTAATTACAAATCTTAAGATTATTTTATAAAAATAAAAGGTCAAACAATATCAATTTCAATTATATTATACCTCATTAACATAATAATCCTAGAAGTGGTTGAAAAACGTAAAAAATATTGCAAATTTGACATTTCTGGCTCCAAGCTGACGTCAAATAGTGCGAGAAGGATAGAGCTAACTTGCTAGTGAGCATACCGGTAATAAGTGTATCGTGGTACAGTCAAAATAATGTATTACCTACTATACGATTTTAATTCTTTTTTCTGTTTTCTAACGTATTAAAAGAATAAACTAATATTATATTTTGTTTAGTTTCCTAATAGGTAGATATATAATAACTTTGTATTTACCTGTGTTTCAGGATAATTTCCCAAAAGGAAGAGGGTCCAACATATTCCTGCCGTAGTTGTATCATGACCCTATAATATTAAAAAGTTATTGAAATTATTTGTTTGACTTAAAATTATCAAGTAGAAATATTACAACACTAAGGAAAACAAGCTTTAAAGGGTTTGACGATGCGGTCAAAATTATGTGGGCAATATTGTAAGCACGAGATTATATTTTATGGATTATTGTCACGAACAAGAATTTTGGAGAATTGCGAGACAAAATTTTGAAAGCAAGAAGTTATTGGTTATAAATCGATGTTACATTGATAAATTACCATTCAGTTATTTGACAGCCGAGTGCAATAATAAAATACATCTACACTATATTATGGTGAATTTATAGAAATACTTAGGTACAGGCGGTCTCCAGTCGCTTTAGTTCTTGGAATGAAAAAAATATAGCACCATAACTATGAAAGTTTATAGTTTTTCGGTCTTCCGCCTCATTCTAGGGAGATGTAACCATATATGAGAGATAGGCACACAAAACTTGAAACCTAATATACCTAATGAAGTGAACTAAAATTGCTGTACTCTTCTAACATCCATTTTCCTGTGTCTCATTAATTTATTACAATTGCAAAAATCTAAAAAAATCTAAAAGAAAATTACATAGTCTAACAGCAAAACCGCAACTTTGAATTTAATTATCTAGGTTTTGTACGGCTATAGAAAATATCCTACAATGCTTCCTAGAGAAGGTTTAATGTATGTATGTATACGAAACAACACAAAGGGCTACATTCATGTACGTTTAAAGGGTAAAAACTGTAGCACTGGAATATAAATCTGAGTCACTATGCCACGCTACTATAGTTACACTATAGTTACTAAAGTTAAAACATAAAATTTGAAGATGTCTAGTGAGAATCATCACCAACCAATTACTAGCCATGTTCTTACTGGTTTTTTCAAACACGTTTCTGAGATAAAGCAATTGCATTCACCTTGTTTACGTTTCTTTCGACAAATTTAGGTTTCGCACCCTTACGATGAAATTGTCATGAAATGACTTTTATGTGCTGTTTGTTATGTTTTGCTTCCATTGACCCTATTTCATTCTTAGTTATGAACATTTTTCTACTGTAACCGCATTAATTCGTTTTTCAGTATTTTTGAAAAACATTTAATTTCGACATGAAAGGTGTGCAGCAACATTCGTCCATATAACCATTTCGTCAGTCGCTTTGTACAAACGATTATATATTTTTTGCAGCTCATTTCGGTTCTCCGCTTCCAACACAGAATTATAAACATATTAAAGCACACGCTCATGTTCCAATTTTAATTTGTATACTAACTTAACAAGTATCCGTGCACATACTATTAAATAAATCTTCACAAAACCATGATAAAATTTTGTTTGACAACTTTGTGTAATGTTAAACTAACTAGTAAATTGCGTCTACATACTTCCATTTTATTATAATTAAAATATTAATCAGCCGTTCAATAATTTTGTAGTATTTTCAAGATCCATAAAAATCTTGTAGAAAAACCTTTAAGAAAGTATTTTACTCTCGATTTATCCTTCAAGAGACTAAAATTCATATTACGCACACCATAATTTATCAAACAAAAATAATTATAAAGCCGTATCAAGTTAAATTTAATTTTTTTTCGTTTTGAAATTAATGATTCAAAATTTCTTAGCCGAGTTATTTCTTGATCGACTTATTGTATTTTTGCTTTTGATGTTACAAAATATCCGCCTTTATAATTTTTTATTGGCTACTTAGAAAAAAATAAATCTATAACATCAAAGCTTCATATATAATATTCTGCAAATATTTCTGGTTTCGTTGTAGCGTTAAAAAATTTTGTTTTTCTGAAATGTAAGTAGAGTTTTCTCGAGGCTGTGTTGGTCATTATTCTACTTTTTGAATTACTTTAGTTAGTGTTTTAGTAATGACATTCGACCTTATGATCGGAGAGCAAGGTATTACTTGGTTTGTAGTCAATTACGCTAACCACTGCACCACCCTGCTGAGCTCTGACCAATAAATAATTAATTCGGGGTAAGGACAAATTTCGTTAAAACCTTCAGTCATATCGTCAGCCATATTTTTAAATTGCAACACTTTAATAAGATGATCGAATCATAATTTATTTTAAGTTGGTGCATAATTGAATAAATTACAATAAAGCATATAAAATTTATACTATGTGATAAAGTTTTGAAATTTAAATTGCTAATTTTATACATTTTAATTATAATGGCATCACTTTTTTGTTAAAAGGTAGCTTAATACAAAGTTAAAACTTGCAAAGCGGATTGAATTACTCAACGGGGAGGGAAGTTTAAAGTTTAATTCTTCACTTCAATTTTGATCGACATAAGAAACTTTTCTATTTGTTCTTAAATGAACCTAAGCTAAAAAGTTTTACACAAAAGAATTTAAATAAAAAAAGAATTTATTGTAACTATTTTTTGGTTTAAAGTGGATTTCCAAGATACCAGCAACGCTTTGTAGTATTCTGCGTCCAAGCTCTTATTGAATATTTGTACAATGGCTGCAATTCCATGAGATTAATCATTTATTTTAGAACAAAATACTTGGTAATGCTTTAAAAAAATTAACTTAAAATTAAAAGTCTAAAAATGGATTATGATTACAAACAAGTTATTATAAAAACTTTGCTTTTAAAATTCGCACTTAATTAGGAAGTTCCCTTATTTGAACTTAAAAGTTTTGAATACATTAACAGCGCATCAACATCAGTTAAATGAAACAAAAATTTAAGATAATAATCTATTACTATACTACAAAATTCTGTTGAGTAGGTAGTAAATAGCAATAGTTTTAGAAAAAGTGTTACAATTTTGATTAAAAATTTTAAATTTAAAGCTAAAGTAAATTTTATTTTATCGGGCTTTGCTTGGAAGAAAACAAATTAATCTCAAGATAACATCAATAAGCTACGCTTGAGCGCTGTCCAAAACATTAACTTCGGTTTTAAACTATTTTGCTCGTTTTTCCATCAAAAACAAAAACCAATTTCTGTTTGTTGCTGGTTATTGACATAATTTTAAAGAAAGTTAAATAATAATGAAATAAAATAAAGCGATTTGATTGGCATCGAAGCCAATTTCGTTGCATTAATGTAAATTAAAAATAAATCAACTAAATTACTACTTTTGAAGTGTAAAATTCATTTAAAAAAATGTATTTATTATTTCATTCACCTGGTCAAAAGGTAACTTCCAATAATGGAAATACCGTCATAGGACAAACAAAAAATAATATAAATTGCACAAGCACAATGTGTGGGCTCGATATAAATTTTTAGTTGATAAATTGAATGTCGCCTCGTTTTTCAAAGAATATTTGTTATTGTGTCTCGTTGAATTATTATTATTATTATTTAATAATTGTTATCTTGGTTTGATTTTTATTCCTATAGGTAACAATTTACTCTTATCGCCATTAAAATTGATAAAAGGGAATGAAACACTAAATATAAAAAAATATATGCATACCTAAATCAAAAATTTAAAAGCAATGGTGTGGATTTAACAAAAGTGCGAATTTTCATTATATAATAAGGTCAAATTTCGAATAAAACATGCAATATATTTGTAACAATAGTTTGTAACATCTTACGCTGTCAATAAATTAGAGTCGAAATTAAACTTGAAACTTTATTCATTAATAATCGGTTCCGATTCAAAACTTTCTTGCATTCATATCGCAACGATTATTGTGTCAAATTTATCGGCTTCGGGGTAGCAAAACAATAATTTAACAATGTACTTCGTTTAGGTTAGTTTGCGGATTATCTATTGGATTTATTTTAGTTTTACCTCGAACATAAAGGTGTCCACTTCTTCTCGAATTTCCGTGTCCGAAAGAAGTTTTCCATTTTCCGAAGCGGCAATTAGAAGATCCAAAAACGCTTTACGTGTTTTCTTGCCTATGAGCGAGTCGTCTTCGGTGACCAATTTATCGCCGGAGTTGTTAACATTTATTTTAGCTTTTCGCTCTTTAATTACCTACAAATAAGCATTATTTCAACCATTTACAATGATGGTGCATGTTTCGCTATAATCTATCATGAAAATGCAATAAATCGCGATAACCATGGCGGATAATTATGTTTACAATCGCTTTGTCTGGCTTTCCGTTTAATTACGGTTTACATCAATACTACGTTTATCAAATTCAATCGACATAAAAGCTTAATCGTAAATCAACTACTGACAATTTTGAAAGCATATATACCTTGTTCGTAAAACCGTGCAAAATTGATAGATAATGGTTAAAGCGTCGACCCAAAGATGACATGCTAAACGATAAATTAGGATGCATCCACGGTGTTAGGTTTCTCATGACGATAACTTCGCTGATTCTAATAAAAAAAATTATTAATAGCTAATTTTATACAAAATTTATCATTTTCAGGCAAGCAAAATTTATATAAAAAAAACATTTATTTACCCGTACACTGCTTTAACATATTCCGAATTTGTATTGCTCATAGCATCGACAGGAACCCCCATTGCAGTTTCTGTTAGAAAAAAGATGAAATTGTATAAAAAATGTATTTTTTTGGTAAAGGTTCGCAAATTAAACCAGCTATTGTTATATTTACTTTTGTTGCACTACATAAATTATAAAACAGTGTTGTTTTAATTTGGAAACCTCGTTATGATAAAATCTTCATACAAAATAATATACTACTTGGTTGAAATTTGAATTTTCACCGCATTTGTGGAATTACGTAATATATTGTAATTGAACATGCAACATTTTATTTTAAAATTTTGTTTTGTGTTTACCGTAAATTAATGTAACGAAATCGTCGAAAAATAGAAAAAACAACGAAATATCAAATCATTAGATATTAGAAAATTAAAAAAATTACTGCTGGCTTTATTATATAAATATAAAGCACATCTGAACCGTAACCATTGTACTATTGATGAAATTTTCATTTGTTCTCCGAAAAAATTACCAAGTGCTTTTCAAAATTAAAAATTTAAATTTTTATACATACGTATGTAAATAGATACAAGGAACTGAAAAGTAAATGTTGATTTAACAAACTAAAAGAAAAATACCTAAATAAAAAATTACCGAATTTTAAAAATGTTGAAGTGGAAAAATTTTGTCAACAAAAACATATTGTTTATATTATGCTTCGGAAAAAAACAACATTACATTTTAAAATTAGTAGCATGTTTTATAACAATAAAAATTTTATTTCTTCTATGTTTACTTTACTGGTAGATGCAGAATTTTAAGCAATATAAACAAAAAAAGAAAATGTTTTTGTTGAAATTGTGAGAATTATAAATTAGTAATTGAAAAAATATTTGTTAGAATTTTAAAATTAAAGTACCATTTTCATTTCACCTTCGGTAATGATTTTACAATACCGCAACGCGGAATATGTTAGTGAATTATCATCGAATATAGTATAATTGAATTAAAGTAAATTATCAGAGAGATAATCTTTAGATGTGTTTCTTAATAGCGTTAGAGATCTCGATGGGTTAGATTCAGAACCGTCATATTTTCTCGTATTTTCCGGTTATGTTGAAGGTCGGAAGTAATATGCAGTAATGTTCCAAAGCGTGGAGTTTCTAAGGTCTTAAATTCTTGCTGTGAAACCGGAAATAGTGCCTACATGTCTCTTTTATATAAATATCGCACTTCGTAATACTAAAGTGTACAACTTGTACTTTGTTATTTGATGAAGATCATTATTCAGAACGTGTTAGTAAAATGCAAACAAACAAGTTCAAAATACTAAATTTTCTTGTCTTTGCATTCGAGTTTTAATGAAAATAATAAATTGCGTTTGCTATAATATGTATAAATGTTACTAAATCTATTTATTAAAAAGTGTCATTTATTAATTGAGTTATTAACTTAGTGAGGTTTTATTTCGTGAAATTCTTGCCCATGACTTAAAAATAACATTCTTGCCGTGTTTAGTTTACCGAAAACGGAATAAAAAAGAATTATTATTATTTGAACGTCAAAGAATGGTTTTGTCGACACTAAAAATGGTTTTTATGTGTGCTTTTAGTAAATGTTTTTATTCCGATTTTTTATTCTGAAGCTTTGATAACCATTATCGATCTTTCAAGTTTTTCTCGATTTACTGATGCAATAGAAATTATTTAATTTCTTTGAACTTACAGTGTAAAATGGAACGAAACAAAATAACAAAAGAAATCAGTAGGTCGACACGATCTCGCTAAACAGTTTATGGTTTTGTGGTGTTTTATATACATCGTAAATTCACGATTCACGTTCTTGAAAACGTGAATTGCAGCTCTGCAATTGCGTGAAATTTAATATATAAATAATAAAACTGGGGTTAGAAAAGATATAAAAACGAATAGAAATTTGCCGAACGAAGGAAGTTGGGGAAACGATATGATTCTATTTCGAAGCTAATAAAATGTTTTGTGGCTAAGTATTTAATGCCGCGTTATACAGCCTAGTGATATATTCGAAATAATTTGAGATCAGCAAATGAAATTGTCACATAGTCTACCTAACCTTTAAATAACAATAGCTGAGAATCGACGAAATGTGAAATAAGAATTTTACAACAGCTGAAGTTAACAGTGTATAAAGGCTGTGAGGTTCACAATGACAATAGTGCAGATAATTTAATATTGAAGCGAGGAAGTTGAACTGAGCAAACGATGGTCGTCAGTTTGATTCTCAAACACTTTCGAATGATTTCTACCGTAATTCAAATTTTTTGTTAACCTCATTATGTAAGTGTATATATTTTACGGTCTACAAATAAAAACTGCTGGCTACTAATTTACTCGCGTGGTTATATTCCCGAATATAAAAAGGTTTATCTGCAAATACCATACAAAGAAAGACAGAAAATATGTAATTTATTTTCAAAGGTAAATTTTAAGCAAAAATGTTGATTGTCTAAAAACATATTATTTCAAATGTAATTTTACTAGCATAATGTATAGTTTTGAAGTTGTATCGGTTGCTATTTTATCAAGTTATCAAAGGTTGTACTCCTTCAACCAAGTTGAAGAGACGACAGCCCTTTAGATCTTATCATTCCACTATATTTATTTGCATTCTCATGAGTGTCATGACCCAGAGAAGGACCCCTTGTTTGCGGATTTCACCAGTTTGTTAAGCAGTTTCGAGCTAATTTGGAGTGCTCCTCCACTTTGGAAAAGCTCACACCACCACGATCCAAATAGATTGTTTGTTCTAGGTTAAAAGAAGTCCTATAGCTTTATTTATACAATTCACAGCTTGTCTCTCCGCTTTTGCAGTTGTATGTGGCCTTCCATGAATCTACCAAATATCTTTTTTACCTCCTTACCCCGCTAAGGAATGCACACGTTCTTCCGCTTATGCAACTCATAATAATACCTGCTGCTATTGCAACGTTTTTTCTAGCAAGAACAAACCTCCAAAATTTAAATAGCTTTGAATCCTATAGATCAGGGGTCTCCAAAATTTTTAGCCTAAGGGCCAAACTGATTGCTATACAAAGCCCCAAGGGCCAAGATCTAGCTAGCTTATCAGATTTAGATTAGTTTTGACAATTTTTTTTGTTTTGACGACTATTTTTAGTCGGTAAATAAGATATCTGATTATTATTTTGTATGGTTACTTTGTTTGATTTGATTTATCAAAATAAATTAAAGAGCGGGTCGGATACCAGGCACGTCAGGACCCTTTCGCGGGCCTGATTGGCGGTACTCACGGGACAGGTTTGGCTCGCAGGCCGTAGTTTGGAGACTCCTGCTGTAGATCACAAGATTCCTGGGTACCATTACTTCCTAGTGAAGATACGTCCCTTTAGATCTTATCATTTCACTAGATCTATTCGGATTCTCATGAATGTCTTATTAATATCGGAAATAGACCAATCAAAGAAACAATTGTAATTCTTTTGTTGCAGAAGAGTGACGGTTTTAAAAGCTTCTATTCTTCCTTTTTATCTTCGCCTAGACAGCATCACGTGAAATGACGAATACGTACTTCATAGAGCTGAACTGGATACTGTATGTAAAGAGACCGCGTTAATAATAATTTTGTTTACAGAAATCTCTATTAATGAACCCCTCACTTTATGGACAGCATTAATAATTTAACATTAATAATGGTACCCACACCTAAATTACAATGAAAAAACTTATTTATGCAAAATGAAATACACAAAACTAATGCAGACATATAAAACTACGAATGATAAGAGTATTAGATTATTTCATTTAGCTTTTACTTAAAATATCAAAAAATGCTTTTGAAATTGTTGAAAGTTTCAGTTATCAGACTGATGGCTATGTAAATTTTCATGGTAATTATTTTTGAAAATATAAATTAAATTAAGTTTATTACATGGCCAGCGCGATAAATAAAAATTTTAACAATTTTGAAAGCATTTTTTTGACCTTTTAAGTAAAAAGCTAGATAAAATCTAATAGTCTTAACATTCGCAATTTATATATCTGCATTATTTTTGTGTCTTTCATTTTTTCCCTAAAATAATTAGGGAAGCAGGAATTCGCATAAATAAGTTTTTTCATGTTAATTTTCTATGTTAGGCTGACTCATTCAGCACCCGGTATATCAAAAATTCATCAATTTTTCGCCGATGAACAAAATTCATCATACTGATGAAAAGATTTTTCATCAATATTATGAATAATTTTTTTCAGTGTAGTGTGATTTACAACAGTGGAGAGGATATTATGATTAAGAATGCAATGATGGTAACAAGTAATTGAAATGTAAAAATCATTTTTTTCAACATTAATTTAAGTAGAAAAGAATTAATAAAAATTACAATGGATGAACATGATTTAACCGGATTTAATCAGGTGCGCATTGAATTCAGACTAACTGTGATAATAACCGGTCAAAGTATAGTTTGTTTCACAATAAATGGAATTCAAATACGGAATATATTAAATTACTTTGATATAAGAACGTATGAACATTTCCGCAAAAACATAATAATGCTACTGCCAATATGGCTTGCCTGAGATTAAAAACAGCACCTTATCCCTATATTACATGTTTTTGTGGCAAAATTTATGCCTTTTATATCAAAGAAATTTGATATATGATCATTTTTAATTTTTTAAATTTTTTTAAGAATTCCAGTTAAATTGCCGTTCTGTTTTATCCTGGATAGCCAGGAAGTCTGACTCACTTTTACACACAAAACAAATTTATAAAGGGAAACTTAGGGAAACTATCACCATTTAAACGCATTTCGACATTTTTGTTTCAGATGATCCGGTATCGAGTTATGAAATTCACCGCATAACAACTTTTTTTCGAAGCGCCTTCTGAGATTCGCTGTCACGGACTTATTTATTGATATTTTTAATTAAAAACATTTTCAAAGATACTTCAGATATTATACTATACTATATGAAATAAATAAACCAACATTATTCATATCTCCAAAAAAAAACATGAAAATATGCCTTTTTTTCGCCTTGAAAACCGTACCCCCCATTAAGTGCACACAATTAAGTGATAATAACAAGTATGCGATACTGATGACGACTTATTCTTCTTAAATCCTAGAAGGAAATTTTAATTAATTGGGTGGTTTCCCGTTATCTTCTCCAAAGCCTACAGATCCATCTTGGGCTTTCGATCATAGCATTGTATACGACGCGACCAGGATTTGAACCACGGTTACCCGCTTCCCAGTCGCTTGGTACAAGCTTTACGTCATACTGCTGGTTCTGGAGAACGACTAATGAGCTAGAATCACATGGTGTGATGGCTAGGATGCTAAGAACTCAAAGAAGCAGTATATGTTTTTACCGCGCTTTGCCTAAATTATTGCGTTAATTATTTTTAAATTATTATGTTTGATAAAAGCTGATGCATGTGTCTGCGAGGCAGCCTGGTCTAAATTAATCATAGAATTAATTACTAGCGCAATATGCTCATAGGAAGTGTTTGTAGAAATTTTGTTTTTTGTTATTTGTCATAATAGACATTATACAGGTTATCTTTTTATTGTTTGTTACGTGCATATTTGCATAAAGTTTGTCATAAATATAGTAAATGTAAATAATTAAATACTTACACCAGAGTATAAGTATTGGGCTAACAATAGCTTACATTTGTGGTAATACTTAAAAATGGGTGCACTACATTTAGGTGACGACAATTAGGCGACGTCAAATATGCGACGGTCAATTGGGCGCCGGTATTTTAGGCGACGGGCTTATTAGGCGACCCCAACTAGACGACCAGTCAATTAAGCGACGACAATTAAGCGACGGGAAATTCGATACATTTTTTAATTAAAAATATTGATAAAATAATATTTAATTACAAATTCTAATACCTATGGATACACACAAAAAATGAAAGATTTTCAATCCATGTTATAATGGACAATTTGCATGATTTTCAATTTTAGCATATTAATATTCTACATATAAACATATGTAATATGTCTTAATTTTTTTAAATTTGGTTCACAAATAAAGTCAGAAAAAAATATTGTAATTTAAATGTATATTTGTCGCGCGAAAACGTATTAATAGATATGGCTGACTGGCGATTAGTAACTAAAATTTGGTTACTTCATAACTTCATTACCGGTTGGTACTTACTTGGTAGATACTTTAGTGGAAATTATACTGGTGTATTGGCACCAATTGTTGAGGCTCATGTCGTCACATCCTGATTTCAATCACGTGATTTTTTCAAATAAATTATAACATTTCATTAATTTTTTGTGGGCTGACAATACAGAATTTTGATAAATTACTCAAATATTCTGATTATAGATATATTGAACTATCAATAAATGCCATTTTGAGGTGAATTTGAATTTTATGCAAATTGTCCATTGTATGATAAACCGCGAAGCAATAGCAAAACCGATTATATTATAATTCGATTAAATTATCGATAAAGATGAAGGGATTAAATTTAAAAATAATTTTGTAATTAAATATTACTTTTTTAATTTATAAAAATATATCGAATTTCCCGTCGCCTAATTTGGGCCGTTGCCTAATTGACCGGTCGCCTAGTTGGGGTTGCCTAATTAGCCCGTCGCCTAATTGACCGTCGCTTAAGTGACGGTGTCCCGGTTGGTCATGTCGAGAGTTGGGTATTCTCTACACAACGTAGGGTGCTTGGTATTAGATGATACGGTATTTCGGGGTGTACCATGCTGCGCTTAAGATGTTGGGTATAGTTTAAGAAATAGAGTTATTGGTGGAAATTTGATTTTACGATTCGACATTACAATACTAATTTTCACTCTACAGTAAAAAAGTTTATCCAAATATTAAATAAATCATAATTATATTCTACTATACATAACTACTATGCATAAATTTTAAATTATTAGATTGATATTTATTTGCTTTTAGGGGGCTTCCGTTAATTACGTAAGACATTTAAGGGGGAAGGGGGTCGAGCCGAATCTCACCAAATCTCACGTGAGGGTGAAGGGAGTCTTGACAAATATCACGTAATTTTTTTGTCTTAACTAGTCTTTAATAAAAATAAATAAGCAAATTATGTTTTTTTAAATAAATTCAACGCAATCAAGCACAGATCTTTCACTTTACACTAAAAATACGAATTTAAAAAAATCGCACATGAGATTTGGAGGGCGGAGGGGGTCGAACCAAATCTCACAACTCTCGCGAAGAGGGTCTAATCAGAAGGGGGTCTAAAAATCACGGAAATCTCCTCAGGTAATTAATGGACGCCCCCTTAAATGTGTTTTTAAACGATTTAACAATGAAAAATTTTATATGAAAAAGAGAATACAAGAAATATACAGGACCAAATTTTAAAATTATAATTTAGAAAAATTATCAAAGTTTTGTTATTCTAAGTATTCAGCATGAAATAGAATAATTTCTTGTTTCGTATATAATATGTATGTAGAATATATTCTTAAATGGGGTTTATATGTTGGCATTTATTTGAACCGGATTCCATTTAAATATTCTGCTTATATTGCGTTTTGTAAAGATTAGATTGTTGGAACTTACCGCAGATAATATCTAGAGCACAATGTGTTATGAAAGGGTAGATATCGAACACTTTTCCGTCAGCTTTATGGCTAAGCTGGCTTACAAGCAGCTGGCTCTTCTCGACGAATACCTCGACAAAATTTTCTAGAATTTGAAAATGAAACGCCGGTGTTATTAGTTTTCGATTTTTGTGCCATTTTGCTCCTACAAGAAATTCAATTAGTAATTTTGTTGAGATATAAATGTAGTTTCTATAATACATATATTATGACTATCAATAGCGTATTATTTATTAATTAAAAAATAAGAACTAAGTACTGCATAATATTGGTAACAATTAATATAATCAGAATAAGAATATTATTACTAAAATATTTTCTAAAAAAGTGGATGAGAATAAAAATAGATACGAATGAGGATGGAGAAAGTAAAAATCATGGTATAACTTTCGTACCAATTTCTGTACTGCTACATGAATATTTTAAAAATTAGGTATCCAAGTATTGAAAAAGTTAAATTCAATTTTAAATTAAATGCTTATAACAGGAAAGAAACTGTTTATAAATGCTTTTAATTTTTAAAAGTCAAACGTCGCGAATTAACTCATCAATGTTTTTCAAGTAAACACATAATTTTTATTTTTAAATTTTATCAAAATTTACATAAAAGATAATTTTGACATAATATATATATACAACAGTAGATTATTGTTAACTTTCCTTTTTGATCTACCTCCTTATTTTTCTTTTATAATCGTCATTAAAATTATATCATTTAAAATTTAAATTTAATTTATAATTTTAAAGTTTGGAATTTGAATTTAAATATGCATAGAGTGATTCAGTTTTTAAACAATAATTTTATTATCAACACTAGAAGATATAATGTTAAGGGGGTATTCTAGTCTAAAGGCATGATTTTCGGGCGGTTTTTGAAGTTCTATACAAAGGAAACAAACCATAGTTTTATCAATTTTTTTTATCATTTGTTTATTCATATTTTAAGATTACATAAAAAATTAAGCAAAGAAAAAAACTCTAAATTTACAAAGCTATGAACTGGCAAAGTGGGAGGTCCAAAAAGAGGGTGTTCTGGTGTGCACGATATCTCAAGTTCTAATGAACCGATTTATTTGAAATTTGGTGTTATAGATGCCGCTATACCATGAACTATGGAAAAGTAAAACAAAAAGTTTTTCACAAAATGACGGCCGTCTGAAGAAAAAAAAATTTTTTTGTATGTTTTTTTGACAAATACGAATTTTTTTAAAATTAGTAAAATTCAAAATTTTGACTGGCGCATAGTTAGTGCGATAGAGGAATGCATAAAGAACATTCACACCAAATTTCAAATAAATCGGTTCATTAGAACTTTTGTGATATCGTGCACACCAGTTTTTTTTAGACCTCCCACTTTGCAACCTCATAAATTTGTGAATTTTGAATTTTTGTTTTCGGTTAATTTTTTATGTAATCTTAAAATATCAATAAACAATGGGCGTCATTTAATGGGCACTAGAAATTATCATCACCAAATTGGAAAGTTTCATATAGCCGCCCGAGTTATTTTTAATAAATAAATTTAACAAACAAACAAATATAATATTCGACAAGGTTTTCTCCGGTTTAAATTTCCAAGTGAAAAAGAATTTAGCAAAGAATAGTATAGTATTAAAAAATACCTAGTGAAAATTATATTTACCGATAGTAATGTACATACCTCCTCCAGTAAGCAATCCCTCTCCTAGCCACGGTCTTATAAATTCGTACATGAACGTTTTCGAAATGTGTTGGGAATTATTCATAATAACCTAAAAAATACAAATATTAATTTCTTAATAATGATAATAATAATGACAAATTCAGTTTTTGAACTTGTCTTGAAGTTTGTTTAAAACTAATATTTACTTTCTTACGGTATAATAGACATCAACTAAAACTTTCTGGTAAATAATAAGACTTGGTAGCTATGCATTATAATTTGTAACAACAAACTTTAAGGTTCAGTTTTCACAAATTTCACGCAGTTTCCCATATTAAAATATTAACTAAAGCATACATATATATCAACTTGGGAAAGTATACGTAAGAGAATTTGAGTATATAAAACTTTCAAATTGCATATTCCATCGTGGCTAATATAATAATTTTATTTTGCATAAATTTTTAAGATAATCAAATTTTATTACAATGTTTGCAAGAAAGTAAAAAATGTTAACATTATAGTATATAATAAAAGAAGAATCTACTTGCTAATTTTCAAAATAAATTTTATGAAAGAAATCAATACATTAGATAGTATATGTAGTAATGAATTAGTACTACAATGAATAGCAGTTGAGTAATAAGTAATAACATATTACTTAGCGCCGATTTATATTTAACTCCAGTTAAACGTCCTCCAGTTAAATGATATTAACCGAACTACAATACAAGAACTCGGAGGGGAGGTAAAGCTATAGAGCTATATAGAGCCCAAATGCATCTGAAAAGAGTAAAACATTCTCAAAACTGATTTCGCGGGGGGGGGGGGGGGCAAAAAATTGAACTTTCGCCACTGTTTTTTGAGTACGTATCTTTTAGATAAGTAATTAAAGATAAGAATTAGATTGGTTCCTTATCTGAAAATTTTATTGGAGGTGTAAAAATAACATAATATAAAATTTACACTAATCTGTCAAAATCTATAATTAATTATATCTATTATCTATTAGATCGATTGTAGTGCTCAAATATTACCTCTAAATGTTCCGGTTTCATAAGATGAATAACAGGAGTGTTTCCAAACCAAGATCGGAAAAGTGGAAAATATGTTGTAGCTCGTTTCCTTGCAATACCAAACAAATCTAAAATATTTATTAACTTTAAATTTAATTGATCATTGTAATTTATTCGATAATTCGTAATAAATCTATATTTAGGTATACGTAAACTACCACTATATAAACATACAAATTTATTTTGATAAAGTAAAGAAATACAGTCTACAGACATTGTTTATCAATTAATACTCGAGAGAAATAAGTTTCGATGTAGGTAAAAAATTTATTACTCTTTTTTTAAAACAAATCTAGGTTTTCCAATGTATTAGGACTGTTAGGAAGTCGCTAACCTTAAACTTTAGTGAATAAAATTTAACGTTATCGTGAACTGACAGTGCGGGTTGATAGATAACTGCTTCAAGCAGATATAATCCCACATTTGTTACGGATTCGCGTTTTTATAAGTTTTTCGGTTTTTCTATTTCTAAAAAATAAATTACTTACAAAGAACCAATTTCATTTTATGTTAACATTTGAATGCAGATCAAACAAATAATAAATGATAGGACTATGGTAAAATAATGTTATTTTTTTATTAATACTAAATATATTTCATATTATTATTAGTTTTAACAATGTGTAATATATTATGTAATGCAGCAATGACAAAATATTCAATTAAATCAGGCATTTCTGATAACCGAGTTAAATGATTATAGTCCTTAGTAATGGGAGTGTCTTTTTTCATTTACAAAGAAGTTTTCTATTGAGATAATAACAACTTCTAAAATCCATAATAAATAAATGTACTTTTAACAAAGATTTTTTTTAAAACTATAATTGGTGTATATGTTATGAAAATTTTAATATCAAAATATTTCTATAAATAAATATTTTACTTCATTCTCGTATGAAGCAAATTTTGTTTAAAAATTAAATTTAATTAGTTTTTTTTTAAAAGACAGGTTTAATTTATCAATCTCGAATTATCTCTAACCCAAGATTAATTAATAACCAAGGATCATTTTTCTAATAATTGTTTTTATGGAAATAATCCTTTGGTTATAGCTAACTGAAGATTGACAAATTGAGCCTAACATAATTTTGATTATTAAAATTTAATTATTCTTGTAAATAGTTTTAACTAACCTTTTCTTTCAGCTAATATCAAATCAAGAGCAGTTCCAAAAATAGGATAACTTGGCGGTCCAGGTAATAAATTAATCATATTTGCGAATGCCTTTCTTTCCTTATACGATCTAAATAGATATAATATCGGAAAAGTTAGAGCTACCAGAAGAAGCGTTGTAGTAATTATCTCCATTTTAAAAAATATGTCTAATAAATAATTAACTTAAAAATATTTTTGTAGTTGTATGATTCTTAATTGTTACAACAATTTTAACGTATGCACACCGTATTAGCGAAGTAATTCCAACAGTTCATTAAATACGATGTTTTATCTTAAATCCCCACCCTTTCATCAGATTACAATAACAAAATTTCATTCAAATTTATATCTGTTACGATTGATTAAATTATTTTTAATATCCACATATCAAAAATAACGCAATTAATCATTAACTTTTTGTTTTGATTTTATAATATTTTAAATTTCTACAATTGCAATTTCGCTTTTTAACTAAAAATGATGGATTTGCTTTTGATGAATTATACGAGTTTCAAATAAATAATTTCTCTTTGTCACATTGTTTGTTGGACATGTAAAAATGAGTTACATGTGATGCAGGAATATTTGTAAATAAAAGTAGAATAATTTTTACAAAATTTGATTAATGTAAATAGCATAACGTTTTATTATATTTAATTGTAAAGACTAAAGTGTAAATATAATTATTTTAAAAGTAAATTTACAAATTTGCAATTATTTTCGGTGCACTGCAAACTTTTTTAAATTCAAAGTTATATTGCTGAAATATTGTAGTACTAAGGTACTAGGAGGGTTACTATTATGTAACTGAAAAGGGTTTTAAAAATCTACTTTAAATGCTGGTTCTTTTTTTTGATAGGAGAACTTAATTGCTTTAGATAATACCCTAGTCTTAAACTATTAGTGCTATTAGTACCTTTTACATCTTTCTTCAAATCTATTATCTTCTTCTGCCTTTTTATTGTTTCTAGTGCTAAATTATGAACGCAGAAAGACTGCTATGTGTCTTTCGAAGAACAGATATGGTCAAAACTGATAACGTACCGGGTATCTAAGATCTACAAATAATTGTTGCTTTGATATAATTTTGTGCGAATTAATAATACATATTATTAATAAATATAAATATAGATAATAATTATATAAGTACCTACCATATTAAGTACATACTATAAAAGACATTTCAAGTTACAATAATTCCACAGTCCTAAAAGGTAGTTTCAAGAATGGGCGGAGGTGATTTTTGTAGATTTTTTGCGTTGAAAACAAATCTGACCTTGAAATTGCTCCAGCACGTCAGGTTTTTTGAAATTTTATCTTAAATGGTCGAAAAATTGCAATTTTAATCATTTTTATGATTTATTTAGGGAACCAAATTTTTCGTTTTAATTTTCCACAACTGAATTGCATAGTATACTATTTCCATGTCTTAAATTCAAAATTGTATATCTTGACTTTAAAAATCGAAGAATGATTTGGGAAAATGGATTTTAAAGCTAATGCAATTATAAAAATTAAAATATAAAATTTGGTACCCTAAAAAAAATCATACAAATGGTTAAAATAGCCATTTTTTTGATCATTTAAGCTGAAATTTTAAAACAACCTCACGTGCTGGAGCAATTTCAAGGTCAGATTCGATTTCAGTGCAAACAATCTGCAAGAATCACCGCCGCCCATTCTTCAATAAAAGAAAGTCAAATTTTGTTAGAGTGTGCTATTGTTCTAGGGTTGGGGACAAAATGTACCAAGTGTCATCAATACTATAGAACTATTTATTTTGTCACATACTAATGAAACAAATGAATTATAATTTATTTTAAATTTATAATATATATATATAGGTAAAATTTGCAGATTTAATTAGACAATTTAGGGTAGGTATATTAAATTATTTTTGTCAATGTGGAACAATTTTAATACAAAATGTTACAATATCGGGTTACCCTACATTGATTAGGTAAGTTAAATAAATACAAACCGACTTTAAAAAATATAATAATGCAATAAAATGACTTAACTAGTTATTTATTATACGTATCATAAAAATTAACCCAGATTATAAATAGTTTATAAACCAAAATAAAATAAAATAAATCCAATATATTATTTTAGTTTATTATTTATTTAGCACATTTGGGAAAGATAAGGTATAATATTTTAATGCAATAGAAAAGGGTCCGAAATATGTTGCAATTTCTCGATTTTAATAAAAAGTATTGTACATTCTCAAGTTTAAACTAAAGTCTTTGGAATAACACTAATTTTTGTAAAATTAAAGCAATATATAAATATGTAGGTACAATTTTAAATATCAATTCTTTTTAAAACGCAGACTTGTTTTTGTTTTTTACTTGTTTTTTAATCTCTTTGCTTTTTTTAGAAATCCAGATTTTAGTTTGGATTTTTGTTTTCATAGTTATTGTAATTATTAATGTAAATGTTATGTAATTGAAATAAAAAGTTTACACTTTTTGTTCGAGCACGGTCGGCTTTGTTTAAAACGACTTTGTTTAAAACGACTTTGTTTAAAACTAAAGGCCAATTTCATAATAAAAGTTAACAGATAATTAAAGTTTAAAAGGCGACTTAAGACAAAACAGACCAATAAAACTTATCAGTTTTGTTTTAAGTCGCCTTTTAAGTTTTAATGCCCTGTTAACTTTTATTATGAAATTGGCTCTTAGATTTTAAATTTTCACATTTTTTAAATTTTCTTCTAGATTATCTGCATTTTAATTATTGTACTTTCTGCTGTTTTAGTTGCATTGTTTTCAAACAATAGTATAAAATATTTCGTTGTTCAATACAAACTAATGTAAAATACAATAAGATTTTGGTTCTAAGGTTCTTTTCAACAAGAAAAAGGTAAATAACGTTACCATAATGATAAAAATGAAAGTGTAGATCATTTTTATTAGAATTGATGCACCATGAACTAAAATTTTAGAAAGATACCATCATTTTCTTAAAATTAGTCATGGAATTATTACTAAAAATATTACTAGATCGGTAGCTGAAGATAGTAAATATCAGAATATAAATACCTTTTTTTAATTAGACTTGCGTTTAAAAATTCACGCTGCAAAACTATAAATAATGATACTAATATTCATTATTAATATTACATTATATTATTATTATTAATTAATTTATGATTAGACATAGTGGAAAACGTAAGTATAGACGTGGGTTCGAATTCCACATCCGCTTGTTGGGTGCATGAGCGTAATAACGATAGCTGTTTTAATTAAATAACCAATTAACAAAACTTAGCAAAAGATAATTTTTTATAAATGGAAGGAATGTATTTCGTCAATATTTGGTGCAAACAAAATTAATCAGCTTCAATAATAATATAATCTTTGGACTATATACGACAGTGATTCCAGAAATTGCTTAGAATTATGATACTTACGCCGATCGAAGTCTAAATGTCAGTATACTAAGTTACAGATAAAAGTATTCTCGACTTAACGTCAAAACAATAATTGCGATAATGGAATCAATTAAAAATAATAAAATAAATTGTTTAGATTATAAGGAACATTAAAGATACTGTAATGCGGTACCCAATTTAATGAAATTAGTTGGTCATATTAAGAATTATAAAGCCGCTATAAAATTTTATAGGCGAGCTTTTATAGTAAAAAGAACATCGGTTATTTTACACTTGGAAAGACGTGGTTATTTCACTTCAGTAATATTGTTTTCAGTGCTTTAAGTCTTACTTAAATTTTTGAAATTACTTTATTTACCTACTTTTTGCATTATCGTAACTTTTATGCAACATTTTTATTTTGAATGCAGATCCTTTTTTGGTATATTATTATGATGTACTTTAAACATTTTTTTGAAGAACAATTCAAAATAGGGTTTGAAAAAAATTACATTATTTCCTACAAGAATATCATTAATAATATTAGTGTTGTAAGTGCACTTTGAGAAGGATATTATATAAGATTTGAACAAAGTAAAAATAATTTTTAAAATTTGGGCTACTATATGAGAGTAAACAAGAAAATAAGAAATGGAACTTTTTGCTTGTGATAATTACGGAAAACACTTTTAAGATAATGTTCTTGCTTTAAGAAATAAAATAATTAGTTTACTTCATTGATGAAATGAGCCGCAAAACACAGCAAGTGGTCAATTATAACAATTCCAAAATTGTGGTCTCTGACTGACATAATAACAATATAGATGAAATGGAGAGTACCTACATGTCAAGAAATACAATTCGCTAATTTCCATAATTTTCAAGTTTTGAAATCATTATCAAACTTTTTATTTTCTATTTAAAATTTAGTTTCGCCATTTTATAATTCGACTAGATATATAAAAATCTTCTGCTTGGTTAAATTAAATTTTGTTTTAAACTGTATTTGACGTAAATATATGAATCTGCATCAGGAAAAAGTTTAGTTTGTATATTAAATTAATTATTTTTTAAGTAGTTTGTCGATTATTTCTGTTTGCTTTAGAAACTTTAAAATTAATGGTGTTTGTGAGCCCAAAATCAAATAACTATTAAGAGTACTAATTGGATAAAAGTACTTAAAAAATTAAACGTTTAATTATAATGAAAAATTATGATACAAAAATTAAAGCTCCTTTCCCCGAAACGTCGCCGTCGTAGTTTATGCCTACAATAAAAATTATAAATTCAGCTTTCCGCGAAAGAGGCTTTGGCGATGGTTTAAAAAGTTAAAGTTGAATTTAGTCTTCAATACCTACTTTTTAAATTTTAGATATCACCAACAGATTGAATAAGAACTTTTTAAGTAAGTTACACACATAGTACACAGCAATTGATATTTTAAAAATAAATTTATAAACTTCATTCCGGAGAGAGTTACTTTTTTTATTTCTTTCTAACAGTTGATTTAAGTTTTTTCTCAACTATTTCTTTTCATGTTTGAATTTGTACCAAGGGAGTACTTATTTATTTAACAAACTTACGTTTCTTTTTTATAAATTGAATTTCATTTTACTGAAATGTGAAATATTGTATATCTACACAATACAAAATTATTGAAGAATTTAACACCTAAACGGAATCACTAAAGAAAGTTATTATTTTTGTGCTAAAAATTACACAATTAAAAAGTACTAATATATTTATAAGAACTTTCAACAGTTTCGTGTGTAATGATTGTTGGCAAAACTTAAGATAAAGTTGTAAGAGGTTTACCATAATGGTAAATACGTAAAGAATTTTTCACTACTTAAGTGCTAAATCTAAATCATGCTAAGATAAACTTTGTTAAGTTTGGTAACCGTTAAACAGTCAACATTAAATATTTAAAACACTTAGGAATATCATCAGTAAATCAAAATAATTAGCCAAAATGATGTATCGTTGCATATATGTATTTTCCTTACACCGTACATTATTTTCTACATATAATATTAATTATAATACCTATACTCGTAGTTTGTGGTTGTCTACTATATTATTATGTTATATAGTCATTAAAAAATAACATTCATTTGGATTGAAAATTGTATTTACAAATTATTATTTTAAATAAAAACTTATTGAGATTAAAATCAATAATATTATTACCTACATTATTTCAATAAATAAAATATTAATTCTTAAAGTAATTTTAACAACAATAAATTTTACACGGAGTAACACAGATTTTACAAGAAATGAACGTAAATTATGAATTTTGAAAAATTCGCTACACATTGAGGGAAGAAAAAACTCTGCTTCGTTCTTTTTAGTACTTACCTATATAAAGAGAGTTTTATTAAGCATTTCATTTCAATATAGTTTTTAAAAATTGTGGATCTCAACAATGTTGTAATTAATTCTTTTGTTTAAAATTCAGATAATTATTATTGTTGATTTTTCAAATTTTCACTTTAAACTATTCGTAATTATTATTTTAACTATAGTACCGATAGCTTTTATATTTCATCGTGTACAGCTAAAAGGAAATTTAATAAATTTTTTTAAATTGTTATTTAAAATACTGTTTATTTATAGAATTTATTTATAAATTATAACATTAACAACTAGTAATTATTATTTAATGTTTTACCATGAGTTTATCTCTACAGGTCAAAGTCTTTTCATTTTGAGATATTTTCCGGAGGCTCGTCTGTCATGTGATTAAGAATATCTATTTATTTAATATTTTTGTGTAAATAAATAAACCGTTATCATGACTTTGAAGGATAATATGTTGTTGCATTTTCTGTTTGTGAGACTACGATATATTATGGTGATAGATCAAAGGTCATAAAAGCAAATTATTCTAAAAATTGTAATAATTACAGCAATTTTTCTAATAAAGTTTTGTATTGATGAAATATAACTTTGTAAATTTACTCTACAGGAAGTTCAATTTTTTTCAATGTTTAGGAAATAAGAGAGTTATAATATAGTATTATTATATTATACAGTAAATATACTTCATTGAAACTGTCATTGTGTTTGTGAATATGTATGTATTATTATTAAGGCCCGGATTTTTTGATTCCGTACAGGCTTTATAATTCTTTTTGCAGCAAAATGTATTTTGCGACTTTGCGATCATTTTAAACAGCTCTTTAAAATACCTAAAATGCATATTTTCTACATTTAGTGCAATTTTTCGTCTATTGCTCCTAAATGGCTTTTTTCAATCAATTTTATCCTATAACTTGCCTAAATGAATATTTATTTCAATTATTTTTTAATTTTAACCATGGAATATAGTTCAGAAACGGAAATATATTTTGTATTTTACAGAATC
The DNA here is from genome assembly GCA_958510845.1 of Cantharis nigra. NCBI lineage: Eukaryota > Metazoa > Arthropoda > Insecta > Coleoptera > Cantharidae > Cantharis > Cantharis nigra. The sequence goes on along the minus strand of OY294028.1, from coordinate 37,116,436 downwards.
TTGTTTAAGTCGCTGTCAGTCAAGAACGGGACGACAAAATAGAAAAATGTATAGATACAAAATTGAAGACGATGAAATTTATAACAAAAAATGTCCAAAAAGTTTTGCTGCACCAAAAGCGATTTTTTTATGTCAAAATACGGTTTCAAAATGTGCAATTTACATTGTTAACATAAGAGTGTCCGGATATCTTCGTTACTCACTGTGTATTCCATTGCTTCTAAAGCTTGTACTGACGAGATGGGGAACATGAAATCGGGGCTGCAGTGTTTTACCATGAAAATTTTGAAAATATAAGAAAAGTCATTGATAGTTTTATTGATTCTAATACTGCTGACTGCACAGAGAAAGCACAAGAGGCGTTTAAGGCTTCTAATCTTGAGAAAAATTTAGTAAAGATTATCTTCCTAAGAGCTAAGAAACTAAGTGAGAAGCATTGCATACCAATATTAGCAAAATTTAAAATTTGCAAAAACAATTGAAAGAAGCTCCGGGTAAGATTGTAAAACTTTGTTCTGCACAATTGGATGCTTTTTTGTTGAAAAACCTGGGCTACTCGGATTTAATGCAAATTGGCAAAGTATTATCTAGAGATTCACAATACTCTCCCAAATAAAATTGGAAGCTTGGATGCTCCAGATTTTAAATATGTTCCTATTACTTCTTGTGACGTAGAGCGGTCATTTTCTGCGTACAAACAAATTTTAACAGACAACAGAAGAAGTTTTACTCTAGAATATTTAGAAAATGCTTTAATTTGTTATGTAAATGTTGAAAATTAATATTATTGTTAAATTAACAGTTAAATTGAATAATTTAAATTTTTTGTACAAATTTAATATTTATTTTATATTCTTTATTTTAATAATTTAATTTTTTATTTTGGACTGCCTATTAGTGCCTATAATCTAATTTTTTGATGCCTATTTTGAAAGTTTTCAGTGCCTAAAAATCCGGGCCTTAATTATTATATTATGGTTTAGATATACATACACATTCATATTATGTTTATTCAAACAATCTTCCATAAATATATGTATTATAGTAGGTTTTTATTTAATTTGCACGTGACTATAATTTATTATTGTTATGTTAAAATGTCTTATTTCCATATAATCTAAAATACGTATTAAATTATCTATTAACAATAATTTGAAATCTACGAAACGTAAATATCTGTCTGAACTTTGCCTTTTGCTGAAATTACTAAACTTTTTAGTTATTAGAATCCGTGATTGAAAGCCGAAATCATGTCTAAATACACTAAAAACATGAAATCACAACTTTTTACAACTCTGTTAAACCAGTCAAGTAATTATCGCTATATTTTGCTATTTGTTTTTAATGCTATTAGGGATCATCACGTCAGCTTTGCTTGATAGGAAATTTTATCACTTTTAAAACTAATTTCTCATGATATAAATTTTCCTTACCCTTTAAGGTAGGCGTTCACTTATCCGCATCGTCGTCACCGTCCGCATCGGACGAATTTTCGTGTTAGGGTGAGCCTGTGTAGAACGATACGATGTAATGAACGCTGGCTCATTTAAAATAATGCAAAGCAACTGAAAATGCGATGACGGTGTTGCTGGCGGTGAAGTCGATGCGGACAAGTGAACACTTACCTTTAGACTACAACTTGAGACTTCTTCAACTGTACACAATACGATCGCGTAAAAGCGGAATTTGCTATTCTATTTGCTATTTGCAGTACAGTAGTGTCTTTTTCGTAAAGTAAAGTTTTCATTATTGTTAAAAATTTGAATGTACCTACTCGTATACCACTTTGCAAATTAAAAATGTAATATTGTTTACAATCTCTGACATGTTTCGCGCAGATCCGCGCATCTTCAGGAGATTACGCAATATTAAAGAAAAACCTCACACCTATACGTATGTATACATACATACAGGTAATTGTGTTACCTGTATAAACAATCTCAAAATTACTCACTTGTCAGTTTTAGGTATGTACGTATGGACATAAAAAGTTTTCAGATATGCAAAAATCTTAAAAATAAAAAGGAAAACATAGATAACAAAAAAGACATCTATTAGAAAATACTCCATTATTATTTGTTTGCTAAAATAAAATTGTGAAATGTTTATGGGTTTTGTATGTTCTGCAAATGAGATAATTTCTGATTGAGGCGACGATGTGTCGAACTTTAATATTATTTTCAAATAACGGAGTTGTATTAGTCCATGCAACGAATGCACAAAAAAAGGTATAGAGAGAAATGTTGGGATCACAATTTTTGACCTCGTAACTTTGTTTGGACTAGTTAGAAGATGAACATATCAAAAGTCCCCGCCCGTAGCCCTTGAGCCGGGGGAGAAGGGGGGGTTTGAATGTCCCATTTTTCGGATTTTTGCTTATATCTCAGAAACTGTATGTCCTAGCGACATGACCATTCTATACAAAATGAAAGCTGCTTAAATTTGCTACAAGTTTTATTTTGTCAAGTTTTTTGATATCTTGTATAGTGTTGGAAGTATTAAGATTTAGCCTGGTAACTTGCACGTTTTTCTACGTCTTTATTGGCAATTTTTTTTCTATGGGAAAATATACTTCAATGGCTTTGGTTTTTTAGTATGTTATTATTGACATCAAAAGGATACAAAAAAAACTTTTTTTGACTTAATTTTACAATGTTTTATCATTATTGTTATTGGTCAAAGTAAATAGAAGGTACTTAACTGGCCCGGGTGATTTCGGCTCTTGAGGACATTGGAAATAAAAAAATCAAAAAAGGAATTAATTTATAGATTTGTCGTTATCGCTGGAACTAGATCTTTTTTTTTTCATCCCTAACTTTCCATTTTACAGCCCGACATAATCAATTTTATTTTGTAAGTTGGCAATTTTGTAATTTTAATATCTGATACGACGATAAAATCGGCATGCAATAACATTGGTCATTGCGCAAAAATTCAACCCTAATTCTCAAGTTTAACCTATTTTTGAAGTACTTTGGATTAGTAGTAAGTTGTAGTTTAAAATGTTGGTAGGACTTGAAAATCACCACATTTTTTTATGTGTTTCGACGCCATATAATAAAAAAAGCAGCAGCGGTCTATATGGCAGGTGAAACTTGCATCTTGAGGTGGTATGGGGCTCCAGCAAAAGAGGTCTCCCTTAATGCCTACAGGTACAAGCCATTTTTAAAACCGGTGGCCACCATCACGCCTGATATCTCTTGTCTTCCTCCCACCGAGGGAGCAGTAAAACGACATTCCCTCCGAACATTCCACCAAGTACAACTGTGGCTTGGAAATATCCTGCCTCCTCAGATGTATGGGTGGAAGATTAAGAACAGCTGCCTGGTCCCAGTTCACAGTGAGTTAGCAGCTGCACCGGAGAATATCCTGAAAATGATTTTCTGCCGATGCACGAAAGACTGTGCCAGCGCAAAGTGTGGCTGCCAAAAATCAAGCCTCAAATGTTCCTCAGTATGCTAAAATTGACGGGGAAACTGCCTGAATGAGGCCCCTCGAGTTGACTCCGCAGATGAAGAAGAACAGAAGGATGCTTTGACCGTTTCCCTGCAGGGGTCCAATGGTGAAGATATTGGAGAAAAGGAAGATGAAAATAAAGACGAGGATGAAGGTCCTTCCAATCCCAAGAGAACAAGAAATTGACTCAAAGGTACCTGTTTTATGTTATGTTTCATGGTAATCCACTTTTCTATGCCAATAAACTTCTTTTTCATTTAATGGTCAAAAAGAGCAAAAAATATATAGATTTGTCGTTATCGCTGGAACTAAGATTATTAAATTTTATCAAAAAATAACAAAATTGCCGACTTACAAAATAAAATTGATTATTTTCAGGCACAAATTAGGCTGTCAAATGGAAAGTTAGGGATGTAAAAAAAGATCCTAGTTCCAGCGATAACGACAAGTCTATAGATTAATTCTTTTTTTGATTTTTTTATTTCCGATGTCCTCAAGAGCCGAAATCACCCGGGCCAGTTATGTACCTTCTTTTTACTTTGACCAATAATAATAATAATAAAACATTGTAAAATTAAGTAAAAAAAATTTGTATTATTTCCTTTAGCTGTCAATAATAACATACTACAAAAACCAAAACCATTTAATTTTATTTTCCTTTAGAAAAAAAATTCCCAATAAAGACGTAGAAAAACGTGCAAGTCACCAGGCTACTACCTTAATGCATCCAAAACTATACAAAATATCAAAAAACTTGACTGAATAAAACTTGTAGAAAATTTTATCAGCTTTCATTTTCTATACAATGATTACTTCGCTAGGACGCATATTTTCCGAGATATAAGCAAAAAACCGAAAAATGGGACCTTCAAACCCCCGCTACCCTCCGGCTCAAGGGCTATGGGCGGGGACTTTTGATATGTTTACCTCCTAACTAGTCCAAACAAAGTAACGATGTCAAAAATTGTGTTCCCTACATTTCCTTCTATACTTTTTCGTTGACTGGACTATATGTATTTATTTCTATTTGTTCAGAAGTATGTCTAGATCAGGTGGTTTTTTTTTTATTTAGTAATTTTCTTTATGTATTATCTTGTTTTCTCTTGTCAATTGATGATTCCCCAGTTTGAGGTGTTTACTTATTTTCTATTTCTCTGTCGTATCTCTTTTGTACTCCAAAATTCTGGCCTAAGTTCCTACCAGTTTCTCTTACGTAGATCACTTGCAGCATCCCTATTGTATTCTTTTCTTGCTTTATGCTTCTTTTTACGTAGTTGACGAAGTTATCTAGAGATTTCGTTGATAGATTCCCAGACAACACTCAATATCTACTGGATATCCAGTTGCAGCCCAGATGATGTATGTATGTCCAGGACTTTCTCAGGATGGCTATTAGATATACGTTGCACAACATTTAGTGAATATATATAGCCGATATCTAGTAGATAACTATTTTATGAACTTCATATCCATTGGATATCCACTGGATATCGATACAATACATCCACTGGATAATCAAGTTTGTGACACCTGGATATACACTAGATATCCACCGTATTTAGCAGTCTAACATAGATATCTTCTGTATATCAGATGATCTATCAAGACATCTAGTGGATATCCAGAAGATAAGTTTGTGTTGTCTGGGTTATAGAGATCGTAGATTTTACATTTTTAATTTGCGAAGAAGCACACATTCTAATTTCTAACAATATTTTAGTAGATTTTTTTAGTTTTGTAAATCTTGTCGTTTACCTTGTACCTTTGGATGGTATTTAAATATTCTACAAAAATAAATAGTTTTGCTTGAAGATTAAATTGCTTAGCTTGGATAATTTTTATAATGTTCAAGTCGCATGTGTTCTCATTTTTCTTTAATTTTCATCTAAAAAAGTTATGACCAAACAAATTTCTACTAAAGGAAATCTTATATTTTCACTATTAAGCTTTGTTGAAAAAGTTTACATACTTGGATGGGAGATGTTAGGATTTCATTTTATTTATTAAGTTTGTAGAAAAATTCAATTTTTTACTGCCTTATATTCCGAACAGATTATGTTTTACAATATTTTTTATAAATGTTTCTTATTACAAATTTTCAATTAAAGTTTTCTTATAAAATCGTTTACTAAAGTGGTTTTCTAACTTTTTGAACTTCAAATTAAAGTGTAAGTCTTCTCTGCCTTTTAAAGAGTTCTATTTAATCACTGCAACTATCAACATTATAATAAGATTGTATTTATCAATTTTATAATTATTCGGGCATTTTTTGACGGTCGATAAAACAAAAGCAATTAATATTTTAACTATAAGTACACCTTTTCATTATTTATTTATTTATATTTTAAAAATTCACAAAAAAATTTAAAAAAAATATATATATGGGGCATTCCACGCCAAATCGGACAACGTTTTACTTTTGAATCTCGGATTTTTTTGAAAAATTTTTTTCTTTTAGTTCTAGTTGAGACTAGCCTTCATGACCTTTTTCAATTTTTTTTATCAAGCCATTCAAGAGATATAAATTTTTTGAAAATTACGTTACTTTTTTTTTAAATGCTCATAACTTCGCGAATAATTTACCAACTGCCACGTTTTTTTTAAATGTTTCTTTTAAAACGTATTTTCTATAAAAAATATCGAAAAATATTTTAAAACGACATTACTATTAGATTTTCAAGTTTTAAAAATAAATCGCCATTTTTAAGAATGTTTGTACTGATCGATTTTTTAAAAAATTTTTTGTAAAACACTGTTATTCATTTAACAAATTTTAAGCCTAGTCTCATCATGGGCAAACGATGGGTTCTATTTTTTTTTGAATTTTAAATTATCAAGATTATATAAATTTTTAGAAAATTACGTTACTTTTTTTTGAAATGCTCATAACTCCGCAAATAATTTACCAAATGCTACGTTTATTTTTAAATGTTTCTTTTAAAACGTACTTTCTATAAATTGATCAGTACAAACATTGTTAATAATGGCGATTTATTTTTAAAACTGGAAAATCAAATAGTAATGTCGTTTTAAAATATTTTAAAAAAAATCTGAGATGCAAAAGTAAAACGTTGTCCGATTTGGCGTGTAATGCCCCTTATATTTCACAAAGTTACACGCTTTTGAAGTAGAGAGAAAAAACAGAGCGTATCCAGCTTGTCACGATAAAAAATGAAAATAAAAATGGTAAGTATATATACTTTATTTAATACCTACTCATTCTAAAAATAAGAAAATCGTTCTTAATTCAAGAATATTATCGGTTTCTTAATTTAAAGTACGGATCTTGATGCACTTCCTGGGAAAATCTTTTTTAAAGAATAACATAAAACTTATATTATATAATTAATAAAATGGTTTATTCTTACGAAGTTAATTCTTTAGGTACGTACTATATAAGTAGTACTTTTTCGTTTAGTATAGAGAACTTATTTTATTTTTCTTTAAAAAAAATTAAACTTCTTTCAAAGTTAAAGTTAAATTTCAATTTTAGAGGACACGTTGAAATGTAAAAATTACACGAAACATTGTCGTCAATTAATAGAGGAAAATAAAATAATTTCACTACCATACATAGTACGAAAAAGTACTACTTCAATATCTTAAAACATATTACATGTTTATAGATGTACATATATTTTTCTCCCACTTAAATAATATGTAATGTTGCAAATTCATGGAAATCAAATTTCAGTCTCTGCTTTGTGTAATATTATGAAGTCACATGGTATCATGCCTTAAAAGGTAGTAAAAGTAGTACTTTTCAGCATATATTATAATTCGTGAAATTCTTGTTATAATTTGGTTTTGTTAATGTTGAACTACTTTCCTGTAAAATGATTTTATTGTTATGTTAACTCATTAGAAGTTATGAAGATAGAAACACAAAATAATTTATCTGATTTTACTTGTTTCATTATATGTATGTTTCGAATATGTAGTAGAAAAAAGTTATATTTAGTATATGTAATCAGATAATACTAAAAATGTGGCTACAATATTTTTATTGTATCTCTAAAATAACAACGGTTAGGTGCTATTTTAAGTAGCTGGTAATTTAGGTTTTTTAATTTTATTGTTGCACTCGTTATCATTTAGCAGATTTATAGTATATATCACGTTGGATATCAGTGCGTGTTGGTTCTAGCGTGTGCAATGCCTATAATTGAAAATATATGTAGTAACACTAGTAACATAGGGGATATTCCATCAAGATTTAGTAGAATTTACGAACTATTAAATGAATACGGTTTTTAAGTTAAAATTTTCTAAAGTAAAAATAAATTCAAGCAAAACACATTTTGATTTCAATGTAAACTATTACAAATTATTCCTTTAATAATTAATAATCCATAATTATGTTTAATAGTCGGTTAATAAAATTTTTTAATTAAAAACCACAAAACCAACAAAACTCGCGAATTTGGGTTTTGTGTTGAATTTAGAAAGTTATTGATATTTTTGTCTTTAACATTCATAATTATATACGTAGATAATAATTATTATAATTATATAATATTTAGAATTCGATGTCCTATTCTATATTTTTTTAAAACTTTGACGTGACTTATTGTGAAGTAATTAATTAATTGATCTTTTCTTTATGCTCATTAATAATAATTAAGTTTCAACTAAAAAATATTATTCACCATGTTAAAATAAACTGTATCTATATTGTCCTTTCTTCGTTCTTTCTAAGAAACTTTACAACTTTTTATTAAGCTGAAATTAAATGGTATAGTGTGCACTAGTGAAATATTAGTTAAATCAAAATATAATCTGTATTTTCATGATGTAACTTCGTATAAACATATGATCAAAAGTTGTGATCGAAGCAATAATAGAAATTTTGATCATGGGACAGGGCCACAAGGAAAGATTAAAAAAAATATAAGCTTGGAAAGTCGCAAAACTTAACAGAAAATTGAATTAATTTTACTTGAACAAATTTTATTATTTCTTAGTTTTTAAACTAAGTACTAAATAAAACTTTCATTATTTTTTAACCCTTTTAAACACACATCGTCCTTTCCAGAGGACATAGGTTTAGGGCATATTTTTGTGTAGTAGTATCTTCAAAAATCAAAGAAATTTACATGTTGAGTTTAGAATTATTTTTCGTGCTTTTCATAATTCGTGTCTGAAAGGTTTAACACTCGAACCATTCTCTCAATATCCTCATAACCAATTTTTGACAGCCTTTTTGATTTTATTTATTTTCATTTTTTAACTCTTTATCGTATTTTAATTGTTGTACTTAAATGTTTTGTCAAGTTATTCCATGATTATCTAGGATTTAAGGAGTTACGTGTGGGGTAACGTAAACTTCGCTCCTTCGAGCAAAAAGTCCACAGTAATCCAGAATGTAAACTCTACTCGCACTTATTTCATAATGAGCAACCTACATACTTATATAGTAAGCAGGAGATTATGGTTATTGAAGCTTAAAAATGGCTTACCAAATTATGTCATTAATTTTATCGCGTTATCGCGACTCCACTGAAATGTTTTTGGTTGGTGATTATAATTCTTAATTTCTTATTTGGTTAATAATTTCTCAGTGGTATTTACATTTTTCGTAATTTTTTGTCAGATTAACATACGATACCTATCGACTTATACTTATTAGTAAATACGTAAAATATTCATTTGAATCAAATTCCAAGAAATATTTATATTATCGTAAGACGCAAACAACTTAATTATTGATAAGTGTTATATCTAGATCGTTAAAAATAACCAAAATTACATTTACAAGAAGTCAACGAGGAAAACCGCTTATCATTTTCATAACTTATTATATGGACCGTTTTCGGAAAACAGGCGAACAAAAATAGCGGTGCTCTAATAATAAATGTTAGGTGTTCATAAAAGTATTTGAAGAAAGCCCTGATTTGTAAATAACTTCAGGTCAAGAACAACATATGCATGTTTCATACGAACAGCAGCAGTTTTTGCAAAGACAACAATTAGCTGTCCAAATGAAAATATATTTAAAAAACCATCACAGAGACCCGATGAAATGGCAAAAAGATGTTTACGTAAACGACCCTTTTCTCCTAGGTATTTGCTAAAAGAAGAAATGCTCAAAAGACTTAAAAGTATTTGTACTTTTATCTATTAAATTTATTAAGGTCAAAAATGAATTTAATAAAAAGTTTAAAAACTTTTTAGATCATTGCAACATAGAAGTAAAAGATGATAATGTAATTTGGTTTACTTAACCCGTCGTTGATACATTTCATTTCTTAACGCAGGGCCGGATTATTAATGTATGCGCTCTTAGACAAAAGTTTTTAAGCCCCCCCCCCTCAAATAAATGTTTCTAGAAAATTTCGAGCTTTAGATTCGATATTCCTAAATTTTCGAAATTTAACTTGAAATTGTTGTCCTACAAATACATATTCCTTTATCTTAAAATGGGATCTCGCTGAGGCACCAATTTATTCTAAAATTATTTTCTTATTTTGTGATAGTTTTATACTCCTGAGTCGATTATACTTTAGTTAGATTTTTGGGATATTCATAACTAATAAAAAATATTAAAAGAACATTGTATTCGATAATATTTTATTATTATGACAAAATACATATTGCAAAAATTTAATTCTTTTTCGGGATTGCATGTTTCCAAATACTATGTGATTAACATTATTTTCAAAATCAGCTCACAGGTTAACTCACTATTTATAGACAAAACAGCTAAATTCGATCAGTTCTTTTTTAACAATTGAATTTCTTAAGTATGTTTTTGTTCTCTTTAAAGTTGAAATGACCTTATTACAATTTCTAAATTGGGAAACACTGAAATAAATTTTTTCTTTTGAATAAAATTTAAAATTTCCTACTAATTCTTCAATATTTGCAATAAAGTATTTAAATTGAATGGACTGTTCAGAAAATTCCAAGTTCAACTCTTCCCATGTTTGGAGATTTTGTGAATGATTGCGTAATTCGACATCATCAAGATTTTTCAAATTATTTAAAAATCCAAAATTATTTTCAATTTTGCTATAGTCAATAACCCTTTTTTTCAATTCTTCTTATAATCTGTCTATAATTGCAAATAAGTGTTAATTCTCATTTCAGTTTTCCTACCAAACCCGACTTCACCATGCATACTTTTGCCAAGCTGTCTTCGTTTTTATATTTATAAATATTCAACAATTCTTTGCCACGTTCTTCGTAAACGTCATACGAGTATACTGAACTCGAGAACGAAAGTATCCTAATACTGAATTGTAGAATTTGGTTGAAACAGCAATTAATAAATTGATGAATCTGTTTCTATTTTTTGAAGAGATTTGCTGACTTTGTCCCATTTATTCAAAATGACGGACCAAAATTCAGTTAAAATTCAATGATCAATGAATTTCAATAACCCAAAAATTTGGAGTAACCTATTTGCTTAAGCCTTTAAGTGGTTTTTCAGTTTCTTTATTAGGTCAAATAATTTGAGCGCCCCTTTCCTACTCGGCGCCCCTAGACAGTTGCCTAGTTTGCCTATTGGTTAATCCGACCCTGGCTTAACGTGATTGGTACACTGTGAGCGCGGTGCTCACAAGTTATTTTTATATCATTATTAATTGAATCGCTAAGTGCAGAAAGGGAAGTACTGACAAATTTGTCGAAATTGAGTTATACATCATGTCACATATTTTCGACATAGTCCGATCGTTTAGTGCAGGAATTAAAGTTCTACCATAAAGCGTTAGTTATTCGTCAACAAAATATGCGTTTTTGCGACGTCGCGTCGCCTACATAATTAACAGTAGATGTTTGTGGATGACAGAAATACTTATTAAAAACTTTTCGTTGTAAATTTCATTTCCTTCATTTTTGTTTATGCAAATTTTTCTATTTTGTTGCGCCATTTCAGAGTTACGGTAATTTGAAAAAGACTCTGTAAAATACAAAATTTCATCTGTATCTCAAAAAGGGTGCAACGAATTGGTAAATGTATAGGAACAAAAATGTAGGGAATGAAATTCACAACAAAAAACTACTTATACACTTTTCCATTTCGTTGCACCGTTTTTGAGATACAGACAATAAATTTTATTTTGTCTTTTACAGAGTTTTCTTTAAAGTCACTGTAACTTTTAAATGGTGCAACAAAATGGAAAAATTTATATCAACAAAAATGAAGGAAATAAAACTTTCAACAAAAATTTTCTAATAAGTATTGCTGTAAAAATAATTTTTATGACAAAACACGCCTTCAAAACCTATACTTTACATTGCTAACATAGGACTGGATGAATAATATTGTTAGCCACTGTATATAACGAAAAACAATGTTTATTTTGCCTTTGAATGAATGTATTTTATGTCCTCTAGAATAAACTTTTCTTTTACTTAAGTTTTTTCAATTGTTTAAATTAAACAGCATTATTAAGTGCAGAAAGGTAAGTGCTTCAATATAATAAATATTTTTTTTTGGGTAAGATATTGATACAATTAACTTATTTTTTCACTTTTCCTATATCTAAGAGCCATTTCTAAATATGCGTAAAAAAATTGTGCAGCTGAAAAGTATGGTTAAAAATTTAAACAGTTTAAATCGATTATCTCAAAATGTAAATTTTGTAGTACTTTCCTTTCTGCGCTTAGCGATTTAATTACTCGATCAACTTAGAACGTCCAATCGTACATAGAAATATGTATATTTTTACCCTTAATTAAAAGTGTAAATTACATTTTGTATTTACTATACATAATTTTGTGCTATTCTCCAACGAGATCTTCGCGGAGTATTTGATTGTTTTGTACTAATGCTTAGATGTAGATAGGTTCAGAAATATTACTATCAGACTCCCAAAAATTGTTCTTCGGTCTCCTTCAACTACGAAATTAATTTATTGGCTATGATGAATTAAAAAATATAGAAACACGTATACGTACGACGGTGATAAAAATATTGCGCGGTAGGCGCGACGCTCATTTTATCGGAGTTGTCAACTTTGTAAGACGAAAACTATGCTAGAATGACAAATAGCACTATAATTTATTTTTGTCAATATTTGTAGAGATGTCATTTGAAGGTATTAATTCGACATCATTTATACGATTGACATTCGAAATGTTATTTATGTGAGCGCCGCGCTCACATGTGTACCAACGACGGGTTAACACTTTAGAGCTGTAAACAGATGTAATATTAATATGAAAGTTTTGTAAATCTTTGTTTATGTTTGATGAAATGTTTAAAACATTTAATAGTATTTTTTTTTTAAAGTAAAAATTTTAGTGATATTTAATAGAACTAAACAAAATGTTAAAATAATAGAATTTTAATAGCAAAGTGAAGAGATACAATACGTGGAAAGTCATTATTAAAAAAAAGAAAACAAGTTAAGACATCTATTTGCAGTTTTATGTTTCAAGTTCATTTCCTAAAATTTTGTAATGTGAAGTATATATAGTATTGATATATAAATAGTATAAAATAATATTTTCATCAGTTACTGCAAAATGTTTCAATCTTGAAAATTAAAACTTGGGATATACTTTGGTAATAAAATTGTAAACTTTGTATATTACGTTCTTATAGAAGTTATAACAAACGTCCCGAGTAATACTATTTTAATAAATATTTCAATTGAAATGGATTTTCAAAATATATATCCTTTTATACAAATACGTTCACTGCCAAAGAAACTTTTAATAACAAAATTCTTCAGTTTTCCAAAAAGTCAAAGCATGTAGAATTTGTCCAATGGTATTACTTGTTATTTAATTTAAGCTCCTACTAATGTGTGAGTAGCAAAAGCTGGTAAACCAGCTTCGAACAAAGAATGTCATTCAAAAAATAAAATTTCTATTGTCATAATCATCATGATCTAGTCGTTTTTCTTCACTGCTGGATATAACCTCTTTCACGAAAGAGGAAGAAAATATTTAGATTTTTTGAATTTTTATATACTTAGTAGAAGTTTTTGATTTGAATGAAACCAACGGCAAAATACTTTCTGTTATAATTAAAAATACCTACAATTTTTTCGAAACGATCACTCAATATTTTCGGAGGTGAATCATACCCCAAAATTTTGAAACCCGCATATAGCATCCTTAACGTCACTAAATTTTTTCGAAACAATTTATGTTGCAAGGGAGAAAACACTGTAAATTAAGTGTTTTCGGATTTTTTCCTAAAATGACATTAAAGGAGTAACAAGCACTTTTTTTAATGTTGCCATGCATTGTCATTTCCGATTAAAATTTTTTAAATATTGTATTGAAATAGGCTTGCAAACGTTATTACTAGACACAAACTGTATTACATAATGTATATTTTCATATTTTCTATGCATGTTAGAAAGAGTACTTTGATTTGAACGAAAGTCAAAATTCTTTTTCTAAACAAATACATTATGCTTTTCTCGTCGCGATCACTAAGCAATTTTGGAGTAAACTACCCCCTAAAATTTTAAAACTCACATAAAGCATCTTTAATAGCATGACATTTTTACGAAAAAAATATATGATGTCTGGGAGAGAAAACAGTACATCAGGTGTTTTAGGATATTTTCCTTAAATGATATTAAACGGGATAGTAATCCCTTTCTCTTTCAAATATTTTATTATTTTATTTTTAAAATATTTCAAAATTTTTAAATATGTTATTGAAATAAGCTTGCTAATATACTAGATACAAACTGTACAACATAATGTACTTTTTACTCTTTACGAGTACAATAAATATTTTTATCAAGTATTTAAAGCATATTTAATATCATGGATAAAAACAATAAATGTTGTAGAATACTTAAGAAACCTTTAAGTTATTTTAAGAATTAAAAGAGAATTTTTTAAAAATTGAAGTTTAAAGGGTATAAGATCTCATTTCTGAATTCTGCGATATCACTTACATAAAAATTGTGCTATACATCATTCTTCCCTTTTTTCTCGTATATTACCCCTATACACACGTGACAAAATTAAAATTTTAACGTAATCTTAATCGCTTCTTATTTATTAATGATGCATAAATAAATGGTTATTTTACTTCCAGTAGTATCTACTATCATAACCTACAGATTTTATCAGTGATAATACAAATTGAAATCTCATGCAAGTACCCAATTGACTTGAATTGCTTTTACTCTGCATAAACAGTCGACTTAATTTGAATTTTGCATAAAAGAATTTACTATTTTTTAGATGGTAAAGAGCGATTGTGAATGTGATAATTAAAACGTTGTATTGTTCAGACCGCTATATGATTATGGATCATATCATTGGTAACATAGTTATTGTAACCGTTAAAAACCTTAAAAAAACATTTAATTAAAAACCTAAAAGATAGTATCACGATGAAATTGTATTTAGACCAAAATACATAAGCCCGGCTGTAGCACACATTATTTAAAAATTTACAACCAAACTTAAGTTTAACCGGGTATTATTAGACGTTGAGACCTTACAAGCAAAAAAAGCACTTTTAAGGATAATGCAACTATTAGGTAAAATGCTGAAACTTTTTTGATTAGCACTCGAACCACTTGGCTATTCACTCATTGTTGGTAATTTGCGTAATTATTAATTTATTGCTTTTAGCAAGCTAGTTACTTAATAATTATTTTTGTAAATATTTACGTTTTATGCTGAACTTTAAGTTATTTAAGATATGAAGTATTTGATCGAAAAAATTATATTCCATCATGAAACACTTCAAATATATTATATAATTTACATTCCAATATAAAACGAATTTAGTGAATAAATTAGGGAGTACAACAACATCGTTGTAGAACCAAATCTAAGTTATAACATGAAATACCTAGCTAACATAGTGCTTACATGCAATTATTCTGATGAGTGCATCGATAAGCTGACGAGAAAATGGCTTCTTCAGGCGGATTCAGTTTCATACTTCATAAAGTTTAACAAGGATTCACCTAAAATTTAACAAGAGGTTTTATATTACTTTATATTTTAAATTGTTTCAATCTCTGTTTAAAATACAGAAATTTACATAATTTTGTATCTATATTATATCAGGTGCATTAATTTCACTGAATAAATAAAAAACTTGCCAAGAAGTCATTTAATTTAAATATCTTAAACGTAGAATTTCAGGGTCAGAATCACGAAGTAACACATTAACATTGTGAGGATCTCATGTACATTGTTTTATAAGATAAATTTCTAGTTTTGGCTGTTTATTTAAAATACTGTTACAAAACAATAATGGTTGATTATATTTGATGTCTCATCCATAATGACTCATATTTGATAACCACTTACCAATCTGCTGACTATACTGCTGACTTGCATATTGGATCTTTCTAGAAGTATATGGACGTTTCTGGATGTTACTAGAAAGATGCATTTGGGTACAATTAGCAGAGTGCTTCAGTGTGACAAAAACTTCTAGTTCTGGCTTGCAAGTGTTAACATGAACACCGCGTAAATAAATATTGGTGTGATAAATAAAAATACAGACTGTTACATAAACACAGTGACTTTATTTAAATAAATACAGACTTATTCTTAAGCGATTGTTATTAATTATTGTAGTGTATTTTAGTATTTATTAGTAAAAATCTTAGTGTATTAATTGTTCTATTGTTATTAACTTTATCTGTAAATATATTTTTAAACACTTGAAAAATTCTAGTTTGTAAGTTTATCTAAAATTTCTTCAGCTAGCTAATCCAACATTTTAATAATTTTCTTTTAGTATCCTTTTGAGATTTTTCTCTTTGATCTACATGTACATTGCAGAAATTTGTTTTGAATTTAGCAATTTCTTATTAAAAGAAGATAATTGATTAACTTCCACCTTAAAAACCTATGAAGTTGGAACTTAGAACTATTATTTTATTTTATTCTAAGTTTAAAAGTAAAACAAAATTAAAAATTGAAATACTAATTAATTTAATTGCATATTTTTGTCTGTTTAATTTGATTAATACTTATATAAATAACTATAGCTCACTTAGGTTCTTCGTTTGTAAAAGGTTAATTAGGTATTTAATAGTATAATTTGCTTTATTATTTTCTGAATTGCAGTAAAGCCACTTTTACTGATTTTTTTCACCACTCACATTATGCTAAGATTGCTTAATGAAATTAAATTAATTAAAGTAAAAGTTTTATAAGTTTATTGTCGAGTAGACGAAAATGTAGATGTCAGTATGAATGTTCCGTTTCGTTTTAGATTTCGTTCGAATTGACTTTGTCGTTCCAATTTCATGCGGACGGACATTCCGACATTTTCGGATGAACGAAAGATGTATAGATTATTGAACCCTTTATCCTTCAAAGTGACAAATTTGGCAATAAAAGCGATGTTTTATTCGGTTGAGTTTAATTATAATTGAATAATATCATTAAAATATTAACTTGCGAAAGTTATATATATTATTTTGTAAATCCACAAAAGTAATGTCTTTTAAAAATACATCATAATCTTGAAAGTTTGAGGTTATTTATAAATATTTTATGATTAATGGTGATGTAATTGTCAGAAGTTGGCAGCAATTATGGCAACGTTATTAAGTTACTTCTATCGAAAACAAAAGTTGGTAGAAGCTTTTCCATTTTATCAGTAAGAGAAAATTACTTTATAATTTAAAATTTTTTGTTTTGCTCACCCACAGTTTATTAAAAAATATTAAATTATAAGTTATTATTAGACTTGACGTTTAAAATTTGTTTTAATTTTTTTTTAGTTTTATATTTTAAAAATACAAAAATTAATAATAATATAATGCAGTATTATATATGTTTATTTATTAATGATTATCGAAGATTGCTATAGCGAGTTCACCCGAACTCTCCTCCTGCTGAAAGCAATGGTATACCACCGAGACAAACTACCTATGAAAACCCTTCTCAAGATAAAGTATATTTCATTTTCAGCTCTTGATGTATGCGAAAACACTTTGAATACATATCAGAGACATGGAAGAAAATTGTCCAGTGATTAGTATCCAATAATAATAAATGAGTATTAAAATTTTATGTTTTTATTTTACGCATTCTAAATTCATAATTAATTCATAATTATAAAAATTAATCATATGGAAACATTATATTTCATGGTCATCTGAAGATACATCGTCGAAATTAAGTCTTTAGCAGTTAACCTAACTATATGGTTAGTTATAGTTAGTTACTCAATTAATTATAACACTGATGCATATTTCTATCAAACAAGTAAATAACAATGATAATACATAAGATATTTAGTGTCAAATACTTTAAAATAAATAAGATATTTCCTCAAGAATTATCTTTTGCTTATTGTTTCGACTTACGTCTTTATTAGCACAGGCATTAATTTATTATATAACCATAAAATGAGAAAATCACTAACGTTACTACGCACTAAAGTTTGATAGTTAGCTAACTGTAAGTGAAAAGACCGGACCTAAGATGTGTAAGCATTTTTTTGAATAAAATTTTAATTATTACAAATTTTTCACAAACCTATTATTGTGAAGTTAAATTAGGCACGAAAGTTTATAAAAGTCAGTATGTCACCTAAACAATGTACACATGACACAATTGAACAAGTTTAGCCTCGGGAAAATTCGAGGATTTCTGGTTTTCTGGTATTAGTGTAACATCGCGTTCACAATGCTGGAATTATTAGATTTGCTTGTCAGTGGGTAGACAAAGGAATTTTAAAGTAAATTGCCTTTGGATATTTAGGAGTTTTTATTAAATTTAAAAAAAAAAATTGAGTTACTTATAGTTAAACAACGTTTGAAATTATAATTAATAATAATGTAATAAAAAAATGTTAATCAGAATGTCCATTATAATAAAAATGTGTAACGACAGCGACTTTGCTATTAGCATATTATTTTTTATTTTAATACTTATATAATATTGTAGCATAATATAATGTATAATGTACCAATGATATATTATTAAGCATAGAGTTGTAATTTAGTAATTAAAAATAAAAATGGTAGTTAAAAACTTTGTTTTAAATTTTGTTATTTGCTGGAACCGCAGAGGTATTTCTTAGCATAAAATGATTATTTACTAAAACAATTAAAGTTTGAATGCATGTTAGGTAATCTTAACATAACAGTGACTAGTATCGCTTAATTAGTGTAACAAGAAAGGTTATCCGAAGACAGGATGCTAGAAAACATAATTACTTAAATTTTTTTTTCCTTATTAGATTTTTCATTTTTGCACGGTTTAAATTAGTTTGCTGTTATAAACACTTCCAATTTATTTTGTTTGTGAAACTTTGTGCATTTTAGTTTAGAAAAGCTGTTAGGTATTTCTTGATATTTCAAAAATAGAGATAATAAAATCACTAGGTATTAAGTTTTACAATATTAACAAATCAATAATGAAAACAGAAAGTTAAAGTAAGAAATTATTCAAAGTTAACCATATCAAATTGATCGTATTTGATAATTCAAAAAAGTAGGTGTAAGGTGTAAAAAGATAGATACTCAACTTCTTGAGTCGCGTCCATACTCAATGATCAATTGAACAAGATCGTGGGGATTGTTATAAAAAAGTTTTTCTCTATTAATTTGCTAGTTTGTACGGTATCATTCCATTACAGATCCTGATGAAGAGGAAAAATTAAAGACCTCGAAACGTCGATCGATAAAAAACTGTGTTTTATTTGACTGTCCACCATCCCCACGATCCTGTCATCTCACAATACGTTAACCAAAAAAAGCTGCAAAAAACGCAGAATCATTATTCCTAGCCAAAAACATACATCTAAGGCCAAATTCTATTACACCGAAAAGCTGCAATGTAAATTTTAAAATGTCCTATAATCATTTGGTAATACAGTAAACACAACTCCTAATCGTATCCCACTATAAAATTTTGTTTCTTGTGGTTACGACATGTTAGCTTTTGGGCCATCGACATGTAGGTGTGGTACCGATGATTTCAAGCTTAGTCCAAACGAGTAATCTTGCGTAAATTTTGGGGAATCAATTTTGCATAGAGCAAAGTCTAATTAAAATATTGAAATGATTTTTCGAATATGTTCTGGGTCCATGGGATGAAATGCACCTTGAGAATGTGTTCTTGATAAATAATTTGATTAATTTTTGTTTTCCATAGGCATAACTACAAGCAAAGAACTACTTTTTTTTATTCCGCAGTTAAACCATCACTTAGCGGCCTCGTTGTCGCCGAGAAACTTGTAACTCATCAAAATACTCTTTGAAACGTTGCTTAAACCAGACACGATCTATTGGTTTGTTAATATGTGCTGCGCTACACCAAAAACTTTCTCAGCAGAGAACACTAAATTAGGTAATTAACATTTAACAATGATTTTTTCAGTCCAACTTTTTTCTGTGTGTAGTTAAATTCTTTTGGCTCTTACTTTTCTTTAAAAAGCAAACCTTAACTTTGTTAAAGTATACGGCGAACACTGGAATTGCTAATGAAGACACTATGTGCCAATTTGTTTGAACTGCGAGATGGTTTTCTAATCAACCGATGTCGTACTTTTTCTGCTGGTTGCAGTGGACTTATGACCTAACTCATAGCGGTTTTTAATAGTATCAGTTTCAGTAAAACGTTTTATCGTACGTTGCATAAACAACTTACTTAAATTCAGTATTTGGATATTTGATTTTTCAACTAAACGAAGAGCAATTATTATCGTACAACGTTTTACATCTATTGTCATAGCAGACAAACTAAACTGTTTACTATAAAATTATTTTTGGAATGTGACAGATAATAAACGGAAAAAGATATGCTTTAAATTTCAGAATTCTAATTGAATCTTTAATTTAAATTTTACAGCAGATTTAAATTGGGAATCACTTCAATTAACGGACCCGGAATATTAAGAATTTTCCGAATGATGCATTCAGATTTTGCTTCGTAGCTAAATTATTGAATTCAAAATAATTTAAAAAATATAATCGAATTTTCAAGTTACATAATAATGATAGTTCATTTATAATTTTGTGAAATATTTTCGTGAATGCAATTTGTGGCAGTTCAAAATCTCACGAAAGCTATTTTAATTTTTTAATTTGTATATTTTAATTTAAAGATGAATTGTTTACATAATTTTCTTTATAGCTAAAGTCTATGCATATTTAAGTGGAAGATTTCCTAAACGAAAGCAAAGCCGTCATTGGAATATATTTATTGTAGAATTTAAATTTTGAATAGATTGTAATCTGATTTCGCATTGCGGTGCTTCCTACATACCAAAACGTATCACAATGTGAATTATTATTCTGAAAAGCAATTTTTGATCGTAAAATTGAAACGATCCTCTGTCGAACTCGAAAGAATTTTGGTCAAGTTAGAAATTACATTCCATACTTAGCCATCGCAAGGTAAGCTATTCGCAAAAGAATATTTTTTATTAAAAAGTTTCTAATTTATTTAAAAAGATAATGTTATCAGAAATTTTACAGTAAATAATTTAAAATTTTCCTTAGTTAAAATGTAAAAACAAGCAAGATATACAAACACGCCAAAATAAACAAGAAGTCTGGGGAATTTCAATTCAATTGTAATGTTCATTTTTTCAGTGATAAAGTTATTCGAAGTTACCTCACAAGGAATAGTAATCTTGGCTGACTTCTTTGAGTATTCCATTTGGGAATCAATCCAAGTTATTGGAAATTCTAGCTATATCCTTTCTTTTTCCACATTTTAAATAAAACATTTGAAAAATCTGACGGTCTCTGTATACTTTTGTTTTATTTATAATTAACAGTACTTTAAATATTGCGCAAGTATGTTAATCTTAATAAATAAGTTTATGTTTGTAAATTTGTCAAGATTACTATTGAATTGGAGTTGTTAACGAATTTATTGCAATGCAACTTATTCCAGAAAGACTTAAACCTTATCGTAGTTGACGATCGTGTAACTATTAAATAAAGTAAAAGTTATTCAGCAGTACCTGAAAATGAAGTAATAAACGTTAATTTAAATTAAACAAGCTTTAATTAGCATGCTGTACGTGAATCTGCAATTTTATGTATATAATTGTGGTTGGAAATTTTACGCTCTGTTACATTAAAACATGAGCCTCTTTTATAGCGTTATATTTTCTTTCTTATTCTTGTTTTATTTCTTCTGGTTGGGTAATAAGTTAAAACTAACATTTAAAAACATCGAGTTTGCTAATAGTAAAAGGTAAGTAGTTTTTTTAAATGCTGTTTGAATCTGTAGATAGTCTACTACAGAATATATCAGAAAATACCCAGTTGATGTTAAACATAAATCCTTATGTATTTACATACAATTTTTAGTATATCTTGTTTTTCACTTATTAACTGCAATGTTTTAGCAATTAAACTAATCGAAAGTAACCTTTCTTTGGCTACCTTTTGTGCTCTGTAAAATATATCGTAGGTAAATTGTATTATTAAACTTTATAATTCAATATTATTCGGAAGTGTTGCAAACATTAGCATTAAATTGATTTAATAAAGTACTCGAAATTGTTTTCAAGAAATTTAATACCGTTTTAGCTCTTTGAAGTTTTCATGTTAATATTTAAGATATGGTAATAAAAACCTTTTGGTTCCAAGCAATTCTAGCAACCTATTTGTTTGAATTTCATAAGTTGGTAAACCTAATTCATTACGCAGAAAAAACATTATGAAACGTTTCGAACGAAATATATCAATATATTATGTATTTTACAATAATAGTAAGGTGCGCGATGAATTTTTTTTACGTATTTATAATAGCGTACACACCCACATGATGTGAAGAACAACCTCCAATCAAATGGCTATCTGAATGTTCTAGTGAAAATTTAAAAAAGAATTTCTCGTAAAGCTACATTTTTAAAAGTTATTAGTTACATCACCCACTCAAAAGCAAAATGTAGGTAATGGTATGTTTTATAACATTAAAACAAATTCTTATTTGTTATTCAAACTTGTTTACAAAGGTTATTTTCTTTCATACATATTGTTTTTATAAAATTAAAAATTTTTAATGAATACATATAACCTCGAGTAAACATTTGAAAATTATAAAAAAATGTTGTTATAATTAGTTTTGAAATTGTATCTATATTTTCAAAATTAATTTTGAAAACATTTTAATATTATTTTACAAGTAACACAAAATATCAAATCCACAATACAAAATGGTTAAAACCACAATAGCATATTTTTGCTAATTAATTAATGGTATTTTTTAAATCTACGTTTTAAATATTTTATTTTAGAAAGAAATAAGAAGAATGCTGTCTAACAAAAAATCTAAGTTTTTTTAATTTAAAAAACTTTTAAAATTAATCAAAAGAGTATTTTTAATTTATCACTATTCAATGACGCTAGGTTGCAAAATAATTTAAATTTTAATATAGCATAGTGAATTTTACCCAAGAATCTTTCATTTTGAAAGAATTACAACTTTTCGTATATTTCCCTACTTCTAACAACAAAGTTTTGAGATATAATTAGAAAACACCCTTGTGGCAAAGTTTCAAAAAGGTTGACTAACTTTGCTCTGCCACATTTCTTAAATTTTATTAAAATATTAGTTTAGAAGTTTGCATACACCGAAAGTAATTTATGCAGTATTTGTTGTAAGTATACATAGTACCATACATACATCTTTCTTTTGCAGTTAAAAATTTAATTATTAATTTTCGGCCCCAACTCTTGTTCACCTAAACTTTTTATAACTGTTTATTACGAATATAACAATAACATTATAATTAATATTTTTAATCAATATTCGATATTAATTATGTAGGTACACAAATCTTATCAACAAAAGTGATAAGCGAAAACTGTAATAAACTTCAAATTTAGAAATTTATTTATACCCTTTTTACCAAAAATAATATTTTAAGATGCTATCCACCGCTATATGAAAGCACTATTTTCCAGGATCCAGTGCTTTCGCGGTAAGCAATGAGCGTTCAAAATAAAACTTTAAATTTAGTTAAAACTACACAGACGTGAGTATATAATAGTAGGTATGCTTTTACTTGCCAACAAAAAAACTTAATCCAAACACAATTATGATTCAAACAAACAAAATTGATATTAAACAATAAAGAGCAATATAAATACTGTAATATAATCTACTGAATAGTCTGGTAGGCAGTTTATTTTTATGTATTGGAGTTAGATTAAATACAAAATTTAAAATAAAATTAGTTGATTGCGTACCGGAAAGAATAATAGTTATCAAAGTAAGTTTACAGGGCATGTTTAATAAAAGATACACTAATGGTGGGTTTCATAAAGATATTTTAAGATTTAAACTACGATTAAAATTCAAATACAGTTGCAACGATTAAAACACATTGTTGTTATAGTGTTTAATAATATATTATAACCGTGGCTATAATTTGCCAGAATTTTGATATGGCAACGTTACAGTTTTCACTTTAGTGTAAAAAATAATATACCATCGCTGTAATGCTCAGGGCTCATGAGTCATGACTCACCGCTTAAAGCTCACAGCTTATCGTCTTGCAATATAAACGGAACCTTAAATTTTCAATCTAATGGTTATGTTAAGAAATTCCATCCTGAGGTTTCTACATTTTGGAATGTTAATATCAACATTAATTTAATCATTGGAGAATTTCGTACATATTGTATTATGCATTATAGATATAGTATATATATATAAAAACTTTTACTATTATCAAACTTGTCTAGAAATACAAAGTATAGACTGTGATCAAAATGAATAATGCAAGAATAATAATTATTATGGTACAAATCAGTAAAACTGCAATATTTAGCAGTTTAAAACTGCAATTTACTTTTATGGATAGTTGGCTACAATATCTAAAATAGTGTTTGGCCACAATCTTCCAGGTTATTATTGCTGTCACAAGTGGCTACCATCAGCAAGCTGTTACAGATGACTACTAATATTCTGATATACAGGTAACTACCAGCTAACTGTTAGAGTTTTCGCAAATGCCGTTAAGGGGGGGCGATACATGTAAAATAAATTGAAATAAAATAAATAAATAAATAAATGCATCAATAGTTAAAATAACATCTCAAATGTATGGCCCTAGTATCGCTGACTAGATGGTATGTCGATGTAATCATAGAGAGTTTATGTGTGTCAAAACTTTAAACACGTTTTTCTCGCAACTACAGTTTTTAAATTGGCGGGCAAGATAACTCAAAAAGTTCTCAACCGATTGTTTTAAAATTTGTCACACGTCTTCTCTATAGTATTAGTTTCTAGTTGAACCTCAAAAATGCCAAAAAAAATTTCAAAAATTACCATTTTTTGACCTAAAAACCATCGAAAAAAAGGGGTGAAAAATTGGACGTTTTTTTCTAAAGCGTGCCAATTTACAATTTTTTGACTTTTTTGTTTTTTTATTGGTTCAACTAGAAGATACATGTTTTATGAACACGCTCAAACCAAAATTTTTGATCTCAGATCGTTGTAACAGACGCTAAAAATCCCGCCGATTGATTCCATTTGCCGCTAGGGTCTTAGGAGATTAGTTACTACGGCGGCCATTTTGAAAAAATAAAATAAAAAAAATTTGGAACTTGTATTTTAATATATAATGAATAAACGAACGGAATTTAAAAACGATTCATTCATTCTATCCAATTTAAATAAGCCTCTAAAAAACAGTCAAAATTGAGGCGGTTACATGTATCGTCCCCCTTAAATCACTTGCTTAAAAAAATTAATAATTTACTTAATGGTAGATTTACTAGCACATTGGATTACAAAATTGAATTTAAATTTTATTAAATTTAAAAATTTAAATTTTATGGATTCAAAGCATTTATCAAACTCTAGATTTTGTCTTTTGCGTTCTACGATTTTCAAAGCTGACCTAGTAGATTTACTTATAAAATTGTCATTAATTATAATGTTAAATTTATTAACAGCACACAAAAAAAAATTAAAATCGAATCCTGATATTTTTAATGTGCCATTATGTCTAATACTATAATAACCCTTATTGGATTGTTAAGAATTGTTAATTCATTTAATTCATTTAATTAGAAGTAATATACTTAACAAAACCTTTTGCTCCGGGATATTTCGTTTCCAGATAATTAAATATTAAAAACTGTAGTCGGAAATTTTTTTCAGCTTCCATTTGAATGGACAATAATTTGTGTAGTCTTCAAAATTTTTCAAAATATTTTTTTAAAAATTAGGCTGAAGTTACTTGTAAAATGGGACAACTTTGGTAGGTAATATACAATTATGTTTAAACTCAAAGAAAAATAGTAGTAGTAGAAGCATTTTAGGATTTGGTGTAATACTACATAGACGAAATTATATTTCAAAATATTTTTGTGTTATTTTGAAAAATTTACCTTTCTGGTTTTATATTTTTTGAAAAATTACAAACAAAATGTTTTCCAAAAAAATGTACTTATACTGTTTTTCAGATAGAATATTTAATTGATTACAACTTTAGTCTAGTATTTTGAAAAACCAACGCATATCGCTTGCAAATCTTCAAATCTTCAATTTTTATTGTACAGCTTATACAATTTTTTGTACTAAATATTTACCAAATATCTAGGAAAAACTACTCTAATGGAGTTATTCTATATACGTTTACCTTGGATTAGTTACAAAAGCAACAGTAAAATATTTGACGGTTTTTAAAGTTTATATATTACAATTCATTGTTGAGCACTCTAAGCTAGTTAATTTTTGTATTTTATATCGTGAGAGTATGTAAAGTACCGAAATGCTAAATAAAGATTTTATGTAAATAATTAGAATTTGGAAATACATGTTTACATTTTGTATAAATCGCTACAAATGTATTTCACAAATATTTTGTGCTTTGAATAGACATATCATTTTTAATACCATTAATCAAACTGACCCTTCGATGTGAGGTATAGCACTATTGTTGCTTCAGGGGAACTCAATGAATAAAAAATGGTAGAATAGATGGATGAGCTATTTTATTCTATAGAATGAAAACCTTAAATTTTGCATTTGCTAGCTAAACAAATTTTGGCTACTTTGTAAACGCTGCAGTAATACACCGTTAGAAATATTTTGTCATATTAACAAAAGAAATGAAGTTCCCACAGTAAAAAATAAAATCAATTCTAAAATCAGAATAATTATGTTTTTCATTGAAAATCTTTAATAGATATATAAATAATACCTAATACCTAATAGATCAGGTAACGGAGCACTATTTTCAGCAACTACAGGAAATAAATAGGAAATTATGAAATTTGGTGTGAATGTTTGTTTGAACTTATTGTTAAACTTGTAAAAAGTTATGGAACATTCAAGGGTGGGAAACGCCGTCATCTTGGAAAAAAGATGCACTTCAATGATTTATTGCACATAAATCGTTATTTATTGACTTAATCGAAAAAATAATAGTTATAAAAATTAAAGAGCATTAAATTCCCTACAATAAAGTACAATTTATTTTTTCGTAAAACTAACATTTCACGAGGAAATTAATGGCGAATATTATCAACCATCAGATTGAATAATTTTTTCAAAAATACTTTTCTACGTTTTTACAATACATATTATTATTTTCTGACTTTCTCATTATATGGTTTCAGTTATTGATTTTATTATTTTAACAAAGTAGTTAAGAAATTTTGATAAAATTTAATTTAAAAATCAATTCATACGTGGTAATGCAACTAGATATTGACTGTATTAATATTTTAAAAAACCTAAAAATCAATCAAGATCAATTAATAGCTTAATGCTTCTAGCCTCTGGCGTGAAGGAATTAGAATTAGAATATCTAGATTACTTTGGAATCTCTCTATAGAGCTTTATTATTACAAAGTTTTGTTAATGTTGAAAAGCAATTTTTATACACTTACTGAAAATAAATAGGAAAATTTTGGAAGGAACGGTTGTTTAAGCTTATTGCTAAAACCTGTAAAAGAAACTCTGCAAGCCTTATTTTTTACAGATTCAACGGTAAGCTTATTACTCAAATATTCATACAAAATTTCATAACTATTTGATTTATTTATGTCCATTTGTAACTACGTGGTCTAACCATAAGAAATTATTGCAGAATAAGTAAAGCATAAAGTATGAGTATAGAAAAATTGCTGTGTAAAATTAACAAACCTTTATGATGATAAATTCTGCATATAGTTCCCAAAGTAAATTGGACGGATTATTTTTGACCTGTAGTTCTAAATTCCTCTGTTCCAGAATGTAGAATCTTTATCTATTAATTGATTTTTTAATAGCGCACGCAAAATGCGCTTAGGAATTAAATTTTTACTTTCCAAACCCCTTAGTAAGGAAAGTATTGTAATCTGAAATTGAAAAAAAAAATTGACTCCCCATTTTTTATCAAATTTTTATGTTTTGAGGTTTCCTTAAACCATTTCCATTATTTTTGAAAAATGGCTGTAAGGGTGTGTGTGTATGTGTGTATGGGTGTCTGTGAACACGATAGTAGCCAAACGAAGTAATGAAATCACTCCAAATTTTAAATTTATGATTTTATCTGTTGTGGCAGGAAGCCTATTGAAAATGGATGAAATCGAAAGGGGGGAACTTTTGTTCTATAAAATTTTTTCTAAAGTAAAAAAAAATTTTTAATTTTATAAATTTTAAAAATTAAAAATTAAAAAATTTTTTTTATAAAATTTCTAAATTGCCTATAAATAAGAACAAAATTTTTTACATAAAATTTTAGTTATTTGTCATAAGTATATATTTTTTATTTGTATTTTGGTTTTTGCTTATTATTTCGATTTCCTGAATGAGTTTGACGATTATTGCTGATGCTCTGATAAGATTTAGTAATTTAGTTTTTTCTATCCGAGGTAAATTGGGAGTTATTTTTAATATTCGGAAAGTTATGTGATGGCCACATCCGATTTTTATTAAATGAAATTATGGTAATTTACATATGGTGTAAATAACCATCCAAAAATTCGGCTAAAAACCGTATGTGTGTATTCCATTGGCTGTTTTCATAAAGGTTATTTGTCTCTCATATAGTTTATTTTATATAAGGATCTTTGGGCATCATTTGTTCATGAAATTGACTGATCTAGAAAACAGGTATCTCTTTGTAGTTGAAAAAAATATAAAACATCCCCGCAGAGCGTCCAACTCCAAAATTACAGATCTAGAAGAATGGGAGCATTGTTTTCAAGTTAAATTCGGCTATAATAAACTATTAGAGAAATATAAATTAAAAAACAACTTACGGTAATCCATAGTTCAATCGCTTCGTTTTAATGTCATCTTTCAAATTCTACAAAAATTTTAATCATATCTGTAAAAACCTGTGGGCGCATTTTGAGTGTTAGACCTAAAAGGGGTTCATCTTCCTACATCTTGAAATAAAATTGACTTCTATAGATTTGTAAGTTCTAAAATGCAAATTTAATTAAAAGGTATTGTTGTTTGTTCGAAGAAAGTGACATTTTCATTTTTGTGACCGAATAGTTAATTTTATAGAAATATTTCTAACTGATGTGTCGAGTTTTGACTTGCAGTATATACATATTATACAATATTAATGCTCAACTATTAATTTATTCTTAATGTGACAATTCTCGGAAAATGTTAAATATATTATGACGCTACCCAAAAAGAAAAAAGCTCATTATGCATATTTTATTTAAAATAATGACCATAAAATTTTTACGTAGTAACTAAATGAAATTCAGCGACTGTTATTAACTTCTGGTAAAACATTTTTTCTTGTATCTTAAAAATGTAAAAATAAACTTCATACAATTTTTAATTAATTAAAATTGTCTAACTTTTTAATGAAAAATGTTGGTCTTATTTTTAATACTTAATTTAAAAAAATTAGAATTAAGTACAAGTTCAGGATTTTGATTTTCTTGTTAAATAACTGCTATACTCGCTAAGAAAATTTAAATTTTTATAATTAAAATGAAAAAGCACTTTCAAGCAGCTAACAATAAATGCAAATTTCTCGAAATAAAAACTACTTTCATAAAAGTATTCACAATAGAAGCAATTAGCAGCTATGTTTAACAATGCTTACATTTGGTTATTTCTTGTGCATTTTATATTTTAACGCTTTTGTAGACAGACATCAACGGCAAAAATTTGCATACAACGATGTCTTGAGAATTCACTTCCATGGTAGGTATCTTGTATTTTAATTAAATTTTTTTTTATTAAAAATTGAACATTTATAATTAATTTCTTTGAAAATATTGATAGAAAAGCAATCAATATAGAAACAATTACCGGGTATTACACCTTACCCACTACTTTTTTTTGAAAAGTTAATATTAGATACTAACTTTGAGACTTCGAAATGTTAACATAGTCTTACACGTTTACTTCCTAATTTAAAGTTAATTACACAAGTTGTTGATAATCTTACGTTAAACTTAATAACAAATTCAGTTTATAAACTTAAATAAATAAATTGTCAAGTAGATTATGCAATACATAATTAACTCCGGTAATGCAATGCACAACGCTTTGCTGTTAATTGCAGTGTACAGCAGTTGATAAATGCTGCATGTAATGCATTAATTCAAGTTTTGTAAATTAGTTCAATTCAGAGATGATTGTTTTCCATGGTTTAGATAATATGCTTTGTTGTAATGAAATCTACTCAATTGTTAAATCTAATTGATGTAATTATTTACTTTGACTTTACATGTATAGGTACTACTCATCAGTTATTTTTTTCTTTTATCTAAAGCATAGAAGATATTCTCTCCCATATCTCCGTTCTGAGTTCAAGTGTTTTCATATAAGTACATTAGGACTTACTGTTCAACGTTGTTGGTTGCAAACTACGGGTATAATATACTAATTTTCAAAAGGATTTTCATAGTATATTACCTCGGTGGTTTGCTACAACTGTTTGACGTGAAGAGATGGTCAGAATAAAATTCCGTAAAATTCTTAGGCTACCCGATGTTAAACCGGGGATGTCCGATTAGTAATCAATGCACTTAATCATCAGGGTCTTAATTGTCTTAAAAAAATCATTATCGTTATTTTAGCCTAAATTAAAAAATATATTTTACATGCTTGTTAGATTATACTGAATAAGGTGGAATAGGCTAATGGCAATATAGTTTTTCCATAGTTGGCCTTAAAATCGATTTATTTTTAATCTATAAGATAAATAATTAGAATTATCGGTACCATAATTTATTGCTCAGTTGTTTCTAATTAATAAAAATTCAATAGGACGCCAATTTTCCTGATGATTTCGGATTTTGATAGGAAATTGTAAAACATGTCAACTATGTTCAACCTGTCTCGAAACTGGGGCAAGTGTAAATCTCTAAGGTAAAAATACATTGAAGTTCTATTTCATATACTACGGAATAATAGTAGAATTGTCAGAAAGTCTGCTGTAAATTGCTATTTACCGCAATAAAATATCTTTTTTAGTTTCAAAGTAATAAAATCAACACAACAATTGTCTTATTAAACTGAAACACTAAAATTAAATATATTAGTCTTAAGTACTAATTAACTGTATTAATTAATTTTAGTAATTGTTATCAATTATTATCAATCAATTCAAGTAAATCATAAATCATTATTACGAATCCGAGAACAAGACTACTGCTCTAGTATACTATATACTGGCGTACACACTTGCCCCGCCTTAATAGGTTGCACTTGCCCCATGACAGAATATTTACGGGGCAAGAGTGCAGTAGTGTTTATCTCAATAAATATCAATAATCGAAAGACAATTTTTGTTTGAAGTGAACTATAATCAATAATATTTGTTACTTACCAAAAAAAAGCAACACACAATATACAATTTTCTTAAAAAATACCAAATGTTTGTGGTAACCTCGAACTTGCAGCTTACGTCCTGATTTATATAAACAAGGGATGAAGATTATTCATTACCGGAAATCTAGTATGTCAAAGTGTTGTACTAACTATCGGCAGATTACTACATATAAATTATTACAATTTCGTTTATGCTATACTAAATATAGACCCTTTTTGTACTTGCCCCGTTTCTACATTTACTTCACTCCACCTTACTGATTGTGTCTGTTGTTTACATTTTTTTTTTGTATATAAAAACTAATATTTTACAGTTTATATGGCTTTATCTTTGGATAAACTGTTTCTTCTCTATCATACACCTACTCTCCCCAGCGCTAAGTTTGAGTTTTAGAGAAATTTATTGTTTAACACCGATTCCGAACAATAAATGCTACAAAAGAGTTTCAGCATTCAGGTCTCATGACGGCTTACACAGTCAACATGTTTATCGTAAAATGTTTAGTTCACTTACAAATAAATTAGTGTAATTTCTCTAGTTAACTTTTTACACTATATTATATTTAACACTAAATTACGCTAGAATAATGATCGATTTTAACTTGACGCTAAAATTAGCGCAAAGTAAATTTCTTTCTTGACAGTTGAATCTGCGAGACATAATTATTATAATATTGTGCTGATGATAAAAATCCATAAACAAACTGAAATTATCTTTCCCTTATTGAAATAGATACATATTATTATGTATTTTGTAGATTATTCCTTAACGTGTCAATATGCATGGATGCGTTAATTATATTCTATTGTGATCATCTACATCTGCGATATCACTATTGAGGGATTGAAACGTATATGTCCGTATTTACAAATCTACAATTAATTTATTTTACTTTAATGTGAGATTAGTTCATAAATATTCGTAAAAACCTCCTTCTAAAATATTTAGCAGTAGAAAGAATTTGCAACAGACACAAAGCAAAACTGCTGATGTGCAAACTAGATTTCTAAATAATTTGTTGCCTGTAACTTTTATTGTTTTTAATTATTTTTAATTAATTAAAAATTAAAAAATAAATTCCTGTTTTACCAATAAATTTCGAAGAGATTTACGACGGACAAGTCATAAATAAAATAATTTTAATTTTCAAATTTATTTATTTGAAAAGCAAATATAGTAATTGAAATAATTATTATTCATACAATACATATATTAATTTTTGTTTAGAATGTGCTAGGACTGTGAAATAATTATACCTACTCTAATTATTATTTCTCTAAAGGTCTAAAGTATTGTTTTATTCAATGAACTTGACGTAAATTAATAAAATAAAATTACGTTTAAAGTCGAAAATCCTGATCAGTCAGGAGTCAGGATAATTAAACTGATATTTCGGTGTGGTAAAAATTTTTAATAACCGGAATATTTTTTCTTTAAATTTAATCTTGTTTATTAATTTACGTTGAATTAGTAATTAGGTGAATTATTTAAATTATTTATGTTTTTACTCTTTTTACTTTTTTAAATATTTTCAAAACACACAAGCAGCAAAAAATTTGCTCATTACAAGAACTTATTATTATTTTTTTATCTATTTAGTGTTATTTAAACTTTATAAGTATCTATTTATCTAAAGCAGCGATTCTCAATCCGTTTTACCCCCTTTTCATAGTCAAAACTTGCTCACTTACCCCCAAGTAACAAAACTTGTATGTATATACAAAAATGTATATATTAGATTACTTTTCTTAAATATTTTCCGGTACCTATGTATTTTTTAACTTGATGTTTTGAATAATCATATTATCAAATCAAACAGGATATTTTACTTTGGAAGTTTAAGTTCTTATATTATTATGTTAAGTTTATATAATATTATGTATATTATAACGTATTTAACATAATAACTTGCGAAATGCCTACTCTACTGTTTGTTAATCCGGGAACAATACTCGTCTTGTACATTGACGATGTCACATTGGAACAGCGTTGTCAACATATTAAACACCATGCGATTAAAATGCTTTAACCTACTGAATTGTCATCGCAACATACAACACTGTACATACATTTTTGCATAAACAAACTTATAAAAATAAATATTACTACACAATCGTATTTCGCATTATGTGATTAATTTTATTTTTATGTTATGGTGGTGGTGATAGACGATATTTAATTTTTCAAAAACCATATAAATATTAAATAAAATCCTTTTTACAATTTCGGGAGTAAAGTGGTCAACAAATCGCTGGCTGGTGCGTTCAAAGCGGGTAAATTTTTCTCTCGGATTTTCGATATTCAGCGTCGTTTTCGAGTTAATGCATATACTCGGCTAATGCCTCGTGCAAAAACCTTTGCACGCGGGATGAAAAGTAGCACCTTAGTCTCATCATGTATAATATACTATTTTATTTTTGTAAAAATTAATACTTATTGTATTACTTCTGTAAACAGATGATAATAATTTAAGATTTTTTAAATTTATAAGTAATTGTAATGTATTCAAAAAAGTATTAAAGAAAACAAAAACTCTCAGTGTATCTACTTAAGTGACATATAATACTTAATCAGTAAAATCGAAAACATATTTACAAACTTTTTAAAGTCACAACTTGTATAATTATCTCTTATATAATTATCTCTTGAATAAGTGTTAAAAATTTTCTTATGAAAAAGTATTTATCATCTGACATGTAAATAAAAAGCAGAACTTCTTGTGAAAATTGCTTACTTTTGAAGCCAAAAACTTGATAATAGATTATATTTATTTTCTAAGCAAGGGTATGGTAACAAAAATGAGTGTTTAGCTTGCAAATATAAAACAAATACTTATATTATTTATAAGCATTATACCTGACTATAAGATGGCAGCTTTTTCTATTCTAGCCTAGGGATTTTTTACATCGTTTGATTGATATCATCGTATAGTCAAAACAAATAACTATATCAAAAATTTAAAAATCTTCTGAAGTTATAAACCTTGGTGTTGCAATAAGGATTTATAATATAATAAAATAATGGAGACTGAAGTGTGCAAATGCAAAATAACACATTGAATTGTATCCTATGTATTAGTTTATGCTTTGTCAACTTGCTTTCGTAATACATCGTTTTAATGAAGTAAAGGTAGCGGAAAATGGGCCATATTTTTTTTAAAAACTTATTTTGCAATTTATTATTATTTAATTTGATGTCCTTTGCTGTACAGGGTGGCTCAATTTCGATGCCTCTTATGGGGAAATCGGTAACTATAGGAGATATCGAAAAATGGATGGCGTATCCTCGATCTCTTTTTTAGAGAAAATCTGAATGGCCAAAACCGGAATTCGGAGTTATGGCCAGAAGTTCACTTTTACGACTTTTCGTTAAATGTCGATATCTCTGTTGTTTGTAAAGTTATAGAAAAAATACTTATCCGTTCTTCAGACACTTTTTAAGGGCAATAAAATGGACTAAAGAGATTTTAAATATCTAACTTAGTTTCCGAGTTATAATATTAAGTTGTGTTTTTTTAAATGGAAACCATAGTTGGCTATGAAATATTTAAATATAGTTTTTTTTTCCTCTTTTCAATTATATACAACATGTAGGGTCTATTATTTAAGTTTTAAAAAAACTATATTTAAATATTTCATAGCCAACTATGGTTTCCATTTAAAAAAACACAACTTAATATTATGACTCGGAAACTAAGTTAGATATTTAAAATCTCTTTAGCCCATTTTATTGCCCTTAAAAAAGTGTCTATAGAAGGTATAAATATTTTTTCTATAACTTTACAAACAACAGAGATATCAACATTTAACGAAAAGTCGAAAAAGTGAACTTTTTGCTATAACTCGAAAACGAAAAAAGATATCGAATTCGAGTTTTCACCATTAAACTTTTCTTAAAAAAAGAGATCGAGGATACGCCATTCATTTTTCGATATCTCTTATAGTTACCAATTTCCCCATCAGAGGCATCGAAATTGAGCCACCCTGTACATGACCCGGCATGGACCGCGGATAGGCAAGCTCACCCTATTGTTTTGATATAGAAGAGAATGAAGCAATGAATAGAAATACCACATATCGATGGCTTAGCGCACACATGTGTTAAGTAACATTTTGTTCATTTCTCACAAATCAAGTTTAAATGTTTAAAAGTGTGTCTACTCATTAGTACTTACCACATTAGTCAACTGAATTTCTATACAGCTACCACATTTGTGCACAACAAAGATACATTTCTCATATTATTGAACATGGACTTAATTCAATTTATTCAAAAATTGCAAAGTATACAGAACAAGCAATTGGAGAATATCAGTGGGGATTTAGAGAAGGTAGATCGACAGTTGACGCGATACATATCCTAAAGCAGTTAACAGAAAAATTTTATGAACATAGCATGGAAATGCATATGCTGTTTGTAGATTTTCAACAAGCCTTCGATACTGTGAATAGAGATAAAATAATTATAATATTGCGCGAAATGAAAATCCTAGAAAAACTAATAAACCTGGTATAGCCTTTTATGCAAACAAGAAAATATTGAAGAATAGAAGTATAAGTAGAAAGACAAAAATAAGAATTTATAAAAGACTAATACGACCTACTATAACGTACGCCGCTGAAGTACTCTGTATGACAAGCGTATAGGAGGAACAACTGAGGATCTTTGAGAGGAAGGTGATTAGAGCAATCGTGGGACCAAAAAGGATTAATAACACAGAACAAAGAATAAGAAAGAAAGAAGAGATAGAGAAATTGCTAGAAAATGAAAATATAGTCAGGTTTATCAAGTCACATCGAATATAATGGTTAGGACATATTATAATGCGAAGAGAAAAAGATGAAGCAATAAGATTGGTGACTGATGATTGGTGAAAATAGGCATGTTTTTTTAAAAACTTATTTTGAAATTTTATTATTATTTAATTTGATGTCCTTTGCTGTACAAGACCCGGCATGGACCGCGGATAGGCAAACTCACCCTATTGTTTTGATATAGAAGAGAATGAAGCAATGAATAGAAATACCACATTTATTACATCCGATACGTAGTATATAGACAAAAATATTCGAGTAAAGCATGAAATTAAGAATCATTATGCATAAACGTACCTAATTCCAGCCAGCTCCAAATGTCAGCAACCATGTAGGATAAATAAGGATAAAAAATTGATTATAATGGTTAACTGTTAACTTGCTGACTACTGGTATCATTTTTTAACTGGCTGCCTATTGGTACTTTTACCCTATAAAGCAAAGTTATGAATGAGTAATAAATAATAATCGTTGCGTTGTTCTGTACAACGTAGGTTAAACTGTGATATTACGCAACTAAAAATTGGAACTTTTATTGGAGATCTAATACAAGGTATAAAAAATATAATATTATACTTACCCCATTATACTAAACGATTGAACTAAAATAAAAAATAAAATATTGTTTAAAAAAATGTTAATAGTTGTGTATGCTCTCAAGAGTCATGTATGTGATTTTGAACGTATTTTAGGGGTTAGGCCACTTTAGAGGTCGAGAAAATAGGTTTTTTTGGGAATTTTTTTTCAGAAAAACTACAAAAAGGATGTTTGGTTTATCATACATATCAGTGACTGTATGCAATAATATTTTTGAAGCGATTAATTTTAAAATGGCGGCTGTGCAGCGTTTTTGCGATAAAGTTTCCTGTTATATTAGAGTGGCCTAACCCCTTACTGTAAGTATTCCATTTACACTTAAATTCGTGTTACGTGGTATTACAGTTTGACCGACGATAATAATATATACATGAGTAAGTAAGTCAGTAAAATTAACCCTTTAACTACGGCTGCCGTTAATAGATGATGGTACGAAATTTTTGTGAGATACGGTCGTCATTAATAAGCAATATGATGAATTTGAATAAATATTTTAATAAACAGACACACATGTGAATATATACCATTAGCTAAAGAGTTAAAATTACTATTGAAATAGTGACAAAAATGTTCCTGGATGAGATTGAGAAATAATAATTAACCCTTTCAGTCACGACTTTTTGTTATTGGAGTTAAAAGTGTGAAACTAAGAGGGGAGCTTAAATGAATTTAAAAAAAATTTTTGAAATACATTTCAGACCCATACGATTCATACTTTTCAAAAAAATTATATTCGTTAGAATGAAATGTTGACTCCATGGGTATATTTGGGTAAAAAAAATATAATTTTTCAAATATTTTTTTATAAATACCATATTCTTAACATTTAAATAACTAAAAAAAAATTCAACATCAATACAACTTACCACAATATATTTAAAAACACGCAAATAATTCATCAACAAATAAGCACAGGTAATAGTTCTCACTTGTTTTAAAGATTATCAAAAACTGCGAAATTCGCAAAATAAAGTAGACACTAGTCCGAAATATGTAATATATATGTGTACCCTTAGACTATCGCGATATTTAGATGGAGTAAAATGCATTCCTCTAATTTTGGTAGCTATAAAAAGTCCATGTTCGTTTAAATGACCAAGGTGACCGAAAGAGTTAAGTCAGTCGATTTGTGAAGTTACTGAAGAAGGAAACTAATAATTGAGTTTCTCCAATGGTTTTTCAAAGAAATCAAGAATGTACGATATAAAATCATTATAATAGAGAAAACAATTTTAGTTTACTTTTGAAACGAAAGGTGTTTCTGATATTTCTGTTTAATACATATTCACTATTAAATTCTTCAACATGATGTTTGATTTCCGATTGTATATAGTAATTGTGTATTTTTGATTTAAAAAGCAAAAATGTGATATTAGTTTAATTTAATGGTAAAAACCGAAGAAACTAAAACAAAGACAAATAAAAGTCTATTCATTTTGTGAGAAATAGACGCATTCTTAAATCGAAATTTTACTAGAAGTAGTATAATGTATACGACTTGAAATGGTAAGCGTTGAGTTGCTTTCTTACCATTCGCGTTCGTTTGTATTAATAGAAAAACCTAATCTTAAAGGCTTTCGTTCAAGTTGTATACAAATGGATGTATAAGTCACGCCCATGAAAGAAATATTATAATAAACCCCCTGGAAGGTGTATCAACGGTAAAAATGACTAAAGTAAATTTACGCTATTTTCTGTCTTGGTAAAGCAAGGAAAGCTGGAAGGCAGTAGTAGCTGAAGTTGTTACCAGTGGGCGAGTCCATCATTTGAAGGTTCATTGTGTTTTCAAAAGCACACCATTGCAGCAGACGTCGTATACTTGAATAAACTATCATATCGTCCTGGATTGAAGTTCACAACAAAAACGGTTAAAACGACTACTGGCTTCAAGTTGGAAGCAACGAAGTGTGAGTAATAATCTGTACTTTATCGTCAACGGTTGTATATTCTTTATCACTCTTGAAAAATTAATTGACATCCTTTGTGATAAATGAACTGTAAGTATAAATTTATCGAAAGATTGCTAAGTTTCGAAAGTTTCTAAATACCTATTACATATTTTTAATAAAATTAAATTATAAGTTAACAATTTTACACCTTTAATATAAAAAAATCAACTAACTTTATATTAACTTTATACGTACTTTAACCAAATACAAAAGATTGAATTAAATAAAGTAAACTGATAACAAGATACTTAAAGCTATAAGAGCAATGGCAAAATACAATAAAAATGTTATATACGCTTTATTTTCGTAATAACGAAACAGTAAATTTTATGATAGATGTAAAATGAACATATTGAATTGGAATATTTTCTAATTTAAGAATTTTAGAGAAAACAAGCTAAATGGGATTAAAAACAACAAGTAACATCAAATTCGGAGTTTTAGCTAGATTAGTTTTTTCTCTCGAGGGTATGTTTAGTTTGTAATTTGCTGAAGAAGGCCGCTGTTTATCTCATCCCTAGACGGTCAATTACATGCGTATCAGTGTCCTGCTGACGCAGAACTCATCTAGGAAAATCTTTAATGGTGTAACTAGCTTGAAATTTAAGCAGCTATTAAAATTTACCCTGAAAGATTTATTTCACTATTAATCAAATTAATTTGATAAAATCAACAGATGTTGCCCTAATCAAAACAATTTTAGCTGGAGATGCTTTCACTTATTTTACATATTTAAGCAAATTTGTTCAAGGGACAATAAAACTAAATTTGTTTAGTGGGATAAAATTTTTAGATACTAATTTTAAATACAAACGACCCTGCTACACTTCGTTTAAAAAGCATCTTGTCTTTCAAATTGTCGAGATTTTAACAATGCAGTCTGACATTTTGATAATATAAGATAATATAAATAAATTATTATAATTAGTTTCATTATTTTTAACTTGATCAAATTATTATATATTACCTACAGATTAGGTACTCGTACATTAATGTTTAGAACGATAAAAACAAGCTGCATGCATAATATGGCATCATTTTCATTATTATTCAGATTTACGTAATAGTATATTTTTTCACTAGAGTTTAAAATAGCTTATTAATTGCGATGTTTTACGAGCGGCCAGACTTATGTAAATATAGAAGCAATTCTTAAATCCACAACAGGTTGATGCATACCGGAAGACCGAGCTAAGTAATTCTTAATCTAAAGTATAGGTAATTCTAATTCTGTAACTCAACCAGAGATCACACCAATCCACTGCTGTGCATGGTTAAGGTCGAGTTAAAATATACTATTTTATCTGTTCCTAAGAGGTTATGAAATTAAATATGTATTGTAATGACAATACAGTGTTTTAGTTGTAAATATAAGTATTTATTATTTTTTATTTACTACATCTAAAGAGACTCTAATTAAATTACACAGGTCGTGGTTTGATTAATTTAAACAAAGTGTAAACCAAGGATTACATTTTTATTAAACTTACTTATTAAATTTATTAAACAAAAATTATTATGATTAAAAAACAATAAAACAAGAAACAACAAATTATTATTAAAATTGAAACACAAATTTCTATTTAGAAAACAATAAAATCTTAAGTTTACTCCAACAAGAGTCTTGAAAATCCTAACAGGTAGTTTTAGATTGTCCGCACTTAAGGCACTTTTAATGAGAATATTTTCTTTCTCTTGTCACTTAAATTGTAGCACTTTTTGCAATTGATGAAAAGATGTTGAAGAGTATTTTGTAAGTAGTAATTTGGTATTCTATATTATACCGGGTGCTGAATGAGTTAGCCGAACATAGGAAATTAACATGTAAAACCTTATTTATGCAAATTCCTGCTTTCCTAATTATTTTAGAGAAAAACTGAAAGACACAATAATAATACATAAATATAAATTACGAACGATAAAAGCATTAAATTTCATCTAACTTCTACTTAAAAAGTCAAAAAATGCTTTTGAAATTGCTAAAATTTTAATTTATCAGACTGGCCATGAAATAAATTCAATTTAATTTCTATTTTCAAAAATAATTACCATGGAAACTTACATGGCCAGTGCGATAAATGAAAATTTTAATAATTTCGAAAGCATTTTTTGATCTTTTAAGTAAAAGCTAGATGAAATCTAATGGTCTTATCATTCATAGTTTATATTTCTGCATTATTTTTGTGTCTTTCATTTTTTCTCTAAAATAATTAGGGAAGCAGGAATTTGCATAAATAAGTTTTTACTTGTTAATTTTCTATGTTCGGCTAATACTCATTCAGCACCCGGTAATACATACATATGTACGTAATTCTTGAAATGGTAACAAAAATCAACCTTTCTTCTTGAGTTCTCAAACTGCACCCTTATTCAAAAATAATATTTAAAAATTTCCACAAAAAGTGTCTTTTTTGTGTGGCCGAAACATAATATTATGTTAAAGTTTTTAGTTCACCTTTTCATGCTTTAATTTGTCTTTGAACTAATATTTAGGATGGCCACTGCCAAAGCCATATATTTAATAAAAATATCGATCGATGTATGTACATTGCCACGACTCGTTAAAGGATTTTTAAATTCGTGTGTATCTTTTTTATTGATGTGATCCACTCTCTTTTTATTATTTAATATAAATTTATTTATATATAAATTTTATTTTTGTTAAATTAAACATTCGAATTACAAATTTATTTTTAATTTTAATTTATAAGTAATTGCAGTTTTGCATTTAAAATTCCGTCTCGAATATAACACGCATAAATCGCGGGCACTTTTAATGTTAAGTTTTTTATGCAAACCTGTTTCACTGGGTTCTGTATTCCTATCTTTTACTTCAATGGGTTGTGTGTACCTCTTCTTCTCTCCCACGTTAAAAAAAAACTGTCCTCTCCAATTTCAAATGATTTTCTTTGAGTACTCCTTCCAAATTTTTCTTATAAATGATGAACCACTGATTCTCGTTCAAAAATTTTAATTTAGTTTTATTTGTTTGGAATATTTAATTTGAATTCACTTTGTGACGAGCTATGGTCAACTTAACACGACCTTCCCCTTTGGGATCTCTTCAAAAACTGAATTATTTATTTTTGTTTTTCTCTTATCCCCTGTTACCCAGACAAAATTCCATTCTTTTTTTTAATTTTTGCGTGTTATCTGATAATGCGATTTTTTTTTTATATTTTAAGTTCATCCGCACGCGCACACTGCTGGCAATACTTTTGTTTTATTACACATTTTTGATTTTAATTTTCGCTTGTTTGTTTTAACTAATAAAAATTTTGTTTGTTATATTTATATAAAATTTTGGATTTTAAAGTTTCGTTGAATTAAAGTTTTTACAAATTTTGATTTTAAGACCGTAAATCTCCATACGAGTTTCATCGCAACATATTCCAAATATTATCTTTATTTTAAAACTTAACATTAATATTTGTTAGAATTAACTTTGAAACGATTTTGGTAAATAATTTTAAATTAAAATTTGAAAATTGCATTACAGTTTGAATAAAAATATAACAGAGAAGATTATAATAAATTAAAATATCTATTGAATTAATAATAATCAGTCTTCCTTATCAAAGAAACTGGATACATCATGTTACACAAACTCAATTGCATTTGTACGGTGATGTTATACTGGACGTGTTAATAAAACTGGGTATAACCATTATATCTCTGCACAATATATAATTATATTTGCGTAGGCTTATTAAAACATATTATGAGATGAAGCAAAGTGTTAATTTGAATTTTGAAGTGACGTTCACCGGTAGTACTGGATAGAATTACTTACTATTAATTACACTATGCAATTTATTATACATTATGTAGTGTCTTTCAAGTGTCTGAAGTTATTCTATAACTTTACAAACAACCGAGATATCGACATTTAATGAAAAGTCGAAAAGCGAACTTTGAGCTATAACTGCAAAACGAAAAAAGATATTACGTTCCGGTTTTTACCATTAAAGTTTTCTCAAAAAAGAGATACGAGGATGCACCATCATTTTTCCATGTCTCTTATAGTTACCGAATTCTCCACAAGAACATTCGAATTTGAACCACATTGTACATAATAAATTACGTATATTATAAATTTAACATTTCTATATATTATTTAAACCTGTAAAATTGTATGATCATAATTAACAATAGTATTTAGCTCTTCATATTCTCTTTGTTTACTTGATGTAGTACAAGAATTTCAAGCTTGTTTCCTAAATGTATACTGTTTTATTTAATGTTGAAAACTTGGTTGAGTGTATTGTAAATTTTTCTAATATAATTAAACTGCATGTTTAAAACAAATTTGGTCAGACTTCTTACAAGGGGCGTGGTGTATACTAATTTTACTTGCTCCAGGACGCTAAATATGTAGCTACGCCATTGTTGATAATTGGAAATCTTTGGAAAACCTTGCTTGGCCTGTACATAGTTTAATATAAAACTTAAGAGGTAATAGAATTGAAGCAATATTCTTTGATTTTACATAAAGATCTACAAATTTTATTATGGAGATCATTATTTAATTACTTTAAAATTATTTTTGTTATCATTAGATAGGGTCAATTAGGTGGATTACAGCCGATTAACAGAAGTTTATTTCTGTTTAGTATTTAATTTTAATATATATCGCTGCATCTTAACTTTATCTTTTTCAATATTCCACTATTTCAATAAAAAAAACAAATATAAATGAAAAATAAAGGTTGTGAAGACTGTCATTATAGCCCTACCGGCAAGATTATATGCCGAGGTACGAAACACCGAAGATTATAAGGCGCGGAGGTTATAATGGTTTTCACAACCGTGGTTTATATACGATGTTTACTACTACTTGATATTATATTACCATTGTTTAAAATACTTTGGAATAAAACAATTTTCACTTGTAATATTACAAGGCAATAGATACGAGAGCCCGAAGGGATCGAGTATAGTTATTGCAGAACGACGACAACTTTGAGAAAATATGTCAAATTATTTTCTAATTTATTGAATTCTTGTGTGGTATTCGATTGATTATTTTTTTCGATAATTTTAATATTAATTTCATTTAAAAAAAAACCGTTTTTGAATTACTTTATTTATAATTGACCGACCTCAAATCAAATAAATATGTTGATATTTAAACAAAAACACATACTTACTTTAATTATTATTCTCGCGGCAATAATATAAGTAGATTATTGCCACTATAGCTCGTGCCAAGTAGAAATAGAACCGACAATCAACGTTTTTCAGCAATAAATTTCTTGATTTTTGAGATACAGCAAAACTTGTAATATACGAACTTAAAGAATTTTATTAGTTCTTTAAATTTGTATATTACAATTTGTACTGTATCTCGAAAATCAAGTAAGTTATTGCTGAAAAACTTTGATTGTCAG
Organism: Cantharis nigra; assembly: GCA_958510845.1. Lineage (NCBI taxonomy): Eukaryota > Metazoa > Arthropoda > Insecta > Coleoptera > Cantharidae > Cantharis > Cantharis nigra. The sequence continues at coordinate 37,072,548 of OY294028.1, read as the reverse complement.
TTCTATTTATACTTGGCACGAGCTCCAATATAATGTTTTAATTAGCAAATTTGACTGAAATTAAAAGTTTTTGTTGGTTTCTAAAAACAAAATAAAATCAAATTTAAAATATTTATTTAAAATTACATTTTTTTTGTTTATTTGACAATTATTGTCAAATTTTCTTTGCTATCAAAATTAATTTGCGTTTTTTTAAAAAATTTTAAAATGAAATAAATTTATTATAAATACGTTTTGGATAGTTTAAATGAAATTAAATAGCATCTCTTAGTTATACAAAATCGTTTTTTAACAAAATGTTGCCTGATTTCATAAAAGTTTTAACAATCCGTTAAAGTTAACGGATGATTTTTATTGGTTTGTTAGCACTAAGGCATAATTTCAATTGGGTAGTTAAAGTTAACGGCACGTTAAAAGTTTTATGAATTCAGGCAAATAGTCGTCAAACTATGGAAAAGTATCAATACGTTCAATTTTAACTACTAGTAATCAGGCCCGTGCGCAAGGGGGGGTTTTGGGAGTTCAAACCCCTCCCATTACATATTTTTTTACCTATTAAAGTAAACACTTATTATGTATATTTATTTTAGACATTTTTTTTGTAGCCCTCTCCCCTCCCATCAAGGTATTATTAACCACTTGTCTAAAATGCGACATTTCATGTGCGACTTGACTAAGTTGTAATGATAGCATATTATATGACTAATAGTGGAAAATAGTGTACTGGCAGAGCTTCGAAAATTATCAGTTACTAGATAAAAATTATCCAGTAACGAATATAAAATTTTGAGTGGAGGTGAGTATACTTTTTAACCTAAAAACAAAAATGTTAGCTATTATAAATACTAAGAATAAAAAGTATCGTTTGAAACAATATTAAATATTATGTCAAAGGATTAAAGGAAAGGCAATGCTCCTGCCTCATTGAAAGTAATTTTCGCTTCCTACTCATCTCCGTGAAGCATTTTTATTTGCAGATGATCCTAACGAACAATTACGGATCAAAATTGAAGCTCGTATGCAAGGTACACAAGAACCTACTCATGTTTATGTTGCGATAAAGGATACTCTTTTTAGTAGGTTATCTATAAAGCCAAGCGTGGCAACTAAAATTAAACAAATTAGATGCAATCTTCTTGAAAAATATTGGTTACCATTAATTGCTTTAATTACTTTAAATAAATTGCATTAATTGATTCTTGGAATATTAAAGCATGTCCAAGTGCTTCCAATATAAATATTGTATTGGCAAGTGATGAAGGGTATTTGTCGCCAAAACAAAAGTATGGTTCAGAATAACAGAAACTCTTTGTCGAAAGTATGCTTAACTTTTGCAGTTTAAGCGATGAAAAACGCTTAAGCGGAATAAACGTTATGGTTCATCATATAGATACTGGGACTGCGCTTCCAGTCAAACAAAAGCAGTACCTCATGTCACCATTTATGTTGGGTCATTTCAACAAAGAGCTTGATAAAATGCTTGAGTTAGGTGTGGTGGAACCGGCACACAGTGATTGGTGTTCGTTAGTTTTATTGGTTAAGAAATCTAGTTGAAAATTTCGCTTTTGTTTTGACGACCGTGCTTTAAATGCCTTTACAAAAAATGATTCTTATCCGTTAGAAAGAGTGGATATAAGTTTTAACATGTTGCGAGATGTAAAATTTTTAAGGTTTTCAACAAAAATCATTTGTAGTTTACATTTCTGCATTATTTTTGTATCTGCCATTTTTTCTGTAAAATAATTTTGGATGCAGGAATTTGCAAAAATAAGTTTATACATGTTAATTTCCTATGTTCGACTAATGTTTGATTTGCCTTACATATGCGACACTGTAGATGAAGAGGGAATCACACAGAAATAGGTAACTGAGCGCACTAAAGCTGCATGAGCACTGCGTATGCGGAATAGCACCCAAAATTTTTAACAAAATTTATTATTTAATTCATGCTTGACACTGGATACTTTCCGAAACATTGGAAAAGAGCTGTTTTTGTCAAAAATATTACCTAAGCCGAATAAATCAGATCCAAACGGTATTTCGGCTTGTCAACCGATTGGCCTTTTCCCGGTATTCAGAAACTTACTAGAAAAGCTTTTTACCAAGAGGTTTTTTATTACAGCCAGCAAAATCAGACATAGAATTAAAAAAAATTTGACCTTAAATAGCAAATCTTCACCTCAGACGCATTACGCATAGCATTATTAGACGTGAGAAAAATTGTAAGCGCCTGATGTTTGGTGTATTTCTAGACATTAAAATGGTGTTCGACAACTCTTGGTAGCCAGCTCTTTTTAACAGACTTCGGTTACTCAAGCTCCTATTTAAAATCGGTTTTGTTGAGCTAGTCTACGGTGACGGAAAGTCGCGGAAAAATATGACCAAGGGATGTATTCAATACTCTGTTTGTGGACCTACTTTTTGGAACATTATATTAGACCAACTCTTAGATGTGGGTTTGCCCGAATCTACAAGCATTTGCAGATGATGTCCTTATAATCGTGAATGCGTCCAGTATAATGAAACTAGACGAAATAACTAACATCGCCCTTAAATCAATTGTTGAGTTAACCCTTTCAGACCCAGGGTACACTATAGTGTACCTACGTTTATTAATTTATTTTGAAGTTGGTGGCAAACTTATATACTAGATAGCAACCATTTCTTAATGAAAGAACCACGAGGAATTCAATAAAAATATAAAAAATGTTCTATGAGTAACATAAACTATGATAATAAATTAATATAAATATAAATTGTAAAAAAACATTCTGTAGCAGAATAGCTTATTTTTGAGTATAACTTTAGTTTAGAATAACTCTGCCAAATATCATTATAAATGCATAATTTTTTTTTGCTAGTTGTTATCATATTAACCTTTGTCTACAAATAATAGTCACCTGTTTAAATCTGTTATCATGCGTTTTATAATAGTTTATATTAGGTAAACTAAAGTTTACTTAGCTGTATTTTCTTATTTAAAAATTAAAAAATTATGAAACTCGCCAAAAACACTTTTTAGGGTTCAGTAATACGAAATTAAAAAAAAATGGTTAAGGGTTAAATATACTTAAAAATGTAAAAAAAACACAAAAATTTCACACCCTATTAAAAATTAACAAGTAGGACTTGTCTGCATTTTCTTTCCGGATTTAATGCATTTAATGCATTGTTATCTAGGCGTCTTCATGATATTAATTAACGGCATATGACAACTTTGAATTTCTATATTCTTACGCACATATTGATGAAACTTCTTACAAGCAAAACGAATTTCCAAAAATTCTTTTTCTATTTGCTCATAATATGTATGTATCTCTACATTCTGGTTCGGAGAAACTTTTTGATGCAAAAACAAAACCAAAGATTTTTGATGAACTTCATATTGCACAAATTCATTAATTTTCTTTAAAAAAATCGCCTTCAGGCTTTGACAAATCAGACAAATTCGGAATGCGTTTTCTTAAATAGTTAATCATGCATAAAAATATTTAAATATCCTTTTTATTTTTTGATGTATCATATTATTTAACTATTGTTTAATTTGTTTACTATCAGGTGTAGCAGTGCCACCTGAACAAATGTGCTTTAAAAATTTAACAAAAAGTAACAAGAAATTAGAATATATTCGGATTAAATTTAATATTGAATTTCTTTGCACGTTCTTAGACGCTTTACGATGATCTTTCAAAGACTACACGGAGAAAACGAGTCGCGAAAATCTAGCAATAATTAAAATATATTAATAAAATTTACTAACTAAATTGAATAAATACATTTTTTTCTTTTACTTATTACAAAATGTTTAGTAAAATTTACTAGTTAGCAATTATTATTATATGCTGATTTTAAATTTTTTTATAAGTAATGCATCTATTGCTAATATAATTAGATTTTTTGTTAACTAAATCGTAAATTTTATTAAAGTTATTTTAAATAAATACAATCTATTCGAAAGTATCATTTACAATGCAATATACGAATTTTTGCATTGTTAAGATTTAAAAAAATTATTAAGCACATTATAAATTTTAGTGTCCGTGAATTAAAGTTTACAATATGAACAGCAATTCTTACAATGCATTTTTAAAATTTACTCTCTGTATTTAAGTTTATATTGTAAGCATTTAGAATTATTGGTATATATTATGTATAAACTGCTAAGCGTTTAGTAATTTTCAGACTCGAACAACAGGCTCGGAAGCTCGGAGTGATTCGGTGTGACGCGCGCTCATTCTTCTTTAAGAATGTGCAAATCTGCATTATTCGTTAAATATAACGCTTTATTATGTAGTGGATGGAAATTAAATAATGGCTTATAAAAAAATATTATAGAAAAATAAATATAGTGTAATCTACTTGCAAGTGAAAAACAGTTACAGTTATACAAGAAAGTTTCCATAATATAGTCTCCAAATTGTACTTTTTGAAGACTTTTTGGGACACATAAAAATTCCATTTACAGCAATACCTACTTAAGTATTAAACACTTTCTGTTGCAAATTTCAATACGTTTATTTTTATTTATGTACATTTTTCTATTTCGTCGCACCGTTACTGTCGATTTTCATCTGTAACTGAAAACGGTACCTACTTTATAAAATAGAAAAATGAATATAAAAAAATGCGTAGAGAATGAAATGTACAAAAAAATGCTTGTTCATTTTTTCTTTTTAATTTAATATGTTTTGTATTTTACGGTCTTTTTAAAATCAGTGTAACGCGGAAACTAAAATGAAGGAAATGAAATTTGCTACAAAAATTGTTTAATAGCTATTGCTTTAAAAGTGACTTTAATGTGGCAAAAAGAGTCTGCAAAATGTACAATTTATATTACTAAATATAAGACTGTATGATGTACATACATAATTATAAGTGTTCAAGATGAAAAAGGTACATGTTCATTATTTAAAAAATGGAATTTTGCAAATTTGGTTGAAATTTTTAAATGTAAGTATTGTTATTAATTGTCATTAAATAACTATCTTGATATCTTTTTCCTCCTTTTGTTAGATTTGTATTTAAATTCTCGTGTGGCTTTATCATATGCTTATATTATCTGCTTATCCTAATTTATTTTTTTATTTCATCATGTCAATCTTTCTCGTTGAATAGAAATTTTGCTAAAAATTAAATTATTTATTTATCAGTGCCTTATGAATTTTACAGATTAACTGCCCATCAATCTCAAGTACCTTTGACAGTACTTCACTATCCACCAAGTACATCGATATTGAAAATAGTATGTTTAATTATTTCAAATATCTCTGAATCAAACCATTAATTATTCATTTTTATTTATTTTAGACGACATTGATAGCAATTTTTTAACTTTTACTGAGCCACATTCTATCGCAAACAAGGAAAACCAATAGTACAAAATTAACGTAATTTCTAATAAAATAATGATAAGGAAAAGTGGTTCAAGAATCTTTTGATAAAACGGGAAGTTGTCCAATAACCAGAAAATATCAAATAGATAAAGAAGATGAAGGAGAAATAATAACTGACCAAGATATTTTGCAACTGGTAAGGAATTAAATATTACCTATATGATCAACAAAAATTGATAATAATACAATGTATACCAAATGACAGTATTTTGTTTTATTGTATAAAAAAAATTGACCACGTTATTATAATTTTTATTTTATTTTATTTGTAGGATTTATATGGTTTTTCAAAACTAAATACTGGAGGTTGTGCTTTACTTGCAATTAAGAATAAAAATGAACAGTTGACTTATACTTCGTGGTCTCGTCTATCTTGATTAATAATTAGAAGAGAATTAAAAGAAGCCCTTGCTAATGTAAGAATTTTTGTAAGTGTAGCGTTACAAATACATCTAGGAAATGGAATATTGTACTATATTGTTAAAAGATGGTCTTAGAGTTTTTTTTATTGTTTACTTTCTTTTAATATTATTATAAATTTTATTAAAATACTTTATAAAAATTGATCTCCTATTTAAAATATCAAATAAATTATTGTTCAATAATATTCATGTAATAATAAATAATTTCAATACATAATAAAAAGTTGGACAATAATAGCAATAATAATAAAATGACTAATTTATTTACCCTTAATATATTTATGTAATTTACTATAATAATTATGTAAATTAAATAATACTACAATATTATTACTTTAGGTGGGTATTACTTTTATTAAAATTTAAGCATTTTTTAAATTTAAAAAAAATTTTTGTATACGAATTTAGTAATAATTGAACAAAATGTGTAAACTTTTATTATAAGTTTATTTTAATTTATTATACACACTAAAAATAATTGTGATGTAGACTCTATTTTCCAGGGTTGTCGTGAAAATATACATTATTTAAGTTAAATTATCAAAATAATTAGCTTTCTACAGCTAAATTGTTGAGAAAACTAAAATTGTTAATAATTTAACTTAAATCAAACTGGACCACAACTATGGAAAATAAAGTGTACATCACAATTCTCTTTTTACTGTGTAGAATTAAAATAAACTATAATATAAATTTTCACATTTGAGTGTTCAATTATTACTAAGTATTCGTATAAAAAAAATTCATATACTCATTTATAATATATTTATTAAATTAGTTTAAAAATATTAATATATTCATTTATATATATTCTATTCTTTAGTTTTAATTTTTACTAAACGGAATATGAAATTTTATTTTATGATTTGCAGTTACTATTAACCTACCTTTTAATATTTGAAATTTGATATAATACAATTTTCTATACAGTATAGTAGAACTCCGTAATTCGAGTTTGCAAAAATTACTAAACGCATTGCAAAATATAATTACTTCCATATGAATAGTTGCATTATTTCTTAGGCGTTTCAAGATTACAATGTAAATTTAGTAATTTTCACTAGTATTTTTTAATAAAAGCTACTATATTTTTCTCTCCGTGTACGAAAAGGGTATAAAATCATGTACATAAATAGATAAGTGTGATATGTCGTCAAATAAATTTTCATTACATTTTATATTATCAATACTTCGCTCCAGCACAAATTGAACATTTCATAAAAACTTCTGATGACAAACCAAAATGTAATCTTAAGAACTTATAAATAATACTATATATTGTGCCAATATGACAATATTCAGAACTTTTACTGTCCAAGTTGATTTGCCAAAAACCAACTTTAAATCCAACACCGAAAAATATTTTGCTTTACCAATTTTGGCCTGTAAGTCACTTAATGTTGGAATGGAATGTATTGTTTAACAATAGCTTCATTTAACTGTAAACAAATTCTAATTTGGCCATTTGGTTTTCCAGCAATTATTATTTTATTAATCCATAGAGTCGGTTGTTCAACTTTCTCGATAATTTTAGATTCTGTCAATCTCTTCATTTATTTCTCACTTTTATTCACTCAATTTATTCCAATTTTATTTGGTGATTTTGATGTTGGTATGTTTCAATGTTTTAAAAATTTTTAATGTTGTTTAATGATGTTTTAATTTAATTGAAAAGGTTTCTCGGAAACACCGGGTAAGTTGGGTCAAGATGGTTTAGTATTGTAATAATAAAAACAAAATCTAATTTATTTTATTAAATAATTTACTTAATATAACCCGTTCGCGCACCGCGTCCATAATTATGGACATTGATTTTAAATGCGTGTAATTCGGTGTTACTTGAGCGGATGACCTTGAATACCCAATGTCCACAAATATGGACATACTATAAATGTACCTGGCAGGTGCTGGCATGTTGCGATTAATTTGAGAAGATTTTAGGCAATGTCGAAATATGTCAATCGTCAACACTTAGCAAAAATTCAAATCTGCTCATTTCAACTTTGTTTTTTTGACTCTGTGAACACTTTAATAAGTATGAGGGTCGATTTTTCTGAAAGAATAGACTATGAGCTCCATTTTTATGTAATAAAACTCTAATTTTTCAGGTTACTTGATTAACAGAATTTTTTTTAAAATGTTGTCCATTATTATGGACACCGTGCGTCGATGTTATAAATATACATTGTGTTAAAAATTATCTTTGGGAATTATTTTTATTATTGTACCTATATTTGTCGGCTATTTGTCGATACCTATATTGTCTTTTGTTGGATTATGTCTGACGACGGTATTTAAATTACTTACTTGGAAGTCACCGCTTGTAGGGTTCATTTAAATGAATTAATATTTTTGCATTTTGTTTACAAGCTCCCGCTTCCGGTTAGGAATGATTTTTGCAGGTTTAGGTTTTAAGTTTTTGAAATATTTTTAAGTCAGTTGGTTATTGAGCTTTATCAAAAAGGCATCTTGAGAATATAAACGCTGAACTCCGGCAATTGTTGTAAAAATGTAAATAGATTGCCACTATTTTGGAAAAATTTAAATATACCAACTAGATCACAACATTTTTTGTCGTAATTATTACTTTTTCCGCTCAGATAAAACGATAAAAATTGAATTTTTAAATTTAAAATTGTCTCATTTTGTAGCGTTGACGCACGAAGTCCATAATTATGAACGTGCTATAACTCCTATGGTATAGGTCGGATCGCAACTTTTTTTTTTAAATGTGCAGAAAAATTAGCTTTAAAAGAAAATACCATGAAAAAGTTTTTGTGGTTGAAATTGAAAATGAGTGCGCGAAAGGGTTAAATCAGTGAGTACATAAAAAATCTACAATTTTGATTATCTACTTAACTTGTCTATAAAGGTAAAACTTTGTCAATTAAAATATTGTAATTAATATTCATATCATTGTTCCAATATGGCTCGTGGTAAATATAATAAAATTTCGCTTAACGACAGTTGCAGGATTTTTAAAGCATATCAGGAAGACCAAGATTGGAAAGCAACAGCGAAAGCTGTTGAAATTAAAATTAATTACAATATTTTGATTGACAAAGTTTTACCTTTATAGACAAGTTAAGTAGATAATCCCAATCAGCTTTCATTTACTCTAAATCTGTTTTCATGTTTTCAAATCTGTTTTCCTTTTGTTCTAAATGTTCTTCACTTGTTTCAGATCTGTTTTCATTTGCTCCAAGTCTGTTTTCCAAGTCTGTTTTTGTTTGTTCCAAGTCTGTTTTCGTTTGCATCGAGTGTGATTTCATTTGCACCAAATTTGTTTTCATTTGCTTCATGTCTATTTTCATTTGCTCCAAATCTGTTTTCATTTGTTCTAGATCATACTGGAAAAGGTATAGTCTCAAAGAAAATGCATAACAATATATAACCCAAAAAAGCTTGACCAAAATTAAATAAAAGAGTATAATAGTTATAATTAAATTTAGGAAAGAAGGTACCTACTGCATAATATAAATAAATTTGGTACTGTAACAAATTTGAATTAAAAGTTAAGTTTCAATATAATTTTGCATTTTGCACTAAAATGTACACTTGAAAACACTTTACTCTTTCAAAGTTTCTATAAGATCTCTTTTGACTTTTCATGTTTTAAGTTAAACGTTTTCACCTGTTAAATTTAGGAATTGCAAACTGTTTTTCATTTTTTTAGTATTTCGAATTTTTCATTTATCTAAATAAAAAATAATTAAAAATCTATTTACTTATTTTTTCATTGGAGAAGCATGTTAAACTAAAAATAATTTTGGTTTATAAAATATTAAACAATGCAATTGTTTGCTTTTAATGAAATTGTATTGTTACATAGGTGAATTTTCAATAAAATTAATTATTACAGGAACATGACCGCATCTGTTACCAACATAAAGGTTATATTATAGGTATAGATAGTTACAAAGTAGAAAAGTTATTCTGGAAACTCTCCAAATAAAGTTGGTTGATATTATCCACATTCGTGTCAAACATCGATTTTACAAAAGTATGTTTAATGTAATCTTGGATTGGACAATTTTTTAAAACTATTTTGTAAATATCATTTAAATGAATTTTTAGTATTAGCTCCGCAAAAATGGTTATTTTTGAAGCTGTTTCGAGTCCGCAAACTTCCACTTAAGCGGCCTACAGTAGTTAAAAAGCGGATTCATAGTATATTAAACAACAAATTTAGAAAAGCAAAGTTTTACTAAACGAATATAGCTTTTGAGTACGAGCGAGCACACCGACTTTATTCATAGAATTTCTATGAAAAATAATAATAAATTTTCTGAAAATACTTGTCGATAATTTAAATCCTGGAACAATAAATTAAAATTTGAAATTCATAAAACGAATTTTATATCGACCCTATAAGCTTGAATAATAAACTGGAAGATAAAATGTATCTTGGATATTTTGGATTAGTGTTCACAAATATGCTATTTCTTATAATAACTTGTTGGTATGTAATTTTGTTTAATACTTGCTGTCGTATTTTATGATTGTCAATGTTCTTAGACACTGATGAAGACCAATATATAGGTCGAAACCGGTTAACAAATAAGTATATAGTAGCATCTTTATTATAGGGACTTATGATACCTACGTTACAGTCGATCTTCCAGTTATGATTAGAAATTAAAATAAAATTACTTAAAAAGTATAAAACAAATTTTCTGTTGCTGATATATTATTTCAAATTAGCTATTTTCTAAAATCATAAATAATTGTAATAAAAGAAATTTACAATAATTTGGAATATATCCAAGTTAGCTCATGGAAAAAGTAAAAATTAGTTGTGACCTAGGAAATTGCTATTGTGAGAGTACAATGGATATGAAACGCAAACGTTCTTTCAAGTTAGAGCTTAAAATGCATGTGAATAGAAACGAGTTTTACTTGCAAATATTGTAAAACATGCAATAGCATTCTGCGATATTAAGTTTAATTGCATGTGCACTATATTTAAAATTTCAAGTATATTTTATGTTTTGTTCTACCTTTTAAGACAGCAGTAATTGTTTAAATGACAAAAGACAAAATAAGGACAATACATATTATTAATTAAAATCTGACGTTTTCGACAATCAGTAGAATTTATATTGTTTCGTGACTCATCATTAACAGAATTGCATTGAGTTAATAATAAATATTACGATATTTCTTAGTAAACAATTACTGAATGGACTAGTGAGTATATTATGTATATTAAAAGTAATTTTTAAAAGTAAATATTATTTCATATGGTTGGGATAGTTTTTAGATATTGATCAGGGCTTTTCTTTGGTGGTTCAGATAATATAGTGATTTTTTGTTATAAGTTTTTATAGGTTTTATAATAATTTTTATAGTGTTTCTATTGTTTATGACGTTACATCACATGTTGATCAAATTTTGATAAAAGAAAAGATGAAAATATTGATCATGACTTAAAGCTCATACACAGTTAGTCTGTAACAGTAACGGGAACAGTAAAAAGTTAAAATACATGTATTCAGGTGGCTTCATTCATAAAAAACGGAAACGGGAACAGAAACGATTCAATTATTACTGCTGTGAGGTTTTGCGCATGGTGAATCGTCGATTCGTTTCGTTCCTGCTCTCGTTCCCGTTTCTGTTCTCGTTACTGTTACAGATCAACTGTGTATGAGCCTTCATTTTTAAGTTAATACGTGTATCAAAGTATTACAGTCACTGAGATGCTCCCAATTTGAAATTATAGTTTGATGTGATGTAAAAGATGTAACGAACATCCATGATGGAGTATACCTTTGAATAAAAAGGTACCTATTACGTATAAAGTAAATTAAAAGTTTAAAAAATAACATGCTCAATTGATTAAGTCATAATAGAAAAACTGCTCGAATTTTATTTTATAAAATACAAAATAATTTCAACCAATTTTAGTTTCAAGCATTTTCTTCCGATAGCATCTAGAACTTTTGAAGTTAGATAGCTCAATACAATACTTAAAACTTTGGTCTTTAAAACTAAATCCTACAGATAAACTCAACAAGCAATCGAAGTTACGAAAAGCGTTATGTACATATAATAAATTACTTACTGTTAAACGGTTTCTACTTGGATTTGAAATGCGCAGAATAAGAAAGCCACAAAGGATATGATCGGTTGTAAAAATATACAGGGTTCCCGCCCTTCCTTCTCACTATACGCATCTCAATATATTCCATGAACTGTAAAGTATGCTTATATTAAAAATATTTCTGAAATATTTGAAATTTACGATTTACATTAGGCGAACACCATCACGCGGATATATACTATATTTAGTTAATCTAATACGTATAGTTGGTACAGAAAGTTTTGTTTATAAACCAAACATTTGTATTCATTTGGTGATCTATTTAGTGAATTATCATTTCACCGTGGTTTTACCATAAAATAATTAAGAAGTAAGCTCACAACATCAAGTGTACGTAATTTTAAGCTTCCTCGTTGCTGACATTTGGTAGCGTCACGAACGCCACCAACCAACGGTAAGGTAAATCGTGAAAAATAACTTACACACTATGCTACCCACGTTTTGATCTCTTAGTGGGTCAATAATAATATCAATCTTTATAAAGTTACGTTTAGGAAATTGTAAATTGCATCGTAAAAATCGAGAGGATTTTTTTTACATTTCTGGGAATTCCTTGAGGTAACTATACAAAATATTTCTAATTGTTTGAGTCTTTGGTAGAAGTTCAGTCTAATTCTTTGGAAGAATGTAAAAGAAGTTTAAACCAAAAAATAAAATATGAAAGTTGGAACAACATAGAACAATCATAGAACAATTTGGAAAAACTTCAAAAAATGGAAACTGACTTCTTGTGTAGTAACATTGTAATATAATATTTTTAATATTACAAAATATTGATTAAGAAAGCAACGATTACTTGTTGGTGTCGGAAAATTATTTCATTGCCAATTAATAGCTAACCGTTTGAGACAACTGCTTAGACGTGACTAAAGATACTAATTTACCGCTTCAAATACCTACCAAGAAAACTATAGTCAGAATTTGTTTTCAGTTTTGTTGCAAGTTGAGAATCTTAATTGCTCAGACCAAGTTTGAAAAGTTTACAAACTACCTTAATTTTAACGTGCATATGCTGGCAACTACTATACAAACTGATTGAATATCCTAATTTTGCCTAACTTACTCAACTTTAGATTTAGGCCGCTCGCATTAGCTTAGAAAAGTTAAAAAAAAATAATGGCCGTTGTGTATTCAATTTATAAGAATTCTTTTAAATTATCTTAAAATTGTTTTTCTGTGCACAATTTAGATTTACCATTTGCCCATTTCTTTACTTTTAAATAAATTGTTGCCGTTTGTTGGTTTGATATTATGAAATTTTAACATTTCTAAAAATAAAACTTTACATCCTTTTGATACATTTGCTATATGCAATTTTAATATTAGTTGTAGCTTCGGGTTCTAAAGTTAGACCGCATTGCAATAAATTTTCGAGAAAATGTATACATAATTTTGGTTGGAATCTGTATATGACATTATTTGTTATACTCCAGTCATTGTAGAATTATTTCCAGTAGACTGCCACAACAAAGCACTCTGAGTAATGACAACCCGCACGGAAGCATCAACACTTATCATTTAACGTGATAGCCACCTTAAATAAACTATTACTTTGTAGATTAGATTAATGTGTAATTAGTTTAATACACAAAAATAACATTTATTAAAACAGGATAACAGGTTTTAAATTACTTGCTATATCACTTTTACTCGAATTTAATTAAATATTCTTCAGTTAAATAAGAATATCTTAATTTAAATTATTTAAGACGTTTAACAATGTGTATATTGCATATTTTAAGGAAACTCCAGCGATGTCGAAATGGTTGCGGTTTGACGAAGTCTTTCCTCAAACCCACTGACTCTTTAATTAAAATAATATCATATTAAACGACAAAAGTTTAAATTACAACATTATTGTTGTTTAGTATAATATAATGAATTCAAAATCTGTGTTGGAATCATAGCAAGGTGATCTTGCCGAAAATTTATTACTAATTAAAAATTATTAGCTCTTGAAAATAATATAAATTAGAATTATCAATTACGTCATTTTCCGAAAGCTCGTTTTAAATATGTGTTTTATTTTGTCCTGTAGCTCAATTTGATAATTCTAATTTATAGAAAATTTATTACGTTAATTCAGTAAAATGTATTAATATGAAGTTAATTTTTAAATATTGAAACATTAGTTTACGGTCAGCAATAATAAATATTCTTGTTCTTTAATTCAGTTAAAAAAATTTAATTTTATATTTACTTTTTAACTTTTAACTGGCCGGTAACAGCTTAGACGTTATTGAAATTAGATAGATTGAATTCACTTGCACTAATTTCATTGAAAATCCTCACGAAATTTCTCATAGCAGTTCTAATTTTTTTGAAAAACTATATTCCAACAATGTATAACTTTTCATTATTGAGCCCTATGGTACTACATACTATTAATTTAAATAAATATCTGTGTTTGTTTATTATGTTTCTAGTCAGATCATCGTGGTCAGATCCATAATAATTATGATTTTTTAAATTTATATTCATTAATTTTGGTTCGTTTTTTTATAGTTTAAAAAAATTTATACAAGAGAATTTGCATAATAGGTAGATAGTTGTAAATTTTAATAAGCTTATACCGGTAATATTATCTGAATTGTTATTAAAAATAATGTTAACCACCACCACAGTTATTTGAGTTTTCTTATTTGTAAACCTACAAAATTTAGTGGTTTCTGAAATGTGCTTGAGTGTTCAAAAATGTAATAAATATGATTGTTTATTTACGGCATATGATTACGAGTGTAATACAAAATATGAAATTTAGAACATTACATATTAGGGTTTTATATTTACATTTTTCTTATTTTTGACAACCCGATGTTTTCTAAATTATATAATTTTTTACTCGGTCGTTTTTGTTTATAGCAGCCCGTATCTTAAAACGTTATTGCAAAAATATATCATGCTTTTTATAACGCAAGATATTAAGTAGTCGTTATTTCTTGTCTCTTACCGAAAACAATAGTTGATCATTATTTTTAATCCTTGTGATAAATCGTTCAACTGATAATATGTTTTTGTGCGTTTACAACTTATTTTTGATAGAGGTCTCTGTTGATAATATGATATGGGTATTTGTATTGTTTATTATAACAATAAGTGAAAAACAAAAGACTTTCTTACATTCGATAATGAAAGTAGGCTTTTCAAGCCAATTTTGACAATTTTTAATTCTGATTCCATATTTCATTTTGTGTACTGATTATACAGTAGAACCCCTCTATAACGAGAACTCAAGGGACCAGCCTACTTAGTCGTTATAAGCAGATTTTCGCTATAAACAGTCAGTTTAGCATGTAAACAAAAGTCAAGGGACCAAACTTTTACTCGTTATAGCCGATTTTTCGTTATAACCGGGACTCGTTAGAGGGGTTTTACTGTATTAGTAATCTCAGGCTATGGCTTTACTCCAAGAATTCTATGAGAAACAAAAAATATACTTATCTGCCATCTCTTTTTAGGTTTTCCTGGTAATAAATTTAAAATTACATTTTTGCTATGTGGCGGAATGAAATTTATTTCCTTTTCTTCAATACTATCCATTCTTCTTCTTCAAATGCAGTGCGTAGGCAATCACTTGACTGAAGCCAAGATGACGTACTAGAGAATTTTAATTAATGGGTGGTAATGAGGTGGGAAAAACTTCCAAGTCGGTCGGCGTAGGCTTAACGCCATACTGCCGGTCAGGCCGCCAACTCAGCGCCGCAAAACTTGGCGCTGCTAACTTAGCGCGAAGTACATAATAAAATGTTTTATGAGCGATTGTAGGACAATTGGCTTTACGACAGTTGGCCCCAGACAACTGGTCCTGGCGACAATTGACCTTCGGAACCTGTATCCAAAAAATTCCTTTATTAACTTCATAACTATCAAATGCTTTTCAAGCTTTTCTAATTCGTATCTCAAGGAACCACTAAAAAAGTTCGAATTAAAGAAACTTCGAGTTATGAAGATAAAATTACACGTTTTACATCTGACAATTACATCTTACAAACCTACCTTTATATTTTTTCCAAAAAAAAATTTATAGAATAATTCAAATTAGAGCAGTTCGAGTTAGGAAAGTTTTACTGTATTTTAAAAATCATTAAAAGTGAATATTAATAACAAACAAAAAAAAGTGTCAAAGGACTGTTTAATGAGGTCGGGATTACCTTACTTAGGGGGGGGGGGGAAGGAACATGTAACTAGTAGATCTCTTTTTAGCAGTACTTATTAATTATAAAAATATCGTATCTTATTTAAAAACAATATCGTTTTCTAACCTAAGCTTGATATTATATTAATCATAGCTTTAATAAATTTTATTATCTTATAAATTCGCGACTTTTGACGTTTGACTGAATATTTATAAATGAAACAGCATATAAATAGCAAAATTTTATCAGAAACGGGCTAGCAAGGCTAATAATATGATAGAAATAATTCACTACAGAAATTAAATGTAGATCTTTATACCTTTTGCAACCACAAAAGATTTACTTTTCGCTTTTAATAAGCAGTATACGAATATTTCAAGATGTCAATTAATTATATTGTATTCCCCAACACTTACTCGTACTTAGTGTTAGGGTAAATTGTATTGTAGTTTATTACTGTATTTGTAATAAATAATAATAACAGCACGATTTGAACTTATAAAGACGAAGGAATAATACCTACATACTATATTATAGACTATTATGTTCAGGTGTAAACAGTTTGTAGTAATAATTATTGTACAGTAAAATAAATTGTTTTCTTCATGTACCAGTTGAGTAACTATTTTTTACATTTATTATTTATCTATCTTACTTACTATACGAATGAAATTTTCAAATTAATAAAGAAACGATATCACACAGAAAAAAATTGTTGTGCTTAATCAATTCTACAAATAATGGCAGAATAATTTTTAATCTAATATAGTGGGGAAAGATGTCTTTTGCGGGCATTAAAAATCTACTTATTATGCCAAAGCAGTCTCTATTATGAAACGATTTTTATCGATATGAGCCACATCGATATTTTAGAAAACTCAAATATGCACCAACACTTTTTAGAACTAAATTGTTTTTAAGTTTAAACAAATAAAATACACTGTAAGTATAATTTTATGAAACTCAAAAACGAAAATAAAATCTTTTGATTACCCTAATAATGACGACTTTTCCTCACGATATTAGATAAATAAGGTTATAAACTTGGCGACCCACTTAATAGCTCGTGCTCTAATTTGCCTGCATTCAGTAATCTGCACTTTTTCAATTTGACTTATGTAAAATTATGTCGTCTTTATTGTAACTGGAATTTATGAATTATTATTTATTCTGTTCCGTGTCAATAAACAAATTTATAGTAAGTAATCATCAAAATAGAGTAGGTAAGTTGTAACTTGCATAAATTTACTGTAAAGTTAATGGGTACTATTTTTTAGGGCATATAGTAGTTTCAGGATATTAAAATCAGCGTGTGTAAACTTTCCTAACTTTTCCAATTAATTCATTAAATTGTAAGCAATTTCAACAGGGTCGGTAATGTAAATTGTTTTTATTTGCAAATTGGAATAACCTTTTATTAATGTAAAAGTTAGAAATCGTTTTTATGTAAAAATATAGTATTTTACGTTATTTTGTTAATTAAATTATAGAATGTAGTAATTTATTAAAAGTTTTCTATTGTAATATTATTTAATTATAATATTCCTTAGAATATATAAATAACAAAATCAAATTTTATATAAATAAAACTAGGAATATTTTGAGCTCACTATTTCTGTTACAGTTTAAATTACTTTTTAGACCTTTTTTATGGAAGTTCATAAATAACAAAATAAAAGGGAGTTTTTGATTGCCATTATACTATATAAGAAGCAAATGTCGTAATACATTCCTTATGCTTCCTTCGAGTATATCTGTAAGCGAAATCGCCATATACTTTATGTGTAGCATTGAAAATGAAAGATATTCTATTCTTCTTCTAAATTCTCATGTAAACTTTTGTATTTATTTATAATGACATATTACCATATTTATCAAATGTGTAAAAATATAAAGACATGTATATAAATTTCACTGATGCTACATTGATTAAGGGTGCGGTTTTAAGGATTGTTTAATTCCATTATTGACAATAAATAATGTAATTCTTTTTAAATAGAAATAGAGAAAAAGAATATTTTAAGTACTGCTCAATTTATTTAAATTATTATTAATTATAATAAAATCAATCGTCAATGTTGAGTTTTTCTGTCTTCGAGTTCTTTGCCTTACCTAAAGGTATAGTAATGATTTTTGTGATCCTTTAGAAGGATTGTCTTTACAAACACCTTCTTTTTACTGTCACTCGACTATAACTGCCTCGTGACATTCAATCCACGTTGCATACTAATTTTAAATTACAGTTAAATAATAATATTTTAAATAGGTACCAACCTACTATTATTTCTTTATACATGTTAGAGAAATTAATGATTGAAAAATATTACTGTTTTTCAGGATAACAATATGCAAATTAGTGAATTAGTTTGCTACATTTGGGTCTAGGGTCCAGGATATTCTTGAACAAGTATACGACGATCGGGATAATTTTACAAACTCGTATTCCGATGCTTTGGCGAGTGCCAAAACAATACTACAATGCGCTGAGGATCTCGATCGGTCGCACGACATTGGTGCCGAGAGCCGTGCCGCAAGCCGTGCCGAGAGCCGTGCCGCAAGCCGTGCCGAAAGCCTTGTTGAAAGCCGTACCGAAAGCCTTGCAGAAAGCCGTGCCGCACCTCAACAATTGTTGGATGAAATAAATTACCAACCAATAATAAAATTGCCAACCATCAATATTCCACATTTCAAAGGCCATTATGGTTCGTGGCTAGAATTCAAAGAAACCTTTGAATCGCTCATTCATAATAATAACACGATAAGTGACATTCAAAAATACCATTATTTAAGAGCTTCACTTCAAGGGGATGCTCGAAACGCTATTCGAAAGCTAGAATTTTCGACTAGAAATTATCAAACCGCCTGGAATTTGTTATGCAAGCGATATGACAATTCAAGATTATTAGTGCATACCCAAGTAACATTTTTCCCTGGTGAAATTACAATTTTTCTGCCAGAGGCCTGGCTGATATCTTCTAGGTTTATATAACAGAGTGTCTTTTGACAGACCACTTACAGATACCTAGCAGGTGTTCATATAGAATTATTTGCAGGGTTTTGTAAAATTATCTGTGGTAGATCCCTGCTAGGTACTCTGTTGCAGGTAATTTACAAAGCCTTGAATAAAATCTGAGGTAGGTCCCTGGTAGGTACTCTTAGCCATGTAAAGGCATTGTTTGAATTGGAACCAATAACAAAGGAAACGGCATTAGGTCTGATAAATCTAATCGATGCAACTTACCAGCATTTAGAGTCCCTTGAAGGACTAGAACAACCAGTTCAGCAGTGGGACACTTTAATAATTTATTTGATAACCACCAAACTGGATAAAACTACCATCAAAGAATGGGAAGCGCAAAAGGAGTCAAACATGTTACCAACTTTGAACGATTTGGAAAAGTTTCTATTAGGTAGGGCTGAATTATTGGAAACAATGGAAATCAAATACAATAAGCACAATAAAGAACAAGTATTAAGATTCAACAACGGAAAAAGAAACAATATCTCGCAATGTCACGTAACAACTGTGGAACCAAATTACAAATGCAATTTGTGGAAAGTTCCACATTTGATTTATACTTGTCCAGATTTCCTTAACTTATCAATTAATGCAAGAATCGACAAGATCAATCAGCTACGGTTATGTTCAAATTGCCTTCGCACCGTTCATAAATCCGAGCAATGCAGAAGAGGCAATTGCAGATCCTGTAAAGAAAAACACAACAGTTGAATTCATCAAGTTCGCGAGACAACTGACACAACGGGAACTTCTAATCAAGAAATGCACACTGTCACCAATTTAACCGTTTTTCCTACTATAAACAGTCAAGTATTATTATTACCTACAGCAATGGTTTATATAACTTGATTCAATGGTATCAAACATCTCTGTCGAGTAATGTTGGACAGTGGAGCACAAGCAAATTTAATTACCGAAAGGTTTTGCAAGCAGTTACAATTGCCAACATTTGCTGAAAAACTGGCAATATTCGGAATTAATCAAATTGAATCTACGTTAACAAAGAAATGCAATGTAACAATTTCTTCATTAATTAACACGTACACAACACTGTTATCGTGTCACATAATTCCAACTATTTCAGGAAATGTGCCCATTAACCCCATAAGAGTGCCATTAAAAATCCCCGATGACATTAAGTTGTCAGATGAGAGATTCCTGGAACCCAAACCAGTAGATATGCTAATTGGCTCGGGCCTATTCTGGGATTTAATGGTTAATGGAAAGATTGACTTGAGCAAGGGCTTACCAATATTGAAAAATACCAAATTAGGTTGAGTAGTAGCTGGTAATGCTCCCATGTATGCTAGCCATTCTAGTACATGCAATTTCATCCAAACTAGTTATTTGCAAGAAGACGAACAATTAAAGCGATTCTGGCAGATTGAAGAAGTTTCTAATAAGAGCTCTTCGATGACCAACGAAGAAGCCGAGTTTGAAACAAGTGGCAATAGACAACCAAGATAATTTTCCAACAGCTGCTCAAGACATATTATCCGATTTCTATGTGGACGATTTGTTGACTGGAGCAGATTCGATTAAACAATTAAACACTACTTGTCAGGAAGTTTCGTCAATACTACAATCCAGTGGATTCATGTTACGAAAATGGATTTCGAATGATCCAAGTACACTGACTGAACTCAATCTCGGCAACATTTCAAACGGAATTCTTACACTAGGAGAGCTTGAATGTTAGGTATAAAGGTATAAAAAAGGTATGATCTTAGGTATAAAGTGGGTCAGCCGTTCCGATACTTTGACATTCAGCATTCGTCCATTCAAAGTAACGGAACCACTTCCCAATCGCAAGGTCTTAGCTAACATTGCTCAATTGTATGATCCATTGGGACTTATCAGTCCATGTATTATACTGGCAAAGATTTTAATTCAAAGATTATGGTGTCTCAAATTATCTTGGGATGAACCAATGCCAAAAGAACTCACTAATCAATGGAATCAATTTAGAGAAGAGTTAGCTAATCTAAATAAAATACAAATCCCACGCAATGCTATTGGATCCAATTCAGTTCTATTCGATATCCATTGTTTTTGCGATGCGTCACAGGATGCATATGCAGCATGCATTTATCTTCGAAGTCAAAATTCAATTGGTGACTTTACCGTCAATTTACTATGTTCAAAAACTAAGGTAGCACCAATAAAAACCATAACCATCTCTCGCTTAGAACTGTGTGCGGCACTACTGGGATCAGAACTACTAAATCATGTGATCAAATCACTCGATATTTCAGTTCCAGTTTACATATGGTCTGATTCACAAATCACCTTGTGTTGGATAAAAACAGAACCGAAAATACTTCAAGTTTTTGTGGCGGATCGGGTTAGTAAGATACAAAACCTCACCAATAAGAATGACTGGTACTACGTCAACACTAAGGAAAATCTCGCAGATATAGCATCACGTGGCGTTTTCCCAAGCAAACTAACGCATTCCAATCTATGGTGGCATGGGCCACAGTTTTTAAAAGAACCAACCATTCAATGGCCTACTAGCAACGTTAATATTTCACAATCCGAATTACCAGAATTAAAAACCACGACACAAGTATTTTCAATTATAAATCAAACATCAATTAATCTTTTTACAAAATATTCAAATTTATAAAATTGAAGAGGGTTGTGGCATATTGCCAACGATTTATTCATAACTCGAAATTTAAAAACAATAAACAAATAGGTCCAATAACTGCAAATGAGATGCGTGCAGCTATGAAACAACTAGTTACAATGATGCAACTTACCAGCTATTCCGAAGAGATCAACCTTTTGAGGTCCAAGTTACTATTAAAATCTAAGAGTAGATTAATGACACTTTCACCTTTCTTAGATAACGATGGGCTTTTGAGGGTAGGCGGACGATTGAAATGCTCTCAATTGCAATATGAGAGAAAACACCCATTACTCTAGGACGGAAAACATCTGCTAACTAGTCTGATTATCAAACATTATCATCATCATCATGCTCCACCACAGCTACTACTAACGACGATACGTCAAGACTAGTGGGCAACGACAGGAATTAGTTCAATAAAAAAGATTGTTAGTAGCTGCATCAAATGCTTTCGTTTCAATCCAAAAAATTACACGCCACAAATGGCAAGTCTACCAGCTCAACGAGTCACCGCTGCAAGTTCATTCAAGATCGCTGGTGTTGATTACGCAGGGTCGATCCTAATTAAAAACAAAAAGGGTCCCGGTTGTAAGCTAATCAAATCATTCATATGCGTGTTTGTTTGTTTTGCAACTAAATCAATGCATCTTGAATTGGTGAGTGACCTTACCACCGATAATTTCATAGCCGCTTTACTTTACTTTAGATAACGGTACCAATTTTATGGGTGCTCGAGGAGAGTTAAATCACATGGCCAATTTTCTAACTTCATCTCATGACAACATTTTAATTGTTCCTAATTCACCTCACTTTGGAGGGCTTTGGGAAGCGGGCGTAAAACGAGTTAAATATCACCTTTTTAGAGCTATTGGCAATGCTAAACTAACCTATGAGGAATTTAATATACTATCATATACTAATACAAATTGAAGCAATTTTGAATTCCCGACCAATTTGTCCTTTATCGTCCGACCCAAACGATTTTGAGTCCCTAACGCCATCACATTTCCTAATTGGACGTTCAATGGTTGCTGCACCAGACCCAAATTTGATGGAAATACCAATAAATCGATTATCCCGTTATGAATTAATTCAACAAGTAAACCAAAGTTTTTGGAAACGATGGTAAAAAGAGTATGTAACACAACTCCAGCAACGTAATAAATGGAAATCTAGTACTCCAAACTTGGTTAATGGATCAATGGTTATTCTGCAGATCGACAATTCACCTCCATGCTAATGGCCCTTGGGACGCGTGGTTCAACTACATCCAGGCAACGAAGGTGTAGTGAGAGTGATAAGTGTTAAAACCACTAAAGGTATTTTTAAACGCGCAGTTGCCAAAGTGTACCCATTACCAACTATTTAAAGCAACTATTTGAGTGTTAATCTAGTATAGATCGTAAGAAATACACAATTTTTTCTTCTATTTTTTTTAAAGACACTACATGTGATTTAGTACTATTTGTTAAGTGTAATATATGCAACATTATTGTTAGTCTTAACTTTGAATACAATTTTATTTCAATTTCTATATCTACTTTGAACCCCAAGAGTTCAAGGCGGGGAGTATGTTATGTTCATATGGTAAAATATCATGTTACATAAATGCCTTAGCACCCCTAAGTGTGGGGATGGAAGCGACTTTGGGGCAGTGTAAAATTAGTAGTATTCAGACACACATGTTAACTGTAAGACTTGAGACTAATTATTAAATACAATCATTAACAATAGTTCACCCAAGCGTTTTAATACAAAGTAAATAATTCGAGATACAGTCCACTCAAAAGAGAAATTCAAAATCACATAACACTTCGTTCTTATTAATTTATTAATTAAATATTTTTTCCTACTATGGTTAAGATACTATTCAAGAGATAAGATAAGATTTTTTTGACAGTTATAATACTCGGCGTGTATTATTATTATAATTAATTATGTTGTTCGATATATTTTTAAAACAATGTTTATTCAATTCTTTATACAACATAATTATGACATGGTGGAGGTGACCTCTGTATAAGAAATTTCGACAGTTAATCTCAAATGTTAAAGTTATAATTTATTCAATTTATTCGTCTTGAATATTTGATGCAAAATGGAATTCTACATAATTCTACATAAGTATTCTACTATAATTTCTATTATAGTTCTACTAAATTCAACTAAATAATTTTAAACTCAGCATGTGAATTTATTTGATTTTTTGAAGATACTCAATATAATTTTGCCCTAAACCTATGTTCTGTGAAGAAGATACTGTGTATGAAAGCGTTATTTCAAAAATAAAATAAATAATAAAGTAAAATGTAAAAAGAATATTTACATTTTTTAAATATTGTTTAGTTTTTGTTAAAATTGTATTTTTATAATTCTGTTACAAAATGACTACAATTTCAATGTCATTTTTGAGTTTTAGAAAGTCGTTCTTTTTATTACTAGTATAAAATGAAAATAATATCACAATGTAAGATATTTTTCTTGAAAATTTTCAATGAAAATAAAAAATATGACGTTTATTTGCTCAGTTTAGAAATTGCTAATTCAAAAAATTAAGTTTTAAGACAACCCCAAAAACCCAATCAGATTAATCATTATTATATATTATTAATTATTTATTAATAGTTATTATTTTAATTGAATATTTATTTTACCTGAATAACAATTTTACGCATTTAAGAAAATATAATAAATTATAAAAAGTTTAATTTTTTTAACATTTTATACTAATGCCTAATAAATGCTTTATGAATAGAGAATAAACTCCTAATGAACGTACGATGGGTGCTATTTGCTATAATACTATAGCATACGTATAATACTATATGGCATATTACGATTTAAAATAATAATTCTGTATAATATTATACTTATCTTTTTTCTATCAATTCTATCAATTTTTAGAATAAAAATATAATATAATGTACAGTGTACACCTACCTAATTGCATTTTGAAATCCCAATTAAAAAATAAACAAAGACTCTTTTCAGAATTAAAATAATTAAGTAAAGCTTGGTAGATATTAATTATTATTTCAAAGTACAGGTAATTATGACTATATTTAACATACTATTATCAAATTTTACTACATGAACCACGAGTCATTCGATTATGTGACTTGTACAAATTGGTATGTTAACATTCATTATTTAATTAAATTATATTATGTATATAATATGCAGTAGGTTTAGTTGATCAAGCCGATTGGAGTTATTGTGGTTAAATCAATATTACCTCCAGCAAACTCAATTTTGTTGAATTAATCTATGAATTAGCAATAATTATTATGAAATACGAATAAGTCTATTATTTCATAATATAGCAGATACTGATTTTTTATCTAATTTCGATAATCTGATTTGAAATATACAAAAACAGTACCTATGAAACAGTAAACCTCGTCTATTTAATTGATTTAAACCTATGCACTTAATCCATTTTCGATTTTTTATTAGGCATAGATTACTGGTATGTACTTAGTTTAAGGCAATATCCTATAAATTGGCACTAAGGTTTCAAAATATTTTTATAATTGTTCCTCATCAGCTATTCATATGAAATAATATTAGGGGTAAGAAGGTAACTTGAGAAAGCGGGTATGATCGACTAATTGCGTAAAAAGAATATAGGTGTAGGTTTATAAGTGAAAACTAGGCAGTTTAACAAAATCACACCCTAAACATACTTCGTTCCGTCAGGGATAACAAGGATAACTGTAAGTTTGTAAAGTACTTACGACTGGTAACAAAAATATTTTTCGATATTTGAGTAGATTTTTAATGATACTTAGAAAACATTTTTATGTACAGGAATAACTGAAGTAACTTACAAAAAAATTATAAATGTTATTAAAGGCAAGAGATTCGTGCCGAATATTTGAAGAAACCATTAGTTTCCATTGTTTTTCTTTCATTATAAATTTTTTAAAATTATTATCTGTTCTTTCACGGAATAGTATACATTGAAAGTTAATTTAAAAACTTTATAAATTATTCGTTTCAAATTAGCTGTAAACGATGCACACAAAGAAGAGAAATTTAATAAATTCATCTTATGACTTTCGTTTTACAGCGGTTTCTTTATCGAGTATTCCCCAATTTCACCGCCAAAACGATTTTTCTACATTAAGAACATCTTATCAAGTAGCTACAGTAATGAAATTACTTATCAGCTAATTTTTGTTGTTATAATACAAGGTTCTCATAAATTAATAAACGAGAAATTTCTAGCCGGCTAAATTTTTAATAAAGCCAATGCCTATTTATGCTGTTTAAGTTTTGTGCTGTTTTATTTCTTTAAACATAATACCTATATAAATGTTGAAATTGTAAGCAAAATCTTAAAAAATGTATTTCAATCTGCAAGTGCCTAATAAAAAATTAAAGAGTTTTATTAAACTACCCCAGTTTAATCTTTAAAATATCCGCCTTCGGCATAATTTTATAAATAAGTGATAATAAAGAACTGCTATAGCCATCAATATGATTATAAAAACTACCTCGCTCAGCACATGTTCAACAGTATAAAAGTTTTATTTTATAGGCAACCTTAGAGAATTTTCCTTAAGTGTAAAATAGCCTCTATGCAAGTATACTTAATTAAAAGTTTACTTGAAATTTTAATTACATTCACAAGTAAAATTTAAATTAACTTGTAAGAATGTATACAGATTTTACGAGAATAATTTAATTAATTTAAAATGTTTAATAAGAGTTGAAATTTTCAATGCTTTTTGGAGGATTGCATAATATAACACCGGCTTACGTCAGCGGTTTTTGATATTTTAACTTCTTTGGACAATCACCAATTTCCTGATAAAATCCTCGGAGAACTAACGGAAACTGGTTTTATATCTTTCACATGCTGGATAATACATAATAAGTACTTTCCAAAGCGTTGAACAGACGATGATGAAGCTACACTCGCGAGTCAAACTTATTTATTATAAAGAAACATTGTGAAGTGATACTTACTTTGAATAATCTCTTTCTAGATTCAAATCTGTTTGAAACATAAGTTAAAATATTTTATTTAAGTAAACTTTCTTGAAAGGGTTATAACGGATTAGCTATCTTAGAGGTAGGCAAGAAAATTTAAGATTATATTTTTGTGTGATTGTTCAAGTTCGTATTTTAGGATTATATTTGCTGTAATATCTAATGCAATTCTAAAATTATAGTAATAAAATTAATTATTCTCAACTAATAATTTATTTTAAAACTTGACTTAAAGTAAAGCATAATAATTATTATTACTTATTATAATAAATGAATAATAGTATCTAGAATTTCTGTTAATATTTTTTAATAGATTTTTTAAATTAATTAAAATTATTATAATTAGTCAATCAAATACAAGAAAATCTACTATGTAAGTTAACTATTGCAGTGGTACCGTACCAATGGTACTTAATGATTCTGTGAACACTAACATAATTATTTCTTATAAATACTAGTAGGTACTTACCAGAGAATAGAACCTAGCGTAGTCGGAATTTGGTTGTAAAATAGACCTGCATAGATCTAGCGTTTATGCTTATTACATTCACTCCTGATTTCATTACCTAAATGGTTTAGCGATAATGCTTAAGGGTCGCTTTCATAAAGAACTTTAAAGTGGCTTAAAAATTTATTGGAAGAATTAGCGTCAAATGAAATAATGAAAATCTTCTATTTTAACCTATTTCTCTACTTAAATTTTAACGCCGGAAATTTTGCATATGGCTTCTTACGACAAATCGCTGAGAGGTTATTGTGACGAGGGTAAATTTTTTCTTCAGTTTTTCGATATTTAGCGCCGTTTTCGAGTTATTGCAATTTTAAAATCAAGGAAAAAAAATTCCTTTGGTGGAATCTCGTTGTTAATCCATTCATGCGCGTCAATGTGGGGACAACATTCGCAAAAACTCCCGACTAGCTCCAATTCTTGAGTGCAATACTCGTAGGTAACAGAAATTTTTTAATCTTAACAAATAACAGGGAAATATTAGCGGGTATTCATGTACTATAGTGTAAATACTCGGGTATTTCAGTTTTATGCCCATATTCACAAACGTTCGTAAAATTTTTAACCAACCGTTTAATTTTAAAAACCAATGCAAATATCTTTAGACGCATAATATATCAAACACATTTGTAGCTTTATGATTTATTTAGCTTTATTTAAACGTATGTATATAAATTTTAAGGTTAACGAATTTTAACGAAGTTTACCAAAATATAGAAGTGCAAAATGTAAAATGGCGCCACCAATCGGTTACTTTTGAAACACTGATCTAGAATAATAACTAACTCTGATTTGAAAATGATCAATGTGAGAACAAATCTGTAGTTTAAAAGTTCTTAAAATAGGCCTGGTGTGCTGACATCGAAAATTACAGTGTTCCACGATTTCCATACAAATTGAGCCGCGTCAGCGTTTCACATAAACCAACCTTAAGGACGAATAACGTCTTAAAAAGTTGTTTCATGATCTATAATGCAGTTTTTATAAATACTGTTTTAGTTAATATTAAATCTGAATTAAATCTGCTTATTTGTTAATTTGTAAATAAGAAAACGTAAAAGTAAAGGGGAAAAGATATGAGATATGATTCCTCCTTTGTAAATATTTGAGTAGTAATATAATGTCTTTGATATAATATAATAATTAATTGCTTTTATGAGAACTTCCGAAAACTGTAATTTGGTCTTTGTAAAGAAACTTTCAAATAGTAGCAATGGACTTATTAGTTAAAATTGTTTTCTGTACTCGTATTACATTTAAATATTTAAGAATGTTTATATTATTTTTAGATTACTATTTAAATTAAAGCGCAGATATACTTAAAATATACCACAATATTATACATACATCTATATAAAAATTTATATTACTAAAAACGACATTCAATCAATTTCCCAAAGAATGAACAACAAACAAAAAATAAATAACATGGTTAGAACTCCGGTATCTTGATTTGATTTAGAAAATATCTACAGGAACGAAAATTAAGTTATATTAATTTTGTCTTTCTTTTGAAACAAAAGCGGTGTACGAAAAAAGTATTTTTTAGTGCTATATATGAAATCCACTCAGAATAGATAAAAGCGAGTTAAATAAAAAAAATTGGGTTAACTCAACATACATATAAAACGAATTACTTAAAATCTTTAGCAGATTTGATAAAAGCAAATTTCATTCCTTTTGTTACATTGCTTCGATAGGTTAAATACAATTTTTTTTACTTATTATTCGTAAATGTGTATTATGATTGTACCTGGTTAGATGACCTGGTTAGCTCTGCAGAGCATCCATGTAAGACCATACAAAATAAAACATTTTAGGTGTTATACTCTCCAGTTGATATATGTATATTATATGTATCGCGTAAACTCGAACATCACAGGTTTTAGAAAACATTTTTTAATGATATTTTAGATTTATTTGTAAAATATTAAGAAACACAATTAATAATCACAAATTAATGCTTACCTTGTTTAAGTAGTGCGCTTATTTGTTTTGCAATTCTTTTCTACAATACTTGTAATCGGTTATTAAATAAATAATACATTTTAATTAAATAAAGTTGTTTTAATCTTAAATTTACATTTAATGTAGGTATTGTGTGAATATCTTTTCGTAATTCTGCTAAAAGCAATAGGGGTGATGTAGTTATTCGGTTTGCGAAAATAAAACAAATTAATTATTTAACATTGTAGGTAATAATTCATTATAGTTTTACATAATTAAAAAATAAAAGTATTAAATAGGTATTCTATTTTAGTTATTTAAATTTATTTTACATTAATGTGTGATATAATTATATTTAGATATTAATTTAAATCTTATATACAATTATTATTTACTAAATATGGTAATTTACATCAAATTAACAAAAAAATTTAGATTTAAATTATTTAAATATTTACATATATTTCAGTGTATTGCACATCATAACACAATTAATATTATTAATTATTATTATTACAATAACAAAATTATTTTAATTACACAGGTATTTGAGATAAATACAATTTAAATTCTTAGAAGTAAATAATATTTTTCCAGGTCATGTATGTAGAGGTATATTATAATATATAAATAATTTATATTTCAAATGTTCTTATTGGAAATGTTGATAAGGTGCACAAAATGATTTTTAACGCTGGAACGATTACTGAAACAAAATCGATTGTTAGTTTACTTTGTTATAATCTAAATACAATAATATTAGATAATTGATTCAAGTTTATTTGAAGAGTATATTTTTTGACGATCTATTAGGTATTTTTTTTTATAAAATCATTATTTCTGCCATGCAATTTTCGGTAAAGTAAATATTTTAAATTTCACCTCGGAATCTGTGCTGCACATCTAATTTTACTTGGATAAACTTAATTTGATAAAATTAAAAGTTCATTGTGTCTTTTTGCAAGAGGTTTATTATACAAAAAGAAGGTGCTACTCAATACTTTGAAATATAAGATTATTAGTCAATCAGTTTGAAAACTTCAAAAACATAAAGAGAAATGTTTAATTGTTCAAATGTAGTAATAAAAAAATATATTTCTGTAAGTTTATTAGTTTGTTTTTAATTTTCAAAAAAAAGTGGAGTTGTTTCATCACATATATCATAACTCCCCCGGGAAGGTAGCTAGGGCATTGCAATTTTCATCAAAAATTTTCAAAAAATTCAATTAAGCAATGGTGCAAATAGCAAAGTTTTTCCTTCGGTAGAATTAAAGAGTGACTGAAAGGGTTAATGTATCAAATTTACCTATCTGAAAAACAGCCGATATTGTATTACAATCAGGTTAAGATAGTTAAGCATTAACAATGTTCATTCCTGTAGGGAAAAATTCTCGTTAGTCGTTAAATATGGATATATAGGTAATGCATGTGCGTTAATATCTTTCCTCTCAAGGCAACAAATGTCAAGGGAAAACATGCGAAGCATGAATGCTCGCGTATAATGACATTATTTAAGTTTAAAAGATTATTAGTTTTTTTTCAATGTTAAATAATCGATCCATTTCTTTATTCTATAATATAATTAAAATTATAATATAATTAATGAACTAATTAATATACATACAAACTATTAAAAAAGTTAAAATGTTTAGTTTCCCAATTTAATATGTGAAATAGATAAACGCACACTCATGATTTACACAATTCTACACAATTCTTACAATTCTACTATTGTAAACTGTATTTAAACAAAATTATGCCTCATAATTTTTATGTACACCTATATACAGATACTTATAAAGAACCCAGACACTCCTATATTAGCAATGTAAATTGTACATTTTGAAAACTTCGTTTGTCATATAAAAATCAAATTTACAGTAAAACTTTTCAAAAATTTTTTGTTGTTAACAGTGATTTAAGGAAGACTTGCTCTTATGGGAGTTTTATTAAAAAGTCACTGTCAATGGTGCTATATAAAAAGAGAAAAATGTATAGGAACCAAAATGAAAGGAATAAAATTTGCAACAAAAATGTCTGAAAAGTTTTCCTATAAAATTGATATTTATATGAGAAAAAAAAGTCTTCATTCACATCAAATTACTAACGGATTCTTTCCATAGTGTTTGGAAGTTTTTTTAAATTCCTTTTAAATTAATTTTTATCTATCTTACAATATAATCTAACTATTGATTGTTTTCCTTTTCAAGCGATAACAATCAGGCAGGTTAAATTCTACAATATTCATTTTCCGAAAGTAAAATTCTTTTAAATTTATGTTTTGTTTTGAAACACTTGATAAGAATTTTAGAAAATAGTACATCAATTAAAAAATATGATAAGCTGTTTTTCAAAAATATTCTTAAGAAAAGTTTTCTTCTAAATTCTAACCATCGATCGAGAAGGTTTGAATGTTTGAAGCCTGTTTAAAGCATTTTTTTAATTTCCACTTTGTTTGAAAAATATTAATTTTTCACTAAAAACGGTTTAGTGATTTTTTCAATAGTTTGAAATAATCTAAAAAACTAGATTTAACCCTTTTATTGTCTAAAATCAACGGATTTCGAGTTATGAATTACACTAACATAAGTTAAACAATGTTGAAATATTCGATCTTTTTGTTTTTTGTTGTTTTAAACGAAACAAATAGGAAATTTATAATGGACTATAACTTTCGTCTAGTAAACATCTTTGAAAAGCCAATTTATTTCAGAGAAAATAGTAAACAAGGCAGGTACAAAACAAAAAATTAAATTTAGTAAATTTTTATTTGCATTGTAATATTATTTTATTGATTAACGTTAAACATGATTTAAATAAATCTTCAAAATAACCACTTTCGTTTTCATACGCACATTTTGGGTTTCAACTAAAAGATTTTTTAAATGAAGCATATCCTGAAATTTGAGCACCAAGTGACTCTTAACGAAAGAGGAAATGTTACAAACAATACTATACAAGATGTTTTAACCCTTTAACGCTCTCTGGCAAAGAGTATTACCAGTTCGCAATAAACGAGAAATCTTACTTTTTTCATGTATAAAATTATTTTTAAACACTATTTGAATGTGCAATAGGGATTGTGGATGTCGTCTTTTACCACTTGTGATAAAGATATCAAATTTCAATCGTTTATCTAGAATCTGGAGGACCGATATTTCTTACGGCCAATTTCACAATCGATAGTCAAAACCTAATGTTGACTTGCAGGTTAACTTGAACTTTGAGATGTGGCACAGTTTCACAACCAAATTTCGAGCTTTGGTCTGCTTACCGCCAGTTGACCATAGGTTTAGAAATGTTGCCACCTCTATCCCGTGTTTATTTGTCTGCCATTTGCCATATTTTAAACTTTTGAGTTTGATAAATATTTATCAACTGAATATTCGAAGTTTGTACTCTTGTACATATACTATTTGTATACAGTATATTATAATGTTTATTCCGAATCACAAATTTATAACCTTAAAAAATTACCCGCATCAAGCTAGCGCCGCCACCTTTACAAAACCAAAAAAAAATATATGGA
Organism: Cantharis nigra; assembly: GCA_958510845.1. Lineage (NCBI taxonomy): Eukaryota > Metazoa > Arthropoda > Insecta > Coleoptera > Cantharidae > Cantharis > Cantharis nigra. Next base: position 37,039,858 of record OY294028.1, on the reverse strand, counting down.
GAATTTGTGGCTAATTTGTGGCTAATTAGTTGCCGCAATCGCGAATTTGTTGCTCTTACCGTTCGCGAATTACAGCCATTTGAAAGGTGGCGGCGCTAGCTTGATATCAAGCCAGCGTCGCCACTACTGAAAACTTATTAAAAACAAAAAATGTGCATATAGGAATTTGTGGCTAATTAGTTGCCGCAATCGCGAATTTGTTGCTCTCACCGTTCGCGAATTACTGCCATTTGAGAGGCGGCGGCGCTAGCTTGACATCAAGACAGCGTCGCCACCACTAAAAGCTTATTAAAAAGAAAAGAAAAGTATATGGGAATTTGTGGCTAATTCGTTTCCAAATTTATGAGCCAAAAACCTAATTATAATAATTAGTTAAGGGGGGGGGGGTTATGGAAACCCCAAAACCATTCTTTTATATGCGGCCCTGGATAATAATATTAATTAGTAGGCAGCATTATACATTGCAAAGTTGTAAATTTAATTGAGCGTCAAAATATTAAGTTTAACTAAATTTTTAAAAATATAATTTTAATTATTCAAAAAGCGCTTTAAAAACAATTTTTCATTTGTAACAGGGTGGAACCAGAAATATTTGAAAGACATGCTAGAAATTATAGAAAACGGGGGGGGGGGGGGCGAAGAGAAGATATACATAGTAATTAGTAGTTATTAGAGAATCTGTCATGATGAAGATTGAAATAAAGTTATACTATCGCATTATCACAATAGATTCTCCAATAATACTACTATATTGTTGCAACTTAATTTAATTTTATCTTTTAAATTTAATAAATTTAATCTAAAATTTTAAATTTAATTTAAAAAATAAAATTAATTAAAAAAACTAAAATAATATTTGAAGTAAATTAGTAAAAAGTAAACACAGATATATTAATAGTCCGATCAATTTAGACATAAAAATAGTGGTCAAATAACAAAAATTGCCGGAGAGCCAAATTTTGGTGGAGAGCTGGGGTTTACCATTGCAAATAAAGTTTTAAAAATTTCCATCGATCCTATGTGTGCTACAAAAGTTATTTGGAGTCAAAGGTCAAAATTTGAGGTTTTTTGGATTTTTATCGAAAACTGTAAGTTTTATCAAAAAAAAAACTCAAACCAAAGTTGTAGATCTTAAAATTTTCTACAAAAATGGTTTTTATGATTTTTTTTCTAAAAGTTGCCATTCCTGAGATATCGCGATTCTAAGGGGTGACTGTAAACTGGGCCAAATTTAGAAAATGGTAAACTGGGCCAAAGGCACTTGTAACTAAAATTATGAAAGTGGTAAACTAGGCCAAAGGAAAATTTAAAATAAAAGAATGGATGCAGGCAGGGTATGCCGGTGTGAATTCTTTTTGATATTATTTCAAAAATAGTATATCAGAAACAAACTGTAGGTAGCCTACCGACCGATCTATAGCCTCACGCCCAATCTACATTTTCTCGCAGATTTATTTGTTTTTAGCTTATTTAGTTTAATTTCCTATAGAAGTAGCGGAAGATTTATGTTTATAGGGTTCTAGGACATTTTGCTACCACTTCTACTTTCTTACTAAACTTACATAATTCATTCAAGTTACGGCGAATCCGAGATTTGCCCTGGTTGCGCCAGCCAAAACTGGCCCTACGCTACCCTCCGCTGCGCTCCGGGCCGTTTTGACTGGCGCTTAACTCGTTAAAAACATGCCTGAAGTCAATCCACCTCGACTGGGAGGCCCCACCACGACTGGGTAGCCTGCCATATTCCTTAAAATAACATTGAGTTTTTTAAAATTCAGCTTATTTAAAAAATTCTGCCTTTGGCCCAGTTTAGCATTTTCAAAATTTTAGTGAAATTTGGTTTTGGCCCAGTTTACCATTTTTAAAATTTTAGAAATATTTGTCTTTGGCCCAGTTTACCACTTTCAGGTAATTTTTTTGGTCCAGTTTACATTACCCCATTCTAAGAGTCACATTATACATGATATGCACATTATATAAAGCTGCTTTACTCACTGATTCATCAATTCGAGTGAAAATGTTTGACCACTTCTAGATGTCGTGGAAAGCTGAAATTTTGCATACCTGTTGGGTTACTGGAACAACCACCCAGAAAAATCGAAAAAGTTGAAAAAGTTACCCCCGAACCCTTCTGCGAGGGTTGAAAAGTTTTTGCTAAATGCGGTTGCATCGCCGTTATTTGGCGTCGGATTTTAATTTTCTAAAAAGTTTTGAAGTCGTCGTGACGGCGGCATAATAGAATAGCCAGACGTTTTTCAAAGCCACGTAGGTAGAGGGGATTCAGTTCGTGGCTTATTATATGACGCTGGTTTGATGTCAAGCTAGCGCCGCCACCTCTGGAATCGCTGTAATTCGCGAACGGTGAGAGCAACAAATTCGCGATTGCGGCAACTAATTAGCCACAAATTAGCCACAAATTCCTATATGTATATATTTTGTTTTTAATAAGATTTTAGTGGTGGCGGCGCTGGCTTGATGTCAAGCTAGCGCCGCCACCTCTTAAAATCGTTGTAATTCGCGAATGGTGAGAGCAACAAATTTGCGATTGCGGCAACTAATTAGCCACAAATTAGCCACAAATTCTCCATATATTTTTTTTTGGTTTTGCAAAGGTGGCGGCGCTAGCTTGATGCGGGTTAAAAAATTGACAGTTGACAGTTAACAGTTAACCTCGAGTTAACTCAACAAACTTCTGTGTGTTAAAGATATCAGCACTTAACGCAAGGTTTCCCTCAGACCAGCGATTGTGAAACACTTTTTTATAGGTTAAGTTATGGTTAGCACTAAACTGCAGGTTAACCAGACATTGTGAAACCGGCCGTTAGTGGTATAACAGGTATAGCAGAGCGCATTCACGCCTTTAAAACTTTTCTATCTTTGCCCTTCGTAAAAGCCCTTTGTAATTCTTTTATTTGTGAAAATAAAATTAAAATATTTAAATAAATAAAATTAAATTATTTTTAAATTATTCAATTGATAAATTTTCATCCTTGGTTGACGATTGAACTTAAGACTACTTTATACAAATCTAGCATTCAATTTATTTCACGAACTGGTTGTCCTTACATTCATCAACTCGCGGTAAGATACAAAATTTATAAACTTCGTAAAATTAAATTTTTCTAACAAACAAAATCAAAAATTTATGTAACATCCCCCTGTACATAACAATTCTACAATACACAATATACTATATTAAGCGTTAAAAAAGTCTTTGCTTGAAAATAAATTAGAAATGATACTTATATTTCTACAGACGAAAAGATCATGAGTCGAAATCTTCCACGTTCAATTACTCAACAATGGTTGTACTTAGATATAAAATTGTAAAGTGTTTCTTACGGAAAACTTTATGTACTTTAATTTTGTACTGAAGTATTTCAACCGATAGAAATCGAGGCAATTCATTTTTTTTAAATATTAGTTTTAACTGGTTTTGTTCTATAAAGGCTCATACACAATTAGTCTGTAACAGTAACGAGAACGGGAACAGCAAAAAGATAAAATACATGTATTCAGGTGGGTCCATTCACAATTAGCGGGAACGGGAACAGAGACGATTTAACTTTTATTGCTATGGTTATGCGCATGGGTAAACTGTAAAAAGTCAAAACTGTCAAAAGTTTAGCCAATGAAATATCTTTATAAAGCTTCCGTTACTGTTCCCGTTCTGGTTTATTGTGAACCGACGATTAATTTCGTTCCCGTTCCCGTTCTCGTTTCCGTTCTCGTTACTGTTTCTGACTAATTGTGTATAAGCCTTAACTACTAACGGACAGAATCTATCCATGCGGAACTTAGGGTCCTTATTTAAAAGGTCAAAAAGTAGATGTAGGTATACAAAAATTTAGCTTTTTTCAACTAATATTACAGGTCTCTATATATGGGAGGGACAACTTTGGTTTAGGTGTATAGTACGACGCAACATTTTTATTTTCGTTTTACAAATTAACGGGTACCTATAGTATATAAAAGAAAAGTATAGTAATCCACTCAAAAATCAAAAATCGAAAATTTGGGATTTAAAATGTTCCTTATTATGCCCTGATAAGATTTTGAAAAAATTTAGTTGAATGTTTGTCTGTATGTTAGTGTGTCAGTATGTGTGTGGTTGAAGTATAAAAAGAAATAGTATCAATCGGACAGGTTGAACTGCGAAACCAAATGTCATGTAATTTCAAATTTGGAAAAGTGCATCATAACTAAACTTAGAGACCAGGCGAAAATGGTCAGAATTAATTGAAAATTGCGGAAATGATGAACAAAATAAAAAAGTTCAAGTGTTAATAATTACTTTTGGACCAGCATTTCTTTTACCGTTTTGTTCAATTTGATTGACATAAATTAAATGTGCAGTTTTATGTCGATGGTTCGGAATGTTTCCCTACAGGAATGAATATTGTGTTAATATTGTAAGTTTAAAAGTTTATATAAAATTAAATGTAAAAAATAGCACTTGATTTGATATTAATTAATTGTACGAAATAAATCGAATGTTGGATTTAATATTAAATTAATGGTCAAATAACTTTTGAATCTGTTTTTTGTTGACAATCTATTATATTGGTGTTAAATTGATGAAAAACAGAAGATATTTTCACAAAGTCCGGAAACCAGTACGGTAAGCATCTAAGTAATATGAAGTTGTACTTTTAGTATTGTGGAAATATAATAAACGAAACTTCAATCATTAGCAGTATCGTTAATTTTCACGACTTAATAATTTTAGTTAAAACCTTTTTGAATCATATAATGGTATACTCTGGAATGAACTAAACTTTTGTATTTAACAATAATAATTTAATACATTAAAAGTTCTTTAAAGATATTTGCCAAAATTACATTATTACTTATATAATATTATAATAATATTATGTAATATAAAAAAATTAACCTCTATCTGGCTCACTAACGTTCACTCTAAACCCCTATATATACAAACATAACCTTCAGGTGGGGTATATTTCGTTGAAGAATTTTTGAAACTAAATACCAAAAGGGATATAATATTAGGTATTATTATTATTATTAATAAATTAGAAATGCCAGTCAAAAGCTTTAATGTTTCATCAACGTCCCAATCTAACCAACATACTTATTAGTCCTGGAGATCACATGCATTTTTTTGAAGTGGTTTTATAAAACTTAGAATAATATTTATTCGTTAGTTTAAGTTGTGCTGAAAACGAAATTGCGATTCTGGCTGTGGCTTTCCCGTCGCTATGGCATGGCGTCGCGACGCTCAGCGTCTTATTGTAAGGTTACAATATGTAACCTTGTTACATATGTTGAAGTTATTTAAAATGAAAAAAGAATCTCGGGTTGAGTGGGAATGCAAATCAAACACTTATATCATGTACGTCAACGTTTCGGAGCTAACTATCATCATCATCATCAGGACTAGATGGAAAAGAGCATATAATTAGTTCTAAGAGTACAATCAACAAAATTGCAAACACTCACCGACAACACAATAAGATGGTAATCGTTTGATGTAAGCATATATAAGGGAAAAGTAAAGCAATGGCAATGCAGAAATCACGATCAACGAAGTCCAGTTGTATAAATTGTACAACTTAAACTAACCAATAAATATTATTCCAACTTTTATAATATCACCTCAAAATAATGCAAGTCTATAGGGCTATAATGTAGTATATTATTTTTATGATATTTATTTGGTGGGAAGGCAGTTTACCCCTCTTTGGCAGTTACCCGTTCGCCGATATCATAATTCACATCTAAATCCGAAGCCTATACTTTTTATTTATGCGAACTTAATTAGAATATCAGAACCAATAGTATTGGGTTCATTAAAAAAAAGTCAAATTCTGTAATAGTTGAAATTCGAATATCTGTAGTTTTGTTGGTTGTTACCATTATGTGATATTAATAAATAATATTATATTTTATTTTTGACCATAATTTGACAGTAATGATTTATGGACATTAATGATGGGCTCGGTTTTTAAAATTTGGAACCAGGCATATCTCCTAGTAGAGGTTAGAATCGGCCGTAGCACACTTAACATTTTTAGTACTCTGTTGTTTATCAGCAGTACCTTTCAGAGCTAATAGAAGTAAATTTTTAAATTTACAATAGTTTTTTTGGGTTTTGCTTGTTATATACCTGAGATATGCTTGTTGATGGTCTACATATCTGTAATTATTGTTTAATATATTTATTAAAACCGAATGGATACAGGATAAAATCCTAAACGATAAAAGAATTGGAGAGCTTGAAAGTAAACTGGAAGCGGTTGAATATAAAATGGAGCAGCAAGAAAGAGAAAAGCGAAGGAACAAGCTGATAATAAGTGGACTGAGATTTGAAACAGAAGAAAATAATGTAATGAAGGAGAAGATGGAAAGATTTATAAAGGAAAACCTGCAAGTGGAGGTAAAATTAACAACGATGTACAAAATAGGAGAGAAGAGAAACGTTATCGAAGTAGAAAATTGGGGGAAAAAGCTGGAAATATTGAAAAATAAATCTAAATTGAGACGCCTGAACAATGAAAAAGTATACATAGATAATGACCTGACAATCTTGGAAAGAAAAATACAGACAACAATAAAAGAACGAGCAGAAGAGATGAGAAAAGCTGGTAAAAGAGTAACAATGGGATACCAGAAACTTGTATGCGAGGGTAATGTGTGGAAATGGGCAAATAAAGAAGGCTGCTTGCGGGAGGTGCCAAAAAACTGACCGGCTTTAATGAACTTGGAAAACCTAAGACGGACCGGCGTGAAAATGGAATAAATGATGTGGAAATGTGGAAAATTGCTACCTGGAATGTAAGAGGATTAAATGGTAAGGAAGCAGAACTATTGTATGAATTTAACGAACAGAACTTGGATATATTAACATTAACTGAAACAAAAAAAGGGAAAGGGAGAGATGATGATTAATGAGCACTTGTTGTTTTACGGAGGAGTACTAATTGAAGAGAGAGCAGCAGCAGGTGTGGGCTGTATGATTAGCAAGAACTTGATTAATTATGTTAAAAAATGGAAGGCCTTTTCTGAAAGAATTCTTACAGTAGAAATAACAGATAAAGATGAAGATACCAGCACAATAATCGTAGTATATGGACCTAATGAAGATGAAAAAGTAGAGATAAAAAATAAATTTTGGGATGAGCTGAATCTAGTGATAAAAAACTGTCAAGGAAAGATATATATGGCGGGAGATTTCAATGGAAGAGTAGGCAGAAGTAGTTCTGACTCACAAGTAGTAGGAAAACATGGAGAAGAGAGAAAAAACAATAATGGTAAAAGACTAATAGAATATTGCAAATTGAATGATCTGATAATAACGAACACCTTCTACAGCCATAAAGATATACATAAGTACACAAGATACGGCAAGGAAAACAAAGAAAGATCAATAATTGACTATATATTGGTTGAAAGAAAGAATAGAAGAGAAATAAGAGATGTGAAAGTTAAAAGAGGACCAAATATAGGTAGCGATCATTATATGGTAGTCGCAAAGATTAAAAAGAGGAACAGCGGAAAAGAACAAATGCGGAAAACTAACGCAATAACAACTGAATACAGAACAATCAAAACATACAAACTAAGAAAGGAAGAAATGGCACAAAAATACGAAGAGCTTGTTACAAAAAAAATAAGAGAAGAGAAATCAATAACAAAACATACAAATCTAGAAGACTTGTGGAATATATACTAGACCACACTTATGGAAGCAGCAAGAGAAGTATGCGGAACATTGAGAGTTAAAAATAATAAAAAACAAACTGCATGGTGGAATGAAAATATTAAAGAACAGATAAAAATCAAAAAGGAAAAATGGAAAACATTGTTACAACATAGAAACGAAGATAACTACGGCGAATACAAAAACCAAAGACGAAATGTAAAAGAGATGGTAGAGATTGCCAAAAGGGAATGTTGGAGCAAATTTGCAAAAACAATGGAAACGAATAGCAAAGAAAACCAAAAACTTTTTTATAAAACTATGAAAAATCTAAAATCAGAAAAATGTCCCCACACCATAACAATAAGAGATAAAAATGAGAAGTTGATCGTGGAGGAAGATAAAGTTATGGAAAGATGGAAAGAGTATTTTATGACGTTGTTATGCGACACAGAAAGACAAAATACAAGAACAGAAGGAATGGATTGCAACGAGGAAAATGAAACAAAAACTATATACGGCGAATTAGATTTGGAGGAAGTACAATATGCTGTGAAATCGATGAAAAATGGGAAGGCCCCAGGCCATGATAAAATAACAGCAGAAATGATGAAGAGTGCGGGGTCGGAAGGAATGAAATTGTTTTGGAAGATATGTAACAAAGCATGGAAAGAGGAAGAGGTACCGGAAGATTGGAGAATTGGGATTATACTACCTATACATAAGAAAGGCGATAGAAGAGACTGTAACAACTATAGAGGTATAACACTACTAAGTACTGCTGTGAAAGTATATGAAAAGATACTAGAAAAAAGATTAAGAGCATATGTGGAACCTACCCTAGAAGAGGCCCAAAGTGGATTTAGAAAAGGTAGAAGTGTACAGGATCATGTATTCAGTCTAAAGCAGATCATACAGAAGACATTGAAGAGTGGTACAAGTGCGTGTTTTGCATTCATAGATTTGGAGAAGGCATTCGACCGTGTGCAAAGGCATAGAGTATGGAGCATACTTAAAAAACGAAAAGTATGTGGAAAACTGATACAAACAATAAAGAGCTTATACCGAGAAAATTACAACTATGTCAGTACCAGAAATATGAAATCCGAGAAATTCCAAGCACAACAAGGATTAAGACAGGGAGGAGTAATGAGCCCTGTATTATTCACGATATTCCTGGACAAAATAATGAAAGAATGCCAGAATGAAATGAAGAAACTAGTAGTGGGTCATAGAAACATGCAAAAGGTTGAAGTTGTAGAATGTGCATTTGCAGATGATATGGGTATCATATCAGGAAGTGAAGAAGGACTACAGCATAACTTAAAGGTATGGAAAGGAAACTACAAGAAAATGGAATGAAAATAAATAAAAGAAAAACTAAAGTAATGGTAACATCTCTTGAAAAAATAACACCAAGCATCACGATTGAGGGTGAAAGCATTGAACAAGTTGAGAACTTTAAGTACCTGGGAGTGATCATACAAAGTAATGGGAAACAAGAAAAGGACATAGAGGAAAGATGCGAGAAAGCGATAAAAATGTACCACTCTGTCAACAAAAAGTTTATAAGAAAAAAAGAAATCACGAAGAAAACAAAGATTACCGTGTTTAAGACAATATTTAGGCCAATTTTAACCTACGGAAGTGAATCATGGGTCCTGAATTCACCACTGAAGAGCAAAGTACAGGCGATAGAAATGAAATACCTGAGAGCTGTGCAGGGCATCACTATGATGGACAGAGAAAGAAATGTGGACATAAGGCAGAACCTACAACTACAGTCAATACAGAAATATGTGGAAGAGAGACAACTGGGATGGTGGGGACATTTACAAAGAATGAATGAAGACCGCCAGACTAGAAAAATATGGAAAGCCAAAGAGGGGCGCTGAAGAAGGAGAGGTAGACCTCAGGAAACATGGGATGGGACTATAGAAAAAATAATCAGCAATAGAGGCACTACAATACAAGAAGCAGAACAACTGGCTAAAGACAGAAAAAAGTGGACGCACTATGTGAAATGTGTGGGTAGTGATGATATAGTTGAGACTTTACACCCTACACCTTATAGGTAATAAGGGTTATGATTATATACATATTGTCGTGTAATCTGGGGAAGGGTGTATAAATATAAAAAAAATGTACTGGAACCCCGACCAATTACCACACTATTGAGCGATGAGACTCTTTAATTGAATTATTAAATTTTATTTAAAGTGGAACATAAATTAAACTGATAAATCGACCACACGTTTATGATAATCACTTTATTCCTGATATCCATTAATTTATAACTTTCAATATCACAAATTTTCATTCAAATTTATTATTATGAATCCGAATTTTCGTCCAAATAAAAGTTTAATTTCAAAAATCTTTAATCTACCAATCCAAATCCAATTTTAAAAAAAACACTAATCATCCAAAATAATTCAAACTTGGTCCAATTTTTGAATTAATAAATTTCAAATAAATCAAAAACCAACTCACGCAAAATCAAAGGTTTATTCGCAAAATTACAATAACTTTAAACCAAATTTAATTCAGACAAAACTTCTTCTCAACCGCTCATGGCGGCCATTATCGGCAAAAAGCCCCGTTTATACCGCTAGTCGGCGCCAGCTCTAACAAAACTGCGGCAAAACGAGAGATTCAAAATAATTCACACTTTCAAAATTAATTCAATTATTTTACATCAAAATATAAAATTTCCAAATTAAACAAAAACTTCAATGAAGGATTTTGGAACATGACAATATATATTTATTTGAGTAACAAATTATAGTGACTCATAATTTTTATATAATATTTTTATGTTAACCGAATAAAAATTACTGAATTGCATAAACAAATGAAATCATATATTATATTATTGCATTGACCATCCCCTATCAATGCTTTAGTATCAAATAGGCTCTGTACTCTTATAATTCCTAATCACTTTATAAATTTGTGGAACAATACAAACTTGATACTTTAATTCACATTAGCGAACATTCGTTTCTCTAGCAGTACTCTACGACAAGGATACAGCATCAATCTCCTTTAATTACCTACAGCTTGTATGTTCGTTGAAAAAATATTAGTTTGCCTATATAAAAATATTAGGTCACGCTTGTTTTAAATACTTTGCGTTGCGTTGGTTGGTGCGAAATGTTTATCATGTAAGTATGTATTAATTTTTTTATGGGCAGTAAGCGTGTATGAATTTTTTATTATGTTATGAGCATAAATTGAAAACCGCTTTGTATCAACAAGGTTTGATTAAAAATTAGATTGATTAGTACATATTAAATTAATCACTGCTTGAACTGGTAAACGTAAATTTGAAATACAATAGACCGGTTTGTTTAATTAAATTTAAAGTTAATTTATTGATAAATTGATTTAAATTTCAGCCAAGTTAAAATGAGAAATATCTGAGAAACTGCTTTATTCGAGTTAAAACAGCAAGATGTGTAAAGAAACTAATTTAAAATTTAAATCCATTTTTTAACTTATTCTTTCCTAGACTGAACGTGTAAAGCACTTCAAGTTTTCTTGTTGAAATCGATTGAATTAAACGAATTCAATTACGGACTTAAAAATCCAAGCAATTTAACATTAAATTCAATCTTTTGTAAGTAGTAAAATAGCAAAATAATTATTTTACGTTGTATTCACACTTAAATAATGAAACACTGTAAATTTACCTGCAATTAATTTATAAATTTAATACCGTTTTTGTTTGCACGATTTTTTATATAATTTTTAAAAAGTTTAATACATTTTAAACACTAATATTCACAGTTATTAAATTTAAAGATGTAGTTTAAAAAATAATTTTTAAAAGTGTCTCACATGGGTTTAGTTTTAATTAATATTTACACTCAATAATTAAAAATTTTAACAATTTTTAAGTTCCGAATGTTAACTCAATCCAACACTAAGGTGTTATCACTAATATCACGTTATGGTAATAACTTTTACAAGTATTCACTTTTGTGTTTAAATATTAACGCTTACTAATGTAGTATTAAGTTTCCTTATTATGGTCCCACAAGAGCAACAAAAACACTAAGAAAGCAGGCCGATATGGGATACTCCAGTCTCAATTGCCCCCCATGTTGCATTGCAGCTGGATGTTCTCCTGAAACAACATAAAAATTTAATTATTAAATTTCACCAAACATTATAAGTACAATATTATCTTTTAATATTAATATGTTTTAGTATGGTATTTAATTTCTTTTCCAAAGCTTTAAAGCTCGTTTCCAGTTAAATTTAAAATAAAACCATTATAATAAATGTGATATTTTATTTAAATTTTAATTATTATCTCTAGTACCTAGTCACTAGTTAGAAGAGTCAGTAAATATTAGTATATTGTTGTAGTAGGATAAAATGTTGGACGTTTAGAGAGTTTGTAGAGTTGATTGATATTATTTGTTATACATTAAACTGCGATCAGTCGGCGGAAATAAAGAGATTCTAGCTTCAATTATTGTTTACAATCTGAGTTGATAAATCTGGGGCATCTTGTTTACAATTCAACTTAGTTTGATTCTAAGCTAGACAAAACAAAAATATTAGCAAATCAAACTTCAGTTTGACAAATTTAAAATTTGAAATTAATTCTTAAATTTTATAAAATTTGGAAAAATTTTACATGTAAACTTAGTAATCAAAGTTAGGAACTAAGGTAGATCTTGAGTTACCTTAGATAATGCACAAAATAAGCATAAACACTAAAGCGTCGTTCTCAGCTAAATTAACGTGACACAACATAGCATAGCATAACTTAACACAACAGTTAAAATAGATTGAAACATAGTACATATATGTGTTCATAATGACTTTTGTCATTTGTCATTTTTAATTTTGAACACACACATATGTTGTAATGTATGTTAACTGTTGTGTTAAGTTATACGCAATGCTATGTTGTGTCACGTTAATTGGCCGACAACGACGCTTAACTTCCCTGAAATGCTAAGTTGTAAATTGAACGCATTTTTACTTAACTTGACTTCAACTTAGGTTAGATTATCTTCTTGTTTTAGTAATAGAACGCAGTAACTGTTTAAGATTCGCACGATATTTCGAAAACACAATTGACTGAAGATAAAAGCTTTTTTAACTACTTTTGTAAAAAAATCTTGTTCTGTATGGTTGAAACGGAAAAATTTATAATACAGTAGAACCCCTCTATGACAGATCAAGGGACCAGCCTACTTACTCGTTATAAGCAGATTTTCGCTATAAACAGTCAGTTTATCATGTAAACAAAAGTCAAGGGACTAAACTTTTACTCTTTATAGCCGATAAATCGATATAACCGGACTCGTTATAGAAGGGTTCTACTGCATTTCATTAGAATATGAAAAATATAGAACATATATAAATATATATAAACATTGGTAAACGGTTGGTAAATCCACAAAGAACATTTTCTAGTATCATTATTAGGTTGGTGCCAAAACGAATTTGAAAGACTAAAAATAAGAAACAAAATAACAGGCAAGGACCAGGTGGAAAATGTTGTTGAGGTTCCAAACAGTGGAAATGGTGAAATGGGGATGCAGTTTAGGGGTTGAAAACGGTTTTTTTGCGATTTGCGGCGAAACGTGACCTCCTAGCGGAAAACGTTCAATACAAAAGTTGTAGATAATAAAAAAATCTAAAATTTTACAAACTTTTGTGCTGACACGTAAGTTTACCTGTATGATGTGTTGAATTTGATATTTTATGTAAAACTTTGGTAGTTTACTCTGATGATGATCGAATAAAAGATCGAAACCGGATGGTAAAAAGAGTTGTTTTACGATAAATATACCACCAAGTCACATAGACCATTTTACAGTAGACATTATACAAATACAAATGACACACACATATAGACCTTCGAAATACAAAAAAACATCAAAACAATTCTTTGCAGTTTGGTATAATGGGCTCAAGTCAGAAAACATAGTTTTGAGTAAACCGCAATTTATGTATTGTGTACTTCTATATCTTTACATCTCTATATCTCATGAATGAAAAGAAGTACATCTAACTTCTTGGGTATCAATCGAAAGAGCATTTAAAATAGACTTAATTTCAGCATTAAAAAAATTTTGTCAATTTTTGACTTAAACCCTTTATATCAAACTGCATGGAATTGTTCGTGGAAGATAAGGGTATTTTTTTCAGAAGTCGTCTTCTGAACTGCGAAAAAAGCATGCTTATTTGACACCAAACAAGACATACTTTTACAAATTTTAATGTAAATTAAATCATTTATACGCAAGAAAAAATTAAATACTGAAAAATCGGTTTTTCACCATTTTGACGGTTAATTTGAGGTTATGTCAAAAAGTGTTTTATTTGATTAAAAGTTTTAGATTTTTTTATTATCTACAACTTTTGTATTGAACATTTTCGGCTAGGAGGTCACGTTTCGCTACTAATCGTAAAAAAACGTTTTCAACCCCTAAGATGCATCCTCATTTCATAATTTCCAGCGTTTACGTGTTTAAAATTTTTGAATTTTTAAAGTTGGAACCTTAACAACATTTTCCACCTGGTCCTTGCCTGTTATTTTTTTCTTTTTCACAAAAATTATAGGCACCAACCTATATGTCTAATCTGTGCTTAAATTATAGAACTAAAAGTAGTGTTTTTATTTACTCCAAAATTATGGAGAAATAAACGTTTACACGGTTCAAGTTGATAAAGACTACTTCATTTTATGAAGAGTTTACAAGGTGGATTACCTTTGTGATTTGCTATTGGCTGCAGAGGGAGGGTTGTTAGAAATTGTTAGATTTGCTCCACTCGGGGTCAAACCAGAGGGATCTCTGCTTAGTAGTATTATTAGTAGCATTTAAATATTTGAGTGCAACTGTTTTCTTTGTTATATAATCTATTATTTTTAGAGAAAGGCATTAATAGTAGTTAATTTTATTGTTAATAGGGTATCTTAGTAAATTGAATTCATATTTGCAGTTTCTGTTAGCTTCTTGGTCATTTTTCTTTGAATTTTTAATTTTTGTTTTTAACTAATCTTCAAATAATAAAGAATCTTGTACTGAATCTCTATTTAAATTTAAAGTAATTAAAATAGGTATTAACTTTAATTTGTAAATAAACATTTAATGTAATCTAGTTTTAAGTGGTTAATTTAAATAACGTATTAATCAACAACACTGAATTATACTGTCATGTTTATTTGGTATAATGTGTTCATATGATTTAATAATATATTCTTGTTATATGAAATTGAAAATTTATGTGTCCTATCTCGTACACAACTATGCCACAACAGTCAAATTACTAATAACGATAATCATAATAATTAATAAAATTAATATGCGTGTAGTAAACAAATAATAAAGTTTTACACTGTTATTAAGCAAGAGAAGCATTCAATTAAATAAGTGTCTAACGCTTTTCTTAACCCGCGATCGGTCGCTATATAGAAAAAATCTAACAATTATTATTATGATTTTTGAGTGTAAGCACATAATTGTTAGATTTTTTCTATATAGCGACCGATCGCGGGTTAAATAAAAATTATTATATCTGATGGGTGATACTTTTGAACGATAGAACTTTTGATACTAACTATGTATTTTCTAATTTTATTTGGTTTGACATAAATTTATTGTTATTAAGGTTTGACGAACAAACATAAAAAACATACCACAACAACGTTTGCAAATTGTGAGCATTTGCCTTTTTAATCTTAATTTTTTTCAAATTTTCTCGAGAAATAATTAACTGTATCCACTTTCGATTTATATTTCTACAATTTTTTTTCAACAATTTCGATTCATATGTGGGATAACCTAATTATGTGAATAAATACTGCCTGGAATATAATATATAATATTAATAATAATATTGAATATAAAACACTGGAATCAATAGTTTATTCCATACTGTTTTTATATTTATCTCGGAAAATTTTTTAACGAATTCTTAAAAAACATGTAAATACTGTTATTGCCAGTTTGATTAATTTGAAAAAAATGTAATTAATTTACTAGCTGGTATAAATTATATATGTAGTATAAAATGAACCATTACGCGTTATCCTTTTTCGTATGTGGTGTTAATTCCGCGAATTTTATTAAATTTATTAAAGCTTGAGTTATTTTAAAAATTGTGCTGTTTTTTTTACTTTATTATTTAAAACATATTAAAATAAAAATTTTGCAAGTACCTACGAGTAGAATGTAAAATTTAAAATGTAATACAATTTCCACAGAATTTCATGTGGTCGCGTCGTAATCAAAATTTTAATTTTATTCCTTATATTACGCTAAATCCACTTACATAAGTTTTTGATTAATTTAATTATTTGAGTTTTGAACAGCTAACTAAAAGTAATCAAGCACATATTTTCAGTTATTGTACATACCATCTCCAATAACTTATGTTAATAAATTTTACAAAGTTAAAATACTACCAAAGTAATAATTAATATTGTAAATAAAAATATTTATTTATTTTAAATATTTAAGTTATATGAAACCTATGGGTATTATAATAATTATTACTCGTATAATGCCTAAAATATAATAATGTTATTTTTCATTGTATATTCATTTATTTAATTAGAGTTTCTAAATATAGTTAATTAGAGTAAGATAATAATTAATAGTCAGATGTACAGTTATAATATTATTATTTATAATTATATATTTATATAAATATAAATATAAGAAAATAATACAATAAGAAAGTACAAAGGATTTAACTACATTAGAAGATGTATACGAGTATAATGTAATTTATTAAATATCGGTATTTCCTTTTTCCTGCAAAACCTTCAAATGTTGCTTACGTCGTCGTTCTGAAAGAATGTTATAAATGTATCAAAAGATAATTAAATTTTGAGTTTGAAAAATTTAAAACAGAGTGACGTTCTTAAATATTTTGATTTATTAAGGGTTTAAATTTAAAAAAATATGAACTTGGCAAAACATACACCTTATATAATATTTATAGGTTTTGCTAGTTTAAAATGTAGCTACAAGTGTAGTCATTTCAACTCTAACAGGATTCTAAATAATTTATAAGAATAAAAATTTACACAGTGCTGAATTTAATGAAATTTTCATAAAAATCTAAGTAAAACTAATGCTTTTTTTGGGTTTACAGGTAGATCCAATTTTTAAAAGTTTTTCATGATGGTTAAATTAATGGAAATTTTAAAACTAGCAATAATTTAAACTGGGACTGTCGGGAAACACTAATCTAATTTTATAAATTAAAAATTAAATATTTCAGAAATTTTTGTTTTATTTAAGCTAGTATTTTTAAGAGTAGCTATTATTATTGTGGCATATAGTTAGAAAAGTGATAACTCAATGTTTTTTGGTTAATTTTAAACGACAGAGACACAGACTTACGACAAAATTTGACTTATAAAATAAACAAAATAAACTGTTATCGACCATATTGTAACAATAATAAAGCTTTTCCAAGATGAACCGGAGTCGAGAGGGTGTTTTGGGTCCAAGTAAAATAAAACTACGTTATTATATTTGTTGACTGGTTTCGACCCATATATTTGCCTTCTTCACATTTTTCTTCACTTTTTTATTTAAAACTCAATAAAAGATCATTAATTTTGTGCATCAGTCGATTTCAGTTAAATTTTTTGACTTTTCAGGAACTTTTTAGGGGGTGGTCAACTTACATGCCAAAAATAAAAAGAGCCAATTTGACCCTCTTTGGGAGAATGGTCATAACTTTTTTGGTTTTCCAGTACTCTAATAACAGCAAAATTTTAGCTAATGATGTTCTCTTTTTAATGGTATCATTATATATCCAAAAATATTAATTTGAAGATGAGTTAAGAGTAAAAATGCTAAGGTTGGTTAAATTACAAGCCTCTACTCTACTTTTCCACATTTAATAATTATTGCTCTATGTTCTTTATACTTATTGAATACTTATTGAATACTACTTAATAAAGAATGAATTTCAATGATGTCTAGAAGAAATCGAATATTTGGTATAATTACATAACAGTATGTTGTACATAATCAAGTTTTCAATTTATTTTATAAAACAAAATGTAAAAAAATCACTAAATTCTTCTATATAAAAAAATTCAGACTTAAAAATTAAAAAGGAAAAGTTTTTGTTAACCGTTGATGCAAAATTAATGAAATTACTATGTATATTTATACATCGTTGAAACAATAACCTAAAAGCAAATATAGAAATTCAATATTATCTTAAAAACCCTATATTTTCTTTGAGCCTCCCTATAAAATATTTTATTAAAAAATTATAGTTTAAAAGAATCTAAAGGATTTATTCCATTTATTCTGTATTTATTTTTGTATAGCAGGTTATAGGCGGACAAAACAATGAAAAGTGTTCTTATGAGGAGAACCGCTCAAGTGTAACTCTAGGAAGGTTTCAGCTCTGTATCAGATAGTGCAAAGAGAATTAAAATTAAACAGACACCTGGTTTTTTAAGTGATATGAGCAACCGTTTTTGAAGAAATATAAATGACAAATCGCGCTGTAAAATGGAAAGTTGGGGATGGAAAGAACAGATCTTAGTTCCAGCGATAACGACAAATCTATAGATTAACAATCTTTTTGATTTTCTTATTTCAGATTTCCTCAAGAGCCGAAATCACCTGAGTCAGATATGTATCTTTTTTGGAGGTGTCTACTCGTGTCTATTAATAATAAAAATGCATATGGGAATTTATATAAAAATTAAACTGGGAACTGGCAAATTTTCAATCGCTTCGATTCTTTAAATGTATAATAAGAGAATTCCTGTGTATAATATTATATTACAAAACATGACATTTATGGTAAACATTAAAGTTTTAATTACTTTACCAGTCTACCTCATACCTTTTGTAAATACATAATTATATTATATAAATAAACTTTTTAATATTATCTTACATGTAGAAAATATATAAATACAGTGGAATACCTATATTAATTCTTTCGTCTGCTTTCTAAACAGTCGTCATAATACTCAGAACTGTCCCCGGTAAATCCGATTATAAAATTCTAATGACTACCAAAACCATGTTAATATTTCCAGCAAGGTCTTCTTGATAAATATTTGTACTTATTATATAATGTTTATTTCGACATTTGGCATCACATAGTATACATACAACCATTGACTATAGGAGTTATCAAGACACGCAGCCATATGGAAGAATTGTAAATTCTATGTCCCTCTCACTTGAACGCACTCCGCGCACTATACTGTTCACACAATCTAACGGAATGGATCGCGAGATTAATAATTGTTAATGAGGATTTACATTGAAAATTAGTGCCCTCTAGTTGTCGCGGCAATTTAGTATTGCATTAAAACATATAATATGGCTGCGTGTCTTTCAGTTTCCATGGCAAGTTTCACCATCTTTTTACAATTGATTTTCAAATAGAAAGTAATTTTTTCGGTAATTTATACTTGTAGCCAGCCAGAGTAATAAATTCATATCAGCATACATTATATACATATATAACGCAGAAATATTTCAGATCATAATATTGATGCTTACAATTTAATAACTAATTTTTGGGATGATTTGTTTGTGCTATACATACATTCAAAAAAGAAAACTAAACAACGATCAAAACAGTCTAAAATATGTATTAAAAATTTCGCGTAAGAAATGATTTTGAATCAATAACTTATATAGACCATAAGATCGCAAACTTTTCTTATTATTAAGTTCAAAACATTGATTTTACTTAACCCTTGTACACTATGTTCTTTGTAACACTTAAGATTAAAGATTATAGAATACTATATAGGTGACGCGACTATTGAACTTGTTCAAAAATATCCTGATAAAAATATTCTTGTAAAAATATCGTTGTCAAAAATTTCCTCGGACAAAAATATTCTTGCAAAACATAGCCTTAAGAAATGATCCCTATAATTCTTATCTATATTATAGATATAATCTAGATTTGTAATAGTTGAGTTGAACCGCTTCATTGATGTTCTTAATGAGTAGAGCGAATCGAAGATTACGCTTTTCTATATTTGCAATTTTCGAGTTGGAGCCGTCTCTAGATTGGTAATTTTTGAGTGTGAGCCGTTACGGAGATGTTTTTAATGGAAGGAGCGGCTCAAAGATTTACAGCCCAAGTAGATCCGCCATTTCCTAGTGCAATTAATTGATAAAAATACTTGTATAAAATAAAAACACGGCATGAGCTAGGTTAACGTTATGATTAGAGTAGATTTAAGTTTTTTTTATTATTCATTAGTCTGTAGGTTACAGGAGATTTAAAATACTTTTTAGGATCTTTTTTCAAAGATACCAGTATTGGCCATAATTATAGCAACCAACTAATTGAAAATTAATAAATTCAATTTAAAAAAAACTTTGAAATCATTGAGGACCTTTAACCATTACAATTGATTTGTTATTATCTTTTGAAGTATATCCTACGTTTTGGAAGATTTAGAAAAAAATAAAACAGAGATATTTAAAAACATGTTTTTAATGCTGCATTATGCATTGGACATAATTATAGCAACTTTTAAAATTATTTATAAATTATCAAAAAAATATTAAAAGCATCAAAGAAAGCACATTATATTAATACTTTGTATAATATCCCTTCGCCGTGATAACTTGAGAATACCATTTTGGCATGGATTCAATCAATTTATTGATAGTATCACTTGAAATATTAACCCAACTATTTTGAAGTGCTGTATGCAGTTCATTCAAATTTTTTTAGATTTTCTCGTGAATTTTCTAATCTAGGACTTCCCAGAAGTTTTCTATTCGGTTTAAATCCAGTGACTCTGACGGCCAAGGTAAAACTTGAAATTTTTCTTTGCTTAACCACGCTTTAACTGACTCAGAGGCGTGCTTCGGGTCGTTTTCTTTCAGGACGCCTTACACGAGCTATTCCATCACTTCTGAATAGATTAAATATGGATTCGTCGCTAAATACAAATTTTTTCCACTCATCGATTGTTCAGCTCTTACACTGTTTAGTCTGGCCTTACTATTCTTCTTCGATAACAAAGGTTTCTTTGCAAGATGATGACTAAATAACTTTCCATCAACTAATCTTCTTTGAATAGACTTGGAATTTACATTTAAATAATCAGTTTCATTTAAACAGGCCAAAAATTTTGAAAATGACTGAAACGGTGATTGTTTTGAAGCGTTTAAAATACGTCTGTCAGTTAGTTTCGTGGTTTTTCTTGGCTTTCCTAAGCTTTTTATTGGTGTTACATCTTGCTCTGGTCTATATGCACTAGTCATTCTTGATACAATTGATTTATTCAATTAAATAAATAATCAATAATCACTCTTCTACAGGTATTCTTTATTATATTAACCGACTTAAGTTTCGTGCACTGCTGTGCACTTCTTCAGGGTCGGTCTTGTCATTTAAAATATAAAAAAAATAAAAGGATAAAAATATACATATCTACAATTCTTATACTCTTTTTCAAATTATTACACCATTTATAAAACTGTCCTAATTAACTTTTATTAAAATTTTTAAAGTCAAAACACGAAATGTACGATTACTTTTTTTCAAAGCCCAAATCCTTTGCTATGTCACTTTGTTTCACACCATCATTATACAAGTTAACAATTTGTTGTCTTAAATCTACCGAAATTGTTTTTCCGCGATCCATCTTTAAAATCACCCGTTTATCAAATAAAATACTTGCCTCTATGTAATACTGCAAGAAACTGATTAAAAATGCATGAAATACAAAAGTTGCTATAATTATGTCCAATGCATAATGCAGCATTAAAAACATTTTTTTAAATATCTCTGTTTTACTTTTTTCTAAATCTTCCAAAACGTAGGATATACTTCAATGGATAATAACAAATCGATTGTAATAGTTAAAGGTCCTCAATGGTTTCAAATTTTTTCTTTAAATTGAATTTATTATTTTTCAATTAGTTGGTTGCTATAATTATATTTTATTATTTTATATATATAATTTATATCTTGCAACTTTTCTTTAATGACGCAAACAATCTAAATGCCATGCCGTGATGGCCATTCATTTTGAAGTTTTTCTCAAAAACGGTAAAAAGGTGATAAATTTCTCTAAATTTGTAATTGTTTTTATCCATAGTATTTTCTGTTAATTTACTTATTTTTTTGTTTATTAAAATTTTTTTAAAGGTGTTTTATTAAGTTTTGATCAAAATTAAAAAAGATAATGCAGAATTGAATTTAAATATTATTTATTATTGGTTTTGACTTACTTAATTTGGTAGTGATTAAAATAATATTTAATAATAATTAGAAATTGTTAAGTTTTAAAACTGTAACGTTAATTACATTTCTACATCTAACAGAATTGTTAACTATAATTAATTATTTAATTAGATCTATTATTAAAACAAAAAATTCTATTGATTTTAAAAGAGATTATAAATTTAATTAAATTTAAATGCAGCGGTTTTAAATTGTTCAATCAAATTAATTATAGTTTAGTACGAGTATTGTATTTTATTTAGGTATAAGAATGTTTTAGTTAACTGCACAAATAAATTTGTAATTGAAAGTCAATTCAAACATTTTCACCAACTTATTGTATTCAAAATTTCATTATATTATTAATGTTTTATATATTACCGCAATTGTAAGGTTTTCTTTCTAGTTTAAAAAATGTATTAAAAGAAACATCGACTTAATTCGTTAATCCGAATTAGATGCAATTAAGTACAAAAATAACCATAAATTTATTTCATGCTCAAAGAGTTTGAAGTGCGTAAACTTATTTTAAATTTCTCAGCTATATTGTCTTTAGTTCTTTTTTGCTTTTGTGTCCAAACAGTGTTGTAACACCAGGTATCTAGGTATCTATTTTAAATAATCATTGAGAACGCCTCCAAAAATATTTTTGCGGTTTCATTCAAGTATGTAATTATTATTAGATTCGAACGAAATCTTCTTACTAACGAAATATTTTACTATAAGCGAAGTCGGAAAATAAAATTAATTAATATTTTTTATAATTGACTCCTTAAAAGGAGTAAAGTAGACTACCTGTAAAGTTGATTATCTTACTAAATTAGTATAAAAGGTGACCTATTTCAGTAAAGTATTATATTGAAAATATTTATATTGCAGTGCTCTATTTTATTTTTGTATTTTTAAAACTCATAATAAATAAAATCATTTGAGCAGTTTAGGTGAAAGAAGGGTGAAGGAAAATACACCAAGTATCTGCTATATACCAAAGTAGATCTCATTGACATAAGTCGCGTTCAAGCAGTCCTAGAAATTCTTCCGACTTAAAATTTGTGTATATATGTATCACTATTATGGAAAAGTCTTAATATTCAATACATCATCTTTAATCTTAATGTTCTAATAAATTTTGTATGAGGATTATAAAAATTAAAAAGAAAATATATGTTAATTATAACGTATTTATGTTTTGTATAGGTACTATTCGATTGTTTTATGCTTTCAATTTGAATAAATTGTTAAAGTGTTGTTGTAAATTTTGGTGTTGATAAATCGCAAATTTTATACATATATAAAGCATGAGAATTATTAAGAATTATGTTTAGCTTAAGAAAGTCGAAAGTATATCCTTGAAGAAAGTGTTTCATTTATTTATTTATATTAAATAATACCTTACAGACGAATCTTAAAAATACGCATAAAACAATAAAATTTGATTTAAAATATTTTTAACTGTGATTATAATTTTATTATATTTTGAAAATATGATAGTGACGTAGTCAACGCATGTGTTTAGTTCCCTAATTAATTTATTTAAATAAACTTTAATAAACTATTCAGCAAATTGTATAATGCATTGCTTTTACCTCGGATACTCTCTCACAAGGTGCATGGTCAAATTAATACAGCAAACAGTATTTTTATCTAAATTCAGTAAATTGTAAAGAGTCATCTTGACATTTAGTAATTATAATACAAATTTTAAATATTCCCCTACAAACAAACACGAGAAAACATGGATAATATATCAAGAATTGAAAACAACTTATCCAAAGAACATCGATTCCACATTGCACAATTGAACAAGAACTAAAAAACATTATATCAAGATGGTATCGTCAATAAATTTTTTAAAAGTAGGAATTTCTGACATCGAATACTCACACATACTGAGCTTTAGGCGACAAGTCTATATACAAAATATCGAAGAAAGCCAAACTCCAACATCCATATTGATCAATTTCGATAATAATGACTATAGCATTTTTTTAGCTAGTGATTCTCAAACATGTGCCATATGCAAAAAGAACGGCTATTTGGATCAAAACTGCCAAATTAACAACTCAGCAAGTGAAATAAACTCAATAGCTGAAACCCTATCCATCACAGGAAGCCAAATTACAAATACCCAACAATACAGCTCAAATTTAAAAGAAATAATTGCACACACACAAATAATGCCTCACAACACAAAACAAATAGAAGAACCTACAGCAAAACGACTAAAAGAAAATATAATATATCCCACAATCTCAGAACGATCACTTTTAGAAATACCCATTACACAAAATGTAAATTCTGCTGTAGAAAATATAATTATTATTGAAAAAACTACACAAAAGAAAATAAATAGAAAGCGCCCACCACCATCGCAACAAAATTATGTATCAGCAGAAGAAAGTGTAGAAGGAAAAAATGATGGAAATAAAACAAATGTGTACAAATGTCCATTACGGATAACTCCTACTGAACTCTCACCGGAAATCATACAAGAAATTCAAGAAGAACCTAATAATTATCATTCTATACCACAAAACCCTCTATATAAAAAGAAAATGTTAATCAAAAGCACAAGTGATAAAAAAACGAAAAAACCACCATGAAAACAAAAACACAAGAAAATGTTACAAAAGCCAAAAAGTCTATGAACAAAAAACAAGCTCTAAAAAATCGAAAAAATTAGGTGAAAGCACATCTATCCCATCAACAGAAGTATTACTGGAACCAATTAAAAAAATTATGACTTCGGAACCCAATAATTATATACATTCAACTTTAATGAATTTAAACAATTCTACGAAGACTACCAGAAATCATCAAATCCAATTGAAGTTACAAGATCTTTCAATAATGATCTCGAATCCTTATCGGATGTCATAAAAGACCTCTACCCGATACTTACTCATAGAGTAATAAAAATTCGTTTCACTCGAATAATCACCCTTATTAAAAAAGCAATTATTAAAAATCAAGTTGATTCGTCATCATATGAATCTTCAAATTATGAAGACGGAACTAAAGCAAAAATCGTAACATTAAAAATAATAATAATTTAGTAAAAAATTATCAAATTTATAATGGACTGTGGATTAAATTGAAAAATATAATCTACCCTAACAAATATATTATAATAACATGTAAATATGCGTAATGACCTTAGCAGTTAAAAAGCTTATGGAAAATAAAGATGGCAGCGTTTTATAGTTTGATTGATAGGCTGTTTAATATACCGATGTCCAAAGAAAACTTTTTAAGTGACAAAAGCACTATCAAGTCAATAGCGATCAGCAACGGTTATACTGTAAACTTAGTTGATAAGTTAATTAGGAAAAAAGAAAAATCGATTGAAAGAGGTCTGGTTACCGCTTCCCTCGTTTCTCCAATTGAAGAGCCGGCTCCCCATTGGGGAGTTATCAACTAAGTGGCAGGAACCAGCAAACAGATCAAAATACATCTACAGAAATTGCGCCTTAGAATTACAGAAATAAATAGATTAAATATCGGTTCCTTATTATCCAATAATAAAACAAAGAACGATAGCCTCACCAAGAGCGGGCTTTATAAACTTAGTTGTAGCACATGTGATGCCATTTATATCGGGAAAAGTGGAAGATCGATTTATAGACGCGTTAAAGAACATCTGGCAGATATAGCCAATAATAGAACAAGTACAGGTTTTTCGTCGCATTGTCTCACAGAGAACATTATGTTATTACATGCAGCATGTAAGGGTCGCATGTTGACTTTACTAGAAGATCTCGAAATCAAAAAAGCGTTAATGGGCGGACAACATTTAACCAATTCACAATTGGAACTCCAGGACATCAGCTCACCACTGTTGCTCCAGATTCCATAAGATTGGTTGATTGATTGTCCGCTTACAACCTTTTATTTTTTCGAGCCCCCCTGTATATTCTGGATAGGATGTGGAGGGCAAACCGAAGTTCGCATGCACTCAGGCCACAAAGCGGGCCCATTATGCTACCTCCGAGTTTTGTAGCAGCCCACCTACCCCTCTATTCTTCGAGCCATCCCATACTTACGTCCCCCTGTATATGTTTTAACATAGTTGGTATTCGGCTAGTTTTCTACATAAGAAAATTAGACGTATTCAAAAAGGTATCTTGTTTGGAACTTGAAGAAGAAGCGGATTATCCTTTCGAAACATTGTCGTTATATTTGTATATTTTTAATAAATATAAATAGCGTGAGTATATAGCCGATATTCCTATCACCCAGTTTGTTTAATACTCAAGTTACCGGTTACTTTTTGATTTCTTACACATGAACCGTATCGGTAGATCTAAATTGTGACGTGACAAACACCGTGGTAACATATCAATAAAAGAATATTTTACTCCAACATTGTTGCATGATTCTTAAAATTGTTTATTCTATCGGAATTTATGCTTAACTAATTTTTTATGAATTTAAACTTCCAGGTACATGCTATGCTTTTGATATATAAAAAATATCAAAATATCCTAGTATATCGTATTATGCTTATAAACATATCTGATTTATCTGGATGACTTCACACAGGGATAACTGAAAAACCTACTTTGTCAGAGATATACCTACCTACTAATGTAAGTTTATTTTATGGTGGCTGCACAAAAATTATTTAGATAACTTAATGGTGTTTACTCTTATTTTTTAAGGAAATTATTTCGCCCTTTTATTTCTTTCTGTGTTGTGGCCTAATGAAATTGCTTAGAATTGTGTGTCTTGATGACTTGTTCAATAAAGTCTTGTTAACGTCTCCGGAATCGTTCTTTTGTCATTTGCAGCAGTCATTAAGTCTTGTACTTTTTGCAAGATTTATAAGAGTATAAATGAAATTTTTAACGAGATTTTTTTAGTAAAACTTTATTAAAGTAACAAAATGTCATAATTATTGTTAATGTTTATAATTAATAGTCAGACCAGTTCTTTATAGTATACTATAATTTGAATTTATTATATAAAATTTAGATTACTCACTTGGGTTTTGAAATGACAAAGACGAAAACAATAGTAACTTTATATTGACAAGAAAGGCATAGATTTAATTAACGTTAATCAAGTCACAATGTAACTTTGTGCAATAAATAAGCTTTAATTAAAGTCGATGGAATATTTAATGTTTATTTCAAAATTCTAAGGATTAGCAGAACCTATTATGATATTTTACAACATATAATAAATTTAGCGAACCATATTCATATAAAATAAAAAAATATGATGGGTCGACACTGAGATGTGAGAATATACATTTTTAAGTATTCCAAATGCGGTTGCCGAATTTAGCTACGACAAAGCAATTTTTAATATATGTAGATAATCTGTTTGTTGGGTATATTTATAAAAATAATTTTTAATATGCCCAATAAGAAGCTCAATAATTCTTGTTGATTTTGTTATAATATTTCTCCTTGTCTAACTAAAAATTGTACTAAATGAAAATTCTATCTGACTAAATGGAGACAGCATAAAATATGAATTTTTAATTTAAAAATGTTAAAAAATACAAAAATTTTTGGAATAATTTTTTTACAAATGCAAACTTTTAGTTGCCTATAATTTTTATGGTATTATCTGAATTCGAATTTATCTACTTTTCATGTTAATAATAAATTATGAGTTTCAAATTTTATTCATGAATAATTTTTTTTATAAAACTTCCATAAATAATTTTTTAATTTTAAGCAGTTTGAAGACATATTTTTAATATTTCAAATGCTTTGTGGTTTGGAAACGCATAACACAAATGAGACTTTATTTAAAAAAAATTTAATTAGTGGTTCTTTATAATTTAAAATTTAATTTTGTGTTACTTTCATAAAAAATTGATTAAAAGCTTTTTTTTGCACAATTAAGACTTGATAAAGTAACTCTTCATATAAAAATCAATGATTTTGTTACATAGGCAATATATGAAGATTTCATGCCGTGAATAGAATTAGGGTGTGTAAGCGAATGATAATCCGCCGCGTTATCGTCACATTTTGTTTACACAAAAGACCTTTTACTTTAAAAATAAAATTCAATTTCAGGTTTTTTCTTACATTAAAGTTATTTTACCAGTTCAAAAAAATGGCTAGTGCTAATAGCACATATTCAATATGCGGAGAGCAGATAGCTACATAAGGAATCGATATGAAATATTACCTATGTTATGTAATGTAGTATTATAATTTAATAGGTATAGGTAGGTACCATTTATTATTATTAATATATTATATTTAATTAATAGATTGGTTTATTCGATAATTTAAATTTAATGCTGTTGTTCGTGGTGCGTTTTGGTGGAACATGATTAGTAGAAACTAGTTCATTTATAAAAAAAAATTAATTGCGAAACGAGTATTTGATTTGCCTTTTACAATCATCCCCAAAGAGTTTGTAATGAATTATCAATAGATTAATGGTTTATGTGGTAAACTTCGGTTATATCACTATTATTATTTTAGAATTGCCAGGATATGCAGGGTAGATACTTACTTAGTAACTATTATAACAGATAGAAAAATGGATAAAAATAGAATAAAGACCGTTCTTGTTATTGAAAGATATTTAATACTAAAAGCCATCATTTTTTTAAATAAAATAAAAATTATTTTTACTTTATTTCGATACCATTTTTGAGCAGAATGCAACTGCCGTGACAGATTTAAAACATATCTATTAATTTTCAAAATCAAAAATATTTGAATTACATAAATAATCTTAATAATTAATTATAAAATGTGCAGGAAATCTACCTCTTACTAAAGAGCCACGACTTTTAAAAATGTTGGTATTAGATTCGTAATTTATAAATATGTAATGAGAACCTTTGAAATGCAAACAGCTTGAATTAAAGTTTTTTTAAGTTTGCGATACTGGCACTCCAAGTTCTAAATGAATTTGCTAATTTTTTAGACCATTTGATGATTAAATTTAATTGAAAACATTTTGATGGTTGAATAAATTTTTTCTTTTTAATTAAACAACGAATGAAAATGAACATTTTATAGGTAGTACACACTAGGTAGGTAATTAAAGTTTTACATAAAAAATTAACCCATTTTAGTTGAAGCATCATTGTTCAGATTTACGTAAAATCTGAACTTGTTTGGTATTTGTTAATATCACTTTTTGCTTCACAAAAACT
Source organism: Cantharis nigra (assembly GCA_958510845.1). NCBI lineage: Eukaryota > Metazoa > Arthropoda > Insecta > Coleoptera > Cantharidae > Cantharis > Cantharis nigra. The sequence continues at coordinate 37,010,834 of OY294028.1, read as the reverse complement.
TTTGATCAATATTGACTTTCTTTAGAGGAGAAGGCAACCACAAAAAATCCAAGTCTTTCAAATAAGATGTTGCAAACCGGATTAGTAGGGTTCATCCACGTTGCTTAATTTCTCATATTATTAAAATATTCACATAAAAAATTAAGATGTAGCAGTTAACATTTTATTTGCTAATAAAAAATGAATTTGTTTTTTCTGGATAACTTCAAATAATTAAATGAGATGGCCATTATCTTTGTTTTAGATGAAAAATAACAATAAAAGATAATACCAATAAAGTTTAGTTTAGCAACACTTGGACACAAAAACCTTCTTTGTAGGTATTCACTTTTGTTGTTTTCATAATAACACAGGAACTCAAGCTTCGAGCTTGAGAAAAACTATGGAAGAAATAAATGTGTTTTAGAAAATATTTTAGGAAAACAACTGAAATCACTATGATATGAACATTTTCCATTCGTGTAAAATACACAGCAAGTTTTATTAATATTATTTAAGGATGTACAGAATATATACAAAAATCTAACTAAAAAAAACTGAGATAGATGAAAATTGCTTGACTTTATAATGCACTAAAAATATTATAGTTTATTAGTATTCAAATTTTAATTTCTTTTTTTGGAAATATTTAACGCCGTCTGCTTCGAGAATGCTAACATAGAAGCGGTAAACGAATAATTTTCGATACAGTTCATATTTCCACTCATTTTGGTCTTTAAATCAACCTGATATTAATAAGTCTACTTATTAATAATTAATAAGTAGGCAAAGTTTTTCACAATTTTGAAAATTATTGCGAATATAAGGCGCCTACTTCCAGCCGGCAGACGAACGGTTTTGCATTTAGGCAATATTACATTCTTGAAATTGAAAATCTTTGGTATCTTACGAGGCGGTTGTTTTTACTCCCAGCTCTCGGTCTATCAGTCTAATTGTAGTTTTCCTTAAGAAAACAGAACAGTTTTTACACATTCTAAAATTATAAAATTGACCCAAAAGAAGGTGGCCAATCCTGACGGGACCCATGTTCCCAAGAGTTCTAGTCTGGTTCCGTGACTGTAATAAGCTAATAATCAATAGTACGAAGACAAAGAAACAAGAAACCAACTACGACCTTTTTATTAATACAAAACGAGTGTTGCTAAATGTGTCTGATATGAAATTCTTGTAAATCATTTTAAACTCATCTAGAACAATAAGAGCTATGAGTAGATGCAGCAATTTAAATAGCGGATTTAATTTTTTTAAGTATTTTTATGCTCTCTGATATGAATCCTTTCTCTTAACTATTATATATATTTATTATTCAACTTTAATTCAGTTTTCTTTAATCGTAATACTACTTGTGCACCTATCCTATCTTTTCTGAACTTACTCGGTAATCCAGTACTTTATTCGATTTTATCATTAATTTCCTAATTAAATACAAAAATTTAGTTTGTTTATTTGCTTACAATTTCATCCGGATGAAATCTTTATAATTGGACTATTACATTTATATATGAATAATAAATCTGATTTACAAACATATTATTATGTACATCAAGTTTACTGCACTTTATTACAATATTTGATTTTAAAAATCTACAATATTCCAGAAAGTTTCTGTAAAGGTCACAAAGAGCTAAAGGTGTTTATAGGAAAGGAAATGTACTTAAATGTATATGTAGGATTTTCATGTTAAAATTTTAAATCCATTATTCTGAGAGTTTTCTAACGGGTTCGCTCTATACGATCGTGTTCAAGTATTACGAGAATAGGTAACCAAGTCTTCCAAAAAATGTTAAGCTGGTTTAGCTTTTATCAATATAAAAACTAGAAACAATACTTACCTACACTTAACAAAAAGTATAAATATGTAGAAAAAATATTGTAACAAATATAATTATAAATAATATATTATAATATTTCATACAAGAATTTTGAAAGATGATTGAAAATTTGATTAAAACTAGTTTAATATACTGCCGTCCTAAGCTAAAAAGCAGTATCTCCATTTCTTAAAAATTTTATTTATATCGCTTTTGAGGATTATTACAACAATATCTGTGATCCTGCAACACTAAAAAGCAGTAAAACTACTAATTATATTGAATATAACTATTAGTTTTACTAATTTTTAGTGTGGCAGGATCACAGATATTGTTGTAATAATCCTCAAAAGCGATATAAGTAAATAAAATTTTTAAGAAATAGAGATACTGCTTTTTAGCTTAGGATAGCAGTATAAGGTCTACCTATTAAAAGAATATTGTTTTGTCTTAAGCCGTTATAGTAAACGACCCGAAATTAGGGTCAAAAATTTTGAAACAAAAATTAATCAAATTTAAATAAAAGTTATCAGTCATCAAAAGTCATTACTTATGATTGAAAATATTTATTGAAGAAGCTGTCAATTTATTTGCCCAACAAAACTGTGTTGGCTTGAACTAACTGACGAAAATTCCTATAAAGGCAGACAAAATAAAACGCAATTAATACAATAAAAAATACTTCCGAAATAAAAATTTTGTTATTAGTGTAAACATCATGAATCAGTACAGCTGTCACATCACCAAGTGCCAAATGTTTTGTTTTAAAATCAGAAGAACGGTGAAAAGTTTACATGTTGGTTAAATTTGTGTTAAAGTAGAGTGGAAATTCACATAAAAGCAACATGGTTTTTAAGAACTGTTAATAAAAACCAAAAATTATTGAATAAAATTTCATTATTTGGGGGATATTATGATATTATTAATATTTGTATTTTTTAAATGATTATTAAAATTATATAGGCAGAAAATTATCATGCCGCGTAGTCAAGTCTTACAAAATTAACAGCACCGATAAAGTGAGCGTCGCGCTATCCTCGCAATATTTTTATCACCGCTGTACGTACACGTGTTTCTATTTTTTTCAATTCATCATGGCCAATAAATTAATTTCGAAGTTGACGGAGACCGAAAAACAATTTTTCTGAATCTGATAGTGATATTTCTGAACCTACGCATAGCATTAGTACACAATAATAAAATATTCCGCAAACAGCTCGTCGAGAATAGCACAAAATTATTTATAGTAGGTACATACAAAATATAATTTACATTTTTAAGAAAGGGTAAAAATATACATATTTATATGCGCGATTGGACGTTCTAAGTTGATCGAACCATTAATAATGATATAAAAAAATATTGAAATTTTTTTTCGATTACCCAGTTATAATTATTAAATTCCACACTTCCAAAAAAAATTTTTTTTGATTAGAGGTAATAATATATGAGTGTTATTGGTTCACAGTGTACCAATCACGTTGAGAAATTAAGTGTACCAACGACGGGTTAATAGTACTACTTATATATTAGGTAAAAAATTTAACAATACCTATAATCATTTAACTAAATTTGCTAAAATATTCCATTGCCTTTATGTGAATTTTCTCTCCAGTATACGTTTTAATTGTTCAAATACTACGTGAACTCTTTACTTAAGTTCTAATGAAAGATGCAAAGAAGCACAAGTAAGTAATGAACGAACAGTTTGTCAATTAAAACGGCTACTTTACTACGTTAATATTAACAATATCTGGTTTTGTAATAAAGTAGACGAAGCTAAATTGATTACACCTACTTAGTTGTTTTTTGTGCTATTTAAAAATAAGTTTTTGTCATTTTAAGGTCCATATCGATTTTTGTTTTATAGTAATTTAGTGGTTTACTTTGAAAATAGAATCTAGAACAAATATTAGTAAAAAAAATGAACTAGATTTCCTGAATTTGCAATGATAGTGTTGCCTAACGCTAGCACTGATAAAATAGCTGCATAAAAATTTTTTTTAGATAGTTTAACCCTAATTGCCAATATAAATAACGTAGGTATTATTACAAAATGTGTTTTACACAACTTACAAAAATCCCAACAAATTAAATTATATCCTTATTAAAGTTGTTCTTTGTGTAGTTCGAACAATCACGTTGTTACTAGATTTGTCATTAATGATGAAAGATTTTACGTTAACTTTGTGAATAAATTTGTACTAGTTTATGTTTAAAATAATAACAAAGGTTACACTAAAATTAATTTAAAATAAAACCATTGTGCTGACTAAAGTTGGGTTTAGAACTTAGCAAAAATATTCTTTATTGTCATGTTGATTGTCGCCTTACGTTTATGGGGGGGTCGAGAAAAATTTCACCCAATCTCACGTGGGCGAGAGGGGGGGTCTCGGCAAATATCACGTAATTTTTTTGTCTTAACTAGTCCAAATTAAAAATAATTAAGCAAATTATGTTTTTTTAAATAAATTCAACACAATTAAACACAGATTAATGTATTCACACTGCAAATACGCATTTTAAAAAATCTCACATGAGATTAGGAGAGAGGGAGGGCGGGTGTCTAAAAATCGCCAAAATCACCTCACGTAATTAATGAATGCTCCCTTTACAATCAGTTGGACAACCCTTCTCCATGTAATTCTTGTATTGGTTGAATTCAATAACTTACAACAGTAGTACATTACACTACTGGTAAGTAATTTACGTAAAAATTACTTTCTATATCAATTGCATTGATAATTTTCGTATAACTAAATAATATAACTTAGTATATTCCCTAATTTCACTACTTTTTTTCTAAGGTTTTGCATAGTTGCCAATTATAATAACGACTTATCGAATATCAAAATAATTTGAAATGCCTCTATTCAAGTAGTTATATTAAATACAAAATACTCTATTCAACAAAATTTTATTTAGTAGCTTTAACTACTGGAAGAACGATTGCTGTTAGAATAACATAAATTTTTGTTCTAAATAGAAGAATTTTCTTCGAAATTTCACAGCGCCTCATTTACTCATTGAAAAGTAAATTGTTTTTGTGCTAAAAAACTGTAGTTTTACAGCTTCACGGCTGAAGCTACATTTTTATTCGCCGTTTTATTGCACCATTCAAAATTCGAATTTGGGTATGGGCTTGATTCAAATGTATTTTGCTCTAAGAAAATTTAGATTTTTTCTTATATGGATACAGGATTAGTTTGTCTTGGCGAAAAACTGTTACCTACCAAAATAATCTACATGTTCTTTGTGCTCCTTTCAATGTACTTTGGTCTGCGACCACATACTATACCACTAAATACCCACTACATTATCAATTTTAAATTATAAATTGTCCAAAATTGGAACATTCTTAAATTTTCTTGATCATGTTCTTGGTTTTGCTCGCTTTATTACCATTTAAAATTAAATTAAATATTCCCCTAGTGACAAATAAATTAATTGTAGCCACAAATCGCCCATGTTTTTTCAGAAAAGTTATCCAAACTTTATAAATCTTGTATTTCCTGCTTGTGGGCTTGTGTTTTCATTGAAAATTGAAGAAAATTGAAAAAATCATTGATAAATCAAAATTGATCACCAAACTCCCGAAAATGTATCTTTTCTCGAAAGACTTACACTTTTGGTCAAACTTGTGTCCCGATTCATCACTTTGTACTAAATTTTTCTATGGGAATCACTTTTATCGTTCAAAACTAAATACTAACAAAGGTTATCTGAAAATTTTACAAAAATTTAAATCTAAAACCCTATAAACAGGTTAGCGATCCCAAATTGATGACAAGTTTCAAAATTGTTGTTCACAAATTTAATTAAATGTTGGAATTAGGTCAACCTTGCAATATTTGTCTATTATGATGTGAATTCAATTCCAAGTGATAAAAGGTGTCTATTGATGCCTGAAAGCGTAAAACCTCTGCATAACCTAACTATATCAAAAATACTGACTTGCCGTAAGTTACGTCTAAATAATTTGCAATACGGATATAACTTTCATCAAAATATTAGGTATTCAAAAATAATAAACAATGGATTTTAACCTAAATGATCCTTAAATACTAAATAACAACAATAATTCGTTGTGAACCGGACTACTTATCTCAACTTGAATTTGTTAATCAACATCTAAATCGTCAAACCAAGTCAAAGTTTTGATTGGCTTAGAGTAAACTACAATATAATAGATAGATAGATAAATAAATAAATATATAAACTAACAATATATTAAATAGTAATGTTATTGCATATGATATTATTAAAAGTTTTTGATAGAGTTTACTAAGATTTATGTCCAATTTAGCTTATAAATTGAAATATTGATTTAAATAATTTTCTTGTTTAAGCTTGATAATTTATGTAAGACTGTTTCGAAATAGTTTATCAAAATTTGGGATATAAGTTAACTCACTAGTGAGTGAGTTTTTATTCTTACAGCTGTAAGAATAAAAGGTATTATTTGGAATTAATTTATTGGCAATGCTTCACTGAAGAGTAATTAAAAATCTTCCAGTTTTTTAATTTGCAGTGCAATTTAAGTTCTTGAAATTTTTATTTTAAATATTTTGTAATCTTAAAATATTTCTGAAACTTTAAGTTATTTTATCAAAAGTACATACCTTTTCAGTGTATAATCAAAATTGAGTTGAAAAAAGCAAAAGCAAAAAGTTGAGCTTTATTAGAGCTGTTCGAAGAAACTACCCATTGCATTGTATTGATTTAAGTTTTATTGAAGAAGTCAGGGGTTAAATTCACAAAGTTTTGTTTTAAATCAAAATTGGTTAACGTTTTCTGCAAAAGGGTTACCCATTAGTTGAAGAACCTTCGAATTAAAATAAGTGATTTTGTATGCTGTTGTTTTTCTGTGCTTGAATAAGTTTAGACAAAAAATATTGATGTTTATTATAATATCATATCATAATATAGGTGTAAGTAGATATCACACATCTAGTTTATAAGAAAATTGAAATCCCAAAATGAGGAATTTTTAGTAATGTCATTTTATAATTTTTTTCTGTTATAATTTTATATATTAATTACAATAATTTTAAAAATTTTCTACGTATTGTATTTCTTCACTTGGCTGTTAAAATTCTATTATTTTAACTTTTTGTTTAGTTCTGTTAAATATTATATTTTACAAATACGTACTAATTACCACAATTCATCTGAAATTAATTATTTGAAGTTTATGTTTAATAGTTTAATGTCTGTTTAAATTAATAGTTAGTTTGTCTATTTTTCAAATAAATTTGAATATATATATTTCAAATATTGATATTCATATTTAATTATCTTGTTTGTAGTTAATAATAATTATTGTGTAAGTAATAAATTATCGTTGACCTTTATTTAAATTAAATTAAAAATAGTTTAGTTTAAGGTTGTTTTAACAATATTTTATTGTCCAACGTTTCGAGTTGTTTTAGGTTGACCCATTTTCAAAGCCACAGGTTATAAACTTTTAATATTCTTATAGCTTAAGTTATAACTTTTAGCCTTGAAAATGGGTCAACCTAAAAAACTCGAAACGTTGGAAAATAAAATAGACCTTAATCTCGACTATTTATAATCTAAATTAATAATAATTATTCCGTGACAATTTAAAACTCTGACCGCGTTAGAGTTGAGAGCTTATCATTCTTTTGGTATCAATGTCTACTTTTTAAACCAATCCTGATTCATAAAAGACAAGAAGTAGATGCGTCATAATATCCATCAAAGGAAAGCGCGAAAAACTTCTTCCGCGAAGCAAAATCTTATAAAAAAATATACACTCAATAAAATTTTATTTTGCTAGAACATCTGGTTTGTAGTATTTCGATTCTAGAGATAAACAAATTTTGAGTTTTGTATTTTTGTATCAAAATATTTATTAATTAATATTTGAATACCAGCAAAAATGTTTATTATTATATGAAAAAATACTCTTGTTAGCAATTAATAAAATAACAATAACTTGTTGTTTTATTCATTTCTAAAATATATCTTTTATACAGCAAAAATATTTTTATTTTAGAATAATATCATTAAATACTTTTTATCGGCGTCAGTAATTCAGTGTAGGTACATATTATTTTCATTATACAATATGCCTTGAAAATGTTTGGTTGGTGTTCAGTATAGAATATCTTTTGTTTATCTAATATATCTTTTTTTTTATTTAACTTAATTGTTAAAAGTGATTACAAATAAATTTTACTACATCACGGCTAAACAAACAGAATAATAAAATACAATTTTAAAAAATTAGTTTAACAGCAAAATATTATTATACTTACCTACTTAGTAAATTTCTGAACTCCTGGTATAATTTAGAAAAATAAATTGATCTTACATGCTAAACGAATATATATTTATTGCACTTTAATCTCAAACAGTTTTTACTACGACTTTACGTGACTTTAAGGAGTCACACAAAGTTAATTTTCACCGAAGTTGACATGCTATCTCTAGTCAAGCGTCGGAATTTTGTTAAAATTAGATATTTTATTGACTTTTAATATAAACATTATAACCACTGCTGTGGATTGGTGTGATCGCAGGTTGAGCTACAGAGCGGAAATTTTGATTTCGAATCTCGGACTTGGCAGAATTTCTTAGCTCGGCCTTTCGGTGTGCATCAACACGTTGTGGATTTAAGAATTGGTTCTATATTTAAATAAGTCTGGCCAATTGACAGAGTCAAGGTCAAAAATGAATAAAAAAAATATGTAAACATGTAAAAAAGTCAAGAAAGTGATATCGTAACCTTGTTTAGTGAATGACAGAAATTTTAAGAAAAAAACTTTTGCCATTTTGAATCTTAATTTTGGAATGATGGTTAAAACAGAAAGTGTTTTAATAAATTTGCTGCTTTAATTATTCTTCTTGGTATATATGATAAAAGTAATTTTTGTATTTAACTTTCAAGACGTGTCACAATAAATTAGATTTATCTCAACCGCGATGCAAGGTTTAAAATGAAAATTTATGTATGCTGCTTGCGTATTTACGAGTAGATGCAGGTGTAATTTCCCATGTGCACAATCTCTAACTGAAATAGTAAGGTTTTATAACAAATGCGATTATACATATTTATTCATGACGACCAGTTTCATACACTTGATAACTACAATCATTAAAAAGGATCAAACAATCTTGCGTGGAAAACGAGGTAGATACAACAACATCGTTAGTTCTAAGGTTCTAAAGTAAAATATGTATGTTATAGAAGTATTTAATTTCGTAGTTACCGAACATTTTGCCAAAAAGGAAAGTAAATGTGATAATGTTTAAAAATACAGATCATAACTTTACAGCCGAATTAAATATTAAAATTTACCTTTATCGAACAATAATTGTTGAACATCAGAATTAATAAATGTGTGCAAGTGTATAATTTCCAGGATAAAATCAAAAATTTCATAATGTATTAAGTAATATTTATGTATCTGAATTTGAAAACAAACAACGTTATAAAAGATATTCACAATTACTCGGTGTGTAATAATTAAAATATGTAAAGGTTAGGAATTTTATTCAAATTAAATGTGAACATAGGTGGATTGAGCACGTTTTGGCAAATGATAAAAATATATCAAAATTAACGCAATAGAAACGTTCAAGTTTAATTACATGCAAATTTAAGCTAAAATAGGTACGATTAGAAACATTCCAGGGCTTACAAATTTAAATTGAATTAAAGAATATTTAAATTTTTGAAGGGGGGTAATAAATCGATAAAATTGAAAAGCGATAGCTTATTCGATTCTCGTCAAGCAATCATATTTAAGGAACTTTATAAACAAGACATAATTTAAAAATAAAACTATAACTACCCGAAAGTCAAGAATATTTAGGTACTATAGTAATATAACTAATTATAATTGAATAGTGGAAAATTTAATATTTTATAATTAAGATTATGTTCTACAATAAATGAAAATGAAAGAAAAAGAATAAAAGTGGGTAAATATTAAAACACTAGGTAGTGAAAATCAAAGATTTGTCTCTTGAAGCTGCAATAATGTAACACAAACACGTAGATGTTATTTTAAAATCTGAAGTACAAAAGAACAAATTTTATACTTAGAGGGTAAAAATAAACCTTTATTTTTATTAAAAAATATACCTTTCCTAAAATTTGAATCATTTATTTATTTAAATTTTACTAATTTGTCAGTCTTTTTGTATTCTTTTTATCAAAAGTTACTATTTTATTTAAATTGACTAATTAAATTACATAATTATTTCTGTAAAATAAAACTACATGTGGAATATTAAATTTCAGAATAACAACGATTTGCCTTTCGGCAATATTCACTAAATACATTTTGTTTATGTATAATTCATAAACAATATTTTTTATTGTTAGGTTTGCTTGTTAGGTTTCATTTTACAAAAAGAAATTTAAACTTTTTTTCTCCTTTCTAAAACTACGTGACTATAAATTAAGTTTTTACGATTGGCTTCCCTATAATTTTGCATTTGTTATACAAAATACAACGCTTTTAGCGACGTAGAATAAAAGCGTTATCAGACGCGCTTTTAGATAAAAGTTCAATTAACCTAAATATATATAAAAATGTGTGAAGGAAATGCTACACAAAAGACTTTATCGATATATATTTTTGGTAATGTACTGGAAATGATATTTTTATTGCGGATTGATTGAAATTGCTGATGGCTGCTTTTAGAAGTTATTTTGTACTTATTTATTATTGTAAGACTGAAAAACACAAACAGCGTGGGTAAAGAAAATTTAGAAAGCTGAAGTAATTAGTTCAGAAAAGATTAAGCTGGAAATTATTTAGTATACGTGTCTTATCTTCAGTTATTTATTATGTCTTGTCAATTAAAATCTGATTTACTTTTATTAAATACATTTTTAAGATAAAATCTTCAAATTAGCAACATTTTAAATACATCATCGATAATGGCTATCCGACTTTTTAACAATAAACTCTTAAATATTTAATTCTAGTTTACAACATTATTGCATTAATGTAAAGATTTTAATATAAAATATAATGGCTTCGTACAGTAAAAACGTAATAAGTAACATTTTGACAAGATAATCTAATTTTCTTTTACTTTTTTCTTTGCAAATTGCGTTTACATTATTATTTTTACTTTATTATCGATCAGCTTGTTAGATACTTCTGGCTTCCCATGCAACGAATACTATCTGTTTTGAGTTGATACAGAGTGCCAGATTTTTGGTTTTTACCATAGCGATCTCGGTTTTAAGAGATATGAATTAATTTTGAAGTAATTAAATATAATTGAATTAGGGTAGTCGAGAGTCTAATATGTATATCCTCCTGAACGACTAATTTTATCAATGAAAAATTAATATAGAAATTAAATTTAGCTGTAAGTACGTATTTTGTGAAAATAAATTAATATATAATACTATGTATATTCCAGGGTATATTTTTGACTTGGCACAAGGTAGAATATTATTATTTCCAAGAAGTCACCAAAGAACAGAAGTATAAAAAATAATTGTTTTTCCTTTGGGTGAGAAACTTATTTATTATTTTTTTATACGGATTACGTAATTTTTTAATATCAAAGTTTCAGGTTTTGACTCTTGCTTGGATTACAAAAGTTTTTCTAATACATATTATAGTATGTTTGCATGTAAACAGGGAAAGTAATAACAAACACTGCTTATTACGTCATTTCCTGAAGCTCGATATTATATTTTCGTTGGGATAATGAATTTTACATACCATTTTAATTACTATAGTATATACCCAAAACAATCATTGAACACAATTCTCCTGTAGCTGTAGGTACATACATATAACAAACATAAATTTAAACTTGCAATATTTTTTAAATAATTGTTCCATGATTATAACAAAGCAATGTGCAACCTAGAACTTACATGTATTATGCATTTAATATATACAGAAACTAGAACTATAGTGTTGTGAATTATTCAAATTCATAGAGAAATTTCTATGCTTCTAATATGTTCAAGTTCAAAAGCCTTTTCCTGCAGTAGCAAATTCATTGTATTACCTTGTAAGATATAATATAATCTAACTACATATTATGTATTATATTACATAATGCAGTTGAGGTATATTATTGAGGTATATAAGTTTATAAATTACTGATTACGATGATGAGGAAATGGTTTAAGTAAATGTTTTAATCCATTCTTGCTTTAATGGCATCCATTTGCATAATTAAGAAAATGTTTCTGGCCATAATATGTTTTACAATCATATTTACTAAAACATATCTTTTTCAATCTCAGTAAAATTGAAGAAGTTACTTTCGGACACTCTGTATATTGTATAATATAATGTAACTCCAGATAAAATGGTATAAAGGAAAAGAAACGGTTTGTTCTATGCAAGGTTGTCAGTATTGAAAAACCAATCAAGTTCATGGTTTGCTTTCAATGCTTTCTGTTAGGAGTTAGGTCTATCAAAACCGTAAGAGTTTTAGATTCCAAAATAAAATTTATACCTAATTAAATATAATTCTATATTCTTTTTATAAAATTTTAAAAACAAAAATTTATTTTAATTAAAAAATTAAATTTAACAGAGAAAAAAGAAAATAACAATAAACAAGAGAGAAAGTGACACGAAAGAGGAAAAAACCGAAAGATTAAAACGAACTATGAAACTTAAATAAAACAATGCAGAAAATTATTATTATTATTATAACGCAGAGATGCAAGAAGCCGATTAACAGTAGAGGACGTGAAACAATTTAAAAAACATTTTTAATGTCAATTAAAGATTCTGTAAAACAGCCAAAGTCATCCAAGTTGAAGAAATCAATAGCAAACAAAGACCAAATAAATATAAACGAGAAATGAGCAAATAATAATGTTTTTCATTAATTGTATACTCTGACATGTCCAGAATATTTTTTTTTATTTTCTTGCTATGCATGAGCTAAATAATTATTATGTAGCGCATACCATTAGAAACCACAAGTTATAATATACTTAAAATTGAAGAATATCCATCAGCCTCCATTAGGAGGATAGCAAAGGACGGCTCTTGGCTAAAATATTTCGGTATTTAATATTTTGCCAGTGCAAGTTTAATTACAAAATCCCAAAAACCCCACCCTTAAAAAGAAACTATAAATACCTATGCGAAGAGCTGATGTATAAGGTTTATTGCTCCACTAGAAATTTACTGCAATTTGATATTATCTTTCATTAATATGTTCATAATTTTATTCATTGAGTCATGACATCCAAATCAATATCAACTAACAAGTGATACTTAGTTTGTAAAACTTCACTAAAATTAATTAGTGACAAAATAGCAAAATAATTGCAATCGGAAATAACTAAAATACATTTGTAATGATTCTAATTTAAATTGTACAATTAATAAGAATAAATACAAAAAATCCATATAAAACACAACTATGTTCATACCAGGTGTTTCTAAAATGTTTACTTTAACTGTGCAGGTAATAACCTTTATTAATAAAGTAATGGTTTGAATTTGGTATTTGTGCAGTAATACTTCCCTGTGACTGCACAAGTTTCTTCTATTTTACGAGAATTCTTCTTGTTTTGACTTGGCAAGATAGACTTGGATGACTCTAAACAGGATTCAAACTGACTATTGTGAAACTAATTTCTACTCAGTGAGATGGCGGAGCAAAATGTCAATATATCAGTTAAATGCTGAAAGCATTTAGTATGAGATCCTTTCATATGGGAAACCCGGTGGATAATCTACCAGCTGACTCATGCATCGATCGACTAACTATACTAACTAGACTACACATTAGGCCACTGATCTACACATAATATTAATATTATATAATATTATCTTTGGCATTTTTGCCTCAACAATTCAATTCAAACATAAATCGTAATAAACTTTTTAAATGGTAATAAAATCATAACGCAATTTAATTTGTAATTAAATGAAATTTAATTTTAAATTTTAATTGTGAAATTTCACAACTTAATTTTAATGACACTGCTATGGATATACTATTATTTATTCAAACAGTTATTATTATGATGCAGAATCATTACATACAATTTTATGAAAGTGGATTTTCACACAGGACTATATGTCGGAGATGCGTTGGTAAAAATTAATTTTTAAATTTCATATAAGAAACTGTGCGTTGTCTTCAACTTCACTTTCTTGTATATTAGTAATAATGAACGAAAGCAATGTTATTTTTTGATAATATTGATGCAGGAAACGACTTATGAGTGTAAAGACTGGTGTCCACTTGAGACAAAGCAGTCTCGAGGGTAGTCTGGAGACCACGGATTTCATTCATAAATGAATTTATCATTCATAAATCCATGGTCTCAAGTCTGTTTTGTCTCAACTGGACACCAGATTATAGCAGATTTCGAGATTATAGCAATAATCTCATCAAACATAATGTCTGGAGGGAAATCTCAGTTAAACTTTGTTGTTTGTTGTTGTTGTATAACATAGAGGCATGTAAAAGTATATTGTTGTTTAATATGAAACAATAGTTTAATACTATACCTATATTAATAATAAAATAACACAACACAATATGGTCACGACCTGATATTATACAAAAATGCTCCGACATAATGTGAAGGTCGATACACGGTTTGTATACAGCCGGCATACGGTAGTATAATAATATGTAAAAATATATCTTAAGGATGTAATTTACGCAACAGAAAATGTATACTGCGTTTTCTCTCGCACACATCGAGCGTCTGAGGGTACGTTTATGTTGGAGCTGTAAGCAGTGATTCTCGCGAAGCAGTGATTTGTGATGATACCCTTAGTTGAAACCTTGCAGTTTTTCTTTAAATCATTATTAAAAACTGTAGAGCTAATACTTTGGGTGTTTGTCTGAAAACACTGATAATAACGTGTGGTAATTTTAGAAATATTTTTATAAACATCTAGTTTGATATACTTACTTAAAGTACTGTTTCAGTACTTTAAATAAAATGCGTCATATATCTTGTTTCCTATAGGTATACGACAACCTTAAATAATTTTTGCGCTTTTTGCGTTTAATGCGCTTGAAAATTGTTAACGAAAGAAAGAAGCTGCTAAAAAGTAAAGTAAAAATCATCGATATGTACAAATTGGGTGCATAGCTCGTTGTTCCGATTTTAAAATTATCAATACTTCGAAGGCAATTTAACTAACAAATTATATTTTTAAATTTAATATTTAATTTAATATAATTAAATTTCAATACAGCAAAAAAAATTATTTTGTAATTTTATTTAAAATGCAATTTATTTCTCTCAACTTCAAAACAAATTAATAAGTTAATTATAAAACATATACAGTAAATATAAAATAGCAATGAAGAACAAAGGTTTGCTTTAAATAGAACGAGTTTTTAAAATTAATCAACAAAATGGAAAATTAACTATTTTATATGGCAGAGCACTTTTTTTCAAGGCTGGTAATTATAAAATTTTATAACCCAGGAACCGTTTATATACAAAATAATAAAGTATCTTGCTGATTTGATAAATGTTTTAAACTTGAACTTTTAGCAGCATAAAAAGTGATTGTTTAATCAAAATTTAACTTTTAATTTACCATACATATTTTACTTTAATGTCGGATAAAGTTTAAATAATATCTTACATTATAGGTATATCTAACTTTTATAAAAAATTCAAACTTTTAAAGAAGTTATTTTTTATTTTAACTTTCAGGCTTTCATACAACCTTTATAACTAGTCGTGAAGCGAATAGGTTTTCCTCAATAGTCTTTTGAGAAAACGTGTTGTCAAAAAACTGAAAGAGTGATAGATTAACAAGTAGATTTCTTTCACTTTTTTTTTTTAGAAATTTTTGACAACAAATGTTATTATAAAACATAATTCATAAACACATTAGGGACCATGCAAAATTTTAACAATTATTTAGAAAAGCGAAGTATTATAACTTGCAACTTGCAAATACACGAAGTTTTATTAAAACGGTATCTTATTTTGTCATCTTAGAAAACTTACTGAAATATATCTTAATATAAAATTTATTGCTTCCACTTCTACGATTATATAAAATCGCAAATGCAACTGCTATATTTATTCAATTCTCACTGAAACATTTTAATGTAGCACTTAAAGTCTGTACAAAAAATTGTCTTTCTATGGGTTGATTTATAGATTGATATAATTGAATCTGACGCTAAAAAATTTACTTTTTATATATTTTTAAATAAGTGCATGTTGCGAAAATCAAATCTCATTATTTTTATTTTTTGGATGACATGGAAAATTTAAGCAAAAAGCATTTAATAAATTATCAGACAATGAATTGGAATTTAACAATTGAGGTCTAAAGATTTACTTAACTAATTGGAATTTCGAAAATCTCTTAAAGTAATATCATTTAAATTGTTTGCTTAGTTACCTTTAAGTAATCGATTAAATTATCTTAATTAAAACGCAACATTTGCTCATAAATAAGTAATAGTTTTAATACAACATGGCTATTACATATCTGCTTATTAGAAACCTTATATTATATTAACTAAATTTCCAATATAATAATAGATTAGAACAAACATAAAAATGAATAGATTCCTAATCAATTTCAATTAGAGAAACGCCAAGGCCAGTGGGTTGTTAAAATCATTAGAATCATGAGTTCAAGCATGGAGCTAGAGAACAACCATTTCACTATGATCTAACCGGCTAGAATATTAAAACAGTTTTTATAAAGGAAATTAGACATAATCATAATGTCACTTAATTTAAAAAAGAAAGAATCCTAGTTCAAGTTCAAGTTTAATTTGATTACAATCGGTATGAGAATTTTTATTATTAGAAAAAGAGACAAATCTGCTCGACTCAAAATAATCATTTATTGAAATGAATTGAAGAAAATTATATAAAGAATATGTAGTAATATTACTAAAACTTATTATTTGAATGGAATAAAAATTGGAAAAGTTTTAATAATATAAATATGTAATTCATGTTCGACTTAACATTCCAATGAAGACATACACGATGTATTTTCATCAAAACAATTCTAGCACGGCATTGTTTCTCTGATTTAGCAACTAACGGCTATGTAGTAAATTTCTCCAATTCTGTCTGGTCTGTGTCAATACGGAAACGATTCATGTCTTTTAGAATAATATAAATCTATCGCTGCAATTGAGATTTGTTTTAAACGTCAAAACTAAATATTAACTACGCAGTAAAAGCTTTTCAGTTTACTGTTAAAATTACTTTTTCGGAATTGTTCCCACTAGAATGTTCGTCTGGAAAACTGTTCTGTGTCACATTAGTATCCAATAATTTTTAACTTCTAATGTAATTTCAAACTTTAGATGTGCTATCTCAAAAAATATAAAACAATAGGATACTTTTATAAAAAATATTTTTGTAGAATATATAAATTATTAACTTGTGAAATATAAAAAGTAAAATTTTTAAATAAACTAATATCATCAGATATTTATTTGTTTAAAAATATTTACATAGAAACCGAAATACAACCTATGGACATTTGATGTGATCTAAAAAAATGAGCTGGTAAAAGTTTTTGATGTCGAAACTAAATACGAATATAAAAAAAAGTTAGAGATCGCAAGTAGGAAAACTTAACTCTAATACGTAAAAGTAGTTTAGATGAGTAAATGGCTATAGATACTAATATTTTTCTATTCATAGAGTTCTATCTTTCATGCATTTCATTAATGGAAATCCACTCTATGTAGTTCCTTAACTCGTGATCTCCCAATTTTTTACAATATAATGGTGCCTGCGCAAATATTTAAATCTTACAACAAAATTCTCTTCTTCGAGAGAATTTCTTTTGAAGGGGGCTCGAAAAAATTTTAAAATGACAAACTTGAAGACCCCTGCTGTGTATGTTTAAGTCGGTCTAATTGTATTATTAAAATGTATTAAGTAATATAAAATTTCTTTAACCATAACCAAAATAAATCCTAATATTTTCAAAATTACAATTTTAAATTTTAAAATAGCACATTAAAAACTGATTTCGAGACCATTCATAATTTCATAAAGGAAAAGCTTTCATATTAAAGATTAAAAAAAGCAAATAATTTTATTTTTAATGCATACATCAGGGTTAACAAAATTATGTATTTTTATTATTTCTGTTTTACGAATCACGATAACGTAATATCCGTTGCATAAATAAATGTATGCTTAAAGTAGGCTATATATCAAAGGACGTTTATATTTACTAATTGCAATCAAAACATCTTATAGTAACCCTTGAGGTTAACCAAATTATAATAAAATAGTACTAGAAAGCCAATTAACTTACCGTTTAATACGTGTACGATGAGGGTTTTAGGGTTTGCATTTGAAGGGTTACACGTGTATTTTCCGGAGTCCGAAGCTTTTGCTCTTTGGACTAGGAGATAACTCACTGTAATATCTCCCTTTTCGGTGATTACACTCACACCCCCTCGAGGTGAATCGTAATTAATCTCCTAAAACAAAAATAAAACATTTTAGCAGCGATAATATAAGAAAGTTTATAATCAGAAAACAATTTATGAAAGTTTATCTTGAGTAAGGTAAGGAGTAGGGCAAGTTCATTACTTTGGTGTTGATAGTAATTTAAACGGAAACATATTTTATTATTTTTCAAGCACATTATTATAGAAATTATAAACGAGCATTTTTGCTTTTGTTAATTAAAAATTACGTTTCAAACTTATCTTTTAAAGCAAAGAATCAAAAGATAAAGCGATATTTGTAGCTTTCCTAATGCGTCTTATATTTCCGTAGAATATAAGTTGGTAAGGCTCTCCTTCGTTGAGAGGCAATTCATATCTCTGATTTATTAGCTAGCTACAACATGAAACGTTGCTTTATATCCCAAAGGGGCCCTCGTGTTTTACATCAAATGAGAAATTTAACGTAGAATGCAGTTTTAACCGTCTTTTTAGTCGATTTGTTTCAACTTCTTTTAAAGTGCAACATTTTAGTAGTATTAAATTAAAAATAAAAACAAGTACTTTCTGTTTTACAAAATATTAGTACTTTTAAGAAATTACTTTATTATTTACTACAACTAGAGCAAATTTTAAATGGAGGTGAGGTTGAGTGCAGTTAGTGGTGTAGTATTATAGTAACAGTGCGGCATAATTGACACAACAACGCAGTTCGTAGCTTCAAATGAGGTTAATTAATATTGAATGGTTAATAGCTTTTTTTAATTTTGAATTTAGTGAAACGGATAGTCTTTTTTCTTTACAATTTTGGTTTTATCGGTGTATTGGTTTTATACAAACTGGTAGATATGTATATAGAAAGATAGGATAATCGCAGGATAATCGGATTTTAATTGGTCATACTTCGCTGTCGTGAATTCGGAAATGATGTTTTGTTTCAGATAACACCTCGCTAAAACACTTTCAATCTCATACACTAAAGCAGTAGAATTTTGATGTAGTACATTGATAAAGACCTAAGTCGAAGCTAATCTCTACTTAATTTTTAATAAAAAGTTTGATAAAAGTGTTATTTTTATTTAAAAAAAAATAATTTTTAATTTTTTGTGTTTATAAGATAATATTAAAAATAGATGGATCATCCAAGTCAACCGGAAATGCCATTTGTTTATTTTCGAACCATACTATAAACAAAAGTATGATTTTTCAACTATTCACTAAATGTCAAAACCTCGGTTCTTTGGGAAGTTACAAAAACATATTAATAAATTCTACAGACACTTTTTTAATAAAACAGTTATTGTCGTTATGAAAACACAGTTTGGAGTGTTTATGGACGTAAATCATAGTTTGGTACAAAGTTGGTTCTACTATATAGTATACAGACCTTATAATAGCTGGTGCAATATTGACTAACAATATTGGTACCGTGGGGTAAATCAGAACAAAATACATTTTAATCTTAAATAGGTATCTCTTATATTAAAAGTGCTAGCGACTTGTGGTTTTAACCCTCAAGTTGGCAATGTATCTCACACAAGATACATAGATTCAAAAATTGCATTTACCAGGTAGGGTTGAAAAATTCCAAAAGATATCATCTCCGACAGAAAGAATTTTATGCCGAAAAATAAGCGCTTGCCAAGTTTAAGGTTAACTAAAATATGTGTCACAGCTTACAGTTGGTGTTATTAAAATTTAGATTTTTTATTTGATCATTATATCCTCTTTTTTATTATTTAGGTGCTCTGCTCTCATTATACATACTTATGGGGTTAAAAAAAACAAAGAATGTTGTTCAAACAATTTTTGTATTTTACCTTTGTAAGGGTAAATCAGAATGTTTACCGAATTTAAAAAAATAAAGGAGCAATCTAAAAACTTTTTTGCAAAGAAAAATTTTATTTTTGTTGCTTTCTTAGGAAATTATCGAGAACAAAATTAACATTATAAATATTGCCAAACTAAAATCATTAAAATCAACATCAAATTTAAAACGTAATGCTGAATATGTGGGTTTGGACAGTTTTCCAACAATATTTTCGAACTCAAATTTACTAATGTCATCTAAGATTGAAGAAATGTTATAAAAGGTCTGACCCATAACCATTTTTGGAATAGTCAATTGATACGTGGTTTAAGTAGTGTAACTGCCCTGTCAGAATCATGGTAATGTTAACGTAATGTTAACAAACGGGAGCTTTGGATTGGTAGATCAGCAGACACATGGCTTTTGATTGGAGCGTTTGTTAACATTACGTTAACGTTAACATGATTCTGACAGGGCAGTTACTCGATATTAACCATATTAATATATTAGAAAACCCAAAAAATGCACAAAAAATTTTTAGTACTAAAATGTTTTTAAGTTATCACAAATAAAATACAATGTAAGTATAAAATATTATATAGAACATTTTAGTCCAGCATTTGTGAATTTTTGAGTTTCATAAAATATTAATATGATTCATTTTAGGTATGCTTATTTTCTATGAAATTTTGAATTCAATTTATATTTGTTTTCTTGGTTTTCTTACATCTGAAAATTTTTCCGTATTCTTGTTCTCTTACATCCCCTTATTCTGATTTACCCCATTTTACTACGATTGTAGTGTTAATATTATTAGTTCAATATTATTATACAATACCAATTACTAATATTGCGCAAATAATGTATAAAATGTAGGTACTGCTGTATAGTATTAATATTGATGAATTATATTTTGTTTTATATTTTCTTATTTTTTGCAATGGCTCTAGAATTTGTTGACCTAAAGCGCTTAAATACCTTAGGACGGCACTGAATTCATTAAATTGAAAACTCACCACGAAGTTTAACGTAATTTGTGATTTTCGATATAATACAGTTGAAAGAAAATCGAACACCTAGTGTGGTTTTTTAATTGAAAAAAATACATTGGGATTCAAAATATAAAGTGCATTTTAATAAACTGAAATAAAATTTAATGCAGTGCATATACTTAATTATGTGCAATAATTGTGCAATACAGGGGGTGCCCCGCGATCAATGTCGCTTAGCGAGCGATAAAAAATTTTGAACTACAATTTTGGTATTACTAAATTGATAAGATTTTGGTATAAATTCAAACTGTCGTGTAAATCAATGTTTTTAATTTAATCTCTTTAGGGTCGATTCATTGGACAATGTTAGGCTAATTGAACCAAATTTAAATACGTAAAATATGTAAAAGTTCACTCTTTTTGAGATCCAGCCCTTTAAAATTAAAGGTTTTAAAATTTATATTTTGTTTATTACTAGAACTGCTTTGAGATCGAACATTCAAATTTAGAATATTATGTTTGTCGGTCATGGAAAACTGTAAAGAATAAACAGGAAGCTGTATATTCGAAAAGGTGTAGGTACTTAAATTTTATAGAATAAATGTTTCGGTCACTATCTCTCAGCTAGTGATAATCACATAATAAAGCTCAGATAATCTCAGAAAAAACCTTTCACAGGTTTAAGATTACATATTAAACAGAACTATGCACTTTAATAATAACACCCTACCATGATACGTCCTGAAAATTTCTAGTTATCATAAAAATATTGACTTTTATCGAACTTTTTCTTTGTTTTATTTGTTAAAGTTCTCGTTAAAGTCGTTATAAAATATTGTAAAAGCTTTTCAAACTAGCAAATCACGAATAAACTATCAAATAAATGCCAAGGGTATACTCAGCTTTATACTAAACAACTTATGGTTTAATATCAGTACAAATAAGTGAGAAATAGTAACTTTTAAAATTTTTAGTGAAAAGTAATTTTCGTGGCTTTCAAAATATGTTTAGTATAAGATGGATAGTGTTAGCAAAAATAATTGTTCGTTCAATTAAATATTTTTAATTTTTATTTTAACGAATATAATCTAAATATTTTAATATAATTTACATTCAATTAAAACAAATAATGCATTTCGTACATAATTTATGTTACTGTAACCATAAATTGTAGTATCTCGTCGTACCTTGGTAACAAATCTTTATGTAAATTAATTTGAAGTCTTTCATGACTTGGTTATAAAATTTTCATGAAGTTTACTTATAGTTTTGTCCATAATGTAATTAATATCATTATATACGTTTAAATTTTAAAATAGGTTAACAATTTGCCACTACTTAGTAACATTTACTTATATTATGTACTTTTAATAATTACTTTGAAACTTTAATCTTTTGAATCATTTTCCGGCTATCGAAATGTGTAAGAGGAATTTTAAAATAATAACTGATAATTCACATTAATATGACAAACCATTTAAATGCTACTTTTACTCGGCATTGTACAATTTTAGAGTAATTTTAAATTATTGTTATGAAAATCATAGGAAAATATTTCACACTTAAAATAAATTGCAATCTTAATCTCCTTCTAGCTGACATTTACTATTACCATTTTCTCAATAGGGTTACATAAAATTTAAAGAAAAATTCAAAAAGCATAAAAAGATTTGAAGGGTTTTATAATGTTACAGGCAGTAAAAGTATAATATAATAGTCAAAGACGATGTATATTTTATTCGTATTTTGATAGTATTGTCTTTGCTAGAATACTAACATTTATTTCTCTGTTTTGAATATCCTTTAGCTTATTCGAATAACGACTTATGCATATAAATTTTTACAAAGACAATGATGTTAGTACCTACTACTTGAAATGTTGTTAATATTTAAAAAAATTATTTTGGATTTGCTTCTTTACATGCCTCAGAAGTAGGATTGCTATCCGTCCCGATACATCGGGACTGTCAGCGTTATTGAGTTCTCCATCTCGACGCAACTCCCCGACAAGCACTAAAATATTTCGATATTTGTGCAAATCGTACAATTTGTAAGTCATTGAATGAATTTGATTAACCCGGGCCGTTGCTCGAGTCGCCAAAATTATTTTATACTTGTCAATTACTTAGCATAATGAAAACAATTAAACATGTTTTTTACTATTTTTTTATTGATTGGGAGTCTTTACCGGCAAGAAAACTTAACGTTGAAGATTTTTTCACCCACAGCAGTGAATTGGTGTGATCGCTGGTTGAGTTACAGAGCGGAAATTATGAGTTCGAATCTAGGATTTGGCAGAATTTCTTAGCTCGGTCTTCCGGTGTGCATCAACACGTTGTGGATTTAAGAATTGGTTCTATATTCACATAAGTCTGGCCAATTGACTGAGTGAAGGTTAAAAATTAATTTAAAAAAAAATTATTTAAATTCTTATAATCAATGTTTTTTTTGTTACCATTTGTGAATTTGCTTATTAAAAACTTCTCGATTAACAATTCTGCTATATCATAAAAGAAAGGTAAAAAAAACCAATGAAGTAACATGCAAAGTTTAAAAAACTTGGTCGACTTACTTGAGAATTGTGTGTCCACGAAATAGATGGTGGAGGTTCTGGACTATGCTGAACTATGCACGTGAGATTCATTGTGCTTTCTTTGTCGATATATAACTCGGGAGATCCCAAAAGTGTTGTGATTGGCTCTGTAAAAAATTATTATGTCGATTATATTGTTTTCTTCGAGTATAACATTATTACATAAATAATTGTTCTTTAATATTTATATTTACTGATGTTTAAACTTGTTACTCAAGTTGAATGTTAATAAATAAGTGTACTTTAAAGATATAAAAGTGCTGATAGAAACAGTTTTATCTAACTTAGTTTGATTTATTAGTAAAAGTTTCAAAAATCTTTTTATCCAAGTCATTATTATCCTTTCGAAAACTTGAAATGGTTTAAACATAGCAATATTTCACAAAATTCTTAATACAACTCCAAATTCATTTTTTGCTAAATTTGATAAATATTGGTGTCTAAAAATGAAGGCAAAAATATAGCTTTCTAATAATTAAAGTCCAAAATGATTTAGGTACACATTAAAATTCTTGGTTTGATAAATTACAAATTATTTGTCTGAAGAAATTAAACGCTTGGGAAAACTTAAATTTGTAATAAGACATTTTAGGTTTTGAATTAAAATTCATTACGTTAATTTCGTTATGGCGTTCTGCGGGTATCATATTCTAATAATTTCAACTTCCATCTCCATTTAAAATTAACAAATAAACACCTACACACTTAAATCATGGTGGTGTCATTTACACATGAAAACTTTAACGTTAATTTGAATACTTTTAGATTTTAACATTTAACTTAATTAACTCATTATAATTATTATAAACTATTATTCAAATCAAACTCATGCTTATATTATGTTTATTCAGAAAGTGTTAATAAATTGTTTAATGTATTTTTAAAGTACCAAAAGAGCATACAGCTTAACGTGGATTCGGAACCAGGGCACAACGCATAAGTCATTTTGAAGTAGCCACAGAGGTCTAACTCATGATGTTTACAATATTATAAAATAGATAACATTAAATTTCTTCAATTTATTCAACAGTATGGATTTTAAAATTGAAATTTACTTAATAACAGTTAAACTAAGTTAAACTATGATAACAATGAAGAAAATATATAAAGGAAATATATAAAAATTCATCATCATCATGAATTTATTCTTCTAAGTTTGATTTTATTTTTTACAGTGAAAGCAGCATTTACTATAATGTGTGCCTGCAGCTTGTAGACGAGGATAAGTTCAACACAACTTCTCACAATTAGTACAGTCATTTGGTGCTCAAAGAAGAGGTTACCTGGAAAGTTTTCTGGGAGTTTTGAAAATTGGTGATTTTATAGATTTCGACATGCTCTTTCCGAATTTTTACTTTGCCACCTCGTATTTTTACCGCTCGCGCCGCCATATGTGAAAAATGGCGTCTATAAACTGTTTTTTGATAATATCTCCGTTCGGTCCTATTTTACGATGAAAACAGTTATGTAATAAATTAAACTAGAGAAAATTTCCTATAATTTATCTAGTAATCTTTTTTTTGTAAAATGAATAGTTTTAGCGTACGAGCGGCGCAAATCTACTCCAACACGAGTTATAGCCAGAAAACTCATTTCCTGCCAAGGACTCTGCCAAGGACTGTAGACTGTAGAGAGCGGGTTTTTCAATGCGTCGTAAAATAGTTTTTTAAATATTTTTAAAAATAATATGTACATAAATATAGTGTAAAACTTGGAAGTTGATTTTCTCAAAACTACGTTTTGAAAATCGGTGACCGCTATAATTCAAAAACCACTCAATGGATTTGAATAGAATTTATACAGTTTATTGAAAACATAAGAATCTAGTGCCTGAACAAAGGAATTTGTATTTTTATAAAATTGATAGATTTTATAAACAATGAACTAGCGACCTTTTCCTTGAAAATCCGTAAGTTAATTATTAGTGGCCCCCATTTTGTTATTTTTCAAGAAAAAAGCAAAAACCTTTAATCAAGCACTAGATTAACTAGTAAACTACAGATTATTTTTTAGTTGATTGATTTTAGATGAAGTAGTAAATTATTACGATGGTCACCGCAAAGCATGACTTGAGGGACGGAATCCAACAAATATGGCGATAACATAGTTAATAATAAATATTTTTTTAAATTTTTTATGACAAAATAAAGCTAAAACACAGCTTAATAACTTCGTATTAGTTTTTTTATAAAATAAGTTCAACTACTGTCAAAAAAAGATAATTTAAATGCTAATATTGTTTGAAATAGATGTGCTGACGAAGACGATTGTCGAAACTAGTCTACATTAAAATATATAATATATACTCGAGGAAAGTGTCTTTTATTTTATTTTTATAAATAACCTCGATAGGCTTAATAACAATACAATATTTTTCGTTAATATAATGTATGTACCAAAACCGCTTGTTGCTGTAGATGTATGTTGGTTTGTGGCACTAGTACGCTGAAACTATTCATTTTACGAAAAAACAGTAAATACATAAATTATAGCAAATTTTCTCTAGTTTAATTTATTACATAACTATTTTCTTCGTAAAATGAGTCAGAAAGGAGATATTATCAGAAAAATGTTTTGAGGCGCCATTTTTTCAATATGGCGGCGCGAGCGGCAAAAATACGAGGTGGCAAAGTAGAAATTCGGAAACAGCATGACGTAATCTATAAAATCACCAATTTTAAAAACTCCCGGAAAACTTTCCAGGTAAAAATACCAAATGACTGGACTAAATCTAGAAAATTGAAATTTGTTAGGCAGCTTTCACTAGTCGGGCATAATAATGTTGTAAAAAATTGAGTATATTGCCAATTATAAAATTATTGTTGTATTATTTACATTTTATTCTTATGCTATATTCTCCATCCTTAAATTCTATAATATGTTGTATAAATTTTATTTAAAATGATCAGCTGTTATATGGGAGATTACATTAAATTTAGACCTAAAAAGATTTAAATAAAAAATTCTATCCAAATATCAAGTTTTTAGTATCAAAGATAATTTACCATTTTGTTGTATTCTTTAGCATTCTCTCGACGTTCTGCGTATGAAAAAATTTAATTTTTGTTTATAATAGTTAGGTATATATATACAATACAGGGCGTTTCCGGATACATTTTACATATTATAACCCAGGTGGCGATAGAGGACACTTTTCTAAGTAGTTAAGAACAATTTTTTTTTAAATTAAAAGCTTGGAGAGATAGGCCTCTTTAAAGTATTTTTTAAATTGCCACCGTCACATGGCCACAACCAAATTTGTTACCTGAGAAATATGTTGTTAATTTTATTAAATTTCTGTTTTTTTTAGTCTTTATAATATAGACTATAAAAATTATATTATGTACTTTTACAGAAATATAAATTGTACCAATATAAAAGTTATTGAGCAACTTGTTTGAAAATTGTCCCAAGTAATCCCTCTTTATTAAATTTCTACCAAACGGAAATGTCCTAGAATTCAATATATTTCTAAACAGCAATTTTTTAAATTCAGATTTGAGCTTTCTTCATAAAATTTTATATATATAAACATGGTTGTTGAATTCTAAAATAAGGACATACTCGAACTAAAATTCGGTAAGTTGGCTATTAAGAACAAATTATTTATGGTATAAAATTATATAACAGTTACTGAAATACCTAGCCTTTTTCAGAAATTCGACCAACCGAGTTTAAATCGGCACAATATTTATATTAAAATATTAATAGACGAAGGGAGAAGTTGGTTTTAATAAACTTAAATTTTATTCTTAAATTATTATTTAACATTTTAATTTAAAAAATTGAAAAGAGAATAGCTAAGTATAATAATTAATAAAAGAATTGTGGAAAGCTTCAAGAAACGGGCCGCAGAATCTTATGATATAAATCTTATATTATAGTGCTTATCCAGAAAAGGACATAAGTTTTCTATTTGTTTAAAGTAAGCGACACATGTTATCATTTGTTTGCAGAGACATGCTATATTTCTTGTTTGTGACCGATTTACAGCTGTTTCTGTAAAACAAGCTTTTTAATGTTATAAATAACTTTATAAGAATACAAGTCTTCTTCCTCCATGTTCTATGCTGTATAGTCCATAATATGACAGAAACACGACCAACTTTAGTTTAAGTTTTTTAGACGTACAAAAAGTGAAAAAAACTAGAATAATCAATTGTCAAAAATTATATTTTTATGTTTAGTTTGCAACTAAATTTAATTTAAACCAAAAGTACAATACTCATGTGACCTATCAGATAGCTAATTAATCATCAAATATTAACAAAAACCATGGTGTAATATTATCAAATAACAGTTATGAGACCCCTATTTAAAAACAAGTAAATACCTACTACAAAAATACCAGCAATTGTGAGGTATGCGGTATTTGCAGAAAAAATACAATTAAAAATTAGGCAGAAGACAAACAACTTCCACATTAAAATGTGGGAAATGATTGCGGAAACTTTTAAAAAAACTCATGCATACGAATACTATTGTCCACATCTTTCAGTAAAAATTTAATTTATTATTTTTACGTTAAAATTTATTATAATGCATATTTGTTATCTTTCCTAATTGTTATATTTTTGTTAAATTGTGTATTCATTACAAACCAAAACTTTTAATAACAAAAAATTTTATACCACACTTACGATAATACACATGTAGTGAGAATAATATAATGAAAAATTATATTTTTTGTTAAATTTTCTAAAAATTTTAAATCGGAAACGGCTTTTTAATGGTTGCACTTCCTATTATAACCACTCTGTATGGTCGAAGTAACAACTGTGTCAAACGGTATCCAGCAGCTTTATTAAAGTGTGGGCACCCAGTTGATATATGAGCTCATTCTCCAAGTTGCACGACTAAAAAGAAACGATAACAATTCAAAAATTAATAATTAAAAATTCTATTAAATTTTCTCTTAACAACAACAAATAGTATGATTAATTTTTAAGAATTTGTAGGATGAATGTGGAATAAAGCCTGAATGATTGTTTTCATTCGTTTCTACAGCTGACGCATTTGCAGCATTTCTTATTTAATGTCACAACGCCTAAGATTTATTACTATATGAACTGTATGTGACCAAAAACTTTTATTGTGCATTCTATCTATCCAATGAAAGTCGCCATTATCAAATCTACCATTTTCAAGCGTAAACAAGTTTTCTTGTTTCCAATCTCCAACTAAATTATCGCAATAAATTAGTAATTAATAGTTTCGTAAAACCAAGTTGGTGGTCGAAATAATATTAAAAAAAAAACTAATTTATCAAAAATATTAAGCTTTTGTAACATACAGATTAATACATTGCTATAAATATAGCTATACCTATAGTTTTGTGCTAAATATTTTCGAATAACTAAAATGATTGATGAGTAAATGGAAGTAAAAAAGTAGAATTTATTAAAACAAACAAAAACAACAATTAAAAGTACGGCTATACTATAATTTTATAGAAAGTATCTGTGTTGGGTTTCAGTAAGATAAAATGTAAATTACTCAATTTTAAATTTTGCAAGTTTTAATTGGTAGAACATAAACTACACAGAATCTGACAACTGAGACTGAAATTAATCTAATTATTTTCGACGCTCTATGTGACTCTTTTCTTTATTATTATAAATTTATCAATAAGTAGAACGGTTTAATATTTAAGTTTAAGATATTTTAGTTTGTTTAATTTTTTATTCAAATTCATTTTATTTGATCATTTTTAAAGATTTTTAAGATAAAATAGTATAAGGCAATTTTATTTAATTTTTATTTTATGGAGTATAGTATCTACACAATCTGCCTCGCTATTAATAAAATATTTTGAACTCGAGTAAAATAATCTACTGTTAGTTGTGGTTCTGATTTAAGCGTTTATTAAAAAGTTAAATCTCTATATTTACTGAATGTTCTCAATTCAATAAACAATTGTATATAGAAGTATTTTAAGAATCTTAAGCACCTAAATTTATGCGAATCTTGTTTATATTTTGACAATAAATCACCTCTGTTGGTATATGGCAATTTCATCAATATCTATTTAGGGGTGCTGTTATAATATATTAGTGCCACTTCCACTAATTGCACAAATCAATTAGATAAGTTATTATAGGAAATATTACAGTATATATGTTAAAACAGATTCTTGATATGTTAACAATTCAAAAGTATTGGTGCGGTATTTGATAATTTAAATATTATATATGACTACTAACGACATCCGAAGTTTGAATTATTGATTTACAGAAAAACCATCGCAGACATATTGAAGAATGGAAAAGAAATATTGACAACCGTTTGACAAATTTTGAAATAATTCAAAAGCTGCCGATAAAAAAGATCGAAATGAAAATGTTTCTTGAATGAGCAGTACGGAAATAATTTAACTTTTTTAATAAAATAATATGAAATTTCATAATACATTCAAGCAGTCGAGTGTTGTAAGCGATAAACTTGCTTACCAAGTTGATTTTTGAACTTGGAATCGTTTTTCGACAAATATATGGAATAAAAAAATGTTTTAATGTAAAATTTACCACTATAATATTTTAATTGATAATTGTAATATTACTTTGTAATAAGTATAATATTATATTAATTAGCAGTTTAGTTACAATTGATCGTAATGTTTTGTTACGTAATTTACTTATAGTAATCTCTAATGAGTAGAACAATTAACAAAATACGTATCACGTACGATGTTATTAAAGAAAATAAAAACAAATTAGGCTTTTTTGTATAATCATTTAAAAGCGTTATTGCAAGAAAAGCTCTTTTGGAAAGTCCATGCCGCAAATATAAGCACATGTGCTTCATTTGCATCGTTACTATCTATTCCACATGAAGTATTTTTGATGGTCGCTTCATTAAGCTTCTACTGCACAATTAACCATAAAAACCATAAAATTCGTATTAAATTGTTTTGTGTGCTGTGCAACTTATTCACTTTAGTGCTTTGTAACACATTTATTATAATGAATAAATTACCAAAACCGTCATTTAAAATACGTCCAGATTTGCCACAAACAAGCATTACTTCTTCGTTGTGGCAAATTATATAAATTTTAAGTTTTACCAATTTTATTTTTATACAAATTAATGTTGAAATCGGACAATAATATTATTAATTATACATTATAATCGCATTAAGTAATATTTATGAGTTTCTCTATTATAAACGATTTTAGGCTATTATAAATTATTACCCCTTCATTATTATATATATTGTAATTAATGAGTTTACTTAAAATAAAACACATAAAGTTTAAATTGTTACAAATTACAAAGTTAAAGACTTACATTAAAGAATAAATTAATTTGGTAAAGCACCTAGCACTTGCATTAATAATGTATAAAGGTGCGCAAACAGTATATTTTTTATGATTAATAATAATTATAAAAGTGTTAAACAAAAACAGTTAATTTGTATATTCGGTTACTCAAAAGAAGTTTTAACTTTAAATGCACAGCTAATTTGTAATACTAGAAGTAGCTTTAAGAAAATTCTATAGCGTAATTATCAGAGTTGGGCACTAAAGCTTTTTAATTAGAAGACTTTGCAGTACAATTATATTAATGAGGCAAAACCGCCAAGAGTTGAACAGAGCTCCTCTACCTTTGCACCCACTTTAATTGCTATACGAATCCAAAGTAAAGCCGCAACCGATTATTGATTTTAAATTGGTAAGAACAAGGTTACGTTTAAAACTTTTTAATTTAGTAAATCCTTCAGAAGCAGATTTATTAATTATGTGAAATTAATTTAATTGTTTTAACTGCATAATTTTAATAAACATTTTTATATTTAGCTTGTTTCTCGTTTTATTATAATGGAATGCCACAGCTCCTTAAAAATTATTTGGCTTTGCAGGTTTAATGTAAAATATCTAAACTATTTTTAACTTAACTATAACTTTTTAATATTGTTTGTGTCATTAGCATTACATTCTCATTGTTTCCAACACTTGCGACTAAAAAGTTAGAAGTAGTGCTTGAAATTGCATTTCGTAACTGCTAATTTCTTACTGTAATATTAAATTTCAAATCTTTACTGATATAAAGTAAAACGAAAAAAATGCTTATATTCCATTTTAAAGTTATATAATATAATTCATTTCTAAATCCAAACTTTACAATATTTAAATAGGTATGTAATGAGAAAGAAGTCGAATGTTATATTACGATATTTAGAATATTTATATACCTATGTATTACAGAAATAAAATAAAATAAAACAACATATACCTACCTCATCAATTAATATATATAAACTAACATTAATTAATTAATTAAAATAACAATAAATCATAATTGAAGAAACTTCTGCAATTATACGTACCAAACTCTACCCTATATATTAATTTATCCGTAACCACCTTCTGATTGGTTCCTAAGTAGCACATAATTTTGACTCAAGGTTGGATCAATATTTCCCGTCAATAATTTTTAAAAATACTGGTACAATATAGTATTAATATCGGCACAATATTAATTTCCAATATTGGGAGAAAATTTCAACTCAACATTTCTACGATATCGATTTCCAATATTGGCTTACTAGTGTCAGCCTTGATACAAATTTTACTAACAATAGGTTTTGGGTTATTGGTTACCCTAAAGTAGGTTATCTTATTTTTTATTTGGACGTCTATTAATTTATTAATGGTCCATATAAAATTAAATCTCGATGCTGTTTTCATTTTGCATTTTTCCTGTAGATAATCATTCAAACAAAGGATTAAACAGATTTATTATTTAAACTAATTGAACTAGTTAAATTTTAGGTGGTTTTTTTTTTTTATTTTAATAAATAAATATATTAAACACTCCAAATTCTTTATTTTATTTATTTGATTTGATTTTAATTAACTGCAAGTAAATCAGAGTTATCGTTTGCATACGGAAATGTTAAATTTCACAATTCATTTCTAATTTATTGAAAAACTTTTTTAAATTAAAATAAGAAAAAAAACTTTAGGGATACCTTATTTCAAAAAGCTATGATTCTTTCCAACAAACTGTGGTTCTGATGATACTGCATTCAAAACAATTTTTAAGGCAATGAACATATTTATTTATGAAATAGCAGTATTTGGTTCGGTCCAATACTTCCTACCTAACCGCTATAACCGCCATTGCGCTTATACGATATTACCGCAAACCTAATAATTTTTCGGTTGATTATTTTACTTGGATTTTTGTTATTTTTCGTACAAATCTAGATTACTAGCTAGAAATCTAGCTACGATTGCTATATTTGTTGCAAGTGACCTTATTTTTTACTTTAGAAAATTTGAAACCTAATCATAAAACTATTGGTAGTTTACTATCGCTGCTATAATAGCTATAATATTCTTTTTTCTTTCTCTTAATTTTTTCAGAAAATATATAAAATATTAGAAATAGCCGTGAAAAGAAAGAAACGTGTTACATAAATAAATAAAGTTATAATTACGTAACAAAAGTTTTAAAATTAAAAATAATTTTAAAGATAATAATAATAATCATCCTTGATTATTAATTTTATTCTCTAATTATTACATATTATTCAAAATAGAATATACTCGAATAAACCCATATAATAATAATAATAATTAATCAAAAAGTTCTAGGAAAATTAGTTCCACATAAAATAAATTAATATTACAGAGCAATTAACTACATTTATATTATTGTAAAAGTACAATGCAATAAAATTATAATATCTTAATTATTAAAAATAAAAAATCAATATTACGGCAATACATTAAAATTGTCATTGTCAAAAATGAACATTGTCAGTTTACCAAAAGGTATATAGCCGGATAAAATAATTAAAAGTACCCTTAGACCAAATTAATTGTGTGAGACGTCATTCGGTATAGCTTAAAAACGTACTGCTACTTCAATGAAAATTTTAATTTCCAACTTATGTTAATAGTAATAATAGTAATAAGTAATAAAAGATTTTTTGGTTTTCAATTTATAAGTTTTTTTCTAATCGATAGAAAATTACGAAAAAGAAATGAATGTTATAAGTAATAAAATAGATTTTCGTGAATTTTTTCATAATTTTTCAGCAATAATTAAGGCTTTAAAATAATGAAGAAAATTTTTAAACTCCGATTTTCTATTGAAGTTATCAAGTTTCCACCTTTATTTTCCCACAGTTAAAATATCTTGGGCAAAACGTTGACAAGTACATAATAATATGTAGTAGTTTTGCTGAGAAAGATTAAAATTCCCGAAAAAACATAATTAAATTAATAGGGAAAAAGGTGGTAAATAGGCCCCTTTGTTTTATAGTTTGTTGTTTATAATTTATATAATGTGGTACTATTATGTTACAGAACAAATCAATTGCAATTATTTACTTTTAAATAATGCTGTTTGACAATTATTCATCAGTTAGGTACTTGTCAAGAGCTTATTGGTGCAAACAACATATATTTTTTCAAGTGTAAATAGGTTTAGTTATACGTGTATGTATTGAAATATTAGGTTTAAACAAAAATTAATTCGTTATATTAGGTATAAGATGATATTATCTCATTTTGAGCATATTGAAGGTAAGATGTTCTTTACCAATATTTTAGTTATGGTTGTTCATATATGAAGTTTCTTCTAATATGGCCCCCTCTTTGATTAAATGCCTAAGTTGTGAAAGGTGGCCCATAATGATTGCACGGGAGCTGATTTTTATCGCTATTTGATGTAATAATTACTTTTTATCAGTTAATTGTCGATATTGATAAACGGTGCGGCGGCGAAAGAATGGTCTTCTGTCAATAAAATGGAAGATTTTTGGTCTCAATTATATTCAAAATTTTTGGGTTAATATCTAACGAGCTGTGTTTGATGTTAAATTTACAAATAATAAAAAATTTGAGATTTTATACAAGTTGTATTGTTAGCTATAGCTGTTGAATGTTGTACATACTATAAACTTTATACCACAACGTTAGGGGGATTTAATTTAAATTTAGGCAGTACAAGAAAATGTTAAACAAATTTTATCATATTATAATTAATTTTTTATGTAAAAGTTTAGTTTTCTAAGATATAACTTTGTATAGTTAATAAGAACTGCTATGTTTATGTTAAACTGTTATAATCTTATACTTAATTGTTTTTTGAGATTTAACGGAGTTGTGATTTAGGATTTAATTTTAATTATATTTATTTAGTAATGTAGAGATCTCGTATTAAAACATGAATTCGAACTTTTTAAATTTACGTTAAGTTAAAAGAAATGTTGAATTTGTTTGAGTTTAAAATTTTTTTTGTACCACTGCTATTTTTATATGTTGGCAACTACTGTAAGTCATCGGTTTCACTAACATAAAAAAAATCTGATATATTTATGACGCAAAATTATCATACATTATTGAGAAAAAATTTGAAAAACTAAATATATGCTTTAAATTTCGGTTTAAAATGTAAAAAATAAGAACAAAAACAAAAATAAAATACTTTAGTTTTGGTGAACCGATTTTAACCAAAATCTAATCAGACCTAAATGCCTGGTTACACAATACAAGTTGCTGACCTGAGAGTGGACAGATACCGCACCCGTGTACTCGCATGACCGTAGCTTGACTCGTCTCGCTCAGTCACACAAATGCAAGCTGCTGGTGTGAAAGTAGACAGCTACTGCAAGTGTGTACTCACATAACAGTAGCTTGTTAGGTCTCGTGTAATGTTGTCGTAAATTACACGACTGATCACAGTTCATACCGTAATAAGGCGGTTACAAAAATTCTTTGCGCTGAAATACTTCAAGCTGAAAGAAATGTATAAAAAATAAAAAAAAGAGAAGGATTTGGGCCAGTAATTGGATGCAAAGTAAAGGGTCAACGCATACAATATACTGTCATTTCGCAATAACTTGCAAGTTGACATCCGAGTTGCATGCATGCTGCTGCTTGTAGCGTGGTGGGGGAAGGCAAGAGGCGATTAAAATCAAAAAGTGTTGTAGCGTTGATTGAAGAATAGAGAAGATATGCAATGCAATAGAAAATTGTTATTTTTCCTCCCACCCCACCCCACTGCCTCTTCTCCAACAAACTCACTAGGAAGCAAGTGCTGCCACCAACAGTATTATAATTGTACCATAATTATCTCGTTGATATAAAAATATGTGATAAGCGGATACAATTTTATCATGGTTTATTATAATGCTAGTATTTCAATGTGCGAACCTTCCTTTAAAGTTTTTTGTAATAATAATTAGAAAGTAAATACAAATCATTTTTATTTCAATAAACAAAATCTGTTTTATTAAAATTAAAAATTTGTAAATTAAAATTTCATATTTCCACAAAAATTATTTACAAAATCAAATTTCAGAAACAAATTTAAAAACAAAATCAAACTTTCAAAATGGTTATGTAATAAAATTTTAAAACAACATCTTTTCATAATAAGTTTTAAAGTCAAAAATAGTTAATAATAAAATTCAAATTTAAAAACTCAAAATTCAAAAACAAAAGGATTTTGGAACACGACAATAGTATTATTACAAGTAACTAAAATTCTACGTACAGTGAGTAACGAAAATATACGAACACTCTTATGTTAACAATGTAAATTGGACATTTTGAAACCGTTATTTGACATATAAAAATCTATTTTACAGCAAAACTTTTTAGACATTCTTTGTTGAAAATTTTATTGCCTTTAATTTCGTTTATATGAATTTTTTTACTTTGTCGCGCCGTTTCGGACTGACAGCAACTTAAACAAGACTGTAAAATGCAAAAAATATTGTCATTTATATCTCGGAAACGGTGCAAAATAATTAAAAATATTAATAAACATTTTTTCTTGTAAGTTTTATTCTCTACATTTTTGCTTCTATACATTTTTCCATTTTATCGCACCGTTTCCGAGATATAGATGACAATAGTTTTAGTGTTTTACAGAGTATTGTTTAAGTCGCTGTCAGTCAAAAACGGCGCGACAAAGTAAAAAAATTCATATTAACAAAATTGAAGACAATGAAATTTTTAGCAAAAAATGTCTGAAAAGTTTGGCTGTAAAATCGATTTTTATGTGAATAAAAACGGCTTCAAAATGTCCAATTTTCATTGTTAACATAGGAGTGTCCAGATATTTTTGTTTCTCACTGTATATAAATATTGGCTATCTATAAAATTTAGAAAACATTTTTTCTATTTTGCCTTTAGGGGGTTACGCCGCGCCACCTTGAAATTTTGAAAACATTGATTCTCTCTTTTTTTTTTGTTTTTCTTTTTTTTTTTTCATAATATTATCTTACTTGTGTCGTAGGATTTTTTGATTGGATGTCATGTTTAAGAGTTTTTTATTACCCTTCTAAACAAGAAAAAAATTTGTTTTTATGCTTTATTACCTTTTTATGACGCGACCTCTAAATTTTCTTACTAATTTTCTGCAACCCAATCAATTATCAATTACTTTGTATAAAACTTATTTATTTTTAGTTAATTATTTTTTTATATAATTTATAAATTTTTGATTTAAAATAATTTATTTATTTATTAACTATTTGAAAAAAACACAAATACCCAACTTGTACTTTTTTTTACGTATTAAAGACAGAAAATTAAGTTTTTTGCAATCCTCCAAAATAGATCGGAGACCCCCCCCCCCCGGTTGAGAATCCCTGTTTTAGACGATGCCTAGCAGAGAAATCAAGTACACCACCAGCGACGATTTTTAAAACAGGTCTCTACTGATCGGCTAGTATTTCCGTCATTTTGAAATTAATCGCTTCAAAAAAATTATAGTATACAGTCATTCAGTGCCGTAACTAGAACTTTTGGCGCCTATGGCCAACTACGAAAAATGCGCCCTAACTTAAAGGGTGGGGGCGGGGTTTATTCTTTCTCCCCAAAGAGGGGTCCAAAAAAAAAAATTTTTTTTGAATTTGGTGCAAAATGGCGAATTTTGAAACTTTTTTTAACTCTTAGTTAAAATTTATTAAATTTAAAAAAACTGATTATATAGTTTTACCAACAAGAAAATATAAATTAGGCGCCTTTATTTAAACGGCACCTATATTAAAATGACGCCTCTGGCGCTTATATTAAATACAATATTTATAATTTAAAATTTTGAATTTCGGCGCCTTTATTCAAATGGCGCCTATAATAAATACAATATTTTTAATTTGAACTTTTTAATTTTGGCGCCTTTCGGCGCCTTCATTCAAAAGGCGCTTATGGCTGGGGCCATATTGGCCATACCCTAGTTACGGCACTGCGAGTCATTGATACGTATGATAAACATGCCTTTTTGTATCTCAATTGTTTTTGTAGTTTTTCTGGAAAAAATCTCTAAAAAAGCTTATTTTTTTGGTCTCATTTTCAAAAACCATACTTATAACTGATATAGTGACTCGAACAGCCCCAACCAGAAGGGGGCCCTCGGGGATCTGTTACCAGAGCCCCGGATCCTTCAAGAGCCCGGACAAATAACTAAATTCCATAAAAAATGAACCCGTAAAAACAAATTTTTTACTATAAATCTTTTATAGACGATACTCGATTTTATAAAAAAATCATTGGGCCGAGCAGTTATTTATCATTGTAGCTATCGGTAGCTATACGACAGAAGTTTCCGCAAACCTACGACGGTCACCTAAGGTGACCCTTGCAGTATTTTGAGTAGGCGTTTTTCTTTATCTTTTTTTAATCGACGTTGCCGTTGTGTTGCAGTTTCGTTCTTTTTCCCCATGCGAATGTCGTGGCGCTTAAGACTTTTTGCCTTCCCACCGTGTCGATATGATATACCGGAGACGGCAAATTGCGTCCCACGGTCAAGGGTACGGGTAAATTGCGTCCCACGATCAAGGGTACGGGTAAATTGCGTCCCATCGGTCTTCATGGTCAGAATGGTTAAGTAAAATCCTCTTATTCCTTAAGCTGCATAAAGGTTTACAATGTTTTGGGCATTTTATAGTACAGGGTGTTACAACTATTACAACTATTATCTACCTCCCATCAATAAATTAATAAACTAAATTAATATTAAAATACTTAATTCTGAATTCTGAGAAAGAGAAATTCGCTCAAAGATATGGATCGGTTAGGTGTAAGTTAGTGTTAATTTAAAATATTTCTTTAGCAAAATTGTCCGAAGATATGCATCGGTTATGTAGGATAGTGTTAGTTTGTGATTTTTCTTTAACGAAATCGCTCGTGAAAGAGATATCTGCGCGAAAATATGAATTGGCTATGTAGGTTAGTGTTAGTTTATGATTTTTTTAGCGAAATTATCCATAAAAAAGAGATATCTGCGCGAAGATATGCATCGGTTGTGTAGGTAGTGTTAGTTCATGATTTTCCTTTAGCAAAAAAAAATAGATATCCGTAAAAAATAGATATCTACGCAATGATATGCATCAGTTATGTAGATTTTAGTGTTAGTTTATGATTTTTCTTGAGCAAAATTGACCGTAAAAAAGAGAGAAAAGTTTTATTTTACATTTCAAAACGCATTACTCCACCTCGATCTCCGCGTAAGGACACCCTTGTGTTATGTTTTGTTTTTGCGTCCTATGTTTTCCTGATACTCCAGGTAAATTGTTGGGATTTGTGTTAGAGATTACCACTAATCTGATTAGGGTTCGGGACGAAATTTACCCCTACCTTTTTTTGACCACTTCAAAAACCTTCAAAAATAATGACCGCGGGACGCAATTTACATGCGCCCTGATATACAGGTAGAAATACAGAGTATACAGGTAATTTTCTTTGAATAGAACCACTCAAATTTAATTTTTTCACTTTTTTCACTCAGAAAATGTTAAAATTCGGAAAATTTTCTTTTAGGAAAGTGTATTGCCATCGGGGACGAATCCATGTGCAAAATTTCAGTTTGATTAGATAGCGCGAACTGGGTCAAATTTGACTTTCTAAGTTTTGCCGTACCCGTATTCAAGCAAGCAAGCAGAAATTCTCCAAAAAGTTTTGCTGTAAAATCGATTTTTATATGAAAAAAAGCGGCTTTAAAATTTTCAATTTAGACATAGGACAATTTAAAAAGTTTCCACTTTTCTTGCACAATTTGTCCACAGCGTTCGCTGGTGTTCGTTTTAATACCCCCCCACTAAGCACTTCGCACCCTGCCAATAATGGATTTAATAAAAAGGAATGCAACAAAAGGCACGAAAAGCAAATTTTTAAAATTAGAATGAAAAAAAATTAGATATTATGTTTTATATGTTTTTCTTTCTTATTAAAAAGAATTGCATAATAATATTGTGATAACATATTGCCGAAAATTAGGTGAATACTGTTTTTTTTTATTTTACGAATTTTATATGTTTTGAGCGTAGTTTTTCTTAATAGAAATACGAAGTTTCATATTTTTCTTCTTTATTTAAAAAATTTTTAAGAGCAGGGTCCCGCAAAAAGTTTTGCCACGGGGCCCGATGTGGCTCTCGACGGCTCTGGACTTGAATAATAACTCGAACAAGTATTAATATTGAATTAATTTTCTTGTAATTCGATTATTTAAACGGAAAACAGCGGTGTTAACGTACCATTTGATAAAGAGTACTTCCCCAGATCACAAAAACACCAAGAAATTTTTTTTTTAAATTAACAACAAGAAATTCTAATGTTTAATCAAGTTAATACTAGAAATAACAGTCGAAAAATGACTCGGAAAAGATACATTCGTAACTTCAGTTTTGTAAATTTCAGAAAAAATTATAAAATTTTTGGGTAGAAACCCTTTATGTTGGTTAATTTAAAAAACAAATTCTTTGTGCTTCTGGTGACCTGCTGACTGGAAAAATAATGAATTTATCAAATGATAAGTTGACATCGCTGTATTTTTTTTAAATAATCGAATTACAAGGAAATTAATGCACTATTTTTAATTAATTAGTTAATATTCTAACTTTTCTATTTTATTTTCTTACTTTACTAGAATTTAATATTGCCACAGTTTTTTTCCATCGGATAATTAATGGAAAATTTAAAATACGTTAAATCACGCCTGTTCTTCAACGTATTAATTTAAATTAGAATTCAGACATTATAGCTGCACAAGTACACACGACAGCAATCCAAATGCAACTGCAGATTCTCGACCCAAAACTACTACAGCGCCAGCTACATGTCGACACATTTTTTCAGCACATTTTTGTTCATAAGCTTGCCTATCTTCCCTATTCTTCAATCAACGGTTGTAGTAAATCGGATGCGAAGTACTGTCCGACTCGCACATGACAGTATCATTAGCTGTATTGCAGTAACTGACTAGGTCAGCTCGGATGCTAGCTTGCACCAGGTCATAAGTCTTGATACCAAAAGTATTAAATAAAAAATTTTGTTCCTAATTCCTATTAGTATTTTGAGGTAGAGCGCACATAAAATTTTACCAACTGAATTTAACTTTAAATTTAAAAAAATTAAATTCAAAAAATTAAAATTGAAATTTAACTAAAAATAACCAATTGAATTCAAATCTGAACCACAGCAGTGGATTCTGAGTTCGATTATCGGGTTTGGCAGAATTTTTTAGATCAGCCTTCCGGTGTGCATCAACACATTGTGGATTTAACAATTGGTTCTATATTTACATAAGTCTGGCCAATTGACAGAATCAAGGTCAAAAATGAATTTAAAAAAAAAAGAATTCAAATTTGATCTGATCTAATTTTTAAACAATTACGTAAAAGTGATGAAAAACTAGTTTTTTTGCCAAACAACTGATACTTTTTCTAAAAATTTCTCAATTTTAAAACATTTTTACTGTTTATTTCATTTCTTCTCTCATTCATGCGCGTCATCGAGGTTGTTCTTGAAAAGAATCTCGTTCACCCATTCATGCGCAATCATATCGAGTGTAGTACTCAGTTGAAAAACGCGTAAAAGTGATTCAAACGTTTTATGAAAATGGTCGTTCTGAAAGAAATGCATTTTTTTGTCAACATAACCGGCCATCTGACACAATATTAAGCCGTTAAAAAATAAAACAATAAGAAAAACTATGCACCCCACAAGGAGTTTGGTGCGGTTTTTGGGCTGACAGAGTCATCGGACCCGTAATTTTTTGAAAATGATGCCGGTAGGGCTGTTACGGTGAACGGAGAATGTTATCGTGACAATCAGGATAACAAACTTTTTATGGGCTGAATTAGATGACATGAACTTAGAAAGTATTATGCGAATAACTGAATTTATTTTTTTTTCTTAGAAAATTTGAGTTCAGGTTTGTTGTAGAATTCTAAATATTCCCTATACCCTATAGTATTTGTTGTACATTTAAAAAAAGTAGTTTTCATATTTATTATTTATAGAAATATGTATACTTACCAGCTATTGTTTTTATTTGGTAAATTATTTTATCTTTTTATTTATTTTTTTAAATTATAATAAGGACAGCACCTATATACATATTTTTATGCGAAATTTTAATATGCCGAAAAGTTAAAGGTAAATAACAAGTCAAAATATTCTATTATTTAAAGAAAAACTGAAAAATGCAATCCTCTATACTCTGTAGTATATTTCTTAGAACCGAAGTTTACCACTATCGATACTACGAACATAAATAGTTTCATTAGCGTTAAAATGTTTATTTAGAAGTTGATTGTGAAATTGATCGTAATGATGATCAAAATATAAATCTAGTTGTAATTAAAATTGAATTAATTAAAACTCATCAAAAATGTTTCAAATTGTAGAATACGGTTTTGAATACTTTTTGTAATTAAAAAATAATTTATATTAAGAATATTAAGATAAATTTTACCAAAATACTTCGTAAACCGAACGCTTTCTGAAAAAGTGCTAATTGTTCCACAAGAACGTGTTTATTATCACGACAGTTTTACAGCATTACCAATTCATTTTATATTTCCTTTTGTGTTTCTTAATTAAGAATTCATTTGTTTCAAAGAAAATACTTTTGTCTTTGATATTCATTTCTAAGGATATAATCATTAAAGCAAAAAATTTGATAATATAAATCAAATTTTCATTAGAGTATATTTTTTTAATTATTTATAAAATAATATAACTACTAGATATTTATTTATTTTATTAGATTATTAGATAACTAATTATTAGTTATGTGTAGTTATGTGTAGGTAAGAAACATAATAGAAGGGAAGGTAGTGAAATTTTTTGGCAACGATTTTGTCAGTTTATGAAAGGGGTAATTTTTGGTCTATTATTGCTGCTAATCAAGAAATTCCAAATACAATTAAAATGCACATATTTTCCAAGTTTTAAATATTTTCCATTCACTAGAGTTGATCATGAAATGCGCAGAAAAAGCAATCTGGCTTACTTACAGTTGAACGAAGTTAATATTTAAAAAATTTTAAAAACTGAAAAATGAAAACTTATTGATCTTAAATTTGAACAAAGTTGCAATAGTGAAGTAGGTGTAGATGCTAGTGTTTGCAAATAACATTTTTTCAAAATCTTAAGTGCAGTGTACTGTTTACAACTGATTGATTTGCAGTTTGTATACACTAAAAGACCAATG
The DNA here is from genome assembly GCA_958510845.1 of Cantharis nigra. NCBI lineage: Eukaryota > Metazoa > Arthropoda > Insecta > Coleoptera > Cantharidae > Cantharis > Cantharis nigra. The sequence continues at coordinate 36,967,766 of OY294028.1, read as the reverse complement.
CGAGCTTTGCGAAATATACACGAACTCTCATAAGCCTATATTACAAAAATAATTTTTTATTCATATGAAAAATATCAAACTTGGACTGTCTCGAACTGAAAAGGAAAAAGATGTAGAAATTAGTAAGAGTAGTTGTTTTTGCTACGATTTGCAAGTATTTTTAACCTTCTGGTGGGCACGTTAAAAAGGTTGCGCGGATGGGCACTTGGGGTCTTTTAAGACCCCATGAATGCTACGGCATATTATGATGCAAATATAGCACATAAAATTTGTCAATACTAGCAATTTACTAAAGAATTAATGGATTAGAACCTTATTAAAACTGAATAAATGAATTAGGCCACAAATCAGCTATTTTACAGACCACTAATAAGAAAAATTATTTCTGGAATCTTAAAAGACCCCTTGTGCTCATCCGAAGGTGTTTTAACTTTGAAAATTTTTTTCGGTCTATACTGATCTTAGCTCAACGTTTATAGACTAATTATGTTAGTTAAACATTTAAAAGAGATGTCCTAAAATTTCAGCGTAAATATCTTTAAATTTTAAAGTTTTGTGCAAAAATAACACCCGGGGTCCCAAAAAACCCCACGTGCCCACCCGAAGGTTAACTACACGAAATTCTGAGATCTCTATTTTGTATTATAAAAGAAAACTGGTTACTTACAACTTGATCATTTTTGTTTTTGATGTGATGAAACTTATGCTAAAAGGGGAGTTAAAGAAATTGAAATGTGAATTTCAAATTTTTTTAAACATGAGTGAATTGGCAATGCATATTGAAATATCCACGGGTGATTTCGACGATTTCAAGAAGTTAGCAAAAGATATTGGTTGAAACTTTTAAAAAAACGGAAAAATCAAACAATTCATTGGGCAACAGTAGGTATATTGTTAAAATTAGAAAAACAGACCCCAATAGAGCATTTTCAAAAAATCAAGACACGTGGCCACCAGCTCAGATTAATTGTCTGTGATGAAGAAGACATACTACTCGTAGGATTATACAGTCCCATTCTCTAAGGCAAGGAATATAGATTTGCTTTTACTTTGCATTAATGCACCGATTTCACAAGCTAATCATGAATTTTATAAAAACCTTACAAGCGATTCAAAAGTTAGAAACAAAGACTTTGACGAAGATAAGTTTCAGTGTTTTGAATAAATCAAACATTTCAATATTTATAAATACAGTTGTTATATTAAATATTAAAGTAGGTACAGTAGAATCCGCTTAATGTAATCACTTTGGGCCAAGGTCATTTCAATAATATTAGCTGATAATTGATAACCTATAACAATTAACGAAATTTAAAAATAGGCAAATTTTAGAAAACTTGGATTAGAACAAAATAGAAAAAAAAAAGAAAGAAAACGTGGCCGGCTTCCAAAAAAAAAAATGATCACAATAACCGACTGATAACATTATCCGTGATCTCATTAAGCGAATTCTATACTGTAGTATAAAAAATTATATATTCAATTCTTATGCAGAATATGAACATAATTTATTTCAAAACTGTAGTAGCTGCAAAATAGATAATAAAAACTCAGTGTAAAACAAGAGTATTTGCTAAAATTACCCTAAAAAACAATAAAAATTGCGAAACTATAATTAAAAATCATTTAAGTAATATTTATTAAACTTATAAAAAAAGAATTTCACATGTTTTGCTAAAAAACCTGATTTGTTCTATCAAATTCAACTTTAAACATGGATTATCTCAAAACAAATTTTTTTAAATTACTACAATTTCACAATGGAGGTGTGATAATCACAATTTGAAATTACCATAAAAGTAAATGTTGTAAAATATTATATTTTATTAAATCTATATAAATGATTAAAGCACAATTCTTGTTTACTGAAATTTTTATTGTAAACAATTAGAAGTTTTAATGGTTTTAAATACACAAGGGACACCTAATTAACTTCTTTAGAAAAAGTTATTGATTGAGGTTTTTCTCTGAACCGCAGGAAAATGCTTTTATAATTTGCTCTATTTTCTCGCCAACTGAGATATTGTAAAGGATAATTAGAGAACTTTTCTTCATTAAAAGATTTCTATCAAAATATTTTTTAAGTTTTAAAGTTTTTCTGAGAAAGAATGCATCGATAATATTGTGAAGTTCAAATAGTTGAATTTAATTTAAAAGTTTTTGCACAAACGAAACTTGGAGAAACAGATATATTCTTTGTGTTTTTGCTTATTTCTTAGATATATTTTATTTGTTATATCATTCTAAGTTGTGTTTTACTAATTACCATCGAAAAATGTTTTTTTAAACTTTTTTCTTATCTTAATGCCTGAAAATTAACTTTAAACGGACAGATAAAGAAGAACAATAAGTACGAACCGAAAGTTGCATTGCTGGACTTACGTGATATGACGAGAAAGAAGTATTTACACTGCATTATGTCGCTGCTATTCATTCTAAATTTTATTTTATTAATGTTTATTAGTAATAAATATTGATAAAGTAGGAAAATAATTGTTAATAATTTATAATAATTAATATTCATTTTATTGTGCTAGTGGTAACCCCAAGCGAAATGTTACAAAAATATTATTTTCCTTCTAATTTTTAAAATTAGTAAACCATAACTGGTACATCCTTTTTTTTCAGGTAAACGTAGAAAATAGTTATTATTTTGATTATTTTTAATTACTTATTTATTATTTATTATTTTAATTGTTTTCTTGTTACTTTGAGGGTAGTTACATTCTGATGCTTAAGTGCGTCGACTACTAAGCAGAGAACCCTGGTTCGACTCCGAGTTTGAAACCAGGAAACCACAGAGGTAATCTGCATTGAAAACCCTTCATAAAATGAAGTGGTTAGCCAAAACCCATCTCTGAGTTGTATCGCTAGCAATTTATTTAGCGTTTGTATATATTCTAAAACATTATTATTCTTTTGTAACAATAAGTTTAATGTGGCGATTGAAATCTAGGGATGGAACAAATAACTCCAAGATCAATAAGGTACTCCAAGACTCTCTCAACCTTACAATCATCATCAATGAAATATTCCGCATATCAAGAAAAAATTGTCGATCAAAAGTCATTAACTTATATTTACTTCTATTTAAAAATAATGTATTTGCTTGGCACCAACGGTGAACCGCTTCTATATCCATTTGAAGTAGACTAATGTCGGAACGATTATTAACCTTTCTGAAAACTTTCAGATCTTCAGCAAATAGAAGGAAAAGCAGTACTTGATAACAGATGTTATATCATTCAAAAATACTAAGGAAAGAAAAGGACTAAGGTCCTTTTAATAAGGTACCCCGGTACCCCAGAGAGCACATTTATGAGACTCAGATGTATTCTATCAATTTTAACTTACCGAGTTCCGCCTATAAAAAAAAAGTAGAAAGCCAGCTAACAAATGCAACTGAAAAACCTACATTTTCAAGCTTAGGAGTCAGTATAGGTATCGTGTTTAATAACTGAATCAAAAGCTTTTTGAAAACCAGTATAAATAACGTCTATCAAACTGACAGATTCAATAGCGTCTATTGCAAACTTTGTAAAACATAACAAATTGGTTTTCGTATAGACTTACCAGACACAAACACAAAGATGGTATATAAAATCGCAACCCTTTCACAACAATACATTTAAAAACTTTTAAAATTATTGATAAAAATAATTGAAATTCCGGAAATTATATTTTTTAATATTGGAAATCTTCCACTGTAAAGGAAACATTCCACATTGCAATGAACGATTGAACAACTGCAAGAGGCGCAACTAATAGTTGTGTGCCAAATCTGTTTGTGAAATCTGCAGAAAGACCATCGGTATCACACCGTAGTTTAAGACCCTGGATTGCTTTAGTTACTTCTGCATCATCAATATCAAACTGATTCACTGTGTATCCATTGTTTACAGTATTATCCGCAGCGGTTTCAACAGACTCGTGTTTGACATAAACAGATGAAAATATAAAACGAGAAAACTGAACCCCACTTCCCTTGGATCAGATGAAGCTGAGCCATTGCATTTCATTACAAAGGGTACACCTACCGTATTTCTCTTTTCGTTAACAAACGACTAAAGTGACTTTGGGATAGATTTCAAACCATTCTGAATATCCAACAAATGTATCTTATATGCCAGAGAGTGAAGAATCTTAAAATTGCTTCTTAAGTATCATAGCACTCATAACTCTCAGACGACCTAGATCAAGTGTAGAATTTATATGCTTTTTGTTTAAGCTTTTTGAGCAAGATATCGCACCGAAGATAGCCGCACGTTACCTTGCCGCTTCCAACTCTACACTTCCTCAAGTTTAGTGTTATATTATATTATATTATATTATATTATATTATATTATATTATATTATATTATATTATATTATATTATATTATATTATATTATATTATATTATATTATATTATATTATATTATATTATATTATATTATTTTTACAGTATAAATTTATATTGTGTAATTGTTATTTTGTAAAAATCATTATTTTAACTACTGAAAAAAAGTGGTGCCGTCATCAATTATATATATAAAAATCGGATGTGGCCATCACATAACTTTCCGAATATTAAAAGTAACTCCCAATTTACCTCGGATAGAAAAAACTAAATTACTAAATCTTATCAGAGCATCAGCAATAATTGTCAAAATCATTCAGGAAATCGAAATAATAAGCAAAAACAAATATACAAATAAAAAAATATATACTTATCACAAATAACTAAAATTTTATGTAAAAAGTTTTTTTTTATTTATAGGCAATTTAGAAATTTCATTAAAAATTTTTTTTTAATTTTTAATTTTTTTTTATTTTAGAAAAATTTTTTATTTTTTTTTTATTTTAGAAAAAATTTTATAGAAAAAAAGTTGTAGGTAATTTTACACGGATACTTTTTGTCATAATAAACTTTTACCTATTTTATTGCGTTTCAGAGTTATGATAGATTATGTTTTATTGCTTCAAGTAAACCCCCGTTCCCCCCATACGATTTTATCCATTTTCAATAGGCTTTGTGCCACAACAAATAAAAGCAAAAATTTAAAATTTGGAGTGATTTCGTTGCTTCGTTTGGCTACTATCGTGTTCACAGACATACATACGCACACATATACATACATACACACATACAGACATTTTTCAAAAATAATGGAAATGTTTTAAGGGAACATCAAAACATAAAAATTTGATAAAAAAATGGGGGGTCAATTTTTTTTTCAATTTCAGATTACAATACTTTCTTTACTAAGGAGTTCGGAAAGTAAAAATATCAAATGATAATAATTTATTTTGCAAAATTATAAAGTTGACTAGATGGACATTAATTTTTAGAATGAAACAAAAAACTGGACTAGCAATTTTTTGTTGACGGTTGAAATAAAAATTGAATTATAATAATTATATTTAATTTAATTTATTATAATTATAATTATATCTATAACATCAGGGATGTATTAAGGTACCTCGGCGCTCTTAGGCAGGCTAGGGGATATGTGGACTCTTCGCATAAAATGCATAAGCGTTAGCTATTGTTTCATTTTTAAGTACATAGGAAGTTATTTTATTTTATTTAAAATATAAATTTTCTAAATTGCGTCTCTGTAAAGGCTAATACTTTACTGTCGGACAACGTATACATCGTGCTGTATACTTCAATTAAAACCAAAAAATTGAAAAGAGAAATTGTTATTAATAAATTTTTGGTCCTCGTGAAACCGAAGATTTCCGCGCGTCGGACTGGAGAATGGGAAAATGCTTTTTGTCGGACAATTCAATAATTTGATTCCACACATTTTTATTAAACAATCCTGAAAAAATCAACTGGTTATCAATAAATTTTTCCAAGTTGTAACTTTTACATATTTCTGTTACACCCTTATGGTTCCAAAATTTTTGTCGGACAATTTTGTTTTCGCGCGTTTCATGTATTTTTCTTGCAATTACATTTTATAAAAGTACAGTATCCATAAATTTTTTATACAATACCAAATTGACGACTTTCGGAAAAATTGCAGAGGAAACGCCATGATTACGAAAATTTTCAAAGAGGCAAAAGATGGTAGACTAGCCGCAATTAACCCACACAAGAAGTTATAAGCGGTTAATGTATGAGTTGCACTTTATGTCGGCAGGCACCCAGACTATTATACATCGAATAAAATATTTGCAAAATAATTTTTTTTTTAAATTTGCACATTTAAATTATATCCTGGTAAGTACATAATGCGAATAAATTCTTATCGTAATGAAGAATAACATGATACATAAATATGTTTGCACTCCAATACGATCGGAAATAGGTCCAGTTTAGGTCGGATATCAGAGCGTTTACTGTAACTATATATTTATTATACCGAAAAAGAGACCTTCTACAATGAAATAGAATCACTGTTCGACGCAGTTCCCAAACGCGACTTACTGATCATACTTGGCGATTTTAACGCGAAGATAGGCAAAGAGAAAAGCATAGCACATGTAGCTGGTAAACACACGATACACGAAAGAACAAACAATAATGGAGATAAAATGTGTAACCTAGCAGAGGCAACAAACACAATGATAGCTAGCACAATGTTTGAACATCGAAAAATACACAAAATCACTTGGAAATGGCCAGGAGGGGAAATAGAGGACGGTAATCAAATAGACCATGTTATGATAACAAAAAAGCATAAAAACCAGATAACAGACGTACGAACGCACAGAGGCGCCAATGCCGACTCGGACCACTTCCTGGTAGTTGCAAGAATAAAGAATGAACCAACAAAATATACCCCAACTAAACCCAAGAAAAATATATTAGCTACAGAAGAATTAAATAACCCAGTAATAGTAAAGCGATACACGGAAAGAATTGAGTTAGAACTGACCCAAAAGACTGAATACACAAACGTAGACCAAAACCTAGACAACATCATAACTTGCATACATACAAGCGCAGAAGAAACGGTCGGATATAGAAAACTAGTAAAAACCAAGGAGTGGTATGATGATGAATGCAGAACAAGATCCAGTCAAAAACAAGAAAACAGACTGAAATGGTTAAAAAACGGCGAACAACATGATCTAGACGTGTATAAAGAAAGTATAAGGGAAGCCAACAAATTGTTCAAACAAAAGAAAAACAACTGGTACTCAGAAAGAATGGATGAGATTGAGAAAAGTAATAGATCAAACAACACGAAAACATTCTACCAACTGTTAAAAAGACAAAAAAAGAACTACAAATCAAAACCAAGAGGTATAACTAACGAAGCGGGAGAAATAGAACATGACACAGAAAAAGTAAAACAAGTATGGAGGAGTTACTTTCAGAGGTTACTAAACACACGACAGGACCAAGGGGAGAAAAGTAACGCCGAGAGTCCCTGCGATACCCACGATATAGAACCACCCTCAAGTGAAGAAATAAAGGCAACAATACAAAAAATGAAAAACGGCAAAGCCCCAGGAAAAGACAACATAAGTATGGAGTTTATAAAATACGGTGGAAGTGAAGTACACAACAGACTGAGCCAACTGATAACACAGGTTTGGAATGAAGAAAAAATGCCCAGGGGGTGGTGTGAAGGCGTAATAATCCCTCTAAAAAAGAAAGGCTCCGACGTCATTTGCAGAAACTATCGAGGTATAATGCTTCTAAATTCAACTTACAAGGTACTCTCTACGCTGATCCTTAAAAGATTAAAAGAACATATGAAGAAAATAATAGGCCCGTATCAGTTTGGTTTCACAGAGGGCAAATCTACAGTGGACGCGATACATATTGTAAAACAGACCATGGAGAAAATGAAGGAACATAATATTGAACTACACATGCTATTCATAGATTTTCAACAGGCATTTGATAAAGTGATGAGAAAAGAGTTATATAGGGCGATGAAAAGAAAGAAAATACCACACAAGCTGATCAGGCTGATAGATATGACGATGGAACATACAGTGGCTTATGTCAGAACGGAAGAAGAAGAAACCGAGAGCTTTGAGATAAACAGTGGCGTGAGACAGGGAGACGCCCTGTCAGCAGCACTGTTCAACATAGTCCTGGAGGAAGCCTTGAATGATCTGGATGTGAAGGAATCAATAATCACAAAGGAAGTTCAAATAGTCGCTTATGCGGACGACATTGTTATCTTAGCAAGATCATGGAAAAAATTAACCGAAATATTTAAAAAATTGAGAGAGGCCGCCAGAAAGATGGGTTTATTGATCAACAAAGAAAAAACGAAATACATGAGGAGCAATAACAACGGAAACAAACACAAACAGAACACGGTTTCCATAGATGGTCTAACCTTTGAGGAAGTGAACAATTTCAATTACCTGGGATTAAATGTAGAAAGAAACTGCAGTAGAGAGGAAGGAATGAGGATAAGGCTACATATGGTAATAGAGCTTTTCATTTAAACAAAGCATTACTGAGAAATAAGCAATTGAAGAAAGAGACAAAAATGAAAATATACACGTCCCTGATCAGACCAGTAGTGACTTATGCGGCGGAAACAATGTGCTTTTCGCAACGTGAAGCAGAATCCCTAAGAATTTTTGAAAGGAAGGTGCTACGCACAATACTAGGGCCCAAAAAAGAGGCAAACGATGAACCCAGGCCCCTAATGAATCACGAGATTATTAAAGAAAACAACGGTGAGGATATAGTGAAATATATAAAGTCTATGAGAATTAGATGGTTGGGGCACATCATGAGGAAAAGCGAAGACGACATATTGAAGAGGATAACAATGTGGAAACCTGCAGAAGAGCGAAAAAGGGGAAGACCGAAGATTAGATGGAAAGATCAGGTGATAGGCGACTTAACATTGATGGGAATAAACGAATGGAAAGAGAAGGCTGAAGACAGGCAGAGATGGAGGGAGATTGTCAGGACAACCGCGACTCACGCAAAAATGTAATTAACAAAAGTGAAATGTAAATAATATAGATAATACAAACATGTAGTAATGAGGATTGATCCACCTCAAATTATCGGATCTGTAAATCCAAAAAGGATAGCAATATTCTACCCGAATGTAAAGCTAATAATAATAATAATAATATATTTATTAAAATTTGATTAAATGAAATAAAATACTTTATTTAATTACTACAAATAATTAATTAAATTATAAGATTAAATAGAGTAAAACATATTGACAACAAAAAGGTTTCAGTTTTGCCAGTTTTGCCGTTTATTTAAAACGTTTTATTTAAATTTACATAAAAAGATACTGCAGTGAAACAGATTTGTTTAAATAATAATATGGTAATTTAAATTCAATACTACTTTTAAAACACAATTCCGAACAGAATTTTAATGAATTAATTAATATTAGCGAAACATAAATATTAAACATTTCAACATGTCTTTTTCATCCATAATGTTTTTTTTTTAAATAGCAATAAATATGGATTCTTTATGTAATCAAAACACTGCATAATATAGCTTTTGGATTTTATATAGAGTGACAGCTTTATAAATAATATGTGTAGTTAATTTAAAAAAATTTGCGTTAAGATAAATCTTTTAAAGCTAATTTTATTTAATCTAATATTACATTTTTTAAATTAGACAGCTCACGATAATACGAGTATGTGAATTTTAATATATTTTATGTAAAATGAATTCTATTGCTTAAAAATTTTTAATAGCTATATTTTTGATACTAAGGAACTAAGGAAACATAATAATTAGCTAAAACGTTAATATCACGATACACTTATACCGGTATGCTCAGTAAGAAATTAAAACTCGTTTGTTCTGCGCATTGACGTCACGTTGGAGATATTTATTATAATACGCTTAAATTTTAATTATAAATCTTAAGATTATTTTATAAAAATAAAAGGTCAAACAATATCAATTTCAATTATATTATACCTCATTAACATAATAATCCTAGAAGTGGTTGAAAAACGTAAAAAATATTGCAAATTTGACATTTCTGGCTCCAAGCTGACGTCAAATAGTGCGAGAAGGATAGAGCTAACAGTGAGCATACCGGTAGTAAGTGTATCGTGGTTAATATGAGATATTCAAAATTTTTTGTAATGATGTAGGTACAGGGTTGCGCAAAATGAACATTTCTAATAACTTTTTTAATTGATATATTTTTCATTTCAATATTTTGTAAAGAAGACTTGGAGTATTTAAAATACAACAAAACACAATCGAAGAACAAGCCCTGATCGTTGAACTTTATGTTTTAATCAACCAACCATTGTTTTGACTCAGAGCTCATATCATCAATATTTTAATGTGGGGAGTGGACTTTAATAAGCCAAAATCCACCTTGCGATAAAAAAAAAACAATATCAGCGATGAAATCACTGCTTATGTGAAATAGAGAAAATGACCACCCCTGGCGAGATGTCATTTTTCATAATTAAACCAAAAATATTTCCCATTAATATACTGCATTTAAAAAAAATATTTAATTATTATCACTTAATAAAAAAGTTATAAAGAATTCAAACCACAACGTTCATTTTGAGTAACACTGTATTAGTGAAAATCTAAAAATGAATTTAAATGATTAGGAAAAATTTAAGGAGAAATAATTACTTCAAAAACGAAATAGAAATTCAATATATAAAATATTTAATTTGAAGTTTAAAAATAAAGATAGGCAGGTTTCATAATACTATACGATTGGATGTGGTTTAAAATTTTAAGATGAACAACAGTTTTTTGAAGAATTTCTTCAAAGAAAGCAATTATTACATGCAAGTCCAAAAGAAATACTTTAATCTAAAAAATAAAAATACCAGATCAAATAGGTTTACAACAATTTTTTACATATTTTTTAACGAAAATGCTTTTCAAAAAAAATACAAAGATGCCTTCTTTATACGATTATATTCGCTAAGTTATAAAAATTTTAACGGTTTTGAGACAATATTAACTAAAGAAGATACTTTAAGTAAAAAATAATCAGCGGAGTTCAAAAATACAAAACAAATCGACAATTAATACAGCATTAAAAGTTACACCAGCGCAAAAAATTTTACAAGAAAATTGTTGTAAATTAGGTGAAACAAACAGTAACCGGAAAAATGAAGTAATCATTCTATCATAGTAGTTGATATACTAAAACATTAAATGACAATAAATTCTTGTTGAGAAATTTATATTGAAAGTAGCTTTTTAAGTAGGACAAAGTTTTCATTCCTTAAAATATAGTAAAATTTTGAAATATTAAGTGAAATATTTTGATTACGTATTAGTGGTGAATTGATATAATTGAATATTCGGCAGCCATACATTAAGCAGCTAAGTCTATAGATACCAACAATTTATCAATTATTTATTGCATAATTTATATAATTATGAAATAACAAGTTTAATACATTGAATTGCTTCTATTATTATTATTAGATATTATTAGTTCAAAAATTCGGTTTGGCATTGAATCAATAAACTTTTTGTAAGTTTCAATGGAAATATCTTTCCACGTTTGAGAAAAACAGCTAATTTAAATTTATTTACCAGTAATAATATTGTCTTTCATTTTCATAAATCTTTCTTATCAGGATGTCCCACAAGTTTTCTGGCCACTCTATAAGTTTAATACTTTTATCCGTAAACCATGGTTTGCTCCCTCTAGCAGTGTGGCCTGATGCATTAGCCTGTTGATAAACTGTATTGTCGGTACAGTATTCTTTTCAGTAAGTATTGGATTAAAATATTTTCCAATAACTCTATGTAAGAAGTAGCATTCATATGGATTAAAATAAAACGCAATGTAATGCACTATTAGATTAAAAAACAGCTCAAACCATCACTGTACCATTACCGAATTTACGACCAAATAACATAATAATTTACGACCAACATTACGAACGTCAATCGTATAAATAATAATGTCAAATTAATCTGATACTTTTAGTACCCTCAAATGACATGAACAAAAGGAAATTATAGCCATCTTTGTCATTTTGGCATAGTTATCGTCTGAAAAAGTTGACAGTACCGATAAAGTGAGCGTCGCGCTAACCGCGCAATATTTTTATCCATGCCGTACAGACACGTGTTTCTATTTTTTTCAATTCATCATGGCCAATAAATTAATTTCGTAGTTTCAGAACAATTTTTGTGGGTCTGATAGCAATCTCGCTCACAGTGTAGCAATCACGTTGAGAAATTAAGTGTCCCAACCAACCTATTAAAAATTTGGCAAACACGTCTCCAGAAAATCGGAAGCTGGAATTTATCTACAATTTTGGATGGTGATAGTTTTTTTTATAGATGCCGTTGTTATTATATCCTGTTTATCGCAAGATATGTAATGTTTGGTGTAAGTCTCGCTTAATTTTATGTAATTGTATGCTACAGTGAGAGATCAGTTTATTTACAATGGTATATCCAGTGGAGCAGCTAGATAAAAAAGAGCCTCAAGGCAAAAGTACACTAGGCTCCCCGACTAATGTTGTAAAAAGATATTTGGAACATTCACTATTATTATTGAATATAAATAGTTACATCAAAATTATTGTAAAAGTTATTTATTTAATTTAAAAATTATTATTATAGTTAAAACAAAATTATTCAATTATCTCAGGAAATAGTTTTAGAATTGTCTAAGGGTACCGGGATCCCCTGAGCTCTGAAGTCCCGAGGCACTGCCCCACTTTGCTCTTATGATAGCTACTGCCACATTTTCTGTTGTTTTAATTTTAGTGCGTTTTTCCGGAATAAGTTACCATGCAGTTAGACGCAACTGATATAAAATTGTATAAATGCATTAATATGCATAAATTTTATGAAAATCATTATTGACGTTGTTTTAATATGAAAATGCATGTGAACTACACAAACAATTACACTGTTGCATAAATATCTTGTAAGTTGCAAAAATATTAAAGAAATTTCAAATGTTCTTATAGCTACATGCTAGTTTGTAGCTTATATTATCTACTCTATTTTATTTTAAGAAATAAACTCTTATTTCTTCTCATATGAATGAATTTATACTATTTATTTAACAAATTATAATTTCTGTTAAAGTTTAATAGTTTTCTTTAACTATCAATTTTTATTGAATAGGAGGGATTTATAAAAGAGCTCTAAATTTTAACTACTTTTTTTTATAATTATTATTGATATTTGCTTTTACTCAAACGAAATTACTTAATATTTACTAAAATTAAATAATGTTTATTGTGGGAGTATTTATTTATGGTTATTGTTAAAAACCGTTTTTGGAATTTACCTTATTATTGAATATTTTAAACCTCCGTTTTGTCGGCTTATGTCTGGCGACAGTATTTTAATTGCTTTACTTGGAAGTTTTTACCCTTTGCGTATTTAGTATTCTATTTGTATCCTCCCCCCTCCTGTTAGGGATAATTTCTATATTTTAGTTTTAAGATTTTAAAGTAATTTTAAAATCAATTGGTTGTTGAGCTTCACTAAGAAAGCATCTCATTTGTAAATATTGTAAAATAAATAATATTGTAAATTATTTAAGTGTCGTTAATCAAGGTTGCCAAAATTCAGGCGACGGCTCCAATAAACGCGAATTGGAGCTCGAAACAGTTATGAAACTACTAGTAATATCATATGTAAATGCAACATGATGATTATGTTTTGTAATATAATAAACGAAAGCTTGTTGGTGTTTTTTTTAAAGAATTTGTTTACTTTATTATAATAGATGTTTTTCATGAATGAACTCAATTACATTTTGTGCAAAGAATCTCGAAGCTAGCTCAAGTTTTCCTTAAGAAGTGTGACTTTTATTGTGAAAAATTGTGAACGTCATTGGAAATTTAAATAATATCTTTCTACCATTACAACATTAACTTCACCATTTTTATTTTATGATATAAATTATGTATATTGTACATAACGTGTTTTTAAATGATTTATTGTAGAGGAATATTACCTCTCGCGCTCTAGTTCTCGCACATCACCTAGTTGTCAAGAAGGATAATCTCGACGACACAAATCGACAAACTACAGCATACCTTCTGGTTATGTAAGATTGTCTTGCAAAATACTTGTATGTGCATATAGGAAAATAATAATTTTATTATGTATTTAGTTTTTTCTTTTCTCGAAACAAACATAAACATACTATACCTATATATTTCTACATACCACGAGTAGTTATTGTGATTAAATTATTCATGCGCCACTAGTACTTACGTTAGTAAATATTGGTATACATTTATTTTGTTAGTGTATAGAAATAATACAAAAAGAATAACATACCTACGACTGATAAATGCATGGAAATTCCAATTGGAGGTGTAGTACCCACTTGACATTCGTAAATTCCTGAATCCCTGCGCTGTGGATAGCGCACCTGTAGTGTCCAATCTTCCGTTAATGGATTGTGTATGCTGGAAAACCTTTGATCTGATGTATAAGTCATCCGTCCTACTGTTAGTAAATGCAGATCACGATGTCTAATCCAGGATACCTGTAAAATTACCATATTAAGCAATTTCAATTGTATAATTACAAACGTGCTTTTAAATTAAAGCTTTAAATATGCTTTTTATATTTTTCTAATATTTCTGTTTTCTCTGCAATTAATAATAAATTGATTTCCAAAACGTTGATGTTAAGGAAATTCAAACTTTGCCAAAAGGTGCAGAGTATACCTTTCCTAATTTCGATTATTAATTTTAGAATATTCATAGTTGGTGTAATGGTGTTCAAGTTTAAGTGTGCTATTGAGAAAGCTATAGGCAATTTAAATTTTAAAGTCGCTATAGTTCGAAAATTGGTTCGAGTGACAAAGTTAGAACACATAGGTACATAGATGGCAAAATTTGCTAACTATAATGCGCTGCGAACTTATAACGACCGGACTTTAATTTAAGAATAATTAGAGAGAATAGCAAACGTGAAATTGTGGATGTGGTAGGTGCCATTTATTAATTTATTATAATAACCCCCCAGCCGTGGGTTAATCTTTGTGTGTTTATTTTAAAAGTTTCTACCTTAAATATGTCATAAACATAAAAATATTATCTATAAAATATATCGCAAATAAATTACAAAAATTTTTCAATTATTTTCTTAAATCTTTACTAAACAGTTACAGGCTAAGAAGTTAATGGTTAAGGAGATTAAAAAATTTACAAATTATGTATTTTCTTTTAGTATTACTGAATTATTTTTGAATTGATAATTTGTTTTTTTGTATTATTTTAATTTTTTAATTTCAATTTAATCAAATTATTTATTAATTAAAAATACTACATACATAAGGTTATAAAAATAGCTATTATGACACTAGAACAAACCTTAACATACAATGTATACTAGAATAACGTATTGCTAACGTTATAACAATATTCAAGAAAATTAATTAAAGGATGCCGACTAGAAAAGCAATTAAAATCATTTTTGTGGAAATAAAAGCCGTATTTTGTGTAAATAAGTGTCGGCGTTGCATTTTGTATACTTCATACTTGAAACTAAAATATGGCAACAACAAAAGAAGATAAAAGCAGCACTGTGAATTTAAAATTTTGATTTTGATTTACAAAATCAATATAAGAACTAAGTTTATAATTTCAAAGTCCGGTTATTTCTAATCAAAAGTTTAATCTATAGAAATGATTCTTGCAAGAACAACGGTATCCATATATTAAAAGTAAACCTTTGGTTAAAGATTAACATTGGGAAACATTGAAAAAATCGTAAATAAATAAAACAGACTGGGTGATTGCATGTGTTTCTACACCAAATTAAAATGAGATTGTAAGAATATTCGAAATTGACTAAATTTGAATCAACCATCAAGGAGAGCTTTACAGAAAGCCAATAATAATTACATGCATGCGGTAGAATTATCACAAACATTAGTTTCTAATTTTAATAATGCGGTGGTTCGGTAATAATTAATTTAGTTGCCTAATCGATTTATAGGTCGGTTGTTTTATTTTCAAATTAAGCCGTTTTTTAAAACGCTGATGCACCTAGTTGAAGCGATTTTATGTATAATATTTAAATTGCAAATTCAAAATTACATTTTCCGGAATAAAAAGACTGTACTAAAAACCACATAGTTTAAGAAAGCTATTTTCGCATTAAAAGGGTAGGAACGTATTTTATGCTTATGCAATCGATGTGCTTCGAAACACTAAGCGGTGTCATAAATTTTCTTTAGGTACCTATCGATGTGGCCCATCAAGGACAAAGAAGAAAAAACGTGAGTACAAGATAGAAGTAAAATGAAGTAAAAGAGCGTGCCGTAAACGTATTTCACAGCTATTTGCAATCCATAAAGTAACTTAACAGTCACATCAATAGGATTTCCCTTGCGTCTACAATTTAAACACTTATTTTACTTCTGTGTGATAGTAATTTAGTAAATCAACAATAAAATAATTTTAATATTATAATGAAAAGCTATCATTTTTCTTTATTAATTAAATGAGATGACGTCTAACATAAAACTGATAAAATTCAATTTAGTTTACTAAGATGAATTGACTTGATTGTTTAAGTTAAATAAGCCATTCTATGAGACGTAGGTTAAGTTATAGGGTTGCTTCTGACAGTTTATCAAGTGGTATTGTGTTGTATTTTCCAATCTAAAATCAGTAGTAACAAGGTCATAAGCTTGGAGGACTGGGGCAGTATCCTTATCATTTTATGATAAGGGTTTGGCATGAGAGGTGTGATAGGGAATAACAATAAGTAGAGTTAAAACGAAAAAGAGTCGAGAATTGAGAAAATGCGCCAACAAGATTTTCATGTATTCACTAGGGATTTTTGGATAACGTTTTCTATGACAGAGTAGTGATAACTGAACTCAGAATATCATTTCTTTTTATTTTCTTGTCTTTGCATTTCTTTTGAAACGTGTAGGTGTTTAAAGTTCCAAACAATCTTTTTTATATTAGCATCCTACCTGAATATAAATTACCACTGTTTTCAAATACATATGCAACTTTATTTTGCAAAACATTTTCTTAAAATTTTATTAAAACGTTCAGAAATAACCATTGCCGTTTATGAATTTTGCATTAGCATAATATACGTAAACACATATTATTTTTATGCACCAGTGAATTATGATTTTCCTGGAAGCTTTGCAGTAGGTGGGTACTTTAGATCGCAGCCAGTAGCGGATTTAGGTTTTTTACGATCTGATGTTAAATAAATCATGGAGTCTTCCAAGATAAAATTTAAGATTAGTCCTCAACTATATGATCTAAACAAAATAATATTAAATTAATCTCGTAAGACGTTCCACATTTTCATAAAAAACTTTTCCAGTCTAATTGCTTATATTTTAACCAGTTAATTTTTAAATTTTAATGTAATATTAGATTTTTTAATTTTTATTTTTTTTATCTTTGTTTAATTCGTTATATTCAGGTCCCGAAATTTCAGCTTAATTAGCATCGGTGTACTACATAATTTATTCTAGGTAGTATATACCACTGATTATATTAGTGTAGTTGACGAACCGCTGTTTTTTTATTATACAAAAATGATAATTTTCGCATGGTTTTATCAAATGCTGGTCTAACAGTTTATTTCCAAAATTTAGTAAGCATATTTTGGTTACTTCACCCATATCTTATATTATAATAATATACACTGCACCCTGCCAAGATTTTGTTATTATAATTTGGTAAGTACTTTTTGTTATGGTTCTCATAAATCATAGACAAATGAAAATTTATTGACAACACTTAGTTGTTTTTATATCTTCAAGTCAATATTATTTATAAAAGGTCCTTCTAAAATATCGTTTTGGTATTTTGTGATCTATAAATCAACATATTCGTATATTTGATATCATATATTGTAGATTACAATAAAAACAACTTTTAAATAACTTCTTTAGTTTATTAGTTTATTTTAATAATGATTCTGGCGTGTTTTAAGGACAAAATGTATCTACTTATTACAGTACTAGTTGCTTTATAAGCTACAAAAATAGAATGAGGTTCCGCCACCTCACTGTACTAAAAGGTTCCTTTCACGCAAGTAAACAAGAATAATTTATTTTAAATTTTCAAGTTGTAAAAATATTAAGTTTGTCTTGCGCTATAAGTGCCGGATTTGCTATGCCGAATAGGAGGTTATGCAATCTTATATAATAAAATCTTATCGTTTTTAAGAATTTCGACAACGTTTCGGGCCGCGGAGCGGCCCCCGTCGGACCGATTCCGACGTGTAATATCTTAAAAGATGGAGCGAGGCGAAGCCGAGCCGTTGCTGGCTAAAAAAATTTGATCCGCCGCCGGAGGCGGCGGCCAGCGCCGATTTAGTGCGTTTTTTAACGGTCGATTTCGCGGGCAGAACGCCAGCCAAACTGGCACTACAGATTTTGATGGGAAAGGTGTCGTTCGACGCCCAAAGGATCCGCATCGTGCACAACCGATATAACTTTTTTAGCAAAAATCTTGCCGCGACGCCGCGAGCCCGCAAAGTCGAAGGTTTATTTTGCGAAAATTTTTTACACGAGTGCGAAGGGTCGCGCCTTGCTAGGTCTCTCTCCGACAAAATGACCGATTTTTAATAATACGCGTGCCTTTTTTTAATCGTACCATGTCGCATCTCTTTCTGATTCACGTAAAACGGGTTAGACGGAATGCGAGTCGCGTCGCAACTCGATTCCCAAAATTTTCCGAAATTAATTTAATTTTGACGTTTATGACATTTTTGACATTTTTACCATTCTTGCGCATGGTGACGCGCGGAACGCCTCTTCTCGCGTCGGCGAGCGCGACGAATAGCTTCCTTGAAGTTTTTTGAATCCAACAGTACCAGAAACAAATCTTCCACTTCAAAATTTTCCGCAAAATTCTACGTACAAAGAAGTGAAATTGCAAATTTAATCCGACGTGGGTTTTGATGTTTTACAGTTTTTTACCATAATTGCGCTCGGCTTGGCGCCGAGTTGCACTTTGGAGGGCCGTAGGCCCGACAAGTAGCTTCCTCCACGTCTCCTGAAGCGAACCGTAGCAGTTTCGAATGTCGGCAACCAAATTTTACCGCCCAATTTTGAGTATGAAGAAGTAAATTTGTAAATTTGATTTGACGGGGATTTCAAATTTGAAAACTTTTTTACCACACTTGCGGTCGGCTTGGCGCGGAGTTGAATTTTGGAGGGCCGTAGGCCCGACAAGTAGCTTCCTCCAGGTCTCCTGAAGCGAACCGTAGCAACCTCAAAAGTCGGCAACCAAATTTTACCACCTAATTTTGCGTAAGAAAAAGGAAATTTGCAAATTTGATTTGACGCGGTTTCCAACTTTTTTGCCATAGTTGCGCTCAGCTTCGCGCAGAGTGCAATTTTCCAACGCGGCAAACGCAACGAATAGCTTCTTTAAAGACTTCTCAATCCAACGGCACCTAACACAATTGTCGTCCACCCAAATTTACCATCAAACTTCGAATGCAAAAGAAGTAAATATTTTGCAGCAAATAAACAAAGTCACTTTTAAGGGTGAAGGAACGATTTTTTCGAAAACCATCAAATCTATTTTTCGTTTTCTTTTCGCGACTACTATCGACGTGACAATTAAAAAAATTAAATTTATCAAATTTAAGAAAATTCTTTCTCCAAAATCAAACTCCAAAGCGGTCGTATGCCCTTTAGTACAACTTTGCGGTAAATGCCGATGGCCGAGAAATATGCACGCAAACCTCGATAATTATTGTCAAGTCAAAAATTTTAACTTTTTTCCTCTTCGTTAGGTGGAAACGGGTAAAATCGTCTAGTTTTGGTGCATTTTTGAAAATTTCACACTTCAAAGCGAAATTTTTCCGCAAAGACAAAATAAATTTATACAAAAATTTCGATCCAAAAATCTTCCACGTGTCGGGCCAATACGTTTCCTGCGTAAAATTTGTAAATTTTTGAAAT
This sequence comes from Cantharis nigra, assembly GCA_958510845.1. Taxonomy (NCBI): domain Eukaryota; kingdom Metazoa; phylum Arthropoda; class Insecta; order Coleoptera; family Cantharidae; genus Cantharis; species Cantharis nigra. The sequence goes on along the minus strand of OY294028.1, from coordinate 36,947,927 downwards.
TTTTTTTTCCCAAAAGGAGCAAAGGGGGTAGCCTTTGAAAAAAAATTTGAAAATTTGGTTTTGATTTTACGGCTCCACCGATGGAGATGGGAAAAAAATGAACCACATCGAATTTGTGTAGTTCGACCGTACCTATTCGATGCCGTTTTGAAATTAAAAATCGGTTCAAAAATAACGCCGCTACGGCGCAAATAAAAAAAATTCAAATTTTGACTTTGTTACGCCGATTGCGCGTAAACCGTTGAAAATTTTGAAAATGTTTTGCGACCATCGATTGGTCCTTGCTAATGGCTTCATTTTTGTTCCTCGAGAATTTTTTTAAAAACCAATCCTTACCGCTGCTAAACTAAGAAATGTCGTACGACGAAAATTTTCGTTTCAAATCCTTGCTCTTTTTGCAATAAACCAAAACGGTCAATTTTAACGGTGAAGGGACGGTTTTTTCGAAAAAAGCCTAATCAACTTTTCGCTTTCTTTTTGCGATTAGCATCGACTTAATAATTAAAAAAATTTAAATTAAAAAATTTAAGAAAAATCCTTCTTCAAAATCAAACCGAACGCGGTCGGATGCCCTTTGAACAACCTTACGGTAATTGCCAATTACCGAGAAACATGCGCCCAAACGTTGATAACAATTGTAAAGTAAAAAAGTTTTCCTTTTTCTCTCTTCTTTAAGGTGAAACCCGAAAAAAAGGTAAAATTTTGGTGCTTTTTGAAAATTTCACAGCGAAATTTTTCCGCAAAGACAAAATATATTTATAAAAAAATTGCGGTCCAAAATTCTTCCACGTGCCGGGCGAATACGTTTACGGCGTAAAATTTGCAAATTTTTGAAAAAAAAATTTTTCCAAAAAAAGCAAAGGGGGTAGCCTTTGAAAAAAAATTTGAAAATTTGGTTTGGGTTTTACGGCTCCACCGATCGAGATGGGAAAAAAACGAACCAAATCGAATTTGTGGAGTTCGACCGTACCTATTCGATACCGTTTAGAAATTAAAAATCGGTTCAAAAATAACGCCGCTACGGCGCAAATAAAAAAAATTTAAATTTTGACTTTGTTACGCCGATTGCGCGTAAACCGTCGAAAATTTTGAAAATGTTTTGCGACCATCGATTGGGCCTTGCTAATGGCTTCATTTTTGTTCCTCGAGAATTTTTTTAAAAACCATTCCTTACCGCTGCTAAACTAAGAAATGTCGTACGACGAAAATTTTCGTTTCAAATCCTTGCTCTTTTTGCAATGAACCAAAACGGTCAGTTTTAACGGTGAAGGGACGGTTTTTTCGAAAAAAGCCTAATCAGCTTTTCGCTTTCTTTTTGCGATTAGCATTGACTTAATAATTTAAAAAATTAAAATTAAAAAATTTAAGAAAAATCCTTCTTCAAAATCAAACTCGAACGCGGTCGGATGCCCTTACGTTAATTGCCAATGGACGAGAAAGTTGCGCGCAAACGTGGATAACAATTGTAAAGTCAAAAATTTGAACCTTTTCCCTTTTCGTTTGGAGGAAACGGGTAAAAAAGGTAAAATTTTGGTGCATTTTTGAAAATTTCACACTTCGAAGCGAAATTTTTCCGCAAAGACAAAATAAATTTATAAAAAAATTTCGATCCAAAAATCTTCCACGTGTCGGGCCAATACGTTTCCGTCTTAAAATTTGAAAATTTGTAAAAATTTTATTTTTTTGTTTTTATTCAAAATCACCAATATCTAAAACTGCAAATTTACAATTTCTATGAAATTTTATACTCGAATTTTCGTTTAAATTTTCAATTACATTATTGCTAAATTTGTTTTTTTTGATTTATAAAATATATTTAAAATTTTATACACGGATTTTTGTATAATATTTCAATAATATATTATTGCTAAATCTGTAGTAATTTGGAAATATTTCAATTATGATTATGTTTATTATTAAATATTAAAAAAAACCTTTTAAAAAGATTAACATCAAATATCGATTATACCGTTTTTTTTCTGAACGGCTACTGTAAAAATATAAAATAATTTATCAATAACAATAAAAACCCCTGGATGAAATGTACACGTGACACGCCACTGAACCATAACCTCCATAATTGCTTCATAACCTCCAATAATGTTCTGTCACTTTAAGAAGTGGTTAAAGTCACGGCAAACGGAACTTTTAGGAAGTGGTTAAGGAAGTGGCTATCGCAATTTCTTTTACAAGAAATTGTGCAGCAAACCAACAATGACACATTGTACCACCGCGCGAGTGGTAAAATAGAAATATCAAAGCGTGTTGTAATTAATAATTAATCGCCACTTAAAGTAGTTTGCGCGCTCGGTTCGGTACCATCCCTCCTCGCGCAATTATGATTATGTTTATTATTAAATATTAAAAAGATTAACAAAAAATTCAATTAAACCTTTTTTACCGATCCTCTGCTGTGAAAATATAAAAAATCTATCGAAAGTAATGAAAGCCCTGGATAAAATATACACGTAACACACCACTGACCTCAAGCTCCAATAAGGATTACTTCATAACCTCCAATAAACTTCTGTCACTTTAAGAAGTGGTTATAGTTACGGCAAACGGAACATTTAGGAAGTGGTTAAGTTAATAAGGCCACCACAATTTCTTCACAAAAAGGTAAAATAAATTAATTTGTGTGAATTTTACAAATAATGTTGAAATTTAAACAAACAAAAAAAATTGAAAATATCGTAAAATTGTAATTTTTTAATTTTAAGTAGTTTTTAATTCTATTAAAAACATAAGTGAACAGAAACATGAACGTATGTTTTTTATTTGCAGAATAATTCGTTTGGTAATTTTTACAATTTCAACTTTTAACGCTGGCTACCTATACCAACATAATCTTATATCGGAACTTATGTGTGAATTGTTAATAAAGTTTATTAAAGCTTCGACTACATACTAACATACACGTAAATTGCAAATAGCTTCTCGCCGGTGTAAATTTTCGTATGGTTTATAAAATTTACCATGTGCAGCAGACCATCGGTAACGCATTGTACCACCGTGCGAGTAAAAGAGAAATATCAAATCGTATTGCAATCAATAATCAATCGCCACTTAAAATATTTTGCGCGCTCGGTTCGGTACCATCTCTCCTCATGTACCTCTCAATCATAAACAATTAACCAACTGGCGGCCGAAGGCCGCCGTCTGCGGCCGTAGGCCGCAATGAGCCCGATAGGGCGAACTAGCGTCAAAAAAGCGGCGCAAGCCGCTTTTTTTAGGCTAGTAATTATAATATAATACTGTAGTCTGTAGTACTACAGGCCTTGGCTTAATATTTAGGCATTTAATGCCTCAAAGATGTTGCTAACATCTTGTGAGAAAGACACGGTGGAAACAGCCAATTGTGGGGATCGAACCCACAATTCCGACATAGCAATCTATCATTCTAATTGCTAGCCTACGACCGCGCTCTTTTATATCTAAATTATATATATCGTTTAATAAAATTTACATTACTACTATTAATAAATATTATAAATTTATAGAAAGTTTTTCACTTCTTTCTATAAAAATAACTAGCCAATAGCGAGGTTACTTGTTTACTCGAAAATTCCTTGGTCAAATTTTACCGAGAGCAACTACTCATGTATTCTGTATACAATTTAGAGAAGATTAGAATAAAATCGAATTGAATGATTTCATGATTATTATAAAAAAATATAGCTTTCGGTTTGATCGCGTAGACAAATTTTGGTTAAAAAAAATGTCAGGAAATATATTCAAAAAGCGTTATTTCTATGATAATGTAACATTTTCTATATCTTGAACATGAATTTTGGAATATTTTTCATGAGAAAATATGAGAATATTATTTGTAATATATTTTGCTGGCTGATTGCCAGAACATTATTCAAGAAGAACGCTTACTGAACCCAAACAAACACGCCGTTGTCAGCTCCTCTTGGAAAACTTCCTGCTACCTCAGAAAGAACAAATTTGTATTGTATCGAGTTTCTTACACTTATCGTGTATGAAACAGAGATGCTTTTAGTAAAAAAGGGAATATATAGCACTTGAATTTGTTACAATTTTTATATAATATTATTTTGATGCTCGACTTTTAGTGGTGACACTTTTCAACATTAAGATAAAAATTTCATAAAATAGTGGTGCTACTCGAATAATATATAAAATAAAATCAAATTGTGCTGACACTTTTAAGAATAAATAATATGAAGTAAAAGCAAATTGCAGATTTTAAAATTGAATTTCCTCGTTTCATTTTAAGCAATATGTACTTTTTACAGCTTCAAATTTTAAAACTTTTTAAATATTCTAAATTAACAAGTTATAATTTTATCATACTAGTTTATAAAATTTATAGACAAAATAAAATGTAAACTTTTTCATATTAACTAAGTGGTATATGAAAGTCATATAAATATCTCGAAATATTAAAATTTTTAATAATGTTTAAGTTTTTAAACTAAAACACTCTTAACAACATATTTCAATTTTTCAGTGAAATCCTTTAGATGTCAATAATTTTTATTACAGGATTAATTAATAATTACAGGAAAATTTTCTGGCATAAGTAAAGTAAAATGGCCTTTAAATAAATGTAAAAATATTGTTTACGATTGCGATTTAAGAGTTTTTTGAAACAATTTATCTAGTATATAACAGTAGTTTCATATTTCAGTGTGCTTACATCTTTCTTCTGTGACTAAAATGGGTATTAACCCTTAAATGTCAGATTATTTTTCCAATTTAAAAAACGAATTTTTGTGTTTATTGTGGTTTCCAGATATTGTATACGGAAAAACAGTAAAAAATCTTTCTTACGAGGCTTTTTCATTAGGTATCCAATAACATAATTTTTCTTGTCTAATTTACAAAAGTACTCGATATATTATTATGCGATAGTTCTTATAGTTATATGCTAATATATAGCATATATTAATTTGGAAATTCTACGAAGGGTATAACATTTTGATATTTATAAAAGTTCATACCTTCATAGATGCACCGGCCAACTTTGACAGTCAACTGCGTAATAACCATTTAGGCGGTTATTTTGTAACTCATCTTAAAGGAGCTTTTCAAAATGGATTCTTTTCTGAAAAGATAAACTTATTCTGTAACTATTAAGAATCCTTTATTGACAGACTGTCCTTTGAAGTTCGATCTTTAATCATCGACAAAACACTGCATAAAAACGCTGTTAAAGAATTCGTTGGATTTTTCAGAATAAGCAAATTCATTACATAAATGTGCCCTTTACCAATCTTTTGACATAAAGGCAAACTTTTCTAAAATCCAGTCCATAAAGATCGATCTACAAAGGACAGTCTGTCATTAAAGAATTCTTTATAGTTACGGTACAAAATAAGTTTATCTTTTCAGAAAAAAATAAGCTCTTTTCTGAGTTACAGAATAACCGCGTTGGTACACATGTGAGGGCGGCGCTCACATAAATAACATTTCGAATGTCAATCGCATAAATGATGTCGAATTAATTTGATACAATTAATACTTTCAAATGACATGTCTACAAATATTGCCAAAAATAAATTACAGCGCTATGTGTCATTCCCGCATAGTTATTGTCTTACACAATTAACAACTCCAATAAAATGAGCGGCGCGTCGCGCTTACCGCGCAATATTTTTAATTTTTATCACCGTTGTACGTACGACCTATACCTAAGCATTAGTACACAACAACAATCCATGTACATGCGATTTGTGCAATAAATATTATTATTATTATTATGATTATTATAAAAAATACTCCGCAAACATATCGTTGGAGAATAGCACAAAATTATGTATAGTAAATACAAAATGTAATTTACATTTTTAATTAAGGGTAAAAATATACATATATTGTTAAAGATCTGTTGAAAATTTTATTCTCTTCATTTTAGGATATACAGTGTGTGTTCATGATAAGAGGTAACAGTGAATAATTCTTTTATCTTACTAGATATAAAAAAAGTTTAAATAGTTTTTTATTCAGCTCGAAATTTTCCATCGGAAACCGCGGAGGTACATATTTTTGGACTTCAAACTCAACCGGAAGTAAACATAAATTTTTTTTTCAAATGGCAACATGTCTTTTTTTAACATTTTTGTAATCTGCAGTATTTTATCTATACATACATATAAAATTATCATAGGGCTACATAAGAAAATTTTCGAGAAAAATGCAAGATAAATTTATTAATTATTTAATTTATTTTGTGTGTTATGAAAACAAAACAACGTCACGGTACAGAAAACACAACCTATCTGATAAATTCTTCAAAATTGCCAACATTTTGTTCAAGCCATGATACTACAGTATCATTTTGTTTTCATAGCACACTAAATAAATTAAATAATTAATTAATTTATCTTGCATTTTTCTCGAAAATTTTCTTATGTACTCCTATAATAATTTTATAGGTCTGTACAGAGAAAAAATTGCAGATTACGAAAATGTTAAAAAAAGACATGTTGCCATTTGAAAAAATAAATACATGTTTACTTCCGGTTGAGTTTGAAGTACCAAAAAATCTACTTCTGCAGTTTCCGATGATAAATTTTGAGTTGAATAAAAAACTATTTAAACTTTTTTTGTTTCTAGTAAGAGATAAGAATTATTCACTGCTACCTCTTATCGTGAACACACTGTATATAGATTTTTCTATTTCGTCGCACCGTTTTCGAGTTACAGTGACTTATAGAAGACTCTGGAAATACAAAAAATATTGTCATCTATATCTTGGAAACGGTGCGATAAAATAGAAAAATGTATATGAATAAAAATGTAGGGAATGAAATTCACAAAAAAAAGCTACTAACATTTTTCTATTTCGTTGTACCGTTTTTGAGATTTTTTTTTTTGTATTTTATAAATACAAGTTTTAATTTTTTTCAAATCACTGTAACTTTGAAATGGTGCGACAAAATAGAAAAATTTAATTTATAAACAAAATTGATGAAAAAAAACTTACAGCAAAACACTTTTAATAAGTAATGCTTTAAAAATAATTCTTTTCTGCCAAAAGACGCCTTCACACGCCTTGTGAGCTACTCTATATAAATATTTACCACGTAAAAAAGCAATAACACTGATGCACGTATAGGGGAGAGTGGGGGAATATCGACTGTCGGGAAAAATCGACCAGCTTAAAATCTCATAAACTTGGCGCCATACGAGCGAACTTTACCTACTAGCCGAAAGATAGTTTTGTATATACCTAATTTATAAGGTTAGTATGGTGACATCATTCGTCATGTGTGTTTGCTGTCAGTTTTTCTCGTTTTTAGACATTTGTTATTAAAATTGTACTGCTTTTATTAAGCAGTTTTTTTCAATTTTATTAAGATATTACCCTAGTGTATATTTGTGACCTCTTTCTCAAATTTTTTCGCTCTACGAAACAGCATAGTGACCACTTTCTTTTCTTTAGAAGGATTTTCTAGGCCAATAACTCGGTGGTTTGCCATTACCTGCCGAGGGAAGACGATTAAAATAAAGTTTTTACTCCGACCGGGATCCAACCGAAGATTTCGGCTTAGAAGTCGACGCACACAAGCGCCAGACCGTGACCATGACCTATGTAAGGGTAAATCAACATTAATATATTAAAATAAGATTTATTTAAAAATATTACTGTTGGTCGATTTTTCCCTCCACCATGGTCGATATTACCCTACTGGTCGAAATTAACGTATGAGTCTAAAGTAGCTGGACAGAATTCAAACTTTAATTTAAAAAAGTTGGTTATAGAAAACTTAAAATTAATTTTTTATTAAGAAAACACAATACAATTGGAACACAAAAAAAAATATTTCAATACACAGTGGTTCATTTTCTTCAATTTTTCTTACTTTACTTTTAACACCTTCCATCATACGGCGGAGCATATTCATATCAATTTTTTTGGCACATGACTTGATACGTTTTTTTAATTGATCGGCTGAAGTTGTTTCCCAACCATTCTTGTAAACTAATTGTGGGAAAATTAACCAGAAAATTTTGATTGGACGAGCTGCAGGGATATTTGCTGGATTTGCATATTTAGGAATAAATCGTATCTTTTGACCATTTAGCCAATTTAATGTTTTTTTGCATAATGGCAAGATGCAAGATCCGATCAAAAGATGATTTTATCATCTTTATGGTTTTTATGCACAAAATTTACCGTTTTGATAAACATTTTTTAATGTAAGTGTCTGTGTTAACAGCAATACCCGATTGAGTTTGTACAAAAAAATTTTATATGCCTTTGCACACCACGCCAATACTTTTGGTTCAAATTTAGATTTTCTTATGAACTCTACATTATCAGAAACTGTACTTTTATCGGAGGTATACAATCCTTTATTTGCAACGTCACAACTGTTCGCAAAAATGAAGTACTTTTCATCGTCCAAAATATTCATTTTATCGCCTGTTAAAGACTGTTGTCGCAAAATGCGGCATTTTCCGGGTATTTCCGCTAATTGTTTATCGATGTATCTTGGTTTAACATTTCACTTGTACCTTTTACTTTAAATTTTTTCAAATTTCGGCAAATTATTGTTTGCAAATCTTGAAATTTCCATGGTAATATGCGAGTACTTACTCCAATTTTGTTTTCAGCGGCGTTCTTCAAGGACCTTAGTTGGGATTTTTTAGAATTGCTTTTCTTCCGGTTTTTTTATATTTTCGGGGCTAATATTTTTACTAAACCTCAAAATTATGGAATAAATGGTACTTCAGCTGAAGCCTTCCTTTATAAAATGATTTAAAACGCATCTGTTATCCTGCCCGCCAAGCATTTTAAAAACGCGTTTACGCAAAAATTTCTGGTCGCATACTTTCATAAGGATAATTCAAACGAAACTAATAAAATTTGATAATAAACAAATGAACGAAGGTACAGAAAAAAATTCAAAAGATTTGCTAGATTATAACTACTGTTTTGACGTAATTTAAATTTGTCCAGCTACTTTAGACTCATTCGTTTCCCGACTTTTTTTCTTGTTTTAAAAATGTACCTTAAAAATAAAGTCATTTGTTTTTTTGAAAAATCACTAAAACAATCTCGTAGTAGATAAAGTGACCAAGCAATTTTACCATTTTGAGCATCTAATTCCAAAGATTACTACTGGAAATCTTTAATGGCGCTTAAGTGGTCATATTCCCCCACTCTCTCCTAACAAAGAATAAACTGCTGATATCTAATTATTTTTTGCAATTAAGACCTTTTGGAAGTGTTAATAAGGATCGTACATAATATGTACCTATATATCGTAGCATTTTTTAGATGAAGCTCACAGAAAAAAATCAAAATTTAAAATATTGAGCAGATATGTTAACTTAAGTATAGCATTATTATATGCTACACTGTGTAACGAGAAAGGTTTTGTATCGTAAATATTACTAATAATAACCAGTTTTAATGGCATTCATTTAAATTTTTAACAGAATATGATTTAGATATAAATAGCAGAAAAACTACGTGCTATTCGCATTATAATAAAAGTTTTTCCATTTTATTTTGATGTTGTTCTGTTATTCGACTTTTTGAGGTTAGCTTTTGCACTGTTGTTAAGTTCAGTCAAAAGCCGTATAATTCTTACTTAATTTATAATTCTCAAAAATGAAGGACTTAATTCTAGGCTTAGAATGCGACCAGGAAAGTTTTAAACTTTAACATAAAATTAAATTTGTTTGCAATGAAGTTATTCAAATAATAAATTTTAAATAGAGAAGTTTTAAATTATAAATCCTGGTTTTTAATGGAAAGACAAACGAAATAATATAGCTAAGCTAAATTTTTGTAAATAAAGCTTCTGAAACATCATTTACTATATTTCGGATATTAAAGGGTGCTTCTTGCAATGATAATAATAGGTCTGTTATATGTATGTACGTATGTACTAAATATGTAACATAATCGGAACTTCTTGTTATAGTATGTATTTTGTACATACACTCAAAGAAATTTATAGGTAAAATTAAACAAAAAGAGAGTTTGATATGGAGTCTACCATTAAAAATAGTTATTTCAACCTGTTAAGAATAAGAAGAATAAGAATAGCATTGTTACATTTCATTATTTAAATTAACTAAATAATAATAGTTATCTAACTGTTTCCAAATGTTTCCAAATGACGACTTAACAAAATTGTTAATATACTTTTTCCTAATAGATTAAACAATTTTTTTGTTTGATATCGATTTTGTTACCTAACATTTTCTGATTGTTTAAAAGAACAATCGACAATATTTGTTTTAAACTAAAAAATTGTTTATTTTAACCAAAATTATGAAACTGTTATAAAACTTTTATTATCGATTAAAATAACTTATGAAATTTCTCTGAGTGTACTACTAGTAAATTGTAAGTACTATTACCTAGTATGTAACCTACATAATATTATCCAATATACTAATATACAGGGTGCTGAAAGAGTTAGCCGAACATAGGAAATTAACATGTAAAAACTTATTTATGCAAATTCCTGCTTCCCTAATTATTTTAAAGAAAAAATGAAAGACAAAAATTATGCAGAAATATAAAATATGAATGATAACACCATTAGATTTAATCTAGCTTTTATTTAAAAGGTCAAGAAATGCTTTCGAAATTGTTAAAATTCTCATTTATCGCACTGGCCATGTAATATATTCAATTTAATTTCTATTTTCAAACATAATTACCATAGAAACTTATGGAAACTTATACTATGGCCAGTGCGATAAATGAAAATTTTAACAATTTTGAAAGCATTTTTTTACCTTTTAAGTAAAAGTTAGATGAAATTTAATGCTATTATCATTCGTAGTTTTTATTTCTGCATTATTTTTGTGTTTTTTATTTTTTCTCTAAAATAAATAGGGAAGCAAGAATTTGCATAAATAAGTTTTTACATGTTAATTTCCTATGTTCCTATGTTCATTCAGCACCCGGTATATTACTTACCAATATGTATATGTAGTTCTTTATGTTAACATTGACATATTGGTATTATAATAATCAATAAATTGATATTAGCTATTTATGCAACAAGTTTCTAAGTAGTAGTGTTTTACGCGGACGTAAAATTTGTCTAACGTTTAACGTAGCCGTAAGCTAAGTTTAACAATATTAGGTATTATTGTTGCTCACGAGAAGAACCTGAGACCTCCCAAGTGTAACTCCAGGTTTCATACAAGCTTTAGTAAGTTCGAGGAACACTGAAATTAAGCAAACAGCTATTTTTAAAGATATACGAGCAATTGTTTTCGAAAACCGAGCGTTTAAAATTAAGAACACAATACTACAGCTAGTTTATGCTACAAAAATCCAAACATCTTGTAGCCGAGCTGTACAGTGTCTATAAATGGATTGGAAGGTCCTGTCACAAAAAAAACTAATATTTAATTTCTAAGAGACCACTTATTATGGCGACTTACTGAAAAATTTTATACAATAACAAATGACACTTACTACTATACCAAAATTTAGCTACAATATACATATAATAAAATAAAAAAATTAAAACATATAAATAAAACAAAGAGGACATCACAAAACGAAGAAACGTCTTAAAATTAACGTAACTATTTAAAAACCCGTTAAAACTAAATTAATAAAATTTATGCTCTGTTTAATTTGTGACGTCTCTACTTTAATATTTATTTTTGCTTTTCGATGAACTTTTAACTTTTAACTTCTAACTTTATGTTTCTATTATTAAATATTTAAAGTTAGTTTGTACATTTTCCAACAACAAACTAATTTGAAAACTAAAGATAGTATGGAATCGCTAATATTTTAAAATAAACCGGATGATATTTCAAAATTATCTAGAGATGATATTGTGATCTCAAGAAGCATTAATGCAATGCAAATTTAAATGCAGAATCAACAGCTTACCGTTGTTTATTCTGCACAAATGTAGGTATTCAATTTGAAAACCATATAAAAACTATTATGATTGATTGATTTTCTAGTTAGATTCTCTGCACTAATATTTTACATAACTATATTCTGCTACCCTTATATAATACGACATTTTTTCCATGCAATAAGCAGAGCGAAACCTTGACGCAATTGATTGCAAAATAGTTAAATTTGTAAACTAATTAGTTTTCTATAAATATAGTATAAATTATTATCTCATGCAATAATTATTGCATGTATTGATTTTAAGTTTATAAAAATATGCAGCTAAGCTGAGTATTAAAGCAAAGGTTTTTTTTAACAGCAAAGGTATTTTGATTTCTTTAGATTTAATTCCACGGATTAATAATTTATATACTTTAAGTACTTTACTTAACCCGTCGTTGTAAACACTTTGCTCACATAAATAACATTAAGAACGTCAATCCTATAAACGATGTCAAATTAATCTATTAATTACTTATTATATTATTAATACTATTAATATCTTCAAATGGCATATCTACAAAATAATATTGACAAAAAAAATTATACCGCTATTTGTCATTCCCTCATAGTTCTCGTCTTACAAAGTTGACAACACCGATTAAGTGAACGTCGCGCTAACCGCACAATATTTTTATCAACGCCGCGCGCGCAGTACATACACGTCTTTCTTCTTTTTTTCAATTTCATCATGACTAATAAATTTATTTCGTAGTTGGAGCAGACTGAAGAACAATTTTTGTGGGTCTGATAGTGATATTTCTGAACCTACACCTATATAGCATTAGTACACAACAATCAAATACTCCGCAAACATCTCGTCGGAGAATAACATAAAATTATTTATATTACATACAAAATATAATTTACATTTTTAATAAAAAGTAAAAATAAACATATTTTTATACACGATTGGACGTTCTAAGTTGATCGAGCAATTAATAATGATATAAAAATAACGTGTGAGCGCGTCGCTCACAGTGTAGCAATCATGTTGAGAAATTAAGTGTACCAACGACGTGTTACACGCTAATTTTTAAATTTAGCCATTTATAATAACCGACGACGTAAAGGATTTGATTTCTTTTAGCAGAACATGGCATGTTCTGTATCATATTTGCGAATATACAAAAATACTATTACTACAGGGAATAGAACCTGGATCTTCCAATCAACTTGCGCACGCTGTACTAATTAAGCTAGAAGAGGTGTGATTTTTTGTTGCATAAACTATTTGAAACGTTGCGTTCTAACTTTTAAACGTTATAATATTTTCTCAAAAACGGTTGCTCATAGTTGCACTTAGAAAAAATAGGTGTTTGCTTAATTTTAATGCTCTTTGAACCTACCAAAGTTTATCCCGGTCCTCGAGTAAAAGGAACCTACACGTTAAAGGTACTCCTTAACAAAATATAAGGTTTGTTCTTTTTAGCTGCACTAGTTGCACTAGTGCACGAAGTGTACACTAAAGCGTTCTTTTTAACGGGTAGTGCAGGGTAGTGACGTCATCGTCGCTGTTCTTTTTAGCAGTGCAATTGTACTTAGTGCAGTATCTGACTACACTACCTGCACTAGGTCTGGAGCAAGTACAAAAAGTGCAGGGCAACAGAGCAGCGCGAAATTTAAAATATCAAAATGGAAGATCGTGGCGAGAATGACATGAATATTTCAGATACTCGAAATTTATTTATAAGATTTATTTTTATGCATTATAAAATCTATTTCATTATAATTGGGTGTTTGAACTAATTCGTTATAATCTAAAATACAATTCTTAGGTTAGATTCCCAAGTTTTTAGTTGTTCAATTCCTATATAAAATAATTCAAAATTCATCCTCTTTAATTATATCAGGTTTTATTATACATAGGCGGTGGTAATATAACAATTTTTTCGTCGTTAGACGATTCAAATGTCAAACATTAGGTACGCCATGTTTATTTGTGTACTATAGCCATAGTCATGCTATAGCGTTCTTTTTATCCTTCGCTGTACTCTTGCACTTGCTTGCACTACCCTGCACTTGACAGTTCTAGTGCAGTGCAGGTGTAGCACCAGTGTAGCACTGAAATACGCACAGATATGTATTTCATAATGAATGTAAGAAAGGTACTCGTCGGAATACGAAACAGACGGGATTGTGGCCAACAGAATGTTTTTTTCAAGAAATGCAAAAACAGGTCAATTTTATCATCGAGGGGGACAAGTTTTGCGACCAATGTCACCGTATTGTTTCATCCCTTTGCGCTGTGATGACAACCCCTGAAATTTTAAGAAGGATGATATGGCAAGTGATACCTCATTTGAAAGGTCTTGCTTCCCTAAATTCAGTGCAATAATTTTTTTGAAGTTTTATCAATTATTTAACAAAAAAATTGATGCTGCAAAAATGCGATATAAATACGATATTTCAAGACATTTAAAAATAAAAAAGTGAAAAACGCTTGGACTGGTTGATTTTAATTTCAAGGGGGCTGCTTTTACTACTATTCATAAATATTGACAGTTCAACCCTTAAGGTAAACGGCAAACCACCCTTGGAATTTTGAATGAAAAGATTTCAAATTGTAACAAATTGAACATCTAATTTGATTAAACTGATCTTTTTATCAGACCCATCTTGTGACCATCAAGATGTCACTTGCCATATCATCCCTATTAGGGAGTGACATTGGTCGCAAAAGTTGTCCCCCTCTATATTAAATAGACCTGTTTTTGCATTTCTTGAAAAAAAATTCTGCTGGCCACAATCCCGTCTGTTTCGTTTTCAGACGGCAACCCTGTATAGAAACTATGTATTTAAAGGGAGTTAACGTGTTACTATAGAGCCAGCCGTTCTAGATAATAAATTAAACAGGAAAAAGTGTAACATTTGATATAAAACTACAATGTTTACCTATACGTATATAACATATCCTAACATATTGCTCGTAGGGTAAAAAACTATTTCTCATTTTTTGCCGGAATTTATTTCCAAATTACTTTAATTACATTAATTAACGTTAATTACATTAACATTCCTGAATAACGTCATAATAAAAGCTGTAAGCAGTTTCATAGCACTTGAAGGGAGTATAAATATTAGTGCGATTTACCCTAATTCAATCAACACAATACAATGTATACAGTTCAATACAAAAAGACGCAGCCTTTTGTGAAATAGTCTTTTAATTATGTTACTTTCAAAATTCCATTTATGTACTCACATAATATCCAAAGAGTCCACAAATCGTTGTGATTATTATTATCCTTATCGATTATCATAATATTTTTCTCAAGAGTCAGCCTAAAGAAAATTACAGTAGCCACCTAATGTTGTACTAGAATTTTGTTAAATCTGAATTAGTTTTTAATTTTTAATGTAGTACCTATTTTATATCTCTTACATAAATTGCAAATCTTGATGAAGAGGAATAAACGCCCCGAAACGAAATCGATTTAAGAAACAGTGCAGTATTTCATTCAACTAGTCCACCAATAGCACTACTGGTACCAGTTGGTACTACGTACTATAATAGTACTCATTGGTGGTATAGTACTTATTATGTTTTGGTAATTTTCTGAAGGCAATAAATTTGACCACGTAGTATCTAACTTCAATATTTCGATTAATAAAAGTTATTATAGTATTTATTTTAATGAATAATCATTTAGTTGTTTTATTCTAAAATGTATCAGAATTATCATTGTATCTGAAGCGCAACTTCACATTAATCAAGAGTTAACCAATCCGAAGATCAAAAGTGACACATTAATTATAATCAAAGTATTTATGTGCTATTTTAGATACGAAATAGGAACATTCTAACCTTTGACAGAATACACCATACATAGACAGAATCGAGGGTGCTTTGCTAGCTAATGTTTTTGAATGTCATTTTGCTTGGAATAGTTTCAGAAGTGACTAGGTAGGATTTCGGAAGCAGTGTAATAAGCTCAATTTAATGGATTAAATACATCTACTGTGTGACATGTTTGTATCGATACAAAAATCGATATAAATAAGAATTTTATTCAAAGAATTTACTTCATAAAATCAGGTCTATTATGTACCACAAACGTTATTATAAAGGTGACAGTTATGTCATTGCATTAAAGATTTTCGGCAAATTGGTATTACCTATCGTTTTCACAAACCGTTATTTTAACATGATCTTTATAATAAAGGTTTTCTTAACATTTATAGTGCATACCAATTTACCGAAAACCTTATTGTATGTCATAACTGTCACCTTTATAATAACGTTTGTGATACATAACAGACCTGATTATAAACGATAATATAACAATTTGTTAACAAATACAAGGTTTTTTCATTACTATAGTTATAATGATACAGCGTAAATATAATATTTCGTAATTATATGAACGGTCCCTTATACATAAACGCATCAGACGAAATTGTGACTAGTAACTAGCCAAAGAAAATGGCTGAAAATCTTCAAATAAACATCAAATGTCTTTAAAAAACACATCATTAAGACCTTTAACTACCTTCGATTTCGACTACTCAGTCTTCTTCGATGTATCCGATGTAATGACTCTTCGAGATATCTTGATATGGTTAGTCTTAATATGTAAAGTAGACTCAATAGTCAAAACCGAGGTCAAAACTCATCAAAACTAGGATTTATAATAAAACAAACATAAATATAGAGAGAGATTTTACCTCTAATTTATACATATTAACGCATCTCTAGAGCCGTAATTTTATAGGTTGAATTTGTTGTTTATTAATTTGTAAAATACTAAGTTTTCGCCTAATTTAAAGAAAAAAATAACTTCGTAATATTCACTAGTTCAAGCAAACAATATTTCGACTGCAATATTTCAAATTATGAATTGCTTACACAAAAATCCAAGAGTTCTAACTTGATGTAGAAAGCATATTTCATGAATGAATTTTGATTTTGAAGTACAAAAATAACAAATTATCGATCTAATTAATGTACACATAAGAAATGTAGTAATTAGAATTTCACGGCTTAGTTAACACTTACTACAAACTGAAAGATTCAGCATTTGATAGTACATTTTCTTGTGCATTTTATTGTTTTTGATCATTTTATATGTTTAAACATGAAGGGTAACTTGTATAATTTATTTACCAGGACTTAAAGTGTTAAACCAAATTGTGGTATTTACAGTATATTATCGGTCTTTGTGAAATCTTTTAATTCGCGTGTTAAACCACTTTATTGTGTATTATATGTAAAATATTCGTTGTAATAACAAAGAAAATACGAAATAGGAAATTTTTACTTAAAAAAGTGTGTTTCAACAAATTACAAATCCAAGATGTCGTCAACCGCATAATTTTCACAAACATTTCATTATTAAAGTTTTATACCGAAACTTATTAAAATATGATAAATTTTCTAACCTGTGTGGTAATTAAGATTAAATTTAGTTTTCTGTTATAATTAAAAATTTGCTTAAAAAATGATAAATTAATTAATTTGAACTTTAAAAAAAAATATAGCAAAATTTCCCATGACCACAAATTGAGTAATTTAAAGTTTCTAAATTAAAAAATTGAATTAAGTTGACTTGACAGTGTATAATGATGGTTTTATTAAGAACCAAGTAAATTTTTTTTGTTTTTTTAATCAAAAAATAAATTTAAAAAGCGTAATGGAATGTTTATTTCTTAAATAATACAGTCAAATCACTGACAAAATATTCGAATATGTTGTAGAAGGTTAAATTAAAAAGTAATTGCCGATTATTATGGCTACTATTTGATGTAAAATATATAAAAATTACTTTTTGATTATCGACTTACAAATTGACACTTAATAAAAATTTAGAAAAAAGCCTTTGATAGGAAACTTAAATAATGCAATTTTCTGAATTTGTGATACCTATAAATAATCTTTATCGTATGAACAATTCAATAATTAGTAATTATTGTAATACAGTAATACGTTGTGTGCAAACCTTGCACATTTATTTGTTTTTATGAATTTTAGTGGCCATTTACATTATTTCTTGTTTCAACTAAATATTAATATTTTAACAATTTCGTTACGACCGTGTTTCTTTTGATTACCTATTTTAACCTAAAACTCAATGGATATCCATACTGCACTAGATAACCCTGCGCTATTGCCATTACCATTAATTAAGCAAAAGTGCATCAGTTTCGCTAATTGAATTTGAAGTACTCTCAAGTAGTAAGTAAGTACTTTCATAATAATGATTATACCTGATTCCAGGACAACTCGATGTAAAATTAACTTCAAAAGATGCTATCCAGATGCATACTAAATTGCTAAATATTTGATTTAATTTCAATATCCCATGTTCATCAAACATTACCATAATAAACGCGTGTTTTTAATATAAATAAAATAACTTTTATCTTGAACACTAGCATATTTTTTATAAACTTTAAAAGATTTTTGAATACAATTTATGAAGAAT
Organism: Cantharis nigra; assembly: GCA_958510845.1. NCBI lineage: Eukaryota > Metazoa > Arthropoda > Insecta > Coleoptera > Cantharidae > Cantharis > Cantharis nigra. The sequence goes on along the minus strand of OY294028.1, from coordinate 36,929,636 downwards.
TAAAGTATTATATATTATCAAATCCTTCGTTTGATTTTGTTAGTTTTGTTGGGTTTGTCAAATCTGAGTGAGAGACATCATAAAATTTATTCTCTGATTTTGGTAGTTATGAATTTAAAATGTGAACTTCTATGTAGTGAAAATAGTTTGAACTTAAACGATAGTTCTGCTAATAAATTGTAGTTTGGAATAAAAATTTTCTATTGTGATATTGTTACCTACTGAAATTTAAAAATAAAATGCGGGAGAAAGTGAAAGCTAACTCACATCAGCATCGTCGTCAAGACAAAACTTTGAGTTGAAGATCTTGTGTGGATTGGTTTTACTTCTTGGCAGAGGTATGGTAACCAAATCTATGGAATGTATTTAGGAATTTTTGGCAATAAAGCTGATAAAATATAATGAAAATATTGACCGTGGAAACAGGCCATTACAATATCGAGATTGAATCTCAATAATAAAACAAGAAGAGATTAAAAATTATATATTTACGAATATATGCGTAAGTAATACGAACTTTATTGAGGAAAACTGTGTTATGGTAATGTAACGATAACAGCGTGAGACTTAAAGGGACGGATTAAATAATTTTAATGCATTATCGATGGCCATTAAACATATAGAGGTCTTCATATAGAGGTCTCAAAGTTAATTAAAACTATAAACTAACTATGTGTATGAATTTATATCAAATTCAGCAATTACATAATATCCAAAACAGAACTCATTTGCAGTATATGCATATAATGCAGTCATAATCTCATAATCATTACAATAAATAATATTTAAGACTCAGGATTTGATTTATAAAATAACTTATGCTTCCACCATACCCTTTACGAAAGATTGGGTATCTTCTGAACATTCAAGATTTTACAAGAAGTGCCAATACACTGAGAGAAAGGTTTGGTTGTTAGAAGCAAATTTTATTTAATATAAACAAATTTTGTTTATATTATAACCACTTATTATAACCACAATTTGTGTATTATAACCAAACCTTTCTCTCAGTGTAGCTTTTAAAAAAACCGTTTTTTTGCCGACGCGACGGTCTGAAGCAGTTTATAGATTTAAAAATATTACAAAATGAACTAAAAATAATAAATTTCAAGTTGATTGGTACTTTGTAGTAGGTATGTTTTGCAATATGTAACATTTAACAGAACTAAACAAAACCTTAAAATAATAAAATTTTAACAGTAAAGAGAAGAAAATACAATAGGTACGTACAAAAATTAATTAATAATTAAAAATTAGTTTTCTTTAATTCTGTTAAATGTTGAAAAAATATTGTTATTTAGTATTGAAAACTTTACTGTTGTCTCTATGTATTATTCTCACATCCTTTAAGATTTACTCAAATGAGCTTTATTTTACCATTTATTTTTCTCTTTAATGGCAAATATTTCTTGAATACTACGAACAGAAAATAATAATTGAATTTTTCGTAGTTAAATTTTCAAAGAAATCATCAACTTTTAATTACTATCCTCTGGTAGGAGAATTTACGCCATGATATTAATTCGCTTTTGAGGTTGGCAAACCAGTAAGTAAGATATTAGAAATTGATATTGATTTGATTGATTTGTTCTTGTGGTATTTCGGCGTTAGAACGTTTTTCTATGCGGTATTACTCATTACTTCTTGTTACATTACTAATTATTTGTTATTACTTGATTTTACAGGATAGATTTATAACGATAATTAACAAACTTATTAATCATTAATTTAGTAATAATAGTTGTTATTTGTAATTGCAATATTTGAAACTTTATCTTATTAAAGTCTAATCTCACTTACTTATTGGCGCAGAAGTGTTTGAATTAATAATTAGCTATCGGCCTGTCAGTTTCATATTTTAATTCTAACACGTTTATAACCTTCGTAGCCTCCTAGATTCAAACGTGCGATTGACATGATAGATAATATTAAGAACATGAAGCACCCTTGTCAGATGTGTCAGCTTCTTATCAATTAATTAGCTTTAACTCTTGATTATACATTGACTACTTAGGATAAACACGGCAATAATAAAAATGATAGATTGTTTCAGGTTTCTCTTAATATGGCGCTTTTGTTTTATTTATAATATTACGATTATTCGAACAATTTAATTGAAATATTTTTATATTTTTTTGAAATTTTTTTCTAAAAGAATTTTACGAACAGTATTATGTTATGTACATAATAATATTATAAGAGTATGCCGAGTATAAGACCCAAAACATGGATCAAAGACAAATATATAAGTTATGAATTTCAGTATTCCATACATTTCGGACTTGATAAAAGTTCGAATTACATCGTTTTCTAATCAGAAACTTTTGACTACATAAGTAATATTATTAATTTTAATGGAAGATGTGATATTCTATCATGACAGAATAGTCAACAAGTGCACAATACATTTTTTCGAATTATAAGTAAATAAGGAATTTATAAATATAATTCACTGCAATTATAAGTTTCGAAAACGTATTAATCATACTATGGAATCAGTACACAAAGAACTTTGCGATTGCAAAATGTATATTTACATTGTAGTTTATTTCCGAAAACTTGCATGAGGATGTCTCGGAAGACACAATTATTACTATGCTTGACAAAGTATGAAAAACTATATTCCATAGCCTAGAAGAGGAAGGCAATTATAATAAAATACAGAAGAGCAGCAACCAAAAAGATGTAAGATATATCTCCAATATTGAAGTAAACCATAAAAATATATTATAAATAAAACTTTTAAATGATATTTGGATAGAGAAAATTTATGTCAATCATTATAATATTATACGTATTTTGGCGACTTTGTTCAATAAAAGAAATTAGACAATTGAATAATAAAAAGAATTAATTAAAGCGTAAGTTCCCGATTATTTGGCACCCACGTCAAATATTTCGACCGTTTATTTATAAAGTTTCAACAGAAAGCATTTTTCAAAGCAAAAGCATAACAATACAAAGAAATACTGGGGAGACGAAAATTAACTTTTGAATTTCTAGATATCACTTTTTTACTCTCAAACTCTCAAAACAGTAAAATTAGCAATGGAACATAAGGTTTTTTTAAATTTTGACGATAGTTACTTCCTTACTTTAGAATGTATTTAATTAATAATTTTGTTCAGTAATATAAGTATATATAAATAATACCTCTATGCTGCATGTAATCCAAAATATATTTTATCCAATATCTCGCAATAATAGTGGTATAACTATGGTTTTTTTAAATAAGTAAAATAACATATAACTCACTAGTGACTTATGTAACTTATGAGTGGGGTTAATATTATAACTCCCTCACATTTTTAATAATTATGCCTAATTATTTAATACACCTACTTTATACTAGTTTTCATAATTTAAATCTGACATTTTAAAACGTCAAATGTCAAAACAATTAATTACATTTTAAACTATTATTACGAGATATTGGATAAAATCTTGTATGCCACGCGTGTGTTAATAACAAATAAGTCACTAAAAAAATAGCCCTCTCGGCCTAACGGCCTTGCCGGCTAAACTTTCTCGTGTGACTTATTTGTCATATAACACACTTGTACCATAAATAGTTATAAATTTTAAAAAGCAAATTAATACATTGTAATATACTCTTTACAAGCATTGTTAGTATTAAATATGTTATTACATTATTAATACAAACTTTTATAAAATATTTTTTGTTATGACTCGAGAACAACATAAGTAATGCCAAAAAATAATAATATGTAATTTTTTAAAAATTTTAATAATATATTATTTCTCGAATTGCTGGGTATAGAACGAACCAATTTTTATTTTATTTTTTCGTCAAAAGAAAGCATTTCTTATAGTTTCTCTTTGATATTTTTAGAATTCATTATTTAAAATTTTAAAGTTGAAGGCTATTGGGGGTAAGAGAATATGATTAGATAATTCGAAAATTGCTCATTATTTTCCCTGCGGTATGCTATTGGTATCTAAAATATGTTTTAATGAAAACTTGTTGCTGATGTAATTGTTCTATCTTACGGTACGAATATATTGTTATTCTGTGAGATATACCCGTATTGGTAATACATAGTATTTGTAACCTACGGAAAAGATAAAAAATAAACATGCATTGGTCGCATTTGAAATTTTCAGAATGGATTTATTATTCATTTTTTTAGTAATGTATTCCGTAGTAGATACATTTTAGATTTTGTTAGAATAACATGTAAAAGGGTTATATACTCTCAAGTGTATTATTAGAATGCTCCACTTTTTCCATGTCAAAATCCAGAACAGGCGTCGACGTATACAGTATAAAATAATCTGTCATCTGCAGTCGATACTACAACTCACAAAAAAATATAAAATAGCTGGGTGTTCTGAAATATTATACGAAATTTCTTTGAACCTAAAAAGAACAATATAATTTTAAATTGGTTGGAATGAGTGGTACAAATTGCACTAACTATTGATTTTTTTGAAAGAAAAGCCTTTTCTATTGTCTGCAATGTTAAGTTTAATTCTTTAAATTTTGGTAATAAATCATTAAACTTACTGACTCTATTATAACGTATTAATCATGTAATGAATGCACAGTATTCGTAAGAAATACACAATTTTTCCAATTACCTACATCGCATTATTTATTATAATCAATAAAACTAATCTTTAATTAAAATATTATTGTAATGTTTTACTTAGATAATATTTTAATTTATTTTATTATTATTTTTTAAAAGCATCTTTTGCAATGAATAGATACAAATTGCAGTATTCTGGTATGTGATGGCCATAATATATAGCTGCGAACAAAAAGTTACAATTGGTTTGAATCATATTAAAGACAAATCCATAGAACTTGGCTAAAGTTTGACCCATATCGTTATTTCACTATTGTTTACTTTTATTTACCAAAAAAAAGTTGCAATATATAAATGTCATTTTAGTTTTAGTAAGAAGTTGCTGAATGAAGTTCACGTAGTTTTTGCAAGCAATTCATAGAACAAAATGACGTGAGAAAAATATAATATATTTAATGCTTATATATTAAAACAAAAAAAGACTTATATAAAGTTAATGTATTAGTGGAATGGTTTATGTTCTGCCACGTATGTAAATAATTTGCAAAAGCAAGATATTATCTATTTGCAGCGTACTTTTCAAGTTTTTCAAGTCTACTATATTTAGTAAATATTGTCGTTAATTCAAATCATAACTATGCTAATAAATTACTTGTAGAATAAATATTAATTTCAAATTTTAAAATTAAACAGGTTAAATAAACATGAATTTTTAACAAAGGCTTTTGGCAATAGTATTTTGTTATAAGTATAGTAAACTTTAATAGTATTTTTTTATCTTCATATGTTTATTTTTACAATACAATTTATACAATAACTAAGATTTGAAGGCAGCAAAATACCATTCCTGAATCTGATGTTAAACCAATTTATGTTATTGTTCATTCGACCTATTTATTTTAAAATTTTTGATTAATATAATAATAAATAGCACAGCTACACTTAAGATCGTAAATATAGTAAATAGCGGTTCATGTATACTAATACATTACTGTTCTGTTTTGACATCAATAAGAAAATCCATGTTGAGTCTCTTATAGACTAACACGACCAGCACTTCACCCGCCAAAATCCTCAAATTCATCCTAAGGCTAGAACGGCTTATAGGCTGACGGTGCTGGAAGAGAAAATTGGAAGTTGTACAATGAACCTAGATGAATGGTGTAAGTGTGTGTGAGTTTAGTAACTCTTCTCTTAGAATTCAGGGGAAGTATTCAAAATATAATTATTAAGTTAGTTTATAATATGTACACATACATAGTTTATTATGTATAAATTTCATGTACATACATACATACATATATCTAAAGTTAACTTCCTATTAGTTGTAACTTTATAGACGGCTTAATGTATCATAAGTATCTGTAAACCATAGCCAGTATGGTAAATAATAATTAATTTGTCAGTAACAATATCTAAAGCTTAAAACTTTTTGAAACTATCGTCGAGTATATAGGTTTTAGTGTTCATTATGTCCCAATCAATATGCACATGGAGTTTAAAAGCTTACATTTTAAGATTAGAAAATTTTAGTTGCATTAAAAATATTTGATTTTAATAGCTATTTATTTCCCTTATTACTTTTTCCCTTCACGAGCAGCCATATTAGTAATTACGAAAGCAAATAAATGAAATCCAAAATTATATTATAAACTACCAATTTACAATTTAACCTAGGATTAATATAATTATTATAGTCATCTTTACGATTGCAATTAAAATGCATTGTTATTGATTTCTAATTTTATTTCTAGGTTAAATTAAAAAAGAACGCTTGTAACTTTAATAACTAAATTAATGTGAAAATTAACAAAGTACTGCAAATGCGGTTACTTATCAACTTGACATGCGGGTCAGGGTTAGAACATATTTATTGTAGCAGTATTTTGGATGTTGCTTCAAGTGCAACTGTCCCTAATAGACAGACGTGATGCCCATGTCAAAAGTGATGTACCAGCTCTGAAAGTGTTGTATCAATGCTGAGTTGAAAGATACTTTCATTGACCCGTTAGCTTATTATTAAACCAATCTGATAGTGTTTTAACCTATAAAAGTATTGTAGGCGAGACCGGGACAAAATGGGACACTTAAGAAAAAAATCATCATACAAAGAATATTAAACTGTTTAATAGAGAATAAGTTTTGCTAAAGTAGCAAGATTTATAACTCAACTTAACATAGTCAACACGTTTTACAAGCTACGTCACTTAAATGTTTTTAAATTAGAACCAATAATAAGGAAGTCAGATTTCTTATTTTGCCCCGTGGTCGAGGCACAATGGAAAATGGCACGGGGAGAAAACAAAATTTTTGGCACATATGGGATAGTATCCCGTTATGCCTCAATCATTTTGCCTCAACAAACATAATTTCTGATGAAACCAAGTATTTCTCACCTAATACGGAGAAGATAATACAAAGTAGTATCTAAAATAGAAATCTGATAGTACTGCTAGGGTTTTTGGTTGAAAATATTGCAAAAACTTGCTAATTCACTTCATAGCATACAGATGTTTGTCATAAAACTTTGTAAAGTTATAAACAAATTCAGTGTTTGTTTAATGCGTATAGCCAAAACAAGTAGCGACACGTTCTTCTTCAACTAACTGATGTAAGGTGACTGAAGTTTTTGCGAACAGCGCTCTCGCCGGAACATTTGCATGTATGAGTCACACCCACTAGCAGATTTTCGGTGCTACCCCGAACCTCGTTTTGCCTCGGTCTCGCCTATGTCAAATTAAAATCTGACACCCAACCTAATCAAATAAAATACGTTTGCTTATTATTCAAGCAATAACCATATAAAAAGTTTTATAAACATAAAAAGTTATAGATTTTGTAAAATTAAAATCTCACGTCAGAAGAGAGTGGCATCGCAGCAATAAATTAAATTAAATTATTTATTCAAATAATATAATTCATAACGTAACAAATAGATTACAAATTAAAGAGGAGTTTCGTAATTTAATATTTTCGTGTCATCAAAATGTATTTAAAAATTCTAAAAAAAAGTGAATTCTGAAAAATATGAAATAGCGCTGCGCCGGCTAGAACATTAAAGAGTTTCAAAGTAACTAAGCAGGTGGGTATTATGAAACTCGTCTTTTATAAAAGTATTCTGTTATGAATGGTAAGTTTCTCAAGGCAAACCGAAAGTCAGCTTTGATACATTTTTTTTTAAAGTGATCCCTTTGACAGTGCTCATACCTACTACATGGAGAATTATATTTTTTAGAAATAATTGTTGAATTAGTCGAAGTTGAAAATGTATTCTTGAATTTTGCTTCGGATTTACTGAGTGCCTATTGATTTCTTCTATCATAAATTTATAATAATTATAAATGTGAATTTAATGTGAATGTTGATTATTAATTCAAATTGATTTTCATATTGACATGTTAGAGAAACGATGTTTGTCAATCGTCTAAAATGTAACCAATCCTAACACAATTTCAGGATTATGTCCGGAAATACTCAACATAACTACCATAACTACTATAAAGGAAATACATATTATATCAATAAATTCTTCATGAAACAAATAATAATAATTGTTATTGACTATATTCAATGTAAAACTTTCATCAAATAACTTACATCAAAAATGTAAAATTTGTTGAAGAAAATTTTTACCAATTCAAATTTTATGATTTTGTTTGTCGACATTGTGCCACATTTCATTACAAAATTTTGCACATGCCCCATTGACTTAAAGATAAGAGTTCTATTCGTAGTATTTTATGCATTGCTACAAGTTTAATAAATGTCAGAAATATCACTTTTAAAAATTTTGTTGCCTATTCTAAAAAAGAAGCTCTCAAAAAGCGTTTTAAAAATTTTACTATTGCTTCCATTCTACATCTCAAATTAATAGTTTTAAATCTTTTAAGCTATTATGATAATTTAAAAATTGTAACAAATTATTAATTTAAAATAGAAATTTTAATTTATCAAATACCGAAAATTTCCCAGAAACTTATACACCCTTATCAATAATTCATACTCTTTCCTGCATTTTAATGAAAATGCATTATTTACAAGAACGAATATTTTATAATTTGTGGTTAAAATTTTAATAAATATACCTAGCAGAATTCAAATTTTTAATATTATGATTTCTATGAACGGAAGAATATTTCAATCGTCATTTTTAATAAAGAAAGTTAATAAAAGCTTTTAGAAATTAAAATTAAATTTTAACTTCAATTTTGTAACGAAATAAAATATTTTATCAATGCCAGCAATATTGGATCAAACTAAATGAAGTAAAAGTGGTAAGAAGAATTATGTTATACTATAAAGATTGTGCGTTGTGTTCTTTGTATCCCTTGTTTTTAGTGTCTAACTAAAGTATATTGTTTTAAACCAGTCTACAACAAAACTGTTAGATTTAACGATAACATGGTTTATAGCATTAGTCCGAAGATATTTACTATAATAAGGTTTGGATTTTTAACAAAATTCAATACTTTACTTACCGTTCGATTTCCTAGATTTCTAATTTTACAATTTAAATATGACGTCTTATCTACAAGAGCTGTCACATTTTTAGTAGCCGATTTATCAAAAAATGGGCCTCGATTTATTATCATAGGTTCTAACAGCGTGTCGTCATCGATACTATTTTCTTCGTATCCATTTCCATCATTTTTAGGACGACTGAAACCTGAAAAATAAAATTACTTGGTTAAAATACAAGCAAAAAGTTAAAGTTAAATTAATGAGAATATAGAATTCTTTTTCATTTTTAAAATTTTATTTAGATAGTTGTTATCTTGTAAACAAAATATGGCATCCGGTTAATATTGTACCTACATACATCTAATTATTATTTGATTTTAATACGGCGAATAATACATTCGGTAACAAGGTTAAATTAATTAACTGTCGTACTTTGCCAATCAGTTTTACGATTTATTCAATTCACTGATTATTATACACGATTATGTTCCAGCACATTATTGGTATTGACCATTCAAAGTACGGATAAAGCATATTGGTATTTAAAAAAGGTTTATTGTGATTACTCATATTTGCTTAAAAGGATTTAATTTTTAACAGTTTTAAAAAGCTTTAATACATATTAATTTATTATAAATTGGAATTGGACCAGAAAGTTCACCTGTGACATGATTTTACATTTAAATGAGCTCATTTAAGCTACCTGTTACTATATTGCTCAATTACATTACAACGTATTTTATCTAAAGCTCTTGCATTGTGTTTACAAGTGGTACACCTCCAACAATTGCAATTTGTTTTATTAATTCTTCTTTTGAATCCTTTGTTTGAAGGTTTCTAAATAGGCTTTTAATGATAAGGTAGCTGAAATGAGTTTGCTAGATAAGAAAACTGTTAGTGCTTTTACGGCATTAAATAAATATTTTGTTTGGGCTTTAGGACGAATCACATACGATCAGTAAGAGCATGTACTTTTTTCTCAGTAACTATACAAAACAATGTAATAGCTTTTTAAAAATATGTTATGTTAAAACTAAAAATTATTAAACTGAATCAAAGAGGAGATAAAAGGTTTTCGAAACTTTTGAACCCTCTAAAAAGTCACACCTTGGAGCAGAGCACTTTAAAAGTTAGTTCCTTCAAACTCTTCATTTTGAGTTTACTACTTTTATTTAAAAAGTAAGCTGTAATTGATTGCTCATTTATTTTTAATTTCTATTATTTTATTTTAGGGCTAGACCAAATTGATGCAATATACTATTTCGTTTATTTTTTTTATTATACGATTTCATCTATAACTTAGTAACGGTTTTGTTTACAAAATCACAACAAATAAATAAATATCAACGCGTATATTTCTATAATCCAGATTCCAATTAGTATTATCTTTTCCAGAATCGGCTAAAAATCCATTATCAAATTTTTCTTTGTTGTTTCGTTTTATACGTCACTTGCGATACGGTCCTTGCTCTCAGTTCTTTTACAGTATATTACATCAATATTAATAATTTTATATCACTCAACTCCTGAAAAAATATTTGTTATCTCGTATGGTAATATTTCATTTGCCTTCATTCGTTACAATTTCATAAAAAAATATTTTCACTGCTGCAATACTCATGCGTTAACATATTATTTATTATTTATTCACACATTCACCAAAACCACTCAGTAGTTTTTACTGTAATTATAACAACATTTTTATTGTCCTTTTTGCAAACGAGGCGAAACAAATCATTTTAAATAAATGTGGACAATTTTCGTTTCGAAAATTCGATTTATTTATCTATTAAATAATAGTTTAATTTAATGAAATAATATTATGTTTTAATTGCTAAAATTAAACTCGGTGTTCTGGTTCGGACAGCTTAAAAATTTTAATTTTTATTTGAAACTTTGTAATATGTTTATTGTTAATTAAATTTACAACCTATTATTAAATTATTAATGTCCACTTTTGCTATAGGTAAGTGAATTAAAACTAATTATTATATAAAAAATTAAAATTTAACAACTAACAATTTCAATAAGCATATAAATAATAATAAGCAATAAGTTTCAATTATTTTCTTGGTCTGATATTTCTAAAATTTAATTTAATATACTACTATTTGAAAGAGTACCAATTTGTTTAAAATATTATACTTCAGCTTTGAAGCTATACATTTGTTAGAAGTTATTATTTTTCCAATTTACTGTCTTTTATAATTTAAACATGCTTTTCCACTTTGAAAAATTACTCAAGTTGAAATAAAAGACAAACTTTACGTTCATATTATTTATTAATTACCAATTTCAGTATTCGTGTTGTTGAACTTTATCTCACAAAATTTACCATTTTTTTAAAAACAGATTGCTTTCTTTAAAGAACATGAAATTTTACTTTAATTCTTTTAATTTAATAAGTACAGGTATTCAAATTACTGTGGTTACATCAATGGTTGTTAAGAGAAACGCAAACACTAAAACTACGTTTTAGATTTTATTATTTTCAATAAATTAAAAAATACAAAAATTCTTCATTGTAAAGATCATAAAGTAAATCAAACTAAAAATTTTAAATGCGTTTTAGTATTATTAATTTGAATGAGATGCTATAAACATATGAATTATGCATTATAATGATGAATTACGTATTATAATTTATATTTAAAAATTAAATATTTAAAAAACTGAATAATAAATTAATAAAATTTAAATTTACATTAATCGGCTCGTATCTTTGGATAAACATTTTTTTCTGTGCTTGCCACATGTTGCCTGTACGTAAGAAACCATGTTTAAAAGCTCTATTACCTACAAAAATTACTGTATTATAAGTGTTTGTAAATATTAGACCAATACACGTCAGTGGAGTTGATAACATCATCTTGGAACATCGTTCTCAAAGAGTTAAACACTATGCAACTACAATGGTGCAACAGAAAAATATTCGAACCAAAAAAACAAGAACTTATATTTAATAATCGAAAAATTTTTTTATTTCTAATATTTTCTTCATTATATAAGACTGATAATCGGAAATGACCGTGAAATTAGAAGCTTATATCGTATTATGAATATATTTTCATATTTTCAAAATTTTTTTAATAATTTAAAAGGAATTCGAGTGGTCTTTAAAAAAATTAATCCTCAGGTCAGAAAAGATAATTAATGAGGTTAATTAAAAGAACAAAAACTTCACTTATTCTGACAAAATAAATTTTAGCTATTTTCTTTATCTTTATAAGCATTACCTAATAATCAAACAAAGAATGGATAATTTATACAATTTTTGTTAAATACCCAACTTGTCGATGGCTGAAATGTGTTGGCTTCCAATAATCAAATACAAAAAAGATGAACTCAGACAACCACCATGCTTCTTCAAATTTCTTCTGTTACGAAAACTTCACTTAAATAAGTTTCATTTGTCCGCATTTTAAAACTAACCAAAATGAACATTAGAGATCTCAATTTCAAATTACGTGTCCTAAGCCTTTTTCTTGTTGCGAGAAAACCATGCGATCTTATGTGCTTCTCGAGTTACTACAAACTTTAACTTGAATATAATATCCAATACTGGCAATAGTTGTAATCCAAATATATCCAAAAAAATATATCCAAAACAAAAATCTGTTATTGAAAATAGACGAAAAGAACTTGAAACAAAAATACTACATCGACCAATTTTAATAATAATAATTATATAATATTTTTATTTCCAACAGGTTTACACTCAATAACAACAAATACTCTACTATTATAAGAAATTATTCTTATTAAGGAACAATATCGTTTTCCTGACCAATATTCTTGATTGAGGTTTGAACCCAAGTTAGTCCCTCATGAAGTTTACGCTCTCACTGTACAGTAACCTGGGCTATGAAGCAGCAGTATGGTAAGTACCAGCAGTATGGCGTAGACCCTACATTGACCAACTGTGAAGTCTAAAAAGTCCAAAATTGATATATGGGCTTCCCTGGACACACACTACATGTAATTTGTTTTCACTGTTTGTAGTGTGTCTAAGCCAACTAATAAATAATAAAAAAAATAAAATAAAAAATCATGTGAAGAGATGGTGAATTGACTGGTCCGAAAAAAAGAATTCTACCAAAAATGTATTCATAGATCGTATAATTAAAATCTGAAGCACTATTAAAAACCTGGTGTTTGGTTCATTTTAAAATAAAAAGGTGAAGTTAACTAAAAGTTTTCAAAATATAGTGCATGTTAACTGAGCAAATGTTTGACTGAAGTGAAAACTACTTCTTAATGGTGTATGCAAAGTCGTCGCTCTTATAAAAGCCCGACCAATTGAACTTTTCAATAGTACACAGGGCAGTGTAATAGTATATTACATAACAAGGTAGAAAACGCTTCATTACAGTCACTTGATAAGCAAGTGACAATCAAAAATAAATGATGAATTAATAGCAAATAATTAATAAATAATTATTCAGGTATTGTTCATATTTCATAAAAAAAAATGTGTACCAAGCGTGTACGTTACTTTCCGGTCATTTTCCACCACGCCGCGCCGGCCGCATATAGCGTCGATTGGAATGTGAAGGTAAATGACGAACTGTTTCTCAGTTTATTAAAATTTAGAAATTGATCGATTACTAACTGATTACGATTAAAATAATGTACGAGTTAGCCAAATATGGCGTTATTTTAGATAATTTGACCAAATCACTACAGGTATTAGATGTAGTTATTTTGGAATAAGTACATAATATATAGTAATAAATTTCGAACTATAGGTAGTGAGTTATGCAATAAAATTTTTTAAGAATTTGCTTATTTTTCAAAAACATTTTGTATCTACTGTTAAAGTATTATTCAAATTTTTAGCCGTCTAGAAGTTTAGATTAATTAGTTTAAAGTTTTGATAAATTTCGATAAAATATTTTCATACGAAAATTGAAAACAGATAAGCTCTTGCTTTTTTGCTTTTGTCGCAATTAAATATTTGCGCTTGTCCATTCTTAATTTATTATTATCGACACGATGCCAATGCTGGGAAGTAATTATTATAATATACTTTAGTAATGAATATGGTTTATAGTTTATATTTTTTATTTTTTATTACTTATATTTGTATATTGTTTATATTTTAGTATTGATGTAGAATTTACATTGAGCAAAGTATTGATTAGAATATTTCTTCGTAAATTATACTTTAGCTTATTCCTTATTTATGTGAAACAAAAACCGTCAGCTAATAAAACTATGTATCTTTACGTTGTAAATTGTCCCATTTACCCATTAATTGTACCTAGATGATGTTGTAAGTGCAAAGTGCTATCAATAAACATTAGAATTATGAATAAAATATTGTGTTTCTCTCTCTATCTTTTTTCTTTTTATTACCGACCTAAAAAATATTGTAAGCAATCAAATTGCTTACCATTTGAGTAGCACAATTCCACATAGTCGTGAATTTATTACCAACTTTAATTTTAATAACAATAATAATAATTTAATAATTTTAATACGATTATTATTTTATATTTGTTTGTGTTTGGTTCAGAGAAACTAGAAGTTTAAATTCAATAAATAGAAAGTTACAATTTAATATTTTATTAAAAATTGAATGAAATTCATCAGACAGAGAGGGTCTTATATCTGCAATTTCTAAAGAAAAATATGATAATATATACGCCTAAGTAGTACTTAAGTAACAACATTATTAAGAACAAACATTGTACGAGTAATATCCGAATATCAAATTAGCATCAAATAAATAATATTATTCTTTTCGTTGAAAGTCGCAAAATACACTATAAATGACCGGTAAAAATGAATATTAGGGATATTATATATGTATAATGTGATAATCTACTGAATAATAGAAACTAAAGTATAAAATAAACCTAATACTCAACTTGAACTATTTGACTAAAAAGTAATTTAATTGTTTAACTAGAAACGGTTGTGTTTGCCTTTAAATCGACAATGCTACTTTTACATTGAAACCCTCAGTCTATTTACGATATTCCAGTCGCATAATATTTAATGAAGTGAGTTGACTGTTTCGAAAAGATTTTCAAGTTTCTGTATTTTTTTATTCAAGTTTCTATGCATATGTAAACTAATATTATGTAAAAATGTACCTAAACTTTTATAAACCCTTAATGGTGACTAATGGTTATAGAACCTAACAGTCTACCATGCAATAAATTAATTCAATTAATTATTCAAGAGTAGACGTACAAAAATGTTAATAATGTAAATGCAATAAATGCAAAGTTATTTCGTTTTTAATAAATATATGTTTACAATATAGTAAGTATATAATATGTAGTACATAAATGGTGGTTTAATTTGAAATCTTCAAAGTGATTAGGAAAGTACAGAATAGACAACTAACTGCTTTACAGAACTCAATTTGTTTCTAGTGCAATTATTTTAGTCGTGCTTTTGTGTACTTAAACACCAAATGCATTCTAAGAGATTATTTTAATTTATGTTTAATTAGTTTATAAATAATTATTTCAAACTTTCATGCAATTCCCCAACTACTATAATAAAGCTTCTATGCACTCCAAGAAATAAGTAACCAATTAAGTATGTACTACCAGGGCCGGATTATTAAGGTATGCGCCTCTAGGCAAAAGTTTTTAAGCGCCCCCCCCCCTCAAATAAATGTTTCTAGAAAATTTCGAGCTTAGACTCGATATTCGTAAATTATTGAAATTTAACTTGAAACTTTTGTCCTACAAATACATATTCATTTATCTCAAAATCAGATTTCGCTGAGGCATCAATTTTTTCTAAAATTGTTTTCTTATTTTGTGATAGTTTTATACTCCTCAGTCAATTTTACTTTAGTTAGATTTTTGGGATATCTGATATTCATAACTAATAAGAAATATAATAAGAACATTGTATTCGATAATAATTTATTATGACAAAATACATAATATTGCAAAGATTTAATTCTTTTTCGGGATTGCGTTTTTCCAAATACCCTGTGATAACATTATTTTCAAAATCAACAGTGTTGGTTAACTCGCTATTTATAGACTAAACAGCTAAATTTGTTAAGTCTTTTTCCAAGTATGTAAGTATAAGTATGTTTTGGTTCTCTTTAAAGTAGATAATGACCATTATTACAATTTCTAAATTGGGAAACATTAAAATCAATTTTTTCTGTTTAATAAAATTTTTAAATTTCCATCTAATTCTTCAATATTTTCAATAAAATGTTTGAATTGAATTTACTGTTCAGAAAATTCCAAGTTCAACTCTTCACATGTTTGGAGATGCGTTATTCGCCATCATCAAGGTTTTCCAAATAATTTTGCTATAGCCAGTTACCCTTTTTTTTCAATTCTTCTTCTAATCTGTCTATAATCACAAATAAGTGTTAATTCTCATTTAAGTTTTCCCAGCAAACCCGACTTCACCATGCTTACTTTTGCCAAACTGTCTTCGTTTTTATATTCATAAATATTCGACAATTCTTTTCCACGTTCTTCGTAAACGTCATACGAGTATACTTATCTCAAGAACGAAAGTATCCTAATACTGAATTGTAGAATTTGGTTGAAACAGCAATTAATTGATAAATCTGTTTCTATTTTTCGAAGAGGCTTGCTGACTTTGTTACATTTATTCAAAATGACGGACCAAAATCCAATTAAAACTCAATAATAATAATCAATGGATTTCAATAATCCAAAATTTTTTAGTAACCTATTTGCTTAAGCCTTTAAGCGGTTTTTCAGTTTTATTATGAGGCCAAATAATTTGAGCGCCCCTTTGGTTATTGGTTAATCCGGCCCTGTGTACTACCTGGTAATTAAATTTTTTATCCAATATCTCGCAATATAGAGGTATTTTTTAAATAAGTAAAATAACATATAACTCACTAGTGACTTATGTAACTTATGAGTGAGGTTAATATTATAACTCACTCACATTTTTAATAATTATGCCTAATTATTTAATACACCTACTTTATACTAGTTTTCATAATTTAAATCTCACATTTTAAAACGTCAAATGTCAAAACAATTAATTACATTTTAAACTATTATTACGAGATATTGGATAAAATCTTGTATGCCACGCGTGTGTTAAGAGGACCGTACACCTAACTTTTAACGAAAATACTTCCAGTTCTTTTATTTATGCATAGAATTTAATGCGGTTTGAAGTAAACAATTGAAAAAAAATCTAGTTTTATGGAAAGTTAGTAAGAATTGTAAAGAAACATTTTTAAAAAAAAAAACGTAGCAGTTGGTAAATTATTCGCGAAGTTATGAGCATTTAAAAAAAAAGTAACGTAATTTTCAATAAATTTATATCTCTTGAATGGCTTCATAAAAAAAATTGAAAAAGGTCATGAAGGCTAGTCTCAACTAGAACTAAAAGAAAAAGAATTTTCAAAAAAATCTGAGATGCAAAAGTAAAACGTTGTCCGATTTGGCGTGGAATGCCCCATATATAATATACTTGTTTATCGCAAGTAATTAATAATTTGATATACTAAATATATTTATAAATAATTAATTAATTAATAATTAATAATTAAATTAAATAATTTAGAGAATTGTGAAAAAATCTTAAGATACACACCGGCTCCGACTGACATGGTTATCGCAAGAAGTGAGCATCTGAAGATGAAAAATCTAATCAGAATAATTCTGAAACTGGAGTCATATAATTAAGACCTAATAAAAAATTGAATAATTTTAGTAGTAATTTTAAAATATTACCTTTTTTCACATTTTTACAGTAACATAAATTATGTCCCAAATATTTTTCGAATTAACATTAGATAATTTGATTTGATAGGTTTTGTTATAATTGTAACTGTGAGCATAAAGTTGCATCAGGTATATTTTTGATATAAAAAAAAAGTAAATTTTTTGTAGACCGCTTTCGGGTTATTAAACTAGTATCGGGACTCAGCGTCAAGCTAAATTATAACAATTATAACAACACTCAATAAAACCACAATGAACAATGATTATTAGTTATATTTCAAGAGTCATTCAGAAAGTCAATTAAACCAATTATTAAATTATAAATAGATCTAAATAAAAGTTGAAAAGTGTAAAGTTGCAGAAGGGAACAGAGAGAAAAATTTCAAATAATCAACATTTTTCAAATTGTATTGTGTAAATTATATTACTACATTGTTATACTTTTTTACCATCTTTTCGTCTAATTGTAATTGAAAAATTTGTTTAAGTTTTAAATGCTTGAATTTTGTAGAAACATTTTTTAAAAGTCGATTCTTAGACTTTATTGTGCTGTAATAATTTGTATATTTTATAATATATCTTATAGTATATATTATCTTGATCATCATGGTTTAATAAAGTGAAATTGGTATAGTCGCTTATGCATTTGTTTCTATTTAAAAATAAAAAATTCCTTTAATAGCTGGTATTTTAGGAATAAATTTTAAAGAAATTATTTTAAACTTAAGTTTACTTACCAAAAACAAAATTATGGTGAACAAATTTGATATAATACTTAAATTTAATTTATTATTCTAACCTAAATATTATTATGATTTTGCCCATTTATTTTACTAAATTCTGATCATTTATTAATTAAAATAGTGACTAAATGTCAGACTAAGCAGTTAGTTAACTGCTAACAGTAAGTTAACGGAAAATCGAGGTTCTATATCGTAAATAGTTAGTTTATAAATGTAATCAATTAATTAACATTTCATTCGTAATATAATATGTAGCTACTTTTCTTCTCTGCAAAGTTTTTACGATCCATTCTTCAAAATGGATAAATTCTCTTCCTTCTCTTATACTCTACAACCTAAAATGTGTCGATGTTTACCGGAAAGCCGAACCGAGGAACTCTGGAAAGTTCGCGATTGGAACCCGAAATTTCCGGCCCGTAACTCAACGAGCAATCACACTTAATCCATTGTTGTATTCATGTTAATGTATGTTAATAATTTAACAATCTAAAATTTATTTAATTTTTTTTACAAAGCTTTCCTAGTAGTTGATAATGCTTTGCTATTATATTAATTACATTTGATCTTCGGATTATTGTTAAGAAAACGTTCCCGTATATTTTTTTCAACGTATTGCGTGTTAAGTATTTTGTTGTGATTGCTCAATAATTTCATAGAAGCATGAGTTGAAATCATATTGTATTAATCTTTGTTTTAATTTTTAGCAATAATTAATGTTAAAAATAAGTATATTATATTAGTTATAAAATATGGACAGAAATGGAAATTTATTTATTTCCCACATCACATTTTATAATAATATTCCATGCTATTCAATCAACCGCTAGTTGCTATCTATACATAACTAACTTATTCAACCATAAAATCTCGATTACATTTTTATAAGTTTAATCTTTAAAAAATCTGATTAACATTTTTTACGAACGCAATGTGAAGTAGGTAATTAACAAAAATGAAAAGTATTTCTTAGAACTATTTATTTTGGCTATACGAGCTGTAAAATTCTACTTTTTCCAGGGTTAAAACTGAACGCTTAGTAGTCATCATTTTTCTTCTATTCTGCCTTCCACTATTGGTAGACATGTTTATGTCTTGTACGTTGGAGCATGTGTTTTAATCAAAAACTTTTCTTTTATTAATATTCCTAATTATTAGCACTAATTACCTGTTTAACAATTAATTTATCAGGTATTAATTAGACAAAGATTCTACAGAAAATTGTTTTATATTCTTAAATATTTTGCCGTAATCCAACAACGGTTTTAAAGGGAAAGTTTTAAATTACACAATATAGTACTTCTAATTTAAAGGTTAGGCTTTCAGTCAGAGTAAAGTTTCAAAACGTGTAAAGCATTAAAAACTTTGGATCGGTTTTTACCAGTAAATTTTATAAATTATTTATGACAAAACGTTTAATAAACTATGAGACACTTTAATAAAATTAGAATTAGGAAATGCAAGTGGGATTTTTCAAAAGAATAATTTAGTAAATACCGATGAATATTCATGTTCCAGAAGAAATTTTAACTAAGCTACCCTTCGATAAAGACCGAATCGACTGCGTGATTGCGGGTTGTAATTCCAGACTTTAGTCTCCTTTTCAGTTTTAACCATCTTGTGCTGCTGTCAATTGTTATTCCACCGGCATAAAACCCTTCATGGATCTGGTTAGCACCTACATAAGATACCGCAACTAATGAAGACAACGACTACCTTAACGGGTAAGGTTTAATAGGATACTTTCTTGTCGAGAGTTTATATAAGGTTCTTAAATTAAATTTTATATTTTTTTTTATGTAAATAAAATCATGCAAATTATGTTTTAGTGTTCTGGTTGGTTAAATTTTAAAAAGAAAATGTAAATTTTTAATCGTATTATTGTGCCCGAAGAACATTTTATACTGTTTACTTTAATGTTCGTGGAATTCTAGATTATTTAATAAAAATATAAATACCTAACATTTGTATAATAACGACAAAGTTGATCCTAAAGTAGATATCCGTCAAATTTGCATTTTTACTACAAAGACGACTTTCATGAATATACACATTTATTGTTTTTATTACAACATTTTGACAAAGTTATAAGTATAAAACATAACCGTTTAAGTAAGTTTTACCATTAGAAAGTTGTTGACCAGAAAAGATTTCACAAAATCGGCTGCATTCGCCAGAGGATGAAAGAAAGTTACAACCCCAACGAGACCCTTCATAAAACAGTAGGCTGTGAAACTGTGATGTATTGCTCTAACTCAGTTCGAGTTTTTCATTATTCTTTGTGTGTGAAGTAGCATGAAAAGCTCTCAATCTGACTGCTTCTCTAAAAAAGCATTAAAATATAAAACGAAGAATAACGAGAATAATTAGTTTTATCATAAAATTTTATTACACAGTTACTTTAATTTTAGAAAATAAACGTAGAGCAATTGCAATAATTTTTTACTGACTTTAGAAATTTTAATTTCTTTTCCTTTTTCATTATTCTCAACAACTAAGGAAGTAATTACGAATTTTTATAAAATTTTATGAATTTGACAAAAAAAATTAGTTAATGGTGTCTTTTATGATATATCAGGTACATAAAAAATTTTTTAAAAGTTTTTGTGATTTCATTTGCAACATTACAATGCGCTTGGCGTTGCAATTTCATAAATTTCACTGCAGTAGATATGTATGTAATTACGTTCTTTGAATTCATGTTCGGAATAATGTTCAGACCTTCCTGTTCTAACACAAACCTTTTTGTAATGATTCAATTTTTTGTTTTTTATTATAGGTAGAGATATTTATTATGTTGCCCTCTTTTATGTGTTCAAAGTTGCTGAGCCAATTTCTAAAATAACGTACGACATGTAATATAAAACAGAGCTAAAACGCAACTAAACAATTTAGTATTTATTAAACACGTAAACCGGTACAATTTAAAATAAAATTAGATTTCTTCTAAAGGATTGCATTTTTAAAGGTAGTAATTATTTAACACAACATTTTTGAATAATCCGCTTTCACAAGGAATGTTAAAATTTTACCTCAACTTTTTTCAGCCTCTAAAAAATAAAGCTGTTTGGGCATGAAATGATTAAAATATAACTATTTCTGTTGGTAGTATCGAATACAATTCACAACAAAACTGCTGTTTTATCAAATAGTAAGTAAAGCTAAACAGCCAAACAAGTGGTTTCCATGATCCAGTAAACTCCTGCTATATTGCTAATAGAGAAAAGAAGACGTTTTATCACATACTACATAATATGTATAATTATTACTATGTATGAAATCTGAGCATACTAGTTATTACATCCCATTGAGCAGTCAGTCTGAAAACGATATCAGGTTGGATCGATACTTGCATGACTTAAATATAAAAGGAACTTATTTTGATTGGCCAATTTAATATTTGTATAGTTCTCTATTTTAACAATGGCAACTATATTTTAGGAAGTTTAAAGTTTAGTATACACTAAACTTCTCCAAAAAGAAAAACAACAAACACAGCTGTCCGCAAAATACAAAACTAATGCAATTTAAAAGTCGCTAGCGGTTAACCAAAGTAGTAAGTGAGTTACCTCTAATAAACCATTCTGTGATCGAATCTTAGAGATTTCTTTGTTGTGTGCATTCTCAAATTCGCTGTGGCTGTGTGGTATTACATATGAAATAATTGAAAAGAGGAACGAAACAGTATAGAAAAGCTATTTTACCATTTATGTAATACGAGTATACATATTGGTATGTTATTTACACTCAATTGGAGTGGATCTCAAGTTATTTTATAAAATCTGAAATTTATAATTTATTGGAATTTAATTAATTTTAGTATAACTTACTTTAAATTAAACGTTAATAATCTTTATGAAATTTTGTAATCTGGTTTCAGCAATTTTGTAAGTTTATTAAATTTTAATTTATTTTCTCAAGTTTCATTTAGATACATTTTAATTGTAATGGTATGACTTTTCGAACATCTTGAATTAAATTTAATTTAAGATTTTCTGTACATCAGTTTCTATAATATCTAGTTTAAAATTCTGAATATTTTATCCAAATTTTCACCAAGTGTTTTGTTCATTTTCTCTAAACGTTCTCAAGATTTTTTTCTTTTTTTCTTAGGATTTTCTCATTAAGATGGAAAGCAAACGAAACTTGTAAAGAAACTTGAGTCACCGTTGCAACCATTACTGCCTCATAGAAATTTACTTCAGCCAAACATTGCTTTCTTGATCTTTGATATCTTTCTGCGCTTTTTGTATTATTGTTCGACGCATCAATAGGGTATCCGCTGAAAATCAAGATTGAAAATCGACGTATGTATATTGGGGTAATTAAGGGAGACTTTGTCCTTGAAATTTTCAAAAATCAATTTTTTTTTTATTACGGATTTTTAATCTACATGTAAGTAGAAATAAATCTGTCGAAGCGTTTCCCGGATTTCGAACGTTTACGATATTTTAAACGCGTTTGTCCGAAGTGGAGATTGTCGTCTTTGGCAATAACAAATAACAAATCACAAAACTTTAAACGCGTTTTTAACAATGGTTGACATTCTCCTGACCGCTGTAATTAACATATCGACCTGAAATTTGGAGAGCATACTCAGAAAATATGTCTTCACGGAATGACGGATCGTTTTTTCGATAGATACATTTTTGCATTTATTATTTATCTTTTTATGAGAAAAAAAAACGCGAAAATTCGATTTTTTTTTAAATTGCCGCCATTTTTCGAAATTTGTACTAAACGAAAAACCCATCCGTCATTCCTTGTCCAAAGGGTCACACATTGATAATATGATTTGAATTTGTGTTTCAGATCAACAAAGAGGGGGCAGTGATGTCAGCCGTTTACCTCCCGCGATTTGAGGACTTGTTTTCTCAGAGCTGCAACAGCCGTCATTTTGGTTTTTTTTTCAAAAAATTTTTTTTTAAGGTTCTGTATATCATGAATAAAAGCAAGAAACAAACCGCACTCAAAAAGCTTTACTCGTTTCCTTTTAAAAAAATAAAACGTAAACACCTGAAATATGGCACTCCAAGGACAAAGTCTCCCTTAAATAAAAATGTTCAATATTGGGGTATTTTATCTCAGAATTTATTGATCTAACAAAACAATGTTTTAAACAAAAATTGTAGAGAATTTCATACCAAATAAAATGTATAATATATTTTTTTTGGTAAGTAGCACCAGAAACAAAATTAACAGAAAAACCTATTTATTGCCTCTATTTTCCAAAATAGCAGCGCAATTAAGCGAAGGTTTGAGGTCGAAAACTTAGAGTTTTCGCCGAATTGGAGGTTTCCTCCAATTTTTATCTTTCCACGACCTTTTGCCTGGACTATTATGTTAAATAGTTGTCAGTTTTTATTTAGGGAACCAGAAAAAACTTAAAATAAATGTGTTATAAAATGAGGTGTTCATGAGAGAACATTATCTTTTAGGTTACTGTTATCTGTTGTGTTTTTTCATGTTCTGTTCTTTCAGGGAATCTTTAATTTTCTATACTACCACACTCCACCTGTTAGTTTTATTTTTATGATCTACAAGATATTACATAATATTTTGCAATGCCAGAAATAAATTGATTTGCATAATCAGATATTTATTATTTACACTTTTTAGACTTTTTTTATTTTTTATTTATTTAACAATGTGTTTAACTCTATCGTCAGCTACCAAAAGCCGATGAAGAAACTCCTGCAATTGAATTAAATGTGAAGATGTATTCATCAGGTTTCAGTCTCTGTGTATGGTTACTTGTAAGTAAATTTTAGTGAGATGATGAGAAATTTCTCAAAAATACTCTCAAATCTGACGGTAGTACAATAAAAACTTCGCGGTTCATCGGAACGTGTGTTCTATGCTGATGATGCTGGTTCTGGATATTAATTGGACTGGACTCTTTGAACATGAATTGTGAAAACTTTATGATTCTTTAGTCGATTTAAATTTGTTCATTGGTTTTTATTGATAAGTAATAATATGATAAGGTTCAACAGACATAATCATTTACGTAAAATAATTTTGTTTTGATTGATGAGCTGTTACACCCTCTTATATTTATTAGTAAAAGAATGTGCATATTTACTATTTCCAATATAATGTAGGTACACAAAATATCTAATTATTACAGAAAATAATCGATAAATTAATAATAAGTAGGTAATTCCATTAATTACATTGTTCTTTTAGGCTTTTAAATTACATAGAAACTTTTAGGTAATTTTTCCGATAATGTATTACAATCAAGGATAATAAATTAACTAAAGTAAATATTAATATACCTATGAGCGCGTCCCGTTTTAACCCAAAAAACAATTTATTAGTACAAAGGTACACAAACTTTATCGTCTCTTAATTAATGTATTCTTATACTTTATTATAGTAAGTAATACCAATGATAATAATCCCTTTAATATTTTTGAATAAATGCTTGCTATAAAACAGTGAAATTGACCACATCTGATATATGAAGCATTGATATTGAAATTTCAAGCGTATAAGCGATCAAATGGAAAAACACCTTTCCAATTATCATGATCAGCATTTTCAGTATGAATTTCACAAACTTTTCACTAAAATATATGGGATCGGTTGATGAATTTAGAAAATAATAAATTATCTGTATTATTGTCCACTAATAGGTATAAAAAAGTAAATGGCTTCTTCAAGTTTAATTATTGTAGTGTTCCACATTTATGATAAATCATGATAGATTATGAAACGATTTTACATCTTTTTCACTAGTTTTAATTAAGTGAAACCCAAGTACTTTCACATAAAAAGAGAAAAAGATAAAATTAAAGTAAATTGCAACTTTTTACATGTTACACTGAAGGAACTCAATTTATTTACAAGAAATGATCCAATTGTTCGTATACTTTCTACGTTGTCTTATCGCAGGTTATGTGATTTATCCTATTAATCTTACTTTTTAACCTTCCAGATAAAATCCAAATTGTAAGTTTCCCATTGTAATTTCAGAAGTAGGTACACCTACTTGACGCACAACATAATAAATTTAAATTTTCAGTTTTTCTACATGAATACTGAAAATTTCATATCGGAAAGATTTTAATGATTTTCTCTATATCACTAACCTTTTAAATGCTTTATTTGTATTTAGTTACCGGGATTTTATCACTCACTATATCTCTTGCATAATATTAGTCCACTAACGCCTCCAATTTATTGTAATCATAAATCCCGGAAATTTTATTTCATCATTTTCATTGGTAGGTTACTCGTATTATCCTGCAACTTTTTTCTTTATTTTACATTTTGCAAAACCTCAATTGTTTATTGAAAGATAAATTACAAGTGCTTTAAATTATCGCCTAAGTTTGGTTTACCTGTTAACCAATGCTAGTACCACCAGCAAAGTTTTCAGTCGACTCAGACGTATTTGTTATCCACATGCTCAGCTTGTTAGTAGATCTCAGTAATTAATTACTTAGTTCAACGTGATTAATTACTACACCCGTATAATTTGTTATTCAATAGCCAATCCAATTTAAAATAACTTATTAGCTCATTGCATGGTGTATAATAAACTTTCATATTCAGAAAATCTATATTTGCATGAAATACGCGATATAATGTTTCGGAACTTTTCCATTAGTACCTATTACCCAGAATTAGATGTCTAACATCCTTTTTAATAATTTATTAAAACTACAATAATATTTCTAATTTGCACGTTACTTTAAATTTTTTTTTACACATAGTTGAGCTGAATTATCTTCTGTTTAAAACGCACTGTGACGCGCCTTCCGATACACAAGAATGGTTCTTGGTGCGCTAGTTGCTCAGAAGTGACGAGAACTCTAATCTGGCATCCCCTACTTGAAATAAGGCAATGAAAAGGTGTTTTAGAAACGGTCACCCATCTAAGTGCAAACGGATAAGTTTTACGGCTTGATTCCCATGATTCGAATGGAATATACATAATAATGGAACAAAATGTATTTCACTACTCAACATATAAAATTATTGAGTGTAAGGGCCGGCAACAGTTGTGTTGCTTGATTGCTCGAGCACCACACCACGGATTTTGAGCACCACACGGGAAATTACAAAACAGTACATAATTTGGGAAAGAAAACACTAAACACTTGAAAAAATTGTATTTCACATCACATAATATTATTATGTGAGCACCACACGGCAAATCTAAAAGATGCCGGCCCTGGGGTGTGCGATGTGCATGTGTGGTTTTACATAGGTACAATAAATAATAAAAGAAATTTGCTACAATATAAAAAATTTTAATTCATAGATGTACTAGTGGCGCTTCAAATTATTTAAATATTGGTAAATTATAGTATACACAATAGTTTTATTCAATCTGAATTGCTTGTTGGCAAGTTTTTGGTAAGGACCATTTCGAAATTTGGATTCAATTTTGAGATACGTACATTTACACTTTATTTTTTAATAGAAAGTTTTTGTGTCTGATATTAAAGATATACCAGTAGTGGACGCAGTAACATTTGATCTTGTCAGCCAATACTTGTTTTTTCGTTATACTGCGATAATTTGTTCTTATTTGTCGGTAAAAATTTGTTTTCTGTACTTATCCAAGTGTATAGTCAAATGCTAAGTTTCGTACTCATATTTATTCCTAAATATTTAAAGAATTCTTGGTTCTATTTTATGTTTGTCAGCGTAAAATGTTGGAAGTTTTGCGGTGATTCGTTTTAATGCAAAAAGTATAATCACAGTTTCTTGGGTATTTAGTTTTATTTTTCAGTTTTACAATGTAGTTTGTAGCACAATAGATTTTAATTCTTTTAATGTAGAAGTCATAAGTGACAACCATGTCAAAGAAGTCAAGTTAGCTTAAAAATTTTAGTTTTGTAGTGCAACTATCTACAATTTACATTAATTTGATGTAATTGTTGAGAGCTCTAAACATCTTATTTATGTTTGTGCTATGTTGGCGTATAGTTGTTGCATATCAAGTTAACAAAGTCACCTGTTGAAGTTTGTGTTTGAATTGGTGGTTGGTTTTAGTGCCTTGATGAACGTTGGCTTGTTTGAATGCAATAGAAAACATATTTTATAATTTTTGGTAGTGTATCCGGGCGATTTTTGTCTATAAAGTAAAAAATAACTTTGTGACCAAATTTTGGTACTTTTACTTTTAGATCAATACGGTCTCTATAATCTTATGGATTAAGGAAATATGAACTCTTTAACTTGTCGGGATAATGCATAACAGTACACTGCCCGTATATATGAGGGCAGTAAGAATACAAATTTTTTCCTTAATATAAATTATACATATAATATCATTTTTTAAAATTCTCAATTTGATAATGATTTTTAATTTTTTAATTTATGGCTACCCAGTGCTGTACGGAGAAACTAGTCTCCTTTATATTTTTGAGTTTATAGTTTGACATTTTGGTTTTAAGATGTTATTAATTGACGAATAAATTAATTTAATTTGAATAAGTTAATTTTTTAATCTTGAATTTGGAGTCCCAAAATTGGACAAGTTTGAATTTTGTATGCTAGATTGGTATTTAAAATTGGAATTGGAAATCTGGATGAAGATTTGGAATTTATGGAAATTTATTGATTTGGATTAAATAATAAAATTCTAAAATAAAATTTTAAAGTTTGAGAAGTTGTAAATTTAAAATCGATATCATGGCATGTGAAGGCAGTTAGCTTTCAATTTAATTTCTAATTTAAACCATAGAATATTATTTCAATTAAAGTTTAAAACAATTTGAATTTTAAGACGAGTGGATTTGGATTTACGTTGGAGTTTGGAATTTTTCTGACTGGCCTGACTAAATAACTTTGGGGAAAGTTCATTTATTTTGGAAAACTACCGAAATCAATTAACGGCCCCAAAAAATACATATTAACATAGATATCTGTTTATCTATATTCTATAGTATCAGACATTGATTTCCACCAAACTTTTATATGTTTTGACCGAACAATTGTTTTGTATGCCGATATCTTTTGGCATGTAATACAGACCAATATCAATCTTAAACTACCTCAACCAGCTCTTTCTTTCTCTCAAGCTTGTCTAAAACTTACATATAATTATAGGGTTTGTTTGTTTTTTCTTTATGCCAATTATATGTTTCATAAGAAAATCTGCCAAATTAAGTCTCAAGTGAACATTAAATAAAATCATAATGCCAAAAATTATATATCTGAGCTTATTACAGACTTTTGGTAATTTTGTAAAAATAAATTGTGGTTTTTACAACCCAATAGATAATATTATTATATTCTTATTAAGATTTGGTTACCTAGTAAATGTAGCGGTTAATGACATCACAAAAAGTTGTTTGGTGCAGCTACTATAATTATTCAGTTTATGGAAATAGTTTTTTGAAAATAGAAATTCTGCGAATAAAAGTGATAAATAATATAACATGAGGGACTTCCACGGCCCTGCAAAATTGTGCAGAGGGTTCTGGTAGCCGACCACAAGCTTCCAGCTTCTTTTAACGATTAATTCTAAGCAGGTACCTGTTAACAATTATTTTATAATTTTATGTTACCATGTGAAAAATTTTGATAATTTAGTGATTTAATTTTTTTTTATTGGAATTTAAATAAGAAAAACATGATGGCGAATTTTAGAAAAAAAAGAGAAGTTGAAAAAAAATATAACAAGGGTGAAATCGGCAAAAAGCAACGGTCGCAAAAATAAAGAAAAACGATCTACCAAAAGTTTAAGCAGCAAAGACGTTTTTACGAAACGAAACTCATCGCGGTGTACAACTTATATTGTCAAGATTTGATATAAAAAAAATACGACAACATACGATGAAAAAAATTAGGAAGCTTGTCCAAATTAAAATATAAAAAAAAATTCTCTTAAACTTTCTTAGTCGTAGCAACCAAAATAGCTAAGGTTTGTGACAATTTTTTCCATTTAGAAATCGTAAACTTTTCATGAAATTGTGATAACAATAATTATGTAGGAATTACATAGACACCAATGCTTATTTATTAATTTAGCGAATTAGCAATGTAATTTTAAAAGTTCAAAGTAGTTTTCGAAATTCGTTAAGTAATTAAATTTTTAGATAAATTTTAACAGGTACATAAATCAGCCACTCAAATGAAAGTAGAGTTTAATAAATTAATACCTCGGTATTGGTACTGTACTGTAAAAATTAAGCAAAATTGCGATATTTCAGCAGAAAATTAAACAATTATATTTTTCAACAAAAAATCTTAGTTTTACAATTAGATGACATAAAATCAAAATTTTTAGTGATTAGGTATTAATCGATATTTACTTAACAATGAATCTTTTAATAATTTAAAAAGCAGCAGTTGAGGGCTGTGGTAGTTGTTGGTTTTTCAAAACTGTAGCCCCTAGAGGATTTAAGAGCAGGTATGTAAACCTATGTTATTTCGAATAATTTGCAACAAAATTATAACTTGATAAACATTTTTTGATTTGTTTGATGTTAAGCAAATCCTGTTTCGATACGGAATTTTTGTATAGAACAAACATTGACATAACTATTGACTCTAACACAGTACTTTTATCATATTTATACGATATTTACATATCTTTCACATTCCGTGTATTTTATATGTTACTTCATAGTACTAATGTTTATCTTTTTGGCACCTTGCAATCAAATCGAACCAGTAAAATTGAAAGGTACAGGTGTATTCATGTATGATAATGCCTTCTAGCTTACTCGATATCCTTTCAGGCGTTTAGATTGAAACGAGCCGTATAATATGTGCTTTGTATCTCACAAAGCATAAAGCCACATACAAACTCACACTTTCACCAATTCACCCCTCCTGTTCTATTAATTGAATTCTAACCAAAGCAAATTTAGCAAGACATGCCTTTATGATGGTTATTTAAAGTGGTTGCACATACACAGAAAATCCATTTCGAAATTATTATTAGTAGCAAAAACTAACATACTTTCAATAGCACTCCGCATCAACGACTATATAAAAGAGCAAATTAAATGCTTTATTTTATAGGTAAATATTTGGATTAATAAAATTACGTAATTTGTTTCAACTTCATCGACGTGGAATAATTCCAAACGATATCAACTTTAAATGTCATTTCTAGTGATAGCAATGCACTGAAAATGGCATTTAAATAGGTTTTGTTCATAGCGATTTCAAAGGAACACAAAAAATTCCACAGGCATACAAAATTATTTACCCATTTATTACTATAATGATATAATTAAAATACAAAAAATTATTATGCGCTTCAATGAACTCAAGAATGGCTCAATATTTATATTGAATTTCTAATGATGTGTTAAAATTGCTGAATTCTCATGCACATTAGGCACACGTACATTTAATTGCTTTCTAATTTGAGACTAAAGTTGTTGATCAACTAAGCTGCCACTCTAAGTTAGAATTTCGAACCTATAGGAGCGTCTGCCTCAACTCACAAATTAATCAAAATCAGTTAAAACAATAATAATTTTAATAGTTAATTATAACAAAGTAATATTTAGAGCCGAAAATAGAGCTCACGTAAGTATTTATTCTCCTCAAATTCACAAAATTTAAGAAAGTAGATATATAATAATAGACGTCGAAGTAGTTGTCCTTTTATGAAAAATTAATGTGTCGTCGAGATAAAGCCATTTTGGTGTTATCTATTAACTATCACAATTTATGATCAGCCATGTACGGACGACATTCTTCTTTAATGTAATACTCTGTTGTAGAACATTTTTAAATCGTTTTCTGATAGTTTCCAGTGTAACTTTGTTCAAACACAAAACTAACTTTGAAACCAAAACTATTTCGTATGGCTGGTGTTGGCAACAAAGCGACTACAACATTATGTAAGTGTGCCATCATCAGACCTCGGAGATGGATTTAATTGTCATCAACAGTATAGAAAATTAGGTGTTACAAGCTAATCAGCAAAATAAAATTATCTTTAAAAATTTACATCAAGTCTATAAATACATTTTTTTCAAGTATGAAAACATAGTAAATGAATATATAAAAATCTTAAATTTCCATTCCACGAATTCTTATTTTCCACGCGAAATATGAAGTTAAAATTACTCAGTCAGTAAATTTCAATAAACGGTGTAATAGGTTTATTACAGCAGTAAATGCAATTATTTATTATTGATAAAAAGGAAACGCAAATTTGTTATCGATTTATATTTCACATAGAAAATAGCAATTTGCTTTTCAGGTTTTTAATGTTATCTTTTGTTTGTAGTCTATACTTAAAAATCCATTTAGTAACTGAAAATTATATATAAATGTATACAATAATTGCAATTCATTAGTTGTTAATTTGTGCAACCTACTTTGGTTGGAATATAAGAGTCGATGATAATATGATTATGATATACAAAACAAAATATTATAAAAAAAACCTCAAAATAAATAACAAATTTTATATTTGAAACTTAAATTTAACCAAGATTGTTTTAAACAAAGACAACTACAATAATTAAACTTAAATGTATGGTTTTGGTGTACAAAACTATGTGCACTGCAGAAATGTTGCTTTTACAATTAAATTTTCTGATCTAATTAAGATTTTAAATTACATCAATCGCTCTGATGGTCTACGGTCTAGTCACAGCTTCAGAATATAAATGAGAATTGAACAGACCATGAGCTAATTTTAAAGATAAAATACGAAAATTTTAAGAATTACTTGTTGTTTTATTGGAAAACACAGAGAAAATGATACTTACAGAACGTCTTCTCGGGTGAGAAAGCAAAGCATTCTCTAGACTCTTCAAAAATCGACTAGGTGCGATAGTAATGTAACTTTCATTTGACCTTACTTGTAAAGTGCGTTATCTAGATCTCCAAAGCATAAAAGTATGTCTAGCTATCAAATTGTACTGTTGATATTAATATTTCAAAATAAATACATAATTTAATTAGCAAACTTAAATTAAAAATTCACTAAACGCCAATTTATTTCTATAATAATAAAATTTTGGATGTTTACGGTCTGATGCTTAAGTGCGCTAGCTATTAAGCAGAGAATCCTGGTTCGAGCCCGAGTAGAGCAAGAACTTTATTCTGACTCTCTGACGTTATCTCTCAGCGGGCAATGGCAAACCTCCGAGGTAATCTGCCTTGAAAACCCTTCATAAAATGAAGTGGTTAGCCAAAACCCATTCTGGGTTGTAGCGCTACTGTAAAAAATAATATAATAAAAAAATAAATAAAATTTTAATACATTTTAATTGCCATTTCAAATTGACATACAAAAGGGATTCTACCTAGAATGATTCTCAAAGAGAAGAAGTTCGAATTGCACCCTTATTGACACCATTTAGAATACATACAATCATTACAATTTTTGTATTGCTATATTTTTGGTATAGGTAATATTAAATTATTTTATTTTCCAATAAAAAAGTAAGCTCACCTTTATTTTGGAGTCATTAAGGTGATTGGGTAGAGTTTTCGTTCGCGTGTGACCCAAGGTTTTTTTAGGTGAAATCAAAAGAATACAGTTTCTTTTATGTGTTAGTAAATTTTCAACCCTTTACGGTGTAGTTTTTAAGAAATCGTCATTTAAAATTTTTTTAAAATACATTGCAAACATAGGAAAATGCACGCGATAGCACAGATTATGATGTTGACTTTGAATATATTCAAACCTTTCACGTGCAACTCATGAAAAAAAACTTACTAATGTAATCTACGATGTATGAAGTATATATTCTAGGAAATATTGAATTAGGTTTACCGTACAATTTCAAGAAATCGCTAATAAAATAATTCCCGCGTTTTCTGAATTTGAAAACGAAACATATATTTGTGGTTCAAGCTGTCATAATTTATGTCAAATTATTAAGGTTATAAATTATCATTAGACAAGGAATTATCTGGCTAGATGGCGTAACTATACATATTCTAAATTTAATTGCAAACAGCATTTTTATTGGATTTATTACATTTATTATTAACATTATCCTCTTTCTACCACATACAAAAATTGCATTAATACCCAAAAAAGCTTGTAAAGGTTCATACACAATTAGTCTGTAATAGTAACGAGAACGGGAACAGGAACAGTAAAAAGATAAAATGCATGTATTATGCGCATGCATAAACTGTCAAAAGCCAAAACTGTCAAAAGTTTAGCCAATGAAATATCCTTATATAGCTACCGTTACTGTTCCCGTTTTGGTTTATTGTGAACCGACGATTCATTTCCGTTCTCGTTACTGTTTCAGACTAATTGTGTATGACCCTTTATTGACATTTTGTGCAACAAAATTTTCAACGTTATGTTCATATTTTTAACGATCTGTTACTAATGTCAATGTGAGGATAAGTTAGGGTAGGTAGATCAGCTAGTAATTGAATCAAGTAAAGATCTTAACAAATTTTAATTGTCATTTAGATTATTATATACGAGAATATGCAATTTGATAAATTATATTTTCAATAAAAATGATTTTCAATATCGATTTTGCAATGTAATTGTTTTTTGTAAATTTGAATATTGCACTACATTTGGACTCGGCCAAACTCTACCGAACCACCTTAATAAATTATTGATTTCCGTCGTATTTTATTTTGAATTTGTGATAACTTCTTAATTTTAAAAATTGGTAACCGCCAGGTTTGCTATAGGAACGTTAAGACGTTGACTTTTTTGGATAAAAGTGCACCTACAGCAGTTAGAGAGCATAGCACAAAACATAACACACTCAAGAGATTATATTTTTTGACTTAGTACAAGATGAATATATACTTTCTGTGTGATATATTGTGTTTTCTGTTCAAGAGTTTCTTTTATGCTTGAAGAAGTAGTTACAAATTGTATTTTATTTTTACTTTGTTGTTGGTTGTACTACAAACTTGACCCATTGACAAATTCAAATATTGCATGTTTACCTATGCATGATCTAAAATCAAAATTATTACCTGCATTAAGCTTTAATCGTTATTTTACCAATCAAAAAGTAAGTAAAAGGAATTATTAAGAAAATTATAAAATTAAATTTTTGATGGAGCACCCACTTCTCCTCTTTTGGCATTCGTAAAAGTGAAATTTGAGTGTATGTAAAATTATATAATATAATAGTACCTATACTACTCGTACACAAAAAAAAGGACGTTAGATTGACGTATCTCGATTTACGGGTAAATAAATTGGTTTACGAGTAGCATTTCAAATTGCTTTTTTCAGTGTAGGCTGTAAGTAATAACATATTTTAAATTTCTAATAGGTTATAAAATTATGCATCGCATATAGTTTTATGCTGGAAGGAAACAGTAGGTAGACGTTTCGTTTAGTAATTTAAATTTCGATTTTTTATATTCACGTTTACTTTAAATTGTTTTTGGGGTGAAACAAATCTGTTTTCTACAAAATTGACTTTTAGCTGTAAACTGACGGCTGTCACATATATTTTTCGCTGTAAATAAATGAAATTGATATAAAAACAAGCACCGAACTGATTTAAAAAATAAATTGTAACCGATATACAGAGTAGGTCAATAGTTCTAACAACGATTCTTCATACACTTGTAATTATTTCTAATGTAAGAATCATAAATAACTTTTTTGAACGGTAATCATTGTAACTTTGTCACTTAAGAAGATTAATAACAACCACGTAATTTTATACCAAGAGAGTAGTTGCAGCTAAAGTCAGATTCATCAATCAAATCAACTCACAGTGAATGCCTTAGTTTTTCGTAAAAATTATTTTTTTACTGCTTCAATCCTATCAGCTAAAAGCAAATTTTTACCAGCAAGATTAAACATAAATAGAAAATTTATACAATAAATCGTAGATATAATATTTTATATACTTTTATAATTCACTTAAGAAACCATAAAAGTTAAAGAGCTACTATAGTACGAAAATAAAGGAAAAAGATAATAAAAGACTGAAACTAATCCATTGCATCGCAATCCTAAGATTTTAAAGAAGCATTTATTTTCATCCAATTGTAACTTTTGCAGAATTTAAATACATATTGACAATTCTGAGTGTATAGATACTATATTTATTTAATATTTCAATTGAATTTAAACGATATTTCTTTAAAATTTAAAAACGAAACATTTCATCCCGCCTCGAATTTTCTAAAGTAATTTTTATCAAAATAATGCAGTAACCAACTACGTTTAATAAAACCTATTAATTTATAGGTAATTTAGAAGTTTCATTACCATTACCCACATCAAAATTGATCTCTAAGTACTTGAATGAGTTTAGCAAAGTAGTATTCACCTTTAACCTTTACGTACTTAATAGTTGGCCAAAGATAAATAGGTTGTGTACTTTTGGTGCTTTATTCATTTACTATATTGTATTATATTATATTTGAATTTCTATCCAAAACATGCTTATAAAGCCGATAACGGTATCAATGAACGTATAATAATTCATTTTCAACAAGAATGCAAAAGTCATGTTATGAACAGTCGATCTATTTTCAATACGTGGCTTTATTTTGTGAGCTTTTATTGGCGGAAAGATTTATGTATTTATAAATTTTAACAAATTTTAATCAGAGTGAAAATGAAATTTTAAGCTTTATTAGTAGATATAAGTATACCTATAAGTATATAACTTTTTGTCTCATCATATTTTATAATTAATTTTCTATAATGATTTATTAGAATTTAATTTATTATAGCAATATTATGTATAAATAGGATTTGCGAATTTGTGTATGTGAGCACAACATAACAAGAATATGCGGTGTCTTCTACCTTACAATGATGATGGATTAGTTCAGAGCTTCTCGTTATCTAGTATTTCCTTCCGCGCACACTATAATAATGTGAAGATATGCGTGTTTGCACGATACAAAGTAAATTAATTTGATACGAAACTTTAACTACATTTACTACAAGAAGCTACTTCAATATTTACTTATATACTTTGTATCAAGCTTGTACACTTTATACTTGCAGTAACATGAAACGTTTCGTTTGACTAGAACTGTTGTCGCTTTAGTTTAAATCGGCGCCTTACAATTTCCCTTAATGTGTATTAACTACCTAGGTACCTACTACATCCAATTTTCTAATTTTGTTAGCTACACCCGTTTGATTTAAAAAATTCTAAATTATGTTTAACTTATCTCTTATATATGAATTTCAGTAGGTACCTACTACATCCAATTTTCTAATTTTGTTAGCTACACCCGTTTGATTTAAAAAATTCTAAATTATGTTTAACTTATCTCTTATATATGAATTTCAATCACAAAGATTAACTACAAAGATTTCCATCGTCGTGTTCGTATTCAAAGCCATATCGCAATATATAATTTTGTACATTATATATTAGACTAAACATATCGCTGGAAAATTTTATCTTGGGCATGGTGTTAAGTAATAATCAATTATGCCTTACTGATTTGATTATGAGATAATTAATTTTTAAGTTTATCGTTCTGTAAGAACCCAATGCGAGATTAATCTTAGGTGGCAATGTAATCGATAATTACCTACAATTAATTTTGGTAGTCTTAGGTCCAGTATTTCAGTTGCTAGTTAAACTACGTTCAAGGATTAACCTACGTTTAGAGCTACCTGATTGGTCAGATATCAATATGAAATGAGTTTAAACTCTGGTCTTACATTAGTTTAAAGCACAACTGAAATACCGGCCCTTAGAATAACAATTTTGCAACACAACTACTTGCTTAACTAATTTTTTTCAATAATGTAGCTTAAGTATTGCTTAACACCATCCATTTGGGTTTTACAAAATCCATTTTAAATTTAATCTACGATTTACATATTTTTAACACTAAATATCAACAATGCATTTTAATTGCTATATGTAGCTATAATAACGATAAGATAATATATAGGTGTATTATTTTCAGCAATTTATAACTAAATCTCATACTTTTTTCTCTGGACAAGGTGGGACTTTAAGAGAAAATGTGTAGCTTTTCAGAGCAACAAGAGCGGTCGAGAGCTGAATATCTTGTTTCAGTGCTAAGTAACAAGACATCCTTCTTTGCATCTTTAATATACGACCAATGTAAACCTGAGATCTATTTGTATTACTAATTATTATACAACTATATTATTATGTGGTGTGTGCTTTTAATAAAACAAATTGTTAATATTTTATTTTCAATTTAATTTTACGATCGATTAACTCTCCCTTTTTTTAATTAATTAAAATGAATTTTATTTTTTTATTACAGATTAGTTTGTAGAAACAAAACCTTTTTATTTTCTTATCGGAGCTTGCCAATTCTAAAACCAATAAAATGAGGTTGGAAGTTTTCTCTTAATATTTCAAAATCTTAGTCGTGGAAATCTCGGGCTAGAAAAGCCTGCGGAGAATTTTCTTTAAGTTTTAAACTTTACGACAAGTGGGTCGCATTTTAAATATAACGCTGACTTCCAAATTTCTTCTTCAATTCAGTATTAAGTTAAATGGCAAATATATATTAATATTATAAATCACTGACAATAATTATAATATAAATTGTTATCTTTAAGTCCACCTAATATCGTATCAAAAAATTCAACATTTAATATAACAAAAACTTTTTGTAGTATCGGATTTAAATATACGCTTCATGTATTTATTTCATATTAAAGGGAAAACAGTTATTTGGTTCATGAGCGGAAACGGAAAACTGACGAGGAGGCAAAAAATTTCGTTTTAAGTTGTATTTCTTTAGAAAAAATGTTATATACCGAGTACGTACCTATAGTTTACAAGCTCAAGGGACGTGAGTATGCATAGGTAATAGACAGAAATTCACTAAATTTTACATACCCGCTTTAACCTAATTTCTAAAACTTTTAAAGAATTTTTTTTATCTTTACTTTTCTAAATAATATGTATTACATAAATGAAGTTTAAAAATTGTTTACTATTGTTAAATTTCAAACCCTTTTTAAATTCACAAACCAGGTGTTGCCTTGTATCTGTGTTTATAATATAGGTCTACGATAATAATAAAAGTAATTAGGATAATTATTTGTATTTTTAATCATTCTACGAGTATAATACTTGCGCATACCATTAGCATTATTTTGTCAGAAATAACACTGCCGAATAAGCATTCGAATATTTTGTTAAATTATTGAGAGTGTTTTTCGTCGATATATCCGACAGTATGGTGGTGTAATTTGTGCCACTTTGAGTGGTATGTAAAAAATCTATGTTCATAAAAAGCATTAACTACCAAACATTTTGTTTAATATACACATTTGGTTACTAAATAAAATAATAATCTATCATTCTCCAAAAAATCAAGTGATTTGATCAATCAAAAAATAGACCAAGGCTATTGTTACTTTTTCGTTTGATAAATCAGGTTTAATGTCAACGACTTGTAAGTAAATTACATAAATTGCTTTTTTAAATTTATTTTGATCAGATGGAATACAACTTAATGTTTGTAAAAATATGTAATATAAAAATGTCTATGCATGTATAACAACAAATCTTCTTCATGAGTTGGTTGTAAGTTATGTTTAAGAAAAATGTCGTCTAAACCTCTAGTTTCTTTACAATGATGCATTTTACTGGTATGTTGGTCAACAGCTTTTTATTTTTGTACAAAAACAATATGCATTCTTTCACATAAATTGCATATAATAATATATTGTCAGCAGTATATTTTTACTTTAATATTTTTTATGTTTTTCTAAAAGTTGTTACAAATATTGTTCTAACAACAACTCCCTGAATTATAAATACTATATTTCCAATATTTGCAACATCAACACCGTAAACTGTTATTCCGCAAAGAAGTTTTGACTAAAACTTAGATTTCATTATCAAAGAATTTCATTAATTTTATTCACATACTACATTAATACACAATAATACCTTATACCTACCAACCGCATATTTAAAGTTTTCCATTTGATTTGTCTTAATATACTTTCAATAGAAAAGTCTGCAATAATATTGCTTTAAGTATTCCATATGGGCATTGAAAAGGCTGGACTTTAATAAATAATTAAATTAAATCGAATTTGTCATTAAATGAATTTTAATGAATTTTTGTGCTAAGTGCTCTATTGAAATCGAAGTAAACCTTTTTATGGAATAAAAGAGTTTTCACTAAAAAGTATTTACAATAAAATAGCTTGATCACACTATTTGATTCAATAAGGTATGTAGAAAATGTGCGTTTCATTTTGAAAAGCAACAGCAAGCAAAACCTAACCTCGTCTAGAAGATCATTAAGTTAGGAAGCTACGGTGTATTCTCTAGTCGCACATATCCAATTTATTTCTTTTATACTTGACTCTTGCAGCTCATTTTATTTATAAATAAATACACAAAAGTCGTTCCAAAAGATTTTTAATCTTCCATCGACTTTTTGTAACTTTTTGCTACTAACTAAGAATTACGGTTGATTAATTTCCTTTTTTTCTATAACAAATCTAAATTGCAATAAAAAATAAAAAATAAAAATTTGGACTACTAAAGTCAAGAAGCGTAAATAATTGAAAAATATTGCCCTTTATATGAAAAAGCAAATAACAGGAGGAAAAAATTTTTCAGCTTACTGCAAGCTGTTCACATCGGTACAAAATATAAAAGAAAAGTGTTTTTATTTCTACCTATATCAAAGGGAAATCAATCAATACGCAGATTAATCGATTTAGTTTATTGAACACGGAATTATTTTAATATTTAAAATAGCGTTTGGAGAGAATAAAAGTTACCGTACTTTCAACTAAAACAGGATAATATGGTGATTATGTACTTTATTTTTATTATAAAATAATTTTAAAAAATCAATAATTATTTTTGGACGTTTTCAGACAAAATAACATATTTTATTCCACTTTTTATACGATGAATCAAACATTGGTTGCTAATAAATTAATATAGCATTATTGCTGTAAAATCATTGGTAGACAGTATAGCATATACATACAATTAAAATATAATTTGCAACAATATATAAATAATATGTTAGGTACTAAATATTAAAAACAAAATAAATAAATTTGTTTTTGAAGTTGGAAATTGTATTTCTTGTACCATAACTTATATTTAAATTTCACAAATTTAATATAGCAGTAAAAATAACATTCGTTACTTATATTATTTTCTTTTAGTATAATATAAT
Source organism: Cantharis nigra (assembly GCA_958510845.1). NCBI lineage: Eukaryota > Metazoa > Arthropoda > Insecta > Coleoptera > Cantharidae > Cantharis > Cantharis nigra. Next base: position 36,889,109 of record OY294028.1, on the reverse strand, counting down.
AAGTAATACCGACGTCTTATTACGTTTGTATGTAACTGAATATCACGCTATAAATTCAAATGCTTAAATTATATGCTATTATAATAATATAATATGCCAACAGGCCTTTTTTATTGTTCTTAATTTGTTGATAATAAATAATTAGTTTAAGACAATTAAATGAGTAAAATTGTTGTTCAAATAAAAAATTTTAAACCATATCAAAGTAATTAAAAATAATTAGGTAAGCTGTCTACATCTTACACTTACAAACTATATTTATACGTAGGGTGTAATTGAAATAGATTGTATAACCACCCGAAGAGCTTGCAATCTCTATCGCATCGACTTTGCTACATTTGTCGGTTATGTTTACTTAACAACTAACTGTTTCAATACAAAACCCTTTACATCGCTGATGTATGTCTAAACTCTAAATACTATTTATATTATTTAATCATATTCATGAAAAATTTATTCATGGCATCGTAAACTTCAAGAAACTTTGAATAAAAATGATATAGGTATACCTAATTGCTTTAAAAAATATTCAAACTCTCTCGTGGAAGTTATATTTTTACTAATTGCATATGTATACTGTACATATATAAAGATATGTACTTAGGTATGTATGTAATGTGTAAATTGTAAAATAATATTTAAAAATCTATCTAAACCTATCTTAACAGGTAGCATTTTTGTTTAATAACAAATATCTACAAAGTTTACCTAAAATCCTTATTCAGTTAACCAAAGCTTTCGAAATTGAGCCTGAAATCAGTGAAGTGGCTATAGGCTTTCAGAATAATAAATTGCGAATATGCTATTTAAAATATTGTAAAACTACTGTAATTAATACAATAACAAAAACTATACAAATAAAAGATGTAAGGTAAAGAAAATGTTTTATATATGTAATAATATTTAATTTATAATATATTATATATCTAATATAACTTATATTTATACATTGTAATTTTTAATTTACTAAAATTTACTGCATATCTATTTACTTTTAATAAAAGCAACACATATTTTTTCAATTAAAGCTTGATAAAATTTTAGAAACGTGAAAGAATAAACTCTGTTTTCGGATGTAATATACCAAACGCTGCATTAGGTGAAAAAGCGGATTCATTCGTAAGCTACATGTAGCGCGATAATTTAATTTTTATTATATACTAGCACATGAGAAAACGGTATGTTTTTTACATTAAATGTTACCGGTTGAACATATGTTTGCAATTTTCTTGTATTTTGTACTCGACTATTTTTTTGAAGTTTTAAAAGTAATGAATGTAGTATATAAAACAAAAATTGTACTCTGGCACGATAGTTTTTAACTTTTTTACATTAATTAAACTAGGTATACAAGCTTTGAAGATCCCAGTTTTCATAATAAATTATATAAATCACGTTTATTTTTTTTTTTCATATTCTTTTTAAATTATGAAAGCATGCACTTTTTACATTAGAGAATTTCTTATTCTGTTCTTTATAAAATTAAATTAACGTACTCTTTGATATTGCAATTATATAAACTATCTATATTCTATAGAATAAGTTGTGCAAAATTCATAAATTTAGATAAATATGCTGCTGTAGTTCCTTTTGGATTAGAGATCTAAGAATTAAAATTTTATCGCCATCTTGATTGGTTCATTTTATAAAATGGTGTGACAAAGCATATTGTATACATTTATAATAGTGCATCAATATGTGTAGGTAATTGATGAACCTAAATTAATAAAAACATGATTACTTACAAAACCCCCAACTTAATTTTAATGTGCATAATATTTTTGTGTTTATGCAAAATTATAGGAAGTAATTATTAACGAGTGATTTTTATTAATTTTAATTTAAGTTTGAGAATGTAAATCGGTGTTTATATCTATTATTTTTGGGTGACTGAAAGCTTATTCCTTTAAAAAAAGAAACGATTTGCTAAAACGCAAAAATTTTGATTTTAATTTATATTAGTAGTTACGTAGCTAACCTTTGGTAACTGGGTATCTAGAGACATCAGTAATGCTTACCATTGCATTTTGCATTGCGACATGAAATAATGCGAAAATTATTTAACCATTTATATTTTATGAAACGATTGTAAGTGCTCTTTAATTTAGAATTGAATTGTTAAAAAATGTAATATGAGTTTAGAATGCATTCGGAGATAATGTCTAAGTGTGACTCGTACTTAAAAATTATCCGATAAATATTAAATATTTATATTTATTATTTTTTAATATGGTTATAGAGTTATTACTTATTAGCATGTGAAAATATTTTACAAAATACTTTTTTCCGTGTTAGATAAATTAATAATTAAAAAAACTTACTGTTTTTATGATAACAATATGCAAATTAGTAAATTAGTTTGCTACACGTGAATTCAGGTGATTCGAAATTTTGATTTTTGATTTCCTATTTAATTGAATTGAATATTCTCGGCGTTATAAATATAATTCCAGGTTTGCCTGATGAGAAACAGAATTTCGAAACACCTGAATTCACGTGTAGCAAAGGAATTCACCAATTTGCATATTTATCTTAAAAAACAGTAAGTTTTTCAATTATTAATTTATTTATCTAATGCAAAAAAAATAATAATTTGAAAAATTATTAGTTGTTAGTGTGGATTAGTGGGTGTGTTTTCTTCGTTGTGGTTTTGTCAATTAAATTAAATCCACAGTTGTTTAAATAACATCTTTTATTTAAATTTTATAAGCGTTATTATCGAAAACAATTTTTTGACAATCTGGTTTTTGTTGTTATTTTTCATAACTTGATTAATATTTTAAATTATTTACCATTAAAACTTAACTTATATACAACTTGATTATTAAAAATCGAAACAATAAAATGAACTTAAAACTATAAAGTAAAATTCAGTGATGTGGTATCCACCGCCACAGTACCCCATCACCAGTGACAACGTTACCGATAAATGCCTTGCACGACATTGTTTGCAAAGGTAATTTTTCTTCCGGAACGTGTAGTGATAATGTTTGAAGTGTTATCTTGAAGCAAACTGTTATTAACATTGTTACAATTATTGGTTGTTTTAGGTGGAATTGTTGTTTTCTCTGCTTCAATAAAACATGGTTTTAACCGATCGATGGATATGATTTTTTTGGTTCCACCAACATCGAGTAAGAAAGTTTTTTCCAAACGTTTTAATACGCGGTATGGACCAATATACGGTTGCTGTAGTGGTTGTTTTACAGAATCAACTCTAACTAAAACATGTGAACAATCGGTTAACTCTTTAAAGATAAATATTTTTTTTTGAGTGTGACATTTTGTAGATACAGGTTGAATGTTTTGAAAATGGATTTTTAAATTTTGAATAAATTCGCTTTGGTTGTTTAAATATTTCGAATTTTGTTCTTGCAAAAATTCACCTGGCAACTTCAATGTGCATCCATACACTAGTTCAGCTACTGATGCGCCCAAATCTTCTTTTACTGTTGTTCGCATTCCTAATAAAATTGTTGGTAAAATGCTAACCCAGTTTGTATTTTCATATGCTTTTATTGCTGCTTTTAAAGTCCTATGTAAACGTTCAATAATACCGTTGGATTCGGGATGATATGGTGATGTTCTTAGCTTTTTTATTCCGAGAATTTTGGTAAAATCTTGAAATAGAAAAGATTCAAACTGTCTGCCTTGATCCGTTACAATTTGTGTTGGAACTCCAAAACGAGCAATCCAATTTGAGTAAAATTCAAATGCTACCGTTTCAGCCGTAATATTTGTTAATGGTATCACCTCCATCCACCTAGTGTATCTGTCAATACATGTTAGGCAGTAAGAATAACCGTTACTATTTGGCATTGGACCTATCAAATCAATGTGTACATGTGAAAATCTTTCGTTAGGTATTAAAAATGATCCTATTGGACTAGTTGTGTGTTTTGTAATTTTCGACCGTTGACAACTTAAACAAGTTTGTGCCCAATGTCGACAGTCTTTGTTTATTGCTGGCCAAATAAATCGTGTGCGGATGAGTTTTGTTGTGGCCTTGATACCTGGATGAGAAATGTTGTGAAAGTGCTTAAAAATTTGGTTTCTGAAAGATGAAGGTACAAATGGTCTGCTGACACCTGTTGATGTGTCACAAAAAATTGTGTTTGTAGAGCCAAGAATCTGACATTTTTCAATTTGCATTGATTTAGAATCTTTAAAGTGTTGAAAGTCTTTGTCGGATTCTTGTTCTTCAGACATTTTGTTAAAATCAAAAACGTTAGGAAATGAAATAGCTTCTACTCTTGATAATGCATCGGCAACAGTGTTGTCAACACCCGAAATGTATTTGATGTTTGTAGAAAATTGACCAATTAAGTCAAGGTGTCGAAGTTGTCGAGGTGATGCTTTTTCTGGATTCTGAAGAAATGCTGTTGTAAGTGGTTTGTGATCGGTGTATATGACAAAGTTTCGTCCTTCTATCATTTGTCTAAAGTACTTAATCGCGGAATAAATCGCTAGTAATTCTCGATCGTACACACTGTACTTTTGTTGTGCTGGATAAAATTTTTTTGAAAAGTAAGCGAGTGGTTTCCAACCTTTTTCGGACATTTGTTGCAACACTGCACCGACTGCAATATCAGATGCATCGGTCATGATAGACCATTCTGCTGTTGAGTCAGGGTGTGCTAGAAGAGAAGTGCTGGTAAGAAGATTTTTTGAATTTTGAAAAGCTTCATCTAATTCTTCTGTCCAAATAATTTTTGTTTTGTCGTTCTTTTTACCTTTACCTATTAAAGCATTTAATTTAGCTTGTGTAGTTGCTGCTTTGGGTAAGAAACGACGGTAAAAATTTATTATGCCTAAAAATCTTCGGAGACTTTTAATCGTGTCCGGTTTTGGGTAATTTGTTATTGCGTCGATTTTATGTTGTAGTGGTTCGATACCATTTTCAGATAAGCTGTGTCCCAAAAAGTTAACCCTGCTTTGACCAAATACGCATTTATCAACATTAATGTTAATGCCATATTCAGACAAGCGTTCGAAAATTATTCTGAGATGTTCTAAATGTTGTTCTAATGATTTTGAAGTTATTAATAAATCGTCTATATAAACGTAACAAAAATCTAATCCTTGCAAAACGCGATGCATAAATCTTTGAAAACTTTGAGCGGCGTTTCTTAAACCAAAACTCATACGTGGAAATTCAAATAGGCCGAATGGTGTTATAATTGCTGTTTTTTCTATGTCTGAAAGCGATACTGGAATGTGATGATAAGCTCTGACTAAATCTAACGTGGAGAAAAATTTTGATCCGTGAATGTTTTGTGTAAAATCCTGTATGTGAGGAATGGGGTACCTATCGGGTACCGTAATCGCATTTAGTCTCCGGTAATCCCCGCAAGGTCTCCAATCTCCATTCTTTTTTTGAACCAGATGTAGTGGGCTTGCATATGAACTTTTCGATGGCCGACATATACCTTTCGATAACATGTATTCGAATTCAGCTTTAGCTACTTTAAGTTTTTCTGGCGCTAGTCGTCTAGCTTTAGCAAAAACTGGTGGACCGTTTGTAGTAATAGTATGTTCAATGTTATGCGGGACTGATGTATGTTCATCGGTTGATTTTGTTAAATTTTTAAATTCTTTCAGCAATTCTTTGAATACAGAATTGTCATTATAAGAAATTGTTGAAAGTTTAGGAAAATAATCGTGGCTTATCTTTCCAGAAACACTTAATGTAGTGCTGTTATCAATTAAACGTTTTCGACGAAGGTCTACCCCTAAGTTAAATTCATGAAGAAAATCTGCCCCTAATATGGCTCGATTTACGTCTGCTATAATAAAAGGATAACTAAATTTTCTTCGTAAGCCTAAATTTAAATTTAAAAGTTTTTTTCCGTAAGTAGAAATTGTTGTGCCGTTTGCGGCATATAATTTAAAAGGTGTATTAAATAAGTCTATTCCGTTAATTGATTTAGGTATGACAGAAACGTCAGCTCCTGAATCAACTAAAAATGAAATATTTGTATTTTTGTCAGTAACAAAAAGACGGCGGGTATGTTGGCTCACATCAGTAGCCGCCGAAACCAAGTGGCCAACTAGTTTTCCGAATTGCTTTTAAATGTGCATGGTAGAATACATTTCTTAGCTTTATCTTTATAATTTGCATGATACCAACACATATCTTTATCATTTTGATTTGATTTTGACCGGGACCTGTATTTACTGTTGCTTTGTGAAGGTGAACGCGATCTCGTGTAACACAAATTGTCCACACGTTTAGTTAGAGCTGCTATTTGCTCAATTATAATATCTTGTGTTTGTTTTACAAAGTAATCGTTATTTTTAGTATTGTTAGATGTTGATGTCACCGAAAATATATCATTAGTTGACACATCAGATATCTTGTCTGCCATGCTGGCTAATTTTTCGAGATTATCATCACTGATCGAAAGTATAGCTTGCATTTGTGGTGGAAGTCGTTGTAACCACAGCGATTTGATGGCGGAGTTGCCAAAATCATTACCTGCCAGTTCTCGCATTTCTCTCAGCAGATGTGATGGTTTGCGATTCCCGATTGATAAATTATTTAAAAGTTTATTTAAACGACTTTGTTCAGAGTCCGAATAACATTCCAGTAAACGCGCTTTTAACGTTTCATACATGTCGATTAAAGGTGGACTTGCAATTATGTCACTAACCTGATTAAGAACACTACTTTCAATATTAGCTACCAGAGTATTGTATTTTGTTCTATCGGCAGTGATACGACTTAACTCAAATTGTGCTTGTAACTGTTTGAACCATAGTGCTGGGTTTTCACGCCAAAAAGGTTGTACTCGTACTTGCACTGAATTAATCTGCGGTTCTTTATCTTCTGTATTTGTTGTTGATGCTTCGACATTATAGATATTGTTATACATAATTTTTAAATTTTTATCTAAAATAAATTTAATTATATTCTTTGTTCTTTGTCGTGGGTCACCAATTGTGGATTAGTGGGTGTGTTTTCTTCGTTGTGGTTTTGTCAATTAAATTAAATCCACAGTTGTTTAAATAACATCTTTTATTTAAATTTTATAAGCGTTATTATCGAAAACAATTTTTTGACAATCTGGTTTTTGTTGTTATTTTTCATAACTTGATTAATATTTTAAATTATTTACCATTAAAACTTAACTTATATACAACTTGATTATTAAAAATCGAAACAATAAAATGAACTTAAAACTATAAAGTAAAATTCAGTGATGTGGTATCCACCGCCACATTAGTAATTTATTTTTACTAGTTGTCAGTAAATACTATAGAGCAATTTTTTAAATATAAATATTTTATATCGTTCGGATAGTTTTTAGATAGGAGACACACTCGAGCTCTGTAGGACAGACTAGAGCGGGTATTTACTTTACTTTGAGTTGAGAAAGATACATAAAGGTTTTTGGTTATAAAAAATAAGCAGTAAAAACACTAATATAAATGTTAACAATAATTAAGTGTTTGATCCCGTGTTATTACAGGTTTCTGTGGATTTTTCGTTAACGTGTGAACCCCATAATACACATTGGTAATGGTAGACTTTCGAACCTAATACATGAATCTTTTTCAGCGCAAATCGATTAAACTATTAAGTGTTGACTTAGGAGTTACTTGTGTCGTTATTTTATACCTAATCCTCTTTTCTGGCAAGTTAAATTACTTAAAACATTAATGTTGATCAAATATCTATTTATCCAGCAATTTTAGCATTCTTAAACAATAGCCAAGAGTTTACAAGAAAATAATGATTTGTTAATATCGGGAGTCGCATATTGTCCAATCGTCTGTTCACTGCAGAAAACTCTGCTTCTTTCTCGATGCATCAAAAATACTGCAATAAGCAGCTATTAAATTAAAAAGAGTGGATGTTATAAAAAGAACTATGGTTCAGCCAAGAAATATTTCTGGAAGAAAATAAGCAAGGGATGGTAAGAAATATGTTTTAACTGCAAAGAAGGTCAAAGGAAAATGTAAAGTACCCCATTTACTACAACCTCCCATTAGTATGTATGAGCATTGGTTCGAGATAAAACAGATTTTAAAAAATAACAGTATTTCTGAAATATTAAGCTTTATGTCTCTTTAGTTTTTTCTTTCTTGTCAATTTTTATCAGTTTATCTTGATCTAATTATCCAGTTTATTATACCATCTAAAAATAACGGAGTTCTACAAAATCATAATGCAAGTATTATCGACTTATAGATTCCATTGTGTTCTAAAATTTGTCAGAATAAAAATCGTAAATCAATTAGTTTTTTTTATTACGTCCGGTAGGTATATCAAAATTTTATACTAAATATTTGTGTGTATTTATTGAAAATAACTCATAAAAATTACATATAATGTTAAAAAGACAAACAAAGAAACAGCAGCCGAGCTTCCGCTAACATTTCTGCTATTTCAAAAAGATGATGTACCATTCATAGCCAGAGGGTGTTCGGAATTTGCTACTGAGCATTGCTACCAGATACAATAGGTTTTTTTCTCTGTAATACTTACAACTATAATAATTGAAACCTAGATCAAAACATTTGTGTGTTAACAGAATTACTGTGGTTGAAACTCTGAATAACGTTAGGCGAAACGTAGACTTTATATGCACAGTAGTTTCATTCAAATACCGAGTTCAATTTCCAAAAAAAAAGCTATATTAAAAAATTTGCTTTTACAATTAGTTTTTGGTGTAAAAAGCTAGATGCATATTAGCGTTCAAAATTGAAGAGTATTCATAAAAATTCAAACAATTTTAATTTTTGCGAAATGATATATCTCGACTGTCAACGAAACCATTATTCCTCTACTAACGCTTGCTTAGATATAGTAAATTTCTCTGGGGACAGCAAAGCAGTAATAATGAAAATAAAAACTTACTTTTTGTCTTTCTGCGCTGTTAATTCATTCTACTATGAATTTTCATTTTATTAAGCTGGCCTACGCAAAAGATTATAATTTTTATTATCTCAGGTTGAACTAAACTTTTCGTAACACTACTTTGAATTAAAAATGTAGATTTTTAAGTCAGTATTAAATAAATACCTGTATGTACATATATGTAATACACTACATACGATAGCAGCACAGTTTTACTGTAGTTGCTTTAAATTTCCCTGAAATTTATTATTGTCACAAAAGTACTTCTACAAGCCGTAGTTTGTGCTACCTCAAATGGAACGCAATTTGTTTAATTATATTTGCATAATTTTTTAACTTGGGCTAAAATTAAAGAAACAAATAAAGAAGGAAGGCAACAAAGAGTATTATAAATTGAGGTAGGGATTTACATTTTCGACGAATGTAAGGTGACATTTATGGACGAAGGGTGAAAGTCTGCCAAGCTATTAAGATTAAATCAGAGCTCCAATTTAGTCTTATCTTTGGTTATTACTGTTACAAATAAAAGATTAAAATTTTTAACTAACAAGGAGACGCTATACCGTGTAATGCATAAACGAAAAAAGCGTTTCTTTATTCGAACTTTTGAAGCTAATTTTTATGTTTTCAAGATTTTTTATACAAAGAAATTACTGTAGGTATAATAAATTACAACACTACGACTTAATCGTGTTAGTATTTAACATTATATTTTAGATCATATAGATATTTTAAAATTGTGCAAATATTCTTAAATGCTGCACGTTCGGTTCACTCGTAGTGAAGGGGTTTTCCATATTTCTAATTTTAACAGTTGTTTTTTTTAACTTTTTGCTTTTTCCAGTTTTGGGTTTTGTATGCTATGACTGGAATTTCTTAAATTAATTATAAATATAAAGCAAGTGTAATTTCAATTCACTTGTATTAATTTAAAATGCTCTCTCAAGAATAATGGAATTAATTTAGAGCACTTACAATTATTCTCCAGATATAAAAGCTTTTTATTGTGTAAAATAGATGTACGATAAAACTCTTTACCTAGAGAAATGGTTAAAAATGATGACAAGTTAATCTAAAATGTTAGTCTGGTAATGGCACATCAACAAATTTAGTAATGAACGGTTCTACTATACACCTGTAAAAAATATTGAAACTTTGGAACTTGACTTAAAGTTTTTGTATAGCTATGACCAATTGAACTTGAAGTTTTCCGGCTTCTCTGTAGGTCGCTTAAGATATGGTAGCATATCTAAATTATATGAAAATGGTTTTTCGGCAATAACTTTCTTTATTTTTGAGATACATCAAAAGTAGTTTATATACCTATATATAGGTATTATATACCAACTTAAAGTTAATAAAATTTTCCGCAAGAAAGATATTATAAATTAGTTGCCTAGAGTTTATTGGTTTGAATTGCAAGTGCATACCTAACGTACCCACCGATAGGTGAGATGGTACTCTCGTGGTAACCAAATAATAAAGAACTCTTATGGATGGTTAGAAAAAAATATTCTAACATCTAAAATAAATGTGCTAGTGAGTAACACCGTTACCAACTAAATTTATTAGTTTGTGTTTGTGATAAATTCCTACAACCCTAATAGTTTAATTTTAAGTTGTTTATTGAAAGATTATTTAAAAACCCGAAAAATCTATATTTTATTATAATTTTTAGTTAAAAGTTAAAAGATTTAGTTAAAAGAAGCATCATTCAAATATTGATTTAATAATATGAACGCTTTTTACGAAAAAATGGCTGCAACAACTAAGTTTTGGTTTTTCCAAAATACTGCTCTTGGTTAAAATTTGGAATTACTTATCACAAAATCAAAAAAATTCATAGATCACCTAAAGAGTACTTTTAAGCTGAAAAATCTAGTTCGTTAAATTTATTTTATTAATTTTAACCTTAGAGAGTACAATACACGATACAAAAAAAATCATTAATTTCTTTAATTCCAACTTTCGTCTGACCTTTGTTTCGCTGAGCAACATGCTGGGTGGTAAATCTGCCAAATCCACCATGGCCAAACTTATAATTTAAATCTCAGAGAAAACCGAAATCAGAAATCAAATGAAAAGAAAGACGATCAAAAATAAGTTAACTAAAAAGCAAAATATAAATATTTTTATTCACAATAATTTAATACTTACTATTTGTTGTTCCGTTTAATGTAATTAAGAAATTATTGTTTATTATATAATTATTAATTGCTTTATAATTATGAAGTCGGTGCCAAGTAAAAGCAGTAGCAAGTACATGGGAATCCTATGTACTTATGCCCATACCTATAGTCGATACTTCGCGCGATCTCGGACTTGAATCAGACTTAAGTACGAAATCGACCAATCAGAATAAACAATTTTGTACTTAAAGTCGTGCTTAGGTTTTGCTATAACCAAGCATTGACTATAGCTATGGGCATTAGTTACTTTTACCTCTAATCCGACGATTTCTCTTATAGTTACTGGCGAATTATGTTTTACTTGGCACCGACTTCATAATATTATAAAGCAATTAATAATTATATATAATAAACAATAATTTCTTAATTACATTAAACGGAACAACAAATAGTAAGTATTAAATTATTGTGAATAAAAATATTTATTTTTTGCTTTTTAGTTAACTTATTTTTGAAGTCGGTTTTCTTTTTTATTACAAAATTTTTTATTTTACACTTTTAAGTCATTGCGTCGACCAGGAATTATACTGTTTTATATCCAATTTAGTTGTATAGGATATTAGACTTTATTTATAGGAATTATACTGTTCTATTTCCTATATAACTAAATAGGATATAAAACAGTATAATTCCTGGCCGACGATAGGTAGATCAAATAAGGATGCTTCTCTATTAAGGGAACAATGGCTAGTTGAAACGAAAGATGAAGACAGAAGCACTAGGTACCCATGTACCATATTCTGGGATTGTCATAAACCTAAAGTAGCCTCCACATTCACAGCCAATGGAGCGTATACGCACCGAATTACAAAAGAAATTTTTGTTTGTTTTAAAGTGTTACTTTTAAAATTACAAATCGAGCAAATATTGCTTTTAGGAGTTCCGTCGTGTGCCTTCGCAACTGGTCCAGTCCAGTCCAGCATGTCATTTACCATAGTTGGGTATTTCTCTTGTTATTCCTGGATTGTTATAAACTTAGCAATACCTCAATCACTATACATTCTTTATTAAATGCTGCTGTACTGTAATGATACACCTCCAGCTGTATCTTCAAAATTCAAGATCGCATACCAACGAAATTGGAACGGAACCATCTTGGAATTAATCTGAATCCAACGCAACCAGAATCATTAAAATCGGTTCATAATCAAAAAAAATTATGCGTGAACATTCAAAAAATTGAATGTATCTTCTGCTGTATCTTTGAAGTTCAAGGTGAAATACTAAAGAAATTAAAATGGGACCACCTTGGAACTATGCTGAATCCATCGCAACAAGAATCATTAAAATCGGTTCATAAACAAAAAAAAAATACATACAGACGAACACAGAACCTCCTCCTTTTTTGAAGTCGGTTAAAAAGAGGTTACTTTACATTAAGTAATGGAAAGGTTTTCAGAAGAATATCTTTATAAATTTCGGGAAGAATTTTGAGAAAGATCGGTGGAGGATGAATATCCTAATAGATTAACGGCAGCAACCATTTTATTATTTTAAAAACGAAGCTTGAGACACTGAGAAAAATTTAAACATTACTGAATAAAGAAACTGTTGGTCTTCTACCACCCAAGTACTTTTGTATTTTTACGGGAAAACAATAAAAACTGAGATGTTTAGCTTTTTGGTTCATAGTATAACGGCCAAACCCATTATATAATATACTCGTATATTTACACAAAATACAACACCAGAGAAGTGCAAACACGCATATAAACAGAATTTTTAATTAGTGCCTTACAAATTCGATATTCTACCTTATGGTAGCGCTTTGTTTAATGTAATCTTAAATGGCTTACAAGCTTACAGCAAATAATGTTAATTTGATTTTATTACAATTTGATTTTGATATTGCAAAATTATCAAAACATCATTAAAATGGTATATTATTTTATAAAATAAAATATTTTTACTGTAAATAATTTGAGGTTTGTTTTTCTCCACTGGAAAAGTTTATTAGAATATTTTGGTGTAGTGAATTTCGTATTAATTTTAGAGGTTTAAGTATATTGCTTTGCGAGCAAGACATATAGTCCGGTTTTTCTTAACCCATACGATGTTTTCTTTAACATTACTAACATATACAAAAAAACTCAAAGATCATAATTATTTTATAAAACTTAAATTTAAAATTAAATGGTTAAGTAGATGCTCACAGTATACATACTTATATGTAGCATACATACACGCAGAATCCGAAAGATATGTAAGTGATATATGCCTATATATATGTATACCTAATACCTATATAATATATGTATATTATATCGGTACTTATATTATAACTATCGCAGATGTTAATTATTCTTTCTCAATATTTTAAAAATGGACAATTTGCATAAAATTTATATAAATATAAATATAATAAATATGAATATCAATTACGAGCTAAAGGGTACTAATAAATCTTATTATATGGATTTCGCAATCCTATACAATTAAATATTGTAAAAAAATTATTAATGATTGAAAATGCTTACTGTTCATTAATCCGAAAAATATGCAAATTAAGTGAATTAGTTTGCGACACGTATGCATAGGTGTTTCCAATTTCGGATTCTCATCAGGCAAACCTGGAAAAAATTACTAACGCGCACAGTATTCAATTCAATATGATAGAAAAAAATATAAAAAATATAAAAATTCAAAATTATTTGACATTTCTTTAAAATAAAAACACAAATCTACCTAACTTGATTCCAAAATGAATACAAATAATGAAATTTTTTTGAAAATGTTTAACCGAGCAAATAAAAAAATAATTTGCATATTTTTCGGATTAATGAACAGTAAGCATTTTCAATCATTAATAATTTTTTTACAATATTTAATTGTATAGGATTGCGAAATCCATATAATAAGATTTATTAGTACCCTTTAGCTCGTAATTGATATTCATATTTATTGTATTTTCAAGAGCTAATAATTATAATTAATATAAATATAAATATATGAACTATCAATTGATAGCTCAATATATTTATAATCAGAATATTTGAGTGATTATTCAAAATTTTGTATTGTCAGCCCGTAAATAATTAATGAAATTGTTATAATTTATTTGAAAAATTCACTCGATTGAAATCAGATCATAACGACATGAGCCTAAGTAAATGATAAAAAAATGAAAAGTTGCCTATTTATACTAATCTCTTATCTATGAACTAACCAAATTTTAGTTACTAATTGTCATTTTAGTGACGTCAAAATCCTAAAACGTCACATTAGGCCCGCCATAGTTATTAATACGATTTCACGCGACAATTTAAATATACATTTAAATTAAAATATTCTTTTCCGGCTATATTTGTGAAACATACATACATTACATATGTTGTTATGTACAATAGTTATATGCTAAAAATTAAAAATCATGAAAATTGTCCATTATAATTTTACATAATGTAATGTTTTTAAAATTGGTCCTGACAATAAAAAATATTGCGGATAGATTGAATTACATTCATTTATATTCACATTACAAATAACACCAAATAATATATTGTTAAATGAGCTTTTGTTGTATTTTTGCATTAGGTAATTCAATATTCTTATTGCACAGTGAACTACAAAACACATCAAAAACAGACAGCCGCGAGTTGATTTCTGATCAAGCATGTAACTTGACAGGCGAATGCTGATTAGTTATTAGTATTAGTTAAGTGTTAATATTGATGACAGATATATGTAGATAACAAAATATAATAATAATTTTGTAAAAACATGGTTTCCATTCACTATAAAAATTTTTCTTAAGATCATGTCGCTCTCTTTTTAAATCTATTTAACTTATACCTAGAGAAGCAAGAAATTCCATAAATAAGATTTTACATGTTAATTTCCTATGTTCGGCTAGCCCATTCGGCACCCTGTATACTGACTATTTAACCCTTTCAGACCCGACTTTTTTTTGGCTAAAGAAAAACATTATCCTTTTTTAAATTTCGTATTACTGTACTCTAAAAGGTGTTTTTGGCGAGTTTCATAATTTTCTGATTTTTAAACACGAAAAGACAGGTAAGTAAGTAAACTATAGTGTAATTAATTTTTAAACCAAAAACGTATTATAACCGATTTTTTTTTTCATTAAGAAAAGACTGCTATAAACAATATATGTATAATAAGTAATATAAAATAAACATATAAGTTTGTCACCAACTTCAAAATAATTTAATAAACGTACATACTAGGTACACTATAGTGTACCTTGGGTCTGAAAGAGTTAATTGATAGATACCACCTATTTCAAAAAATTATTCAAGTTTGCAGGATCATATTTTAATACTTACGACCGATTTATAACCAGAAAAGCATCTTAACGACAATTTTATCGAGGGTTATCTAAATTATTGCCGTCTGAAAGATCGAAATCTTGCATATTTCTGGTGTTGCATGCAAATCACTGTTATCTATAGGTAAGTACCTAAAGAATTTGATAATGTTGAATTTTTAAAATAATTCAAAGTGACACCTAGCAAATGCTTAATTGGTTGTGTCACTTAATATTGCTTACAGTAGTTTTTCTTGCCATATTTTTTTCCACTAATGAAGCCCTCTTAACGGATACACATTAAAAGGTACTATAAAATGCTTTCAAGTCATTACGTGGATTAGCGAAACTGCCTGCTTAGTACAGTTCGTTTGAGGTAATGCTATTAGGGATCACAAATTCCTTCAACTTCTTTGAATTGATGTTTTGAAACGACTACCGCAATGGTGTTATCGTGGATCACTTACCTTTTTATAAATTTGTAATTAAATTCCTAATATAGATTTTGTAATGTTACCGATGGTTAACGCTACTTTCGTAATCATACAGTAAATGCAAAGAACGAAGTTACCTCTTCAGAATAAATTCACTTTTTATACCAGCATCCGTGCAACTTTTACAATAATCAAGTTACATAATACAATTTATGCAAATAGTACCATTGGGATCTTCATCGGAAGTTCAAATTTTAAAAGAAAGAATTGTAATACTAGGGCGAATAACATTACATTACATTTAATATTTTCTGGTATATTGAACTTTTATGAACCGAATGTAAGATTTGTATTATAATAGGTGAAATAATGTGATAAAAACATTTTGCATAATGGAATAATTTTTGCTTTGCTACAATTCTATGTCGCCTATTTATCATTCGAATGATTAATGGCAGCTATTCCATTATTCCGTCAAATTAAGTAATTTTTTGTTTGTGACAATTGAATGATCCATAGAAGAACAGGTTATGTCAAACTTTTATACAAATTGAATATTGTTGTCAAATTTAATAAGATCATAAATACATAAGTTTACAATGCAATATAATAAATTCGAGCAATGTTGGTTCATGTGAACTGCAGTTTTAAAATATAGCTACCTGTGGATAGCATTATTAGCCACTGCAGTGGCGGATTTAATATTTATGAAACAGGAAGCTTTTCATATTGAGAGGTCCCTAAACTATATTATAAATATAAGTACTTATTATATATATGTTACAGTCAAAGTACTATACTTTTTTTATACTGTCAATTGTAATTTTACACATTCAGTGAAAAGACTATAGCTAAAATAAGAGTAACTTCGATATTACTTTTATTAATCTACTATTATTTTTACATGAAAACTCGGAAAAAGCATTTTTTTGCTTAAATCCTTTACTTTTAGTATCAGAAAAAAGACTTTAAGTTTTCTACAACAGATTCAAACTGAAACAATGTCAAAACTTTTAAGAAAGGTTCCAAAAATTACAAAATTGTCAATTTGCGTTTTCTGTACATTTTACACCTAAAATAGGTTATACTAAAATTAAAGTGGATAAAATTTGTGGAAATGTAGAAAAAAGTATTGTTCTATTTTATCTATATTCCGAGCTATAGGCCTTCATAGAATCCCGATTTTTTTCGATTTTTACTTAAATAATGTTGTTTTCAGTTTTCGATGTAGAGTTTTTCTTCTGTTTATCTGACGCAAAAATAGTCTACCGATAAGTGAAATTAAATTTAATTATTTATAAATCTATGCACAGAACAACTTTGAATCCTATATTAGGGCCCTAATATATTTTAATCTTTTTTAACTTTTTATTACATTTTTGCAAATTGTTTTTATTCAGTGCATTTCGAGCTTAAGTTTAACATTATCAAAGAGTAGAAAACAAAATTTTTATCAAAAATTATTTTTAAATAAATTTTAATAAATTTTACTCTTAACCAAGTATTAACCAAAATAAATTAGTATTATAAAATAAATAAAATCCATAAAATTATATGCGAAACTTCCAGAGATATCGTCGAGTCGACTGATATTGAAACGCTCACGTTAAATTAATTATTATGATAAATTGTTAAAAATATACGTGTTTTTATTTAAAGTCAAAAGCAAGGTATTTCTATGTGCCGCTATCGCTAGTGCGATCTCGATTCCGGCTAATTGGATGCCGGTTAAATGGACTTTAATGTATATTATATTATGTATGTTATGAGAAAATTATATTAAAGGTAGTATAAGTGTGTTAAAAGTAGTCGAAGGACCTGTGACTAAATATAATATATAATACACATTTGCTGTATTTTCATAAAACTTTACTTTTCTATTCACAGCAAAAAATTATTTTAACTTTTTGATCACGCTTAGTTAACTTAATTTAATCAAATACAATTAGTATCGTTAACAGCACGAAAGCAGGCTGTATCACACACTTCTTGTAGTTTTAACTAACTGCTTGTTAAGACTGGTTTTTATTTATTTTTCTGTCATAACTATACTTTGCCAGCTACAGAAATACTACCTACACAACTTTATATTCTTTTGAAATAAATTATTAATTTCCTCATTTTTAAATCGGCAATATTACTTCCACATTGCTTTATGAAAGAGACTTCCATTTATTTAACCTTTTAACGCTCTCTGGTAAAGAGCATTACCAGTTCGAAGTCTTACTTTTTTCAGGTATAAAATTATTTTTAAACTCTGTTTGAAAATGCAATAGGGATGGTAGATGTTGTCTTTTACCACTTGTGATAAAGATATCAAATTTCAATCGTTTACCTAGAATCTGCAAGACCGATATTTCTTAGTGGTATAACAGGTATACCAGAGCGCTTTCACGCCATTATACATCTCATACTATTGTACTTTGTAAACGTGTTTAGTTTGAAATTCTGTTTTTTGTGAAAACTGAAATATATTTAAAGGTAAGTAAGTTAGTCTAATGAAATATGTCTAGTGTCCATTAAAAATTAAAATATTAAATATTAAAAAGAAATATATCTGATTTCAGAATTTTACGTAGCTTAGAGAAAATCTTATTTATGACTTTTATATTGGATTGTTTGGTAAACATACTTAGTATGTTTTCGGTTATTTTGTAATCTACTAATTATTAAAAGATCCCAATAAAAATCATGAAAAACAGTTGATGGATTAGATATTTTCAGAAGTTAACCTTAATTGTGTGAAATAAACACAAGTATTAAGTAAAACATTAGTTCGTGTATAATTAAAGTATTATCGTGACATTCAGCTCTGTAAATGAGATCATTCTACCAAAGTTACTTTGAGAATTCTTAAGATATTAAACCTCTTCTCTTAAATCTTAATAATGCTAAACTTGATTAATACGTGTAGAAGTAAATATACATTATATTATATAATTACTATATATAAACCATATGTACGTCATACAATAAAAGGTTATTCTTGTAAAACAAAAAATATTATAATAAACAGTAAATTATACATAGTTGACCTTCATTTTTTAATTTAAAATTGATGAATATATGGTCTATTTAACAATGTTATATTGTCCGACGAAATATACCTTATATATTCCATTAGTGTTAATCAAAAATTGAAAATATAAAAATAAAGTTTTTTGTGAACGCATTTTTAAAAGCAAAAACTGAGCTTAGTAAGAATTTTTGCAAAATAACTGAATACCACTTTGTAACACTAACCTGACATTTAAATAGATCGTTAATGCTTTAGAAAATTACTCTAGATTTCATGAAAGAAATTTATTTAATAATTTGCGAGTGGAGATTATATCTGAAATTTGAAAACGTTTCTTTATTTAATTCTTTTCTATTCCAGAAAGTATAATTAAAAGTATAATAAAAAGAGGATAATAATAAAACGGTCATGTTTGTGTTAACGTTTTTAAATATTAAAAACCTTGTTTAGGTGTAGACACAAGATATTAAATTTTTGATACATAGTTTGTCTGATAGAAAACATGTAGTAGATTTTTTGTAGCAACAAACAGACTAATCGTTTGCCAAAAAATAATGCTTTACCAAAATAATCTTAGCTAACTCTTTCATAATGTAAAATTTCAGGAATATTATCAAATAACTTTAATACCATAAACCTTTAAAGTATTTCCTGAAATGCTGCTTAAACGGTATATTATTACCATTTTTTTAAATCAACTGAGTATATCAAAGCAAGACGAACTTTGTCATTTAATATCTTCTATTTATGTTTATATCAAAGGTTCTATAATAGAATTTACATTATTTTCATTCACCTCCGAAAAACTGTTATCAAAGGTAATAAAACTTTTCAAAAAAAACAGCACGAACGTTGCGTTATTTTCGATATTATTTTTCTCAAATGGATATAAATAAGAAAAAAACACGTCTTATATTATATCGTAAAACAAAATTATGGAGAAAAGTAGACACAAACAGAAAATTCTATAGAAAATGCGAGAAGAATAGTAATTTTAAGTAAACTTTTTATAACACATCAAGTTCTCTCGTGATTGGTAGTCTTTGTTTTAAAATATAAATTGCGCTTTTACGCTTCAAGATCGATTGCTTTATGAGTTTCGCTAAAGTAATCTCAATTTTAGTTACTAGATTACCCAAATATAATTTCTGTATATTCAAATATTTGTTTGTATGAATGTATTTAAAGAGATGCTTATTTGATCGTTTGTTAAACTGAAAACTTGCTTCATAATTAATTTATCTTAATATTAGTGAAAGCACGTTTAATTGCTGTTAAAATGTAAATTGGAATGAACATAAACTAGAAAATTAGTAGCTATAATGAGTAATCAACTTAAAACTTTAGTCCGCAACTCAGCATTTATAAACATTTCATTAATATATTAAAATGAATATCAAGATACTCATCTTATATAAATAGATAGGTACATGATATAGGTATCATAGACAATTTGATGAATGTGATTCTTCAAATATACTTACATAATATATAATTTATTTCAATTAAGATTGTAACTCAATTAGCTATCATATATTTTTTAGGTTGGTAAATATATGAACCAATAAGAGCGTACTTACGATTAACCCTAGTTTTGCACGAAATCTTATAAATTGTTAGGTATTAATCAGAATTAAGCACTAGATTATTTAGCTTGTTTAATAAAATTTACATTTTAACCTGACATTAAAGTTTTCTCAGAAGTTTGTGTAATAATATATTGTAAAAATTTGTATTTTTAAATTTGCGTCAGTACGTTTTATCAACGGTTTTATTATATTTACACTTTGCGAATTATTATTTTGCTTTTCAAAGTTTCTACATATAACACTTTTAATCATACAACTTAAACATGTTCTGAATAATTTCTATGATATCTGGCGCTTTTTTATATAGTGCATACCCAGTACCTATAAGAAGTAACGGCATAAATTTTAAACTTGAGAGAGGATCACTTCAAATTTTAAAATGATAGCGCAGTTTACTCATAAATCTTTCAAGATACATACCTGTGAATTATGTTTCTTCTTTAAATTCTATAAATCCATTTTCGTTGATCTTAATTTTAAACTATTATTGTTAAATTATTTTCGGAATATACAATTTTTTTCATACCATAAAATATCTCAATAACAAATAAAAGTAAATTGTGTATTATTACAATGTGATATTCTAGTAACATATAATTTATTATCAGTTGATGCTGTAAACTATAGACATCTCCGATCAAGTTGATATTATACTTTAATTACGACTAATTATCTTGACGGCTCTTTTTAATCCCATGACAAAACAAAAACGTTGATTTGTTATTTCATAGTAAACAACGTGTTAATTAACACCTCAGATTTAACGAGAATATATTTTTAACTTAATATAATGAATGTTATCATAAAATCAAAGTAATTTTTAATCATTATATGTAATAATATATATAATTATAATGTTGTTAATAAATTATACTATATTAAAAATTTATATCTGATTTTCCTCGTTTTATCAAAATTTGTAATTATAGAGCTCAGTTTACTGCAAATATATATTTTTTTAATATTATTTCAGTATTTACTGACAAATTTAAATGTTGTGATTTTGCGTAAACATACATTATTAGCTAAATAATGAGTACCTATGTCAATGTTATAAGTTTAAACAACTACTATTTTATAATCGAATTCAATCAAGCCTTAAAATTTAATAAAAGAATTAAAATAAATCTGTTAATTACCAGCTTGTCAGTTAAGCCGTTAGAAAAATTAAAAGCACTTTTTAAATTTTTGTTTATTTTCCAAATTACACGATAGAAATAGCATTACAGAAACAAAACCGATTTACTTAACTGAACAAGACTGGTTACAAATTACAAGTAACATCTTTATAGGTATTGAAATAATAAAATATTAACTTTGCATTTCTCACAGTTTCAGATTTTTATATATTTTATTTTTGTATTT
Organism: Cantharis nigra; assembly: GCA_958510845.1. Classification (NCBI taxonomy): domain Eukaryota; kingdom Metazoa; phylum Arthropoda; class Insecta; order Coleoptera; family Cantharidae; genus Cantharis; species Cantharis nigra. Next base: position 36,867,383 of record OY294028.1, on the reverse strand, counting down.
TATTATTTTTTATAATTATTGTTGTTTCACATAAAAATATGACATTTCTTTTTCAAAAACTCATTTTCATCTATGTATTTGACTTAAAGTGCATTTGTATCCATTTTATTAACTAATTTACGTCAAATACATTCCATTCAATCGAAATTTTAAAAAGAAATGCCATTTTTTAAATTACGTAGCGTTGATTGGATTAAAACGACGCATAATTCCGAAAAATTTTTATTATTGTGTTACTAGTTTCGCAAGCAATATGCTTGCATTTTCGAACATTCATAGAAGTGATAAGTGACACCTGATAACGATAGTTATCAACAACGTACATATAAATATAACAAAATAATTGCAATAAAATAAGAATACAAATGAGAATCTTAAAATTAAAATTTACAAGTAAGAATGGTTAATGGTAAACTCAACAGGTCAGGGGAAAAAATTATCAACTGACACAAGAAACATTCACCAACATCGAAGAAACCCCTTACTGCTTATCATATCACCTTGGCAGGCCCACCATCAAGGTCAAGTAACATCGTCGAGGCGTTACCTGAGTCCGAGTTCATCAGGTGCTTGTACTTGTTTTTCTTGATTTCCATAGCTTCGTGTATATCGAGGTGAAACCTATTATTAATTTCTCGGACAAGTGCCATGTTATCCACGGTAGTATGATGTCCATGGTCGATAAGGTGTTCTGCAACGCTCGACTTTTGAGCGCTGTTGTTCTTGAACGCCCTGATGTGTTCACTAAACCTGGTTTTCAGGAAAAACAAGTACAAGCACTTGATGAACTCGGACTCAGGTAACGCCTCGACTTACTTGACCTTCTGGATGGTGGGCCTGCCGAGGTGATATGATAAGCGGTAAGGGGTTTCTTCGACGTAGGTGAATGTTTCTGGTGTCAGTTGATAATTTTTCCTCCTGACCTGTTGAGTTTACCATTAACCATTCTTACTTTTAAATTTTAATTTTAAGATTCTCATTTGTATTCTTATTGTATTACAATTATTTTGTTATATTTACAGTTAGTCTCATAAGTAGTGGGGCACTCCTATGTTAACAATGTTAATTTTACTTTTTAAAGACCATTTTTTGACACATAACAATCGATTTTACAGCAACATTTTTTAGACACTTTTTGTAGAAAATTTCATTGCCAACAATTTTGTTTCTATACATTTTTCTATTTTGTCACCTCGTTTCTGACTGACAGCGACTTAAACAAGACTCTGTAAAACACGAAAAATATTTTCATCTATATTTCGGAAACAGTGCAACGAAATAAGAAAATGAATAAGTAATTTTTTCTTCTAAACTGCATTCTCTATATTTTTGTTCATATACATTTTTCTATTTTTTTGCACCATTTCCGAGATATAGATGAAAATATTTTTTATGTTTTACAGAGTCTTGTTCAAGTCGCTGTCAGTTAGAAACGAGGTGACAAAATAGAAAAATGTATAGAAGTAAAACTGTTGGCAATAATATTTTCAACAAAACATGTCTAAAAAGTTTTGCTGTAAAATCGATTGTTATGCGTCAGAAATGGTCTTGAAAAGTTAAAATTAACATTGTTATCATAGGAGTGCCCCACTACTTATGAGACTAACTGTATATGTACGTTGTTGACAACTGTCGTTATCAGGTGTCACTTGTCACTTCTATGTATTCAGTGGCAAATATATTTAGCGTTTGAAAATGAAAGCATTGCTTGCGAAACTAGTAACGCAATAATAAAAATTTTCCAGAATTAAAATTGGTGTTTTGAGAACTAGTTACCTTTCCTCATTATCCATCCCGGAGGCTGCTCTAATTTACTTTTTTTTTTATGTATTACTATCATTTAAATATTATATTCCATTAGGAAACCTGTATAAAACTTAAATGAAACAAATAACAAATTGTATAATCACCCCAATTTTCTAAGTAAAGTTGTTATAAATAGCAACCAAATTTAGTTGTTATGGCAGAAAATCCGATGTTATTTTCTGACATAACAACTAAATTCGGTTGTTATAAATAATGACTTTTTTTAGAAAATTGCACCGATTATGTGTTCTTTCTTTAGAGATGTGGAAGTAAATTATTATAAAAAGAATATTTTGTTGTATACAACAGTGGTAATAAAGTGGTTACTTCTTTTAATAAAGAAAAGAACAATATTTGGTTTGTCAACCTTTATTTCCTATTAAGAACTGAATGGACAATTTGCATGATATTTAATTTTAGCATATTAATATTCTACATAACAAACATATGTAATGTATCTTAATTTTTTTAAATTTGGTTCACAAATAAAGCCAGAAAAAAATATTGAAATTTAAATGTATATTTGTCGCGCGAAATCGTATTAATAAATATGGCTGACTTAATTTGAAATTTGAAGATTTTGACGTCATCAAATTGGCGATTAGTAACTAAAATTTGGTTAGTTCATAACTTCATTACCGGTTGGTACTTACTTGGTAGATACTTTAGTGGAAATTATACTGGTGTATTGGCACCAATTGTAGAGGCTCATGTCGTCACATCTTGATTTCAATCACGTGATTTTTTAAAATAAATTATAACATTTCATTAATTTTTTGAGGGCTGGCAATAAAGAATTTTGATAAATCACTCAAATATTCTGATTATAGGTATATTGAACTATCAATAAATGCCATTTTGAGGTGAATTTGAATTTTATGAAAATTGTCCATTAGGTTTAAATACCAAAATGCTCATTCACGTGTTAGATTCAAATTAAAATTAGCTGCACGGGTAGTAGTTCAATGCCCACTTTGTACTGAAGCTCTAGGCTTATTGTATCCCGTTTTCCATGAAGATGTTAAGGAATGTTATTTTCGATCCACAGTTTGATGTTCACCAGAAGGCTGAGCTAAGAAATTCTGCCGAGTCCGGGATTTGAACCCAGAATTTCCGCTCATAACTCAACTAGCGATCACATCAAGCCACCACTGTGGTGTGGGTGTTGGATACTTAAGGATGTATAGGAGATACAATCGAAAACAAAAGTAGGATTAATTTGAATATCACGAATATTGGTCTTATGTGTGTAGTAAAATACTTTTTAAATTTCATAAACGATAAACAAAGTTATAAAAATGCAAGAAGAAAGGTTTTTTTCGTTTAAATCGGTTCGTTTTCTGAAATTACAAATATTAAATTTGACATAACAAAATTTTTATTAGTGACTATCCCTTGCAATCCAACCTACTATCAAAATAAAAAAGGTAATAATTTTTATGAGTAAAAATTGATATTTGTTGTTAAAACTAATAAAAACCGAGATATACATAATATTTTTAATACCAACAAGTTTCAAATATGTTTAGGGTTTTTTTAACGTCGAAATCTATTTTATTTTTAGCGAATTGAACGTGACAACACTAGATCGGTTGTTCAATTACTAATTAATTTTTCGAGAACGGGGTAGTAAACCGTGATGAACTTTTGCTAAAACCTTCTTCTATTTACAAGCTATAACTACAGAAAATTTGAAAAAATTCTTATATTTTGAACATATATTTTAAGCTAATATATATTCAATAAAATGTTTTTTATAAAATGATTTTTACATTATATAAATTTTTAGGATTTCTTAAGATTTAGCTTTAGATTTTTATTTAGAAAAGTATTTTACTGTTTAACACCTTGTGATTTTCCCTAAAAGCAGACTCTTAAGCAAAACCGTAGATGTGATTTTCTTGAATTTTAACAAAAAGTCAACATCAAATTAAAACTGCAAGAACTATTGAACGGTGAAGTGAATCGATTTGAAATTTTTTTTATTACATCGCAAAGTCAATGATGACATGTGTACCAATTTTCATCGATATCTTATATTTTTGAGTTTTATTTTTAAAGTTAACCATAACTTCAAATGGTGTAGTGAATTTCGTTAATTTGCTCAAACCGAATTGTACTTAAGTTGAAAATGTTTCACTCCACAACTCAACTAGCAATTTTAGCAAAAAAAAGTTGCATGGTTTGAATTTAAAAAACTTTTAACAAACAATATCGTTTATTTTTTAAAACAATGTCGTTTAGATTATTAAAAAAAAGAAATATTATAAAATAAGCAAGAAAGTATTGTTAAAATTTATTACAAGTTGTATTGGTGTTTAAAAAGCATAAATACAAAATTTAAATTGCTGTCTTTTGTGAGTTTTCTACATCTCCTAAATTGCAGTACGCAATAGCTGCAATTCTTGTAAAGCCTTTAAATCGTGCGGTTTGTTAAACAACTTTATTTGTGAAATTTCACATATTGTCACCTATAAAGATTTTACACCACTAACATTTTCTTTCCCATATAAATTACCACTGGGCTTGCAGTTATGCCGCCGCAAAGAAAATACAATTATAGTATTACTATAAATAGTTACTTACATATTTATTTATAATGTATAAATATACGGTTGTTTATTTCTCTGAAGAAATTTTAAAATGATTATAATATTAAATGTTTAGATAAAATTTAATACAAGTACTATTTGAATTTCAGAAGTATTTGAGTTTTGTTATATTCAATTGACTCAGATAATAGAAATAGTTTATTCGTGGTATGATTAATTTGTATATTTTAATTTATTCTATTATAAAATACTTCTCACCCTACACCTTATAGGTAATAAGGGTTATGATTATATATATATATATAAAATACTTCTACAGAAAAATTCTTAAAATTCTTACTTTTCGATATTGATTGATTTTGTAAGAAAATTTAGAGAGTTAATTATAACTTAAGGGATTCAAATTAAAAGATTTAGTATGTGAACAAATAATATTAAGTAAATACTTCGTTTAAAAATAATTTACGTATGCACCTTCATATAAAATCCATATTTTTTTATGAAAACACACCATTCGTTTTAATACCTAAAAAGAAGGTTATTATTTTAAAATTAAGTGATTATGTACTTGTTCAAGCAAATTTTTAAAGCATTTGCTGTAAAAACAGCAAACTTTGTAATTAATCAATGAGAATTAACTTTTTAATTAATTTACAAGACACTTTTAGCGACCATAAATTTATAACGCAAAATCTAGTGCAATAAATTATTTTTTATTTTTTGCTGCAATCGCAGCCGTAATTAAGTATTGTGATGACATAAAATTTATTGTTAACATTTTGAAAAAATATACGTAAATGTTAAACATGGTACGAATTTCTATAATATCAAATAATTTTTTTTAATTGCACATTTTTAATAGAAATAGTGCCTGTCTAAAAGACGGATATCGAATTTGAACCCATAACTACACTTATTCCAAAAATAATTAGTGTTTTCCGCTTTCCACTATGGCACTTTGTTGCGCTATAAACAATAGAACAGTATACTATTATGTACATATTAGGGTGACGTAGAAGTGCTTGAAATATAGACTACTTGTACTTGAAGAACTTCAAATTTTATATGTACTACTTATGTATAAACTTATATATTGTCGTGTTTCAATATAAATTGAAATTTTAAAAATTTTGAATTTTTTTTGTTAAATTTGTTCATTTTTATAATTTTATTTAATTTTGTAAATATTAATTTGAATTTAGTAATATTGCGTGAAATATTTTAAGTTGGCGACAATTTTTGGAAGAGAAGGGGCTTTTTGCCGAGGTTGATATCGAGAGCGGACGTGTTCCGCCGCGCTCTCGTGGTTTTTGAGCGTTTTGGCCAGTTTTTGGCATAATAATTGTATAAAATTATACGATGGAATTGATTTATTTAAGTAAATAGATAATTGAATTATTTATGGTGAGAATTTTATTATTTTGTTTCGACGATTTTTCAAAGCTGATGAAGGTTTGGTTGTTGATTGAGTGGATTGGATATTGGTTGATTAATTTGGATGTTGGAGATTGGAATTGTTATAAATTTGGTAAATAATTAAATTTAAATTTGGATTCGTTTGAAGATTCGTTCAAGGGAACGCGTGTTGAAGAGATAGTGTGACCTGGCAAGTTATCGCCACATAAAATAATTTAGAAATTATCTGAGCTAGCCGGTGCAAAATCAAAGTGTAGGAGAGGTTTTGTGGAAAATTAATTTTTTCATAAAATACCATTACATTAATCTGGCATCCCGAACGTGAGGCTCGAACAATTAGACCACATGAGACCCTGAGATTAAAATTTGCATTAATATTTAATCATTTGAAACAAGTGCAGCCATTTTAAAATTGTCAGATAGAAAAATGTGCTGAGCAAAATCGTGACACTGATAAAACTTCAAAATCAAAATAAACCAACAATTGTTTTTCTATTTGATATTGGAATTTGCAGGCAATACATTTCTGAGAGTAACAAAAAGGTTTTTGACTTTCACATTGATTTTTTAAATTGTTAACAAATTTCATAATGTCACTATCAAAAGTAGAAAGTTTTGAGAAAAGTCCAGGTTTTGATCCAGACGCGAACAGCACTAAAATACACACAGAATCACAAAAAGAAGAAACAAATGAATTAAAAGAGATGATCAAAGAATTGATAAAAAAATTCGACAACCTGAATAAAAAAATGGAGCCAACGAGAGAAATCTGCGTAAAATCACATTCAGAATCCACTGATAAAATTAACGAACTTGAAATAAAAGTGCACAGTATTGATAATGAAACTATTAGAAAAAATAAAATTGAAAATATGGTTTCTAAAGACGAAAATTTAATTTTTGAAGAAGTAAATTTTGATGTTAGTTTGGAAAATAATGATTTGGTAATTGGAAATGAAATGGAAAATTTAAGTAATTTGGTTATATTGGAAAATAAAAATTTGGAAAACCAGGAAATAATTATGGATAGTTTGAGCAATAAAGATATACTTGAATTGGAAAATTTGGACTTCAAAAATAAAATTGAAAATATGGTTTCTAAAGACGAAAATTTAAATTTTGTAGAAGAAAATTTTGAGGTTGTTTTGGAAAATAAAAATTTGGATTTAAATAACAAAAATTTGGATTCTGAAGAAAAAAATGAAAATTTTGAAAATTTGAATAATAAAAAATTAATTAATTTGGATGAGAAAAATTTGGATTTCAAAAATGAAAATTTGAACATTAGAAATAAAATTTTGGATTATAAAATTAAAATTTTGGAAATGGATTATAAAAACAAAAATTTGAGTTACGGAAAAGGAAATAGAAGTGATACAGAAAATGAATATGAATTGGAGCTGAAAAGATTGGAGGAGACAAGGATGACAATTTCTAAATTCAAGGATGAACAGACAGTACTAATTCAAACAAAGATCTGGAGGAGGAAGTGGAAATTTAAAAGTTTTATTATAGTCGTGGTTTATGGAAGTAAGCATCCATTTTCGCCAAGGATTGTGCTGTGGAAGTCCATTAGATGGAAGAAAATGAAGAGACGGTTTGAAACACAACATGAAGAAGATTTTTTTTAACCACCGTTCTTTCGACGCTAAGCAAAGAAAAATCGGAGGAGAAAAGATGTCGTGTTTCAAACGTTAAATTTTGAATTTTTTTTGTTAAATTTGTTCATTTTTATAATTTTATTTAATTTTGTAAATATTAATTTGAATTTAGTAATATTGCGTGAAATATTTTAAGTTGGCGACAATTTTTGGAAGAGAAGGGGCTTTTTGCCGAGGTTGATATCGAGAGCGGACGTGTTCCGCCGCGCTCTCGTGGTTTTTGAGCGTTTTGGCCAGTTTTTGGCATAATAATTGTATAAAATTATACGATGGAATTGATTTATTTAAGTAAATAGATAATTGAATTATTTATGGTGAGAATTTTATTATTTTGTTTCGACGATTTTTCAAAGCTGATGAAGGTTTGGTTGTTGATTGAGTGGATTGGATATTGGTTGATTAATTTGGATGTTGGAGATTGGAATTGTTATAAATTTGGTAAATAATTAAATTTAAATTTGGATTCGTTTGAAGATTCGTTCAAGGGAACGCGTGTTGAAGAGATAGTGTGACCTGGCAAGTTATCGCCACATAAAATAATTTAGAAATTATCTGAGCTAGCCGGTGCAAAATCAAAGTGTAGGAGAGGTTTTGTGGAAAATTAATTTTTTCATAAAATACCACTACAATATATAGTTATTCAGCAATAATTTTGGTTGACTCATTATGAAGCAAATACTACATAGTGTACATATTTCAGGTCCTTCTATAGTCTATACATCATTATCATTACTAATAGGCTCCATTGCACATTAAATTCACTGCAAGTTACATTCAAAATCTTGTTTGCAATAGTATTGTAAAGATACAAAGAAAATTATCACAGAAACATTTTTAATATAATAACATCGCCAACTCGAAGCTCATATGTATGTAGGTACATATTATGCCGAAAGCATGTAAAACTGAGTTTTTAAATCAGAGAAAAAATTGAGTTACAATTTTGTATACATTTTGAAAACAACCTTGACATGAATATACAACTTTTTTAAACATTAAAATTGCCACGATTTATTAATTTAAACTAATCATTTTAAAATGAATACTATATAATACTTTTTTATAAGTCGCTATTATAACTTTTTACTTCTAACTCTCGTAACATAATTGATTTTAACTGATCGATTTTTGTACATCATGGAATGTTGACAAAAACAATTATTTTAGATCCCTGGATTTCTTTTTTCAATCAACAAAGTCTTTTAAAATTGTTTGAAGGTTCCTTCCAAGTCAAAATACAGTTCATTGGTTCCAAACTGCTACTGATTCAAGCTATTATACCTTTTGAGATTTCATGCTTGTGTTTTTAAAAATTATAAAAATAAAGGATTATTATAACTTTCTATGTTCACATAATATTATGCCAAAATTTGTGGTTGCAACTTGAAAATTGTTTTAAGAACTTTCAACACAAACTTACCTATAGGTTCCTTTTGTATTTTACAATTTTTTAAATTTAAAGTTTAATACTTAACAAAGTTAACCTACTACTGTTTCAAAGTATAAAATTTTCAAAAATAACTTCGCTACATTGTTGAAACAATTTACTCTTTTTATACATTCAAACAGTAATTTTACAAAATCGTTAAAGATTACAGTTTTATTCAAGTAAACCGTAAATACAATTTATAAGTACATATATAGGTAATAGATTTTTAAAAGCACAAAATAAAAATTTCCTGCAAAGTTTCACTTAACATTTTAGGCAAGTTTGCTTAGCTCTTACGAACTCTTACTTTTAATCAATAAACTACAAATAGAAAATAAAGTATATCTAACTATATTTATATATTTTAATATGTTTTCATAATTTATGTTTAGATATGGCTATCTAAATACATTTACCAAAAATAGTTTACGTACGTTGCCAAAAATCTAAGCATTAAAAAATGCAGTATTGTTCGAAATTTAAAATCAACAACATCAATATCACTTTTAACAAACACTTAACGTGTACGTATGTAGTATGTACATACAAACATTTATTACTTTGTAAGTATTATCTTACTCGAAACAATTATGTAGAAATATAAATTCCAATTTAATACAAGGAATTTAATTTTAAGGAATATGTATCATAAAGTAAATCAAATTTATTTTGTACAAATATATAGTAACGCCAAAAAAATTTACTTGAAATTACAGTTGAATCTTTTTCAAGCACACTTTTGGACCATTTCCACCTTTTCTTGTCGTCTGTATTCATTTTCTTTTTAGAAAATTTACATAATTTTTGATACCAAATTCAAGTAGTTGTGACATAGGTCTCTATTTTCAGATTTGCAGTTCAAACAAAACACTTTCTTTGCAAAATAAATCCTTTTATATAAAACGGTATTGAATAAATTTTCAATAAGGTAAATATAAGCTTTTTTTATATTAATGCTTTAATGTGAAACTTCTCTAATTAATCTTTTCTACTCACTAAATGAAATAAATTATTATGTGGATGTTTTTAGTGCTATAAGCCATATTTAAACGTGAGATATTGACACTGTATCATTCCTTTAAAATGCAATTTTAGCGTTATTGTTAATTTATTGGTAATAGTATGATGTGTGGTTAGCACGGGTGACGAAAAACTGTCCCAATCCCTCAAACAGGTAAAAAAAATGAAGTGGTAAATTTTTGCCTCCTAACAAAAAGGCTGCCACTAATCTGGGTGGTAAACTGCCTCAAGTAAATTGCCCTTAAAAGTACCTGATACCTCCGAACTTAGTAAAATCAATCGAGAGTAATTATTATGTAACCTAATTGAAAATCTAATCCTGAAAGAGGTAAAATTAATTTAAAATATTTATTATAATATTATCTCATATAAAAAACAAAGATGCAACCTAAATGAAAATCTAACTCTAACACGTTTCTTAAAATTAAGGGTGACTGTAAAAGGAAATTGATTTAGCAGATCTCAAAAAATCTCACATTTAGTGAGATGTTGGCTTAAAGGCTTGAAGGCGGTATTTATATATATATATATATATATATATATATATAAATATTTATAAATATGCTTTAACTAATGTGTCAGGTCTTTGCAAGGGTTGTTTAATCCTTAAGATAATATTGTCGAATTGTTAGCCATGTAACAAAATTAAAAATCCATAATTAACCATGCGTAATTTTTCAATACTGTGTAGGTAGCTGTGAGGCATAAATACCAAAACCTTTCCCTAACATTTGCTAAGAAGAATATGTGCCCAAAGATGGGAGAACAATATGGATGACATAAGCTAAAGAAGTGTCAAACTGTTTCAATTTTGAATCTCCATTCCCTATCCCAGTTTGGTTCGATTTGTAGGTGCTGTAGAGAACTTGTTGATTTCTGTATATCGGCTCTGCGGGAATTTGTGAGAAAAGCTTCTATATGGCTTATGCGGTAGTAAAGAAAAATGAGTGGAAATCTTTGACGAGAAATATATGAAATGTAATAGTTTTGCAAGAAAAACTTCGCGTTTAACGTTGAATCAAAAATTAGTTCTAGGTAATATGTTGGAAAAATAAGGATTATTAGTTAAAGATCAGGATTGGACAAGGAGCTTAACCTTGATCACATTGATATTGTACATGTAAGATATTTTACCTATAAAATTTGTTATGGTATAACAATATCTAGTAATTTGTTAATCTAAATAAAATTCTAAATTAGGTGAACTTTGAAAGCATAGTTTTGATATGGGATTATATTTTGAGAAAATATCTCAGAATGCAAAAGAATTTTTGTTATTTAAAATCAAGCGATATGGATTGTATTTGGTATAAAATGCAAAAATTCCTATACAGGTATTTTTAAACATAACTACGCCGACGTATTAATTTTTGCTGCTTTATATTTGTACCAGTGCTTGAAGTTGTTTAAAAACAGAGAAAATTTCATTAAGGGTGAGAGAAATTCTGGTTAAAATGTAAGAACTTGAGACATTTATTATCCAATCCTCAGCCTGAAGGAAAAAAGCACATTTAATATCTTTTATGCGTGTTAAAATTTTTAACCGTTTCTAATACGTCATATAGTTACTATCTATTAATATCTTTTAAAGAACGATAAGTTGCTTATTACTGATCACTTCAAAATATATCCTTTATATGCATACGCAAATGTACACTTAGATATATGCAGTTCATTTGTCATGTTATATTATATTAATAATATGTCGGGTATGATATCACCGTTCACCTGCAAGTAAGTTTGTATAAAGCCATCTATAGCTTGGTTGACAGCTTAAGTTGACAACCAAGTTGAACGTTTCACTACACAATTTTCAACTTGGTTGACAACCTAGTCGTCAACATCACTTTTTACTATCTCGCGTTGTTTACGATTGTATAGTATACGTTACTTTAATTTAACATGTAGGCAACATACCCACACACATGTCAACTCGGTTGCCAATATCAGGCTCTACCCACAAAAACTCCAATGCATTTGATTTTCTTCAACCTGGGCATTAACTTGTCCTTTCAACCTTCAACTAGCCTACACACGGTCAACTTGGTTGTCAACATTGCAAGTTGACAACTTAAGTTGTCAACCAAGTTAAACGTCTATAGATGGCTTGTTGTTGTATCAAGTTTTTTTTGTTAAACATGATTGATTAGGTACCTTTAATTCTACAAATATTTTACTTTAATGTTTTCTTGTAATATTTTTAATTTAAATATAATATACTTGTTCAATTCTTTAGAAACAGATGAAATAGTATATTATAAACTCAAGCTTAATTGCTTAAGTATTAATCGCTTGTGTGGTCTCTAATGTGACGTTTTGCAATTTCTAAAGTTCTGGTTTCATAATATCCTATTAATGCTTTTCCTCTTGAGTAGACAAAAATTAACGATAAGATTTCCTTTGATAAGGCAATTAAATTTTGTTATTTAATTTAAAATTTAATGTAAGTTGGAATTATTCTTGATAGTGAATATAGCTGTATACACTATACAGTACATATTGAACATTTTTTATTTTTTTATATTTGGTATTTTGTAACACTGTTTCATTTGTTTTCTTTATACATATTGCCATAACAATGTAGAATTTTTGAAATAAAGCTTGATATTATTATTATTATTATTAGTCAGACGTTTGAATGCTCAAGAGCAAAAGCAGTTTCCACAAATTTTAAAAAAGCAAGTAACGAAGACATCTTTAATTTTGGAACCATCGCAGTGTAGGTATAACCAAATTAACAAAATTGATATTGAAAATTTTCAACACGCAGGTTACCAGAAAAATAAGGAATTATCAACAAAACATTTCAACACTCGAGCAGATCACCAGGGAATAGTCCAAATACAAAAAAGGCAAGGTTTAAAATATAAACTTTATCAAAAATGTAACTGACACATTAATTTTATATTTTCATTTATTATCAATTTGTTGAATATTTTCATCTCGTTGTGTAGTCTTAGGGTTCTTTTTTTAGCTTAAGAACACGCATTTACACTATACACGATATTTAACAGACTTTATGAAATAAAAAGCAGTTTGTAAATTAAGTCATATAAAAAAAATTTAATTTTTCATCTTTGATTTCAAAAAAGAAGTAAAAATATTTAATATCGGGTATCAAAATTAAAAAATATGACAAAGTAGGTACCTACCGATAGAAATCTTTCATTTCAGTTTAGTTTTTATTTGAAAAATAAATATGTAACAATTGGCTTGGTTCTTAAAACTGAAATTGTCTAATAAATTCTAATACACAAGCTGTACGTATAAAAGTGATTAGCTGTTATAATATGTCAGCTTACGCCGCAGTAATTTTTTTTAAGATGATCTTTTATGATCAGTAAACTTTTGGCTAACCGAAAAACGTCGTTGTTGCAATCTCATTGAACACTCCCCTTTCTAGGTGGTCTACGTTAATGTTTATTTTATGACAACGATTTCCACCGTAGGATTTTATTTTCCCAATTCCATAGTAAAATCTTGCTACGTTACATTTACATATCTTAAACGAAACCATTCACATTATTTTCCATTTAACATTTCTGTCAATTTTACAGTTAAATATAACTTACTATTATTAACGACGTGGTGATAGTAACTTACCTACTGAAACTTCATAATTCAAAATTTATTTCTATTAGGTGCTTTATCCGAAAAGTGCTGTTAAAACGGTTTCTCTTTCTAAACTAAATTTATGTATTATAAATGAAGCAGAAATAATAATACCTCTGCAAACAGAGTATTTCTGTAAAGTAAAGCTAGCTTTGGCCAAATATAATTAAATTTGCGAGTAGGTTAAACGCTGTGCTGAGACAGCAACTTGGTGTTAGGGTTGTACTAGGTTATCTTTTGCGTACAATTTCACAAAATTTACAGTTATAACTCTGGTCTTAATTAAGTAGTAAGAAATAATGTTGAACCAGTTTCGTTTAGATTCTGTTTTGAAATCCGAACAAATCAATACCACTTCAAAATAAAATTAATTATAATTTTACAATTTTAGTCATTTCGATTTGATTTAATTTGATTTAACATCACATATTTTGCTGTTAATATTTCAAAATATTTCGAATACTGACAAAATTTTATTATTATCAGGTATTTTTAATAATTATAAAATCACTTTGAAAGTCGAGAAATCAAAGTTGGAATAAATTGCTCTACGTGATCCAACCACTAATCTAAAAATTTGATAGCGCTCTCTTTAATCTTTTGGCCGTATAGTTATATAAATTGCTTGTTTTATTAGAAAATCTACTCTTATTTTTATTTAGTTATTTTTACAGTTTAAAATTATTTTGTCGGAAAAAGTGAATATTATAATTTTCTATATTGAAATTACTATAGTATTACGTTAACTTTTCATTTAAAATAAAATAGCCGAAAATAATTTTTAGGTTAGATATATTAGTATAGAAAATTCATTAGTACTAAATAAATATATTTACAATGTTACAAAATAATTTATTTAATTTTTGATTTATCTATTAAACTGCTTCAGTGATAAAAAAACAAAAGCGTTTTGATTTGGTATACATTTGAAATATATTTGTACGGCTAAAACCTCACAAATAAAGTAATCTCATCGATAACTAATTATGACATGTCGTTCTGCTACGAATTTTTAGACAAACGCAACTATTTTTAATTTCTTAATTTCATTTTGCTCATCGGAAGAAGTGCTCAGGGCTACATAAATTTTTTTTAATTAATTCCAAATTTTTAAGCTAGTTTATAGCGTGATGTTATAAAACTTAGGTATTAAAGGTATATTGCGTGATATTACAAAATAATATATAGATCAGAATCTCGATTAACATTTAACTACTTTTAATTATTATAGTAATATTTAAATTGATATTCAGTCAACCGTTATACAAAATTTTGCTTTTCTTAAATTGAATTTCGAAGTGTTTATAAACACGTATAATATTATAGGTATGTACATATTATATTACTCTTAAAAATAATATTAGTTCTTGCTAGGCCATTTGAAAATCTAAAATGTTGTTCCAACGTTATTCAAAATAATCATGCTGTAATTTTGGCAAAATTTGAAATTTTTAAGAATTTTCAAGTTAGAATGTGGAAGAGAAGAAACATCAAGATTTTTTTTCTATAGAAGTAACGTAGAAATTTCACTGAAATATTATGCTAAAAGATAAGAAAATCGGTATATATATGTTAAGAAACTAAGAGCTATGTAATCAAAACTTTCAATATAATATTATTATTAGTACTCTATTTTTATCAAATATGTATTATGTATACTATGTATTACAAGCAAATAATAAAATAATGTAAAATCTGAGCATAAATTGATAGTTTCTTCAAATGTGAATTTGAATATTTTTTTCTAATATATAATAATAATAATATACATTAAAATGAGTATCTTAGAGTTAAAGGTCAATTAATTCATGTTAAATATTTCTTCCTTCTATTGGCTTGAGGTACTACATTATATTCTAGAATAAATGAAATGCTACATACATATATGATAAAACATTAAGATTTAAAAAGTCACAAATATTAGAATCTGATGAGATAATGTTGTCTAGGTAATATGGCATCTTGGGAGCCATATTAAATAATATATGAAACACTAGCTGTTTTTTAAATATAACTTCAAAACCATAAAACTGTTTCTAAGTAGTAGAAATCCATCAATTAATTAGAGTCAAAAAGCAGCTCCGGTATAATCATTATGACCCCCACATTTTACAACTTAGGCATTTAATCTATAAGGGGACCATATTAATGAAAACCTTCATGTATGCACAACAAACCAATCTTATATTCGATAAACTCAAAATGAGGTACCTACCTACTATCTTATAGTAAATCTAATATTTCAATGCTTATAACAAAAACAGTTCACCTTTGAAAACATTTATAGATAATATGTTGTTTGCACCAACAAGCAGTTTGGACAATTAACTGATGAATTGTCAAATAGCATTAGGTATTTAAAAGTTCATAATTGCAACTGCTTTGTTCTGTAACATAATATACACTACATAAATTATAAATAACGTGGATAATTGAACTAAAAAGTAGAGGGAGCCTATTCACCAGCAGAAGGGCATTATCTCAAAAATTGTATTTAATTAATAAATTAAAATAAATACAGTCATATTATGTATACACACACACAAGTCTCTGAAAACTAAAATTTGTTAGTGTACATAATACCAACAAAAATTAAATTTAAATTCAAATCGTTCTATCAAAAGTAGAGTCTAGCCATCACCGTTATATTTTCAAATCATTTAGTTCAAGGGATTTCTCTGGTTTAGTGTTCTAAAATTTGAGGTATTTTTAGGATTTTTTTTAAGGTTAAAATAATGAATATCAATATTTCAACTTTTTATATATATTATAACACTCATTGGGCTTACATAAAACATTTTTTTAAATTGAAAATAATTTTTAATTACATCAAAATTAGCGCTAAATAACACCATCTCAAAAAAATGCACTTGGACGATGTTGTTGATTTTGACTCTTCTATTTATCAGAAAAATAAAAACCAAAAAAATGATTAATCAGTATGAGTGCAGAAACTAGAAAAAAACAAAAAAAAATGAAAATTAACAGAATATGACGCGCATTTGAAGTTGGAATTCTAAAAACAGTCATTTTTAACCAGTTTTCTGAATGTAAAAAATACGAAGTTTTTGATATAAAATCTTGATTCTAGTTCCAGCGATAGCCAATGGTGTCATGCATAACATATTTTAAAATTTCAGATAATTCGGATGTATAGTTTTTTTTTCTACATCATACAGAAAAATCGGGGGATAAATCACCGGGGAGATTTGGTGTACATGGGGCAAGAAATGTGTGGGAGATGTAAGAATATGTCAGAGAGATGTGAGATGTGAAGAGATGTGGGGAGATGTAAAGAGATGTGAGGAGATGTGGGGGAGATATGGTGAAATATAGGGAGATGTGAGGAGATATGTGGGAAATATGAAGAAGATGTGGGAGATATAGAGATGTGAGGGAGATGTAGGAGATATCGTAACATCGTAACCATATCAAAGCAAACCAAAAATAATTATTTAAAAATAAAAAAAATTTTTTAGTAACTATAGATTCAAGACTGATATTAAGAAATTAATGAATGATATCAGAATGAACAAAAACAACTCGAAATCTACCTCAACATAGAAGAATAAATAACATGGAAATGATATATCAACAGACCCCACCAGAAATACTTTTTGCATTTCTAGAAGATTAAAATGTAGTTTTGAAATAAATGAGAGTGTAAAGTTTTAAGTATATGGATATTTGACATCAAAAACTTAATAAATTTAAATATTTATAGCTAATCTGCGATAGAAGCACCATATAAAATCCCTTCCAATTGGTCATGTAAACAAAAAATGTAAACTAAAGATTATATTTTTATAGCAACTGCATTATGCATTTAGAGCAACTGTATCCAATTTCTTGAATTGGTTATATAATGTGTTAAATGGTTGTAGAACCTAAAATACCTTAAATATTTTTACAAAAATTTAACAGTATATTCTCAAATCACAATATTTTCGAATTATCAAAAAAAAACAAATATTGATTTTTTAAAAATTCTAGACCACCAAAACCCCTTAAATCATTAGAGATGGAGAAATTTAAGTTGAACTACCCAAGCCAGTTGCTTCCTAGCATAATAATCATAATTTAAATTTAAATTAAAACTTTTCCATAATATTGAGCGTTATTAACATCGATTATTATCTAAGCTTTAAATAAAATAAAAACATAAAAAAACACAATTATTGGAATTGTAGAGCCGAGTGCTTTTTGCGCATATCCGATTTAAGCTAGTGGGATAACTTTGATGGGCAACCCCTAATAACCGAAGATACAACAAACGATGGACGTAAGAACTAAAAGTGTACAACGAAAGCTCCGACGCGAAATACATAATATATTTGACTTACGTCACGAATGTATATTTTTATATCTTCCTTGTATCTTAATATTTTTTTTTATATAGTAGATATATATTTTTATCAAATTTTATTTCAAAAATTTCTATATATAATATATTTAAAATGAACCCTCGCAAGAAGAGCTTTGTTATGGTACTTACTACAACATAAGTCTTTAGTTATGTTATGTTTGACCTATTTTAGCTTTTTGATATATCTTACATCACTTACGGTAGAAATCTACAAGTTGTTTGTAGATTATACTCATTACCAAGTAAGGAAAATCAACCTATGTTCATACTACTATTTATTTCTGCATAATGCTATGTTATTCATAACACACGAAAGTTGCTTTTATAATATTAAATCTGTTATTATAGTTAAATTAATTCAATTGTTTTACAAAACAATAGAGAGGTTTTAGTTGCACCCTACAGAACTTTTTTAATTATCTTACAGCTTGCATATAGAAATTAGCTTTTCTAGTTCTGGTAGCTATCTAAAACACCTAATAAAAATTTAAATTTTATGTTTATATTTATGTAGAACAGTGTCAGACCTTTATGTGCAAACTTTGCTAAGAGATATTTGTGATAATGAAAATGTCTCAGTAAAATTTGCGGTACACCAAGGTATAAAACACGACGAGAAAGGATGAGTCTTCATATTATATATTTAAAGAAAATGCTAGCTTTATGTAACTAAACGTTGTTTCTCGTTAAACAAAGCGATTATTAGAAATTTAATAATTCATTATAATATTATGTATTGATTTGATTTACACATTGAGAAAAATTGCTGGATAAATAATATTATTCAAGAATAATTTTATCCTACAAATTTTTTGTTATCTACCCACAGAAATTATTATAACTGTTGGTATAACATATTATGTATTTTGTTCAAATACCCTTAAAATTGAGACATGCTAATATTTAAACAGTCGATACAGTAATTTCGATATTTTAAAAAAGTTTCAAACAGTTTAAATACATTTATTCTTAAATGATTTCTGTGAAATCTTTGAAAAATGAAAATTAAGTTGTATTAATATTGTAAAAAAAATTATTAATGAATTTCTGCGGTCGGCATAAACAAAATTATAATTAAGAATTTGACCACAACAAGTATTGGTTTGCTATCAATGGATATAAAGCGGAAATTCCATGTTCGAATATCGGCATTCACGAAGTTTATTTTGAATTAACTACCAATTCTGCGACAAACAAAATCACTCTGTGATTATAAAAATTTTTGTAAGTATTATAATAATAGTCTTCCATGAAACTTTTAACAAACCTTTAAAACAAACCAATGTAAATTAACTCTTAATACTAACAAGTTAATAGAAATTATCTGTTAACTTTAAAGGCTTATTTAAAGTTTTATGAAACCGATCATTAACCATCATTTAACTCGTGTATGGCAGACCAAAAATAAAGTAAAACCCACAAAGTACAGTATACTGTGCCTTATATATTTTTTATTACCAGTCTCTTTTCTAATTATTGTTACTTTTTGTAAGTATGGAAATATAATCAAATAAAATTTGATAAATATAAATATAAACATAAAAACACCCTATATTACATTACATAATTTCTTGAGCTATTTCCTATACAATTATGTGTAGAACAACGGTCTGTAAAGCACACACTCGAAACACTTCTGACAAACTCTTCTGTGCAAATTTGTACAAGAAATTGTCTAAGAAATTCTGTAATGTAATACATCCTTAAAGTTCTTGGCTATTACCTATCGTTACTTGAATATAACAAAAAAAAATAACAAAGAATTGCGAAAATTTATTGTATAAACCATATTTTGAATGAAGAAGTAAACATATTTGAAGTAATTATTAGCTAAAAGTAAACGAATTACAAATTTTGAATAGCACTTTAATTAACTATTGTTTAAGTGATTAACATCTTTAATTTTAAATTATTAGATATTTATATTTATTATGAATAGATTGTTTGAAAAGATTAAACACTTGAAAGTTTAAAATATTAAAAATTAAAAACGTTATTGAATAATAATATAATATAATATGTAGTATTATAGTAGGTACTACGGTTTTTAGCAGATGCCTAAATTTTTCAAATTAATTTTATTAAAAAGTTCTCATAATAATAATTCAATATAAAATTTTCATCTTTACTTATTTACAAATTGAATCTTTTAAATTTTTCACTGTCGCAATTATAAAATTTTAAAAATAATATAAAATAAAAATTTTCCTAAACGAAAATTAAATTTTTAAATTATTTACGCCATTCATATATAAATATGCAACAATATAATTACGTATATATTTACATACGTTAATTTATTAAAAAATTGAAATAAATTTTATGCAAATGCTTATCATGTACAGATTTGACAAAACCACTATATTTAAAAGACCAATATTACAAATTTGGTATGCTAGCATAATTTTAAAATTAAATATTTGTTCAGTATGCACATGATAATAAGCAATTAATCTTTATTATTATATAATCTCTGCGACTCTACGGTCTCCATTGGTTCTGCTTTATCTTGGCAATCACTACCAAATTCGTGTGTTGTGAAGTGTAAAGACCATGATATAGTTTATTGTCTATTCGCAATTCTTGTGGCCATATAACAAAATACGAGAAATCTAATTGACTAGATCGGTATATATCTGCCCTAAAATATTATTATCGTTTCTTTACATCCAATTTTAATAATATGTAAGTTACTAATATTACTTTCTAGTATTATTAAAACATTACTGTAAGTTCCTTTAAACCAAATTTGTAATGTAATATTTTAATAATAATTATTATTAACCACATTAGCATAATTTATGAAAAACATAAAGTCAAATAAGGTAATTTAGTTTTATATCTACTAAAGTTTCATACTTTTTGGAAGTTAAGGTACCCGCAGGTACTATAATGTCACCTACTTAAGTGCAAGCTTTTCTCTTCACATACATAAGTTACGTTAGGATAAAGTGAAAGGCACTGTAAATATCGCTCGAGTAAAAAACTGACAATTTGTGTTGTACATTTTCTGTTAACTTCCGTTTAAGCGAACTGGACGTTATAACTTTAGTATTGCCAACATTTTAATTTAAATTTAATTACTTAATGCAAATCATTTGAATTCTATTCTGTGCATATTCATTACCATCTGAAACATTTACACAAACTCTAAAATTTTATTAAATTATTAATAAGTTGCAGTTGTATGTTAATTTAAAATTTAAAATACAATTACTGCGGACTGCTAAAGAGTTAATTTTGTCGTGAACCGTCAAGAATTTATCTCTGAAAGATTTTACTAAATTTTGCGTTGAATTTATTATTTCAAAAGCAATAATTAACTTAAAATAAATTAAACCTTCAAAAAATGTATATTAATGACTTCATTTCATTCTAAAAAATGTGTTTTAAAAAGCATTTTAAATTAAAAATTAAATAATTTCTTAATATAATTGTTAGATAATTACGAATTTAATGGTTTAAAAGTAATTATTTTACTAACTCGATAGTAGTAATAGTTGCAGCAATTATAAGCACGTTTTCATTTTACTTGCTTTAGATAGTAACGCTTTTCTGTAGGTAAGATTGTATACGTGAGCCGCCTAAAAACGATCAAATTTTCTTATTTAAACCAGTAAGGTTCTCAAAGCATCTTATTGCTGCTTTACATCAGGTGGTGAGGTGCTAAGTTGATCACCCGATTGTTACCCTTACGTCTAAATTTGAAGAGTTACTTCTCAATAGTACGAGTACTAACATTTATTATTTGGTAACGATTCTTCTACCAAGTCATTACAAAGCACCGAATAAATTGTAAAGTAATTTAAAGAAATCCTCGAATACATAAATATATTTTAAATTATCTGTGATTTAGATTTAGACATAATATGATGGCTCATCATAAAGTACTTATTCTTTTCTTTATTCTTTGTACAAAAAATGTTTGTTAATTTATTTATAGAACTTCAATTAAAAAGTTTTCGGTTAGGTTCTGTTAATTTCGTACATTTCCCCTATATCACCCGGTCGTCCCCCGTACATCTTCGTGATTGTATAGCAAGAATCCCCCAGTGTTAACCTCTCGGTTGTGTATAATATTATGTATGGATATATATAGATAGATATTATAAAGAACTCAAACACAACATTAAAAATGCCTATAAACATATAATATAATATTACTACGACATTAATAAAAGATTATTCGTATACCTAAATGATTATTTTCATTTGCATCTCCTTCCGATCTATTGATTCAGAAAGCTTTGATCGAATTACTTAAACTATCGACCTGTCAGATTTACGACAATGTATTACGAATATATCATTAATGAATAATGTCAAATCCGTCCGCAAATTATTTAAAGCAGTACAGAATTTTTATTCTTATAGGAAAACCGATTGTGGATTTATAATAGTATAATAATAATACGTATTAATAAGTACTTTCAAACTGTTTCTTTCAATTACATTTACTTGGGAGACTGATGGAAATAACTATTGGATTTTAAAAATTGAAACACTATTGTAAAGCAAATTTATCAGACTTTCAAATAGTACCTACCTATGTCTTTAGTTTATTTAATATTTAAGGAAGTTTTAAAGTGAAATTTATTCCGATTTTGGAGATTAAGGTAAACCACAATATTTAATATAAGGTAAATCATGTCTATTCGAAATAAAGCTCAGTAATTTCAACGATCCTGAAACAAATAATAAATGCCAAAATACAAGCCTGCTTCGTTTTCGATAGCCCATCCTATACAAACAGTACTACGGATTGTATAAATTAACTTACAATAGACTTAAAATATTTGTTGGTATATACTGCAATTTTTTGAAAGTAATTACTGTCATATTGATTACACATATTCAATTTAATCTGTTGTCATCAAATTTGAATGGTATATTTAACTATATTTATTGAAACTATTTAATTGGTAAGTACATAAATGTCCTCGTTTATAAAAATCGTAAGTTAGTTATTAGTAATGAAATTATGATTGTCATTCCGTTATTACCACGGTAAACAGTAAATGTAACTACTTGAACAACTCAAATAACAGTGAATAATTTACGAATACGCAATGTTAACTGAAAAATAACTCTTTTTTTATTATAACTCTTAATTTACATAACACTGAATGAATATTCCACGCGTGCCACATATTTGCAAACATGACATATCCGACAGAAATTCAAAGGGTTCAGATTTGACGTTTTCGGGATTTAATGCTTTAATACTGTTGAAATTGCAAACCCCTCTCATAATAACAAATTATATTTCCCCATAGTCTTTTCAATCCCGGACTTTTGGAATTGTTCATTACACCGATCGGACTATACAATAATGCGTATGCAAAAGAGCCAAATCAGTACCGGTTTGGATTAAATATTAATGTAAAGTACAAGGATACAAAATCGTGTTATTACAAACATAATCCTTTATGAAATTAACTTTAGGGTAATTTTAATATGTAAAACATGCAAAAGCGATAATTTTTTAGATTACCTGTAAATTTTATTGTAATTTACTTCTTTTAAACGAATATTTGAATATTCATTGATAACAGGCAGTTTAGTCAAAGGCGACATTTGAAAAGAATAAAAAATATACCATAAAAATGCTTATTTTTCCTGACAGTTAATTTCTTCTTACTTTGATTAAGATCAGCAATATTCGTTGTTGTTTAATGCTATGTAGATTTTCAAACATAACGTAATACTTATTCTGGAATTTACAAAATTATTGGGTATTACACAACTACACTATATTTATTGTTTTTTAATATACCAAAAATTAAAACTTAGTACTCGTATTACTGTTTTGGTAATAAAATTACAGTCAATAGCAGTATCAAAAATCTAAAGAACTTATTAAATTTTGAAATACGTGAGCACAGTTCGCATTCCATAATCGTGTCACATCTCTTTACTGAAATTTCATGCGCGTTAATGTCTTTCAACCTAACGGCTTCTCCGCTAATCCCTGTAGGGACATCTTACAGAAAAACTTTTTTCATATCAAATACATAGTGCCAATAAAGTAAACTCCTCGTTGATTAAATTGATGCTACCACATTTGAGAGGCTTATTTATATGGTAACCAATTTCATTACTTTAAGTTTTTCAACAAATTAGTTAAAAACTATTTAATCTTCTTAATACAGAGTGCTCCAAAGCAAAATACTATGATTGTGAGAGTAGAGACAAAAATCTATATCTGGGTTCGTTCATTTAACTACCATAACATTATTGTAAAGAATAAGGCGAATTCTCGAATTTCTAATAGAAGAGTAGATACCAATACTATTAATGGAAACTTCAAGGAAGAAATATACACTTCTCGCAAAAAATTTTATGCGAGAAGTGTATATTTCTTCCTTGAAGTTTCCATTAATAGTATTTATTACTCGCAGACTCTGCCGATATATTAAGATACCAATAAATAAATTAATACACGTGTTGCATTAATTTATTAGATTTGAATACAGTTGTCGTAGTTAACTTTGTTAATAAACTCATTATCATATGATTTGCTACACAAGTTTTCAATTACGAGTTAAACACATGCTCGTATGCATGTGAACTTTTTCACTTACAAGAATGGAATAGTGGCTAAACATAATCCACATGCAAACTATGTGGTTGTAGTTTATAATCACATATTATACCCCAGTTATTAGTCCCGCCTAAGAATAATATTGCGGTACTAATTGTTTCCAGTCTAAACCTGAAATTATATGGAGTAAAAAATTTACTACAACGTTTTATGGCCATTTCATTATTGAAATATATCTTTCCCCAGTAACAATTGCAAAATATTGTCTTAAATGTAGCAGCAAAATGCTTTTAGTAAGATAAAGATTTTATGAAGATATGATACCAAGTAAGTATAATCAAGTAAGATTTAATTTAAGTTTACATTGAATTAAAACTGAACCGAGTCAGACTTTTAAAAACAAATACCCAGCATTAGCTATATTTAATTCAAAAATACAACGACGCATTTGTTCGACCATAAAATGTAATTTTTCAAGCCACCTTCATTTACTTAACTCATGAAGGGATTCAATCTAGAAGAGATGTTATCGTCTGGGGAATAAAATCAGAGAAAATAATTTGAGATTATTTTAACAATTAGAATCCGCTCAGAATTATGTACATATACAGTGTGCATTTTTATGATAGATAAAAATTCTATTATTGAATAATAATATTGATTATGTAATTATAATAAGAATTTTAGTCTGCTCGTGTTTGCTTGTGAATTTTCACATTTCTTCAATTTTAAGAAAATTTATAATGCAGTTTAAAGACAAATGTCTAACGAACCTATGCCATTCCAATTTTACAACTTGATGCATATCACAGCATTGGTGCATATATTTAAAAGTAATATAAAGTTTACTAGTTTACAATGTGGAAACAAAATCTGGAAAGAAAAAAATTACAGAAAATAGATAAATAGTCGAATAAAGAATGAAAAACCCCTCCTTATACATAAATGCGAAAGGTTATAATTAGGATCCGATAGCATCAGAATAAAATATATTTACAATTATAATAAGTTAATAATGTTTTATATATTTATTCATTGATCGGGGCAATTACCTTCTAATGTTTTCAAGAAAGTGCAACTGCTGCGAATAACATTGTTATCCAAAGCATTTGCATTGTTGACATTCTATTATATTTTTACATTATTATATAACAAATAGGTAATAAAAGACACTCCTTTGCAGAATATTCATTATTTCAGCCGACTAATTTCACACACTTATTGTATACATCTTCAGTGCCAGGCTACTATCAAAACTTAAAAAATACCTTAGTCAGCTTTGTATCTCTTAAGTCAGGCAAATAACACACTAATTACAAACATAATATCCATAAAGTACTAGAAATAATAATAACACAGGGCAACAAAACAAAAAAAAACTTTTTTCTGCGGTCTTGGGTTTTGCAGTGAATTTGGATACACTAATGTAATAATGTACTCGGCACATAGTTATTTTGTTCAAATTGACTCTAGTTCTCATGTTAAGTAGGGGGGGTAAAGTTAATTTTAAGCAAAATCAGCATATTTCTATAATTTTTTTTGACGAAACTATTAATATAATAAAGTTATATTTGAAGAATATACTGTAAAATTTTTATTAATTTTTATGAAGAAATGAGCCATTGACAGCGAATCTCCGCGGATATCTCAAAAAGAAATTTTCAATATAAAAAGGTTGCTTTTATCTCAAAAACTGGAGTCAATTCGACAAATCCAAAATTTTTTGATTTTTTTTTTTGAATTCAGGTGACCATAATTACCCAAAATTGACTCATAAACCCCACACCTGTTGGTTCTATCACTCTTTCCCTATGTGGTCTTTGAATATATTAAATATTGTTTTTTCATTTTATTTTCAATATAAAAGGATTTTCTTTATCTCAAAAACTGGAGTCAATTCGACAAATCTGAAAATTTTTTTGAATTCAGGAGACCATAATTACCCAAAATTGACTCATAAACCTCAGACAGCAGAATCATTGTTGCCCTGTGTAATCAATAATCTTTGAATAATAAATAATATGTAAGTGTTGCTTGCGAAATACGCGTAGTGCATGATAAAAAGTATTTTCGGAATTAAATGGTGTTTTTGTTGTGACTACTTGTTTCAGGAATAAATGTAATATTAATTATTTTTTACGTTTGAAAAAAAAATCACACGTTTAATTCAGAGCAAATGTGTCACTTTGCGACTCGTTTATAGTTGTCAGACTCGCTTCACATTATATTACGATTCGTTAAAACACATTTTTAAAGCAGAAATAGCTGTTATTTCAAATTAATTTAATTTAAAATTGCATTAAAAGCTACTAATTAGAAAACTACTAATTTAATATTTACAATATTAACGTAAAATTACAATGAGATTTTAACGGATGAGGTCATTAGGACAACGTTTATAAATAATAACAAATCAATATGAATCAATATTTATATCGAAATTTATTTTTTTATAAAAAACAGCAATGTTTGTTACAAAATTTCAATTTGTGAAATAGCACAAAGTCATAAGCAGCTTGAAAACTATTTTGTGTAGTACTCCATAAATACAAACTTAAAGAAGATTTAGCATACCATTAGTACTATTATACAACAATGTAAATAGAAAAGTACCTATATAATCTACTATAAATGCAGATTAAACCTTATACAAAAAGCTTAAACTAAATTTTAGCGTAATATCTACATTTTTAGAAGTGTTTTAAAATTTATTAGAACTTATTGTTGTTCAGTAAGAATAAAAAAATTGCAAAGTGGTGAACTTTATTTCTTAATTACAAAAATAATTAATTTAGTCGCAAACTATAAATTTAGTTCACTAATCTTTAACCCATATTACATCCTACATTAAACAAACCAATTTTTATTATCGTTTGTTATTATACAAAATACAGTTTTCATTTGAGAAAAATAATATTTTTTCTGTAAAGGAATAATTAATTTAAGTGTTAAAGTGTAGTA
This sequence comes from Cantharis nigra, assembly GCA_958510845.1. Lineage (NCBI taxonomy): Eukaryota > Metazoa > Arthropoda > Insecta > Coleoptera > Cantharidae > Cantharis > Cantharis nigra. The sequence goes on along the minus strand of OY294028.1, from coordinate 36,840,016 downwards.
TACCTGGTTACTAATCTGCGTGGCATGTAGACTAAAATTAAAGTATCAAAGTACAATCAAAGTTTGCCCGTAAAATGTATTATGATATCTTCTTTACACTGTGAAGAGACTAATTAATTAAATTCTTAGTGTTAAGTTAAATTGCGTCTTAACTAATGAAGTTTATGGAGTTTTTCATATTCCAATATACACTACATAATAATATAGTTTTATGTTATGCGAACCCACAGGTTTTTATACTTTATAGATATGTATAACCAAAAATGTTATAGAATTTGATAGATGGCATTAAAATGAAGTCATTCAGGTATGGATAAATCTTAACTATCGAATAATTTAGAAAATAATCGAGAGTAAAGTTTTAATTTTGCATAGAAAAACTTGTACTGCCTCGAAGTGAACGGAACAATTTAAGTAAATACTTTAATCATGCTTCTTCGAAAGCTTCAATTAACGCTATCGTGTAATTACGCCGACAAATATTTCGATGCAAAGGCATCTTCGAGGTGTAGACATTTTGACGTGGAAACTAAAGCTAGTACTTTTCTTATGCGATACAGTACTCGGTCATTTAAAAACAATTGCATTTGAATCGGTTAATAAACTACAATGCCAAAGACACCCCGTACTTTTTTACCGACTCTTAGAAGTAGAAAATAGTTAATTTCTAATTTTGCAGTATTATTGTAGGCGCATTTAGCATCGGCGTATTTGCTTGTCGGCGTAAACGTCGTTATAGCATATTTACTACGTGATGTAGTTATATGGAATCATAATTAACATCATAGCATAATTTAGTTTTAAATTGGATTTCATTAATTATAACATTACCTAAATATAATAATTTCATGTGGCAACAGAAACATTTCTTATTTTTTTCTAAACCGGGTCCTAGTCTATTTGGGGGATTTATTTAAATAAACTTTAGTTGATTTGTCGTTTTGAGTAAATGTAAAAATATTAAAAATAATAAAAACCCCAATTTTAATCAAATTTATTTCTTTAAAAACAAGTACCGTAGTACTGTACAAACTGAGAACATTATTTGAATGGAAATACTTATCGATACCCTTAGACAATTGGGTATACCCAATACCCAATCTCAATGGGCGGAGGAGGCTAACTATAAAAGCAATCAACACATTATTTGCATTGCATTTTTACAATTTTTCTAAATCCACCTAATATGATACATTAATACCAATTCTATTTCACAATTTCGCTGTTGATAATTTATTGTCAAAGCAATTAAATTTTGTACATTTCTTGATTTAAAACTAAAATTTCTGCTTAGTAACTAATCAGTGATTACATCAAGCAAATGCCAGTGCTAAGGTTTAATAGTTCTGTTTGTTAATTACATGATGACACGATCAGATACTGTGGCTAACAATTTTAATACTGTTTATTTAGATTGTGAGCTCTTAGCAATATGGCGTTTAATCATTAGGATATAATTAATAGTGGCGTAAAGGGATCTTCTTAAATATTTCAAAACACAAGAAATATAATCTAAATAATTATAAATTTATTTACATTATTATAACATTTTCCAAAATAGGTATACCATTAGAATTACAAGCAATGAATTTTTAAAATAAGGTTTCGTGAAGCTATAATAAGAACTATCCAAGAGTGGTATCTACTCTGCATTTAAATCTGTTTTCCAATTTTGTTGTCACGCAAAAATCTATTGCATCTCATAAAAAGCCAGTAAAAACATGCAAAATATTTTCCGTAAATAAAAGAATACAGAAATTTCGGAGTAGATATATTTTGAAAAAATGTAATATAACTGTGAACATATTGTTTATATTGTCAGGTTATTGATATATGTGTTATTGCTAGAAAACATCGATGTGTTTGGAAAATAATTCAGTGTTTCAAGCAAGATTTTCAATTTAAGCTTAATTTTAGTCGTGCATTACCATAATAAATTGAAATAATATATGTAATAAATTTTGAGCACATATACTTAGTGTTCTCATCAAAACTAAGTAATAACTCAACATTGCTTGAAATGCAAATGTTATTTCCTATTCGAGACATTGATTAATTTCTTCACTATTTTACTCTACGTAATGTTGTATGAAAAAGTAAATTATGCGCAATAAAATAAAAAGGTAGGTGGGTCCTTTTTATTATTTATGAAATCTTAAAACCATAATAATTTGTTACAAATTTTCAAGTTATTTGCTTAAATTTTATATAAAACAATTTGTCTTAGACAAATAAAACGATTAGTATAGCAGCTTTGATACAAATTACTATAGAAAAAATAAATAAATGGTTTTATCTTAGTTTAGATTAGTTGATTAATAGTGTTTTTTAGGCACTTGTTTTATTTCCCAGGACGATTTTCCATAAATCTTGAATTGTTGAAGGAATTTCTTAACTGCTACTCCATTTTTAACTCGTGCTGCTTGATGGTATTACAAATCAAAGCTGTGGCGTACTTAATAAATAATAATCACAATATTATGATCTACCAATTTATTATATTGTGCCTCCCATTGTATTTTATTGGTGGGTACTTCTTAATTTTTATTATATGCTTTCTTTTCCTAATAACTGGTATAGGTGCAAAAGTAACATAAAAAGCTTGATTTAGTAGCCGAATTTTAGTTTTCAAATAATAAATTAAGTTTATGTGAATTTATTCACGATATTCTAATAAGAAGATTTTACGCAAGAGAATATTTCTCAACATATTTAACGATATGGTTTTGAGCACACCATTTATTCAACGCTCTGTTACGATTGGTGTGACATCTGGGATAATCGTAAATTTCCTAAAACGTTTCGATCTTACGCTTAATCTCTGTTGCATGATTTGAATAATACCTATATTACCATCTATATTTTTAAAATAAGTGTAGCAAAAATAATCCACCTTTATACAAACTTGGAGCTAAAGTTTTTTGTTATATCCGTAGAAGGTATATAAATATAATCCCACATAACCGAAGTAATGAATTAAAAAGTATCTTAGATTATCTGCGATTATTTATTGCGTACAGCTTAATTTAACTTTTGCAAAACACAATAGAATCAACTGGATAATATAAGTAGGTAGGTAAATTACAGAACCAAAATTGGTATTAGTCGTCTAATTATAAAGGTAGCTTTCACGTACTAAATTTTATGAAAATGGGGAGAATAACAAAAGCATAACAAGTAGCACAAGCGATAGAAATATTATCTCAAGAGCAATCTTCCAATTTTCTTTAAGATAACGTAATTCTTTCACGACATTATGAACTTGTAGATTCAAATTTTAATATATTTTATAACTGATTTCAATCTAATCTAAGTAAATCAATAAATTCAAAATTTTGTCATTTTTATTATTTTATTCCAAGTTATTACTCTATTTTGTTATTATTATTATTTTTTATTTATAATATTTATTATTATTATATTTTTTTTTCTAAATTAAAAATAAGTTTGAAATCTACAAATTAGATAGAATAAATAAAATAAATAGATTGATCAATATTATTGAAACAAAAAAATAATTGCTTAAATTTACTGTACTGATTAATATATACAATTACAGAATAAATCTATTAAAATAAAAAGAAGAAAGTCAAATAATTAAAGTAAATCTGGACATACAATGTTATTATAGATATGCAGTATTGCAAGTAAGAATATTGTAAGTTTGACTTCAATGACTGCTTCAAAGCTCCCAATACCAAAACCATGTAGTTAGGGAGCTGCCAATACTTATGTATTTTTCTTACGAGCAATACTTATGTGTTAGTGTTACGTTCAAGAGCGTCATTTATAAATACTATTTTTCAGAGCATGCATTCTACATAATACATAGTAAAAACTACACTAATCGACAAAATTGTGCTCGGATATCGATTCATTTCTTGAATTTTAATAAGTTGGAAAACAGTATATTATTTATTTTCAATTTTCGTATTAATTAAAATATTTTAAATACTCAAACATAAGCTGTAACATTTATAATTACTTTCTTAAATTTGTTCAATTAACTTGCTTTTTTTTAAAACTTGGAATTAATATTTAATGCACGTGTTAATAATTTATTATCATTAATAAATTGTAATAAATATATTATTAACAATTTTGAAGAAAAATGAAATATATTTATAAAACTTTATTTAAATAAAAGAAAACACGTTAATAGATAATCTACTTGCCTTTTGTAATAAATCATTTATTAATTATTAATTACCATATTTTCCAATAGCCTTAACACATACATTATCTACATTTCGATATTATCCGATATTAGCGTTAATTATTGTGTGCACAATGATTGTAGCATCAAATTGAATTATTTTGGTAAACCTACACATTCAGTAAGGTAAAATTATGGGATACCCGTATAATACACTTTTTATGAATTTTAAGAAAACTAATAATAAATAATGATTTTTTGTAAGTGTTTCGTTAATCTCATATTTGCGATTTACATTAAGCAAACGTTACCACGTGGAAAAATATTAAGTTAATCTAATAGGTAGGTATAGTTTAGTTTGTTTTTATAAACCAAACGTTTGCAACCTTTTGCTGTTCTATTTTGTGAATTATCATTTCACAGTAGTTTTACAATAGAGTAATTCAGAATCAAACTCAAAACAACATCTAGTGTACGTAATAGAGTCGCCATATTATTGACATTTGGTAGCGTTACGAACGCCACCAAAGGTATGGTAAATCGCGAATAGTCATTATACCATTACAGGTTATAAGTATGCAATGAATTTTTATTGAGACAGTACATCAGAAAACTTTTCCAGTATCAAGTATCTCATCCAAGATCATTGGAATATAGACGCACAGTCTGTTGTCACAGTCAAAATCATAAGAAAATGTTAAGAAGAATTAATTATACATTTACATATATACCACAGCAGTAAGGCATAAATCCAATACTCTATAGGATATATGACCAAAAACATAGGTTGATTGATTTAGTTCACCATTACAGTTTGATTTTTTTTTTAATTTAAATATTATATCTTGAATATTATTTCTTGAAGAAATACCTAATCAGTTATCTTTTACATAAAAATATATAATTAAATGTGAACATTTTTCAATGCATAGCAGTTTTAATTTAAGTTGAGCATATAATGGGTGCTGAATGAGTTAGCCGAACGTAGGAAATTAACATGTAAAACCTTATTTATGCAAATTCCTGCTTCCCTAATTATTATTTTACAAAAAAAATGAAAGATACAAACATAATGCAGAAATATAAACTACGAATGATAAGTGCAAAAATGATTTTGAAATTGTTAAAATTTTCATTTATTGGACTGGCCATGAAATAAATTCAATTTAATTTCTATTTTCAAAAATAATTACCTTGGAAACTTTCATGGCCAGTCTGATCAATGAAACTTTTAACAATTTCAAAAGCATTTTTTGACTTTTTAAATAAAAGCTAAACAAAATCTAGCCTTGTGTCTTTCATTTTTCCTGTAAAATAATTAGGAAAGCAGGAATTTGCATATTAAATAAGTTTTTACATGTTAATTTCCTATGTTCGACTAACTCATTCAGCACACTGTATACCAAATTTTCCCTAATTATAGGTAACATTCCCTAATTGTTACTAGATTATTTAATATTTACTAAATTTTAATAAATTATCAAGATAATCCTGTAGATTTGAACCATTTTGTATAAGATATATCGATATACTGTTGAAAAGCCACCAATTTAAATTATAATAATTTGGTAATTAAAATTCATTAAATTAAAATTTAATTAATACCTGTCATTATCAAAACCACGTTCGTGTATAATTTTGTTTGTGTCTGTTTAAAGTTAAATGACATGTATATTATCAAAGGAATTAGGTACATAACAAAGATTTTAAAAGCGTTATTAATGTTCCTGCTTATGATTTTAAAAGTCAAAGTAATTACGAAATATTTCATTTTCAGCAATCTTGTAAGACATTTTTATAAACTGAAAATAATTTTTAAACTGGTTTTACGGTATTGTAACGAAAATTAAAACAGTTATTTGATTAACAGCCGTATTCACCATTTTCCACTTAACAGTTTGATATGTAACAAACTGTTAATACTTGACAGTCTGTTAAAATGAATTCGTATTCATCATCATTTTTCAAAGTTAAAATAGTAAACAAGCAGTTATTGAAAAGTAACTAGAATTATTGTGGGTACAACTCGCCCCAGCTAATTTCACTGATTTAAAATCTTGTATAAATTAACCTTAAAGATGTAATTGTCACATTTAATTGCATTGAAGTTATTAAAATGCAGGAAGAACAAAAGTGAGTTTGTAATTTCACCAATTTAGAAAAAGAGCTTTTTTTAAATTAAAAAATACTATTAAACTATTAAACTATTTGAATCGCCGGAAGACGAATTTAATAAATCATGAAAGTTCACTCGATCCATTTCACTACGATTTTTAACAATACAATAATATGGTCTGTCCCACGAGAGGTCGAATCTGACTCGTACTTGAAAACTATCCGAAAGATATAAAATATTCATATTTAGTGGCTTTTTCTTGCTAAGAAGCAATTACTAGGAGCAGGTACTAGTAGGTAAATAATAAAGAATTATTTTTAAAATATAAATATTTTATATGGTTTGGATGGTTTTTAAGTACAAGTCACACTTGAGCTCTCGTGAAACAGACTATATTACGGATGTTTATAAGTGTCAATAATAATAACTGTCAAATTTCGACACAAATATTATTTATCAGTCTGTTAGCAAAGTTAACAGCTCTATATGGCTCTGTTAACTTATTAGACGACTTGACAGACTGTTAACTGCTAACAGTGATTGGTGAATACAAAAATATCACATTAACACACTGTTATCGACTTAACTCCCTGATAGCAAACTTAACAGAGCTTGGTGAATACGGCTGTTTAGTCGAACATAGGAAATTAAAATGTAAAAACATATTTATGCAAATTCCTGTTTCCCTAATTATTTTAGAAAAAAAATGAAAGACACAAAAATAATGCGGAAATGAAAACTACGAATGATAATAGCATTAGATTTCATCTAAATTTTACTTAAAAAGTCAAAAATGCTTTCAAAATTGTTCAAATTTTCATTTATCGCACTGGCCATGGCAAGTTTCCATAAGTACCAATGGTAATTATATTTGAAAATTAAAATTAAATTAAATTTATTTCAACATGGCCAGAGTGCGATAAATGAAAATTTTAACAATTTCGAAAGCATATTTTGACCTTTTAAATAAAAGCTAGATGAAACATAATGGTGTTATCATTCATAGTTTATATTTCTGCATTATTTTTGTGTCTTTCATTTTTTCTCTAAAATAATTAAGGAAGCAGGAATTTGCATAAATAAGTTTTTACATGTTAATTTCCTATGTTCGGCTAACTCATTCAGCACCCGGTATAACATCCTGTATATTTATTTATCACTCCACTATTTATTTACACGGTATTTTTCTAAACACTTGCGAGTCTGAACTACAACAAACTTTTAGTTACAGCAAATCATTCTGTTGTATCTAACTCTAATGCATCTTTCTAGAAACTTCCAGCAAGTTTTATAAACTTCTAAAAATATTCAATCTCCAAGTCAGCAATATAGTCAGCAATTTAAACAACAACTACTGAGGAATCATATAGAGTAGAAGTTATTATGTATGAGTCATTAGATGAGACATCACGCATAAGTCACTATACATGAGTCATCAAATTTGATGTTAACCATTATTGTTTCGTAACAGTTACTTTAATGTTACTTGCAAAATGATGTTTTCTTCTTCAACCTTCAATCCTTCGTTCAGAGGCAGCTGGCTTTCTGCTCTTGCTTTTACACAATCGGCCTGCAACCAGTGTAGCTTGGCGTACGCATACTATATTTCTGTAAGTTGTATCCTTCGTTCAGAGGCAGCTGGCTTTCTGCTCTTGCTTTTACACAATCGGCCTGCAACCAGTGTAGCTTGGCGTACGCATACTATATTTCTGTAAGTTGTAGAGGAAAAACGCGCTTCCTATTCCTCAACATAGCAATTTGAAAATTATGGAGAAGGCAACGTGAAACCTTAAGCCAATAACCAATATCTGAGAAGTTAAGTTAAATCACGGTACGAGTTACGAGAACGAACCGTACCTGCTACACAGTAAAAAATTTGTTATCAATTTTACAACAGCAGTTGGAATAAATTGACAACAACTTTTTGAAATATACTTCAGGAAGAATATTTAAGCAACCATGATGTAACTTAGTGAAGTTTTAAATTTTTAACAATTTCTACGTACCTACTTATATAATTTAATTTTATTAATTTATTATCAAAATATTCCGTAAAGTTCTTACAAAGTTCAGTTTAAAGTACTTGAATTTACGAAATTACTTTAGGCACAAAAGTTTCAGTATTTTATTACAACTCGATTATAGTAGAATATTAAACTAAAACAGTAATTATAATTGCAAAGGTGTTACAGCGTTACAATACACTCGGTATGACAGAAATACAATTCGCCCCTTACATGTACACATAATTGTTTTGTAAATGGCAACAATATCTACCAGTTAAATATACATTAACAAGAATTGCTATTATGTGTAGGTGTTGTTTTAATAAATTATAAATATCGTGACTATATGCCATTCTCTGATTTTATAAAGTCATTATAATTTATTTTTAAGTCGATATATTTGATTTTTGGATTTAATAAAAATTAAAATAGATAGTATAAACTTTCTGATAATAATTACGTACTGGTTTCAAACAATAAAGAAAATATAACATGTTTAGCAATTAATTGAAATTGATTGTAGCTTGATTCAATATCACATTAACAATACGTGATATGACATTTTTATGTAATTGTGCAGTGCTATTATGTGTACTCTTTTAAAAAACAAATAACCATTATTTTATTTTATTCCAACAATTAATTTTAATTTAAAATATTATTTTAAATTTTATCGAACAAATTAAAAGCACAAATTAATTTGGTCTTCTTTCCTTCATGGTGAATTTAGTTATTTTATTTAAATCTCTTAGAAATATTAAAATTTAGAAATTAGAAGTATTTAACATTATTAAATATAAGCTTTAACAATGTTTAATTTCTAATTAAATGAATAAAATAAACCAAAATTGAAATATTCTTAACCGCAAAGGCTCGAGATTCTCTGCAAAACGCCTTCATAACAAAAGACTAGAATTAATTATTATTGTAAGTAATATTTAATTAAAGTTCTTGTGTTAAAACCTTCTACAATATCATGTAAATGAATTATTTCTATGTACTCCGTATTTTAATTAATAATTTTCATACCATATCCTACTTGTTCAGTTGACGATTTAGCTGGTGTTCGCATGCACTTTTGTATTAACTTTAATTATTATTTAATATTACTTTTTACAAAATGTTTTTAAAAAGTATTTTCAGTGAAAATCGTACAATGTTCTACTTTAGTCGTAATGAGGACGCAAAAAAATGACAGAAGTCGTATTTTTTTAAATTTATTTAAAATTTGATGTTAAATTAGAGTCATTTATTATAAGTTATTATTATTTCTTATTATTTCTTATTAGTTTATTTAATATATTAAAAATAAGAAGTAGAAGTTGATGTACATATATTTAATCAGCAGATTAGATTTCTAATCTCTTAGATAATAATTGTTGTGCAGACTGCAGTCTCTCATGCTGGGGGTTTTTAGTGTGAGCTAGTCTATCAGCTAATTCTAGAGAGATTCTAGTCTACATTATATAGCTAAATATGCATGTTCTTCTTAAGTTAGTGTTTTTTTAAGATATTATGAAAATGGATACCAATATAACAAAATACTGTGTTTGTATTAAATTTATTTTAAAATTAAATTTAAAATACAACTTTGAATCGATTTCGTATAAGGAAATATTGTAATTTTTGAATTTCTTATCATCATAAAGTCATTCTCTTAATTAGAACTTTAAGTTAACATAAAAATAAATTTAATCAGTCGATTCATTGCTTACGCAATAATGAAGAACCTGTATTAAGAAAAATTTTTGAAATATTACCAACAACGACAAATATTAACAACAAATATTAAAAATTCAAACAAAATTATTAACCCAAAACGTTAAAAGAGATGAAATCTAACTGTTTAGTAATATAGCTGTACCTAATGCATGGAAATCTAAAGCACACTTCAAAAAATTGAATTGAACATTGGTTGAAAATCGCAAAAACAATTTTGCAAAAAAAATTTTTAATTATTTAATTTGGCATTAATTGAAGGGCATGGTCTGCTTGTCTTATGTATCAAAGTTCCTACAGTGTGTAACGATTTTAAACATATGCAATGCATTTTAACACAAATTCTAATAACAAAACTGAAAAGCACTTTGTCAATATATTTATAGCAAACCACTAATTGTAACAGTTCGTTTCTTGTAATCACAGGGCAAGAATTCCGTTAATGTGTAAAATTAATATGAAAGGAACTGCAATTTGATGTTGAAATTTAGATCATTACAAGCACCATTACAAGCCAAAATAAACGGTGATGTACTATTTAGCATGTCACTGAAATACTATATTAAATATGTATGCAGTTTTAGTCAATTTGTACATTTTATTAACACTTAAATTTACCTTGATATAGGTACTTAGCATTTTTAATATTTAATTAAATGTTGAAAATTAACTTTTTTTAAAGCAAACACTTTAAAACGTGTCCATGAAAATTTTACACATTAATAGCGATAAAGGTTTAAATTAGCAAGTTTCGCATTTTTTAAGTTTATGGCGAATAAAGCTGACAGCTAAAATCCTCGAATTTATAATTAACGAATAATTACAAACTTTTGTAAACAAATGTAAAACGAAAAAATTTGAATGAAAAAAATTACAAGTGTGCGTTATTTACCTAATATAAAATATTAACAACTTTCTTGAAATGAAGAAAAAAATTTAATTCGAACAATTTTCTTGCTTCAGTAATTATTAAATATAATTAAATTTTCACATGATTGCAATAGTTAGTGGTTTAATAGAATCTAATATAGCGTGATGTTAATATACGCATACTAAGAATTAATATCTTACAAAATTGAATTGGGACTTTCATGAGAACATTTACTGAAGAACAGGTGAGTATTAGTACTACATTAATAGTACGACGTATAAATAATATGTATGATATTAATTAATTTTTAAAAGTATATTTAATGCTCATTTCTGTTTTTCTATTCTAAATAAAGCATTTTTCATTAAATGGTTAATATTTCAAATTAAATCAGTAATGATTATTACCTACGTTAGGACTATGGACAGTAATAACTCAATCAATATGCTAATTGTGTTTTCGTGATGTGCGATAATTTGGGAAAATTTTTCTAATTAAGAGTTAAACTTATAATTTTTAGTAAGCGTCGCTTGAGAAGACGACTAAGAGCTTTTATTACATCGAGGCATATTTGACAACTTAATGAATAAATTAATAATTCATCAGCTCAATAAAAAGTGCACAGAATGTGACTTTGCTAAGCAGTCTTCCAATAAATAATTTGAATTAATTAACTATCTGATTTATAAATTCGCCAATATAGCTGTCTAGTAGTGAAGGATGGAATAAAAGTATCAAGTTTTCATCTATATTCATGAGCTTCTTTAGATGTCTTCTCTATGCAGAGCAAGAAAACGAAAACAATGAAAATCTCAAGTTTCATTTCATGTGTAAAAAAAGCTAACAAGCATCATTAGTCTCGGTTTTTATACTATATCTATTTCGCGGCATCTTATAGAACCACGTAGGTATACAATAATATATTATAACTCAATTTTTTGTATTACAGAAGTGCTACAAAAATGCATATCTCATTTTAATCAATTTTAATAAAATTTAATTAAGGCAGCTTGGCTGCAAAAAAATCATCGGTAAAGATCCGACATACTTACTTAAGAACTTGAACAATGTCGTTACATAGTTACAACATAGCTATCCCTTGAGGATGTTGAAAACGGGTCTTAACCACTGATTTGCACGTCACGATGATTTTCCCAGAGAACGTGCAACTTACGTTGTCTTACATCGCTTACGTGTCGATAATTTATTTTTTATGGTTTAAAGAAGCGTTCACAATGTCTAAAAGTTTCTGCAATAGCATAAAATATCGTTTACTGTTCCTTATTTCTGTTCCCGAGTAAAATAGTTTTTTACATTCACCATCATTTTCTTTTAATCACAAATAATATTGTATAAATAGCATTTTTCCATATTTTTAAGCTCGAATCAATAAGGTACTTCTATGTTAATCTATACTAAATGTAATAATTGCTTTAAATTGAAACAACAAATTAAGAAAGTGTTTAACAGTTGCAACATATCGATCTCCTTCAAGTAGGTTTGCGGTGGCTATTGACATGTATAGCTTAAGGTTACTATCTATTTTCCTTTTCCGTTGGAGTATGCGAATGATACCAGGATCAAGCAATAGATAATGCTCTTAAGTTTCACTTCTTCAAAGTCATTGTATACGTTTTTATTCAAGTCGTTGCATTTTATTTTAAGCTTTATAGATTTTGATATAATGAACGATAACAATAATACATATTACTCAGGTATGGTTGATGTAATCGCTAATTAAATTCCATGATGAAAACTCCGGATTCAAAAATTTGGTTCTGTAATTAGGCGGAGTACACTCTGCAGTCAGACGAATTAAATTGATGGAAACTCAAGTTAACGATATGTATCTTATTGACTAATGCAGATTTTAATAATTAAGTAAACACTAACTTTGTTATATTAAATTTTGAAATTCACAAAAAGGATATTTCAAATTAATTTAAATGAAAATCAAAATTAAATTAAAGCATAAACAAAACTAATTAATGAAGAGCAAACATTAATTTGAGGGTTTATACAGATTTTTACTTAGCTTATCAATTTTTATAATAAATCGAATCTTTAATAATATTATTAAAAAGTTATATAACTTTTCAAATATTTAAATATTAACATATTAATATATATGTAATTAACGATAACTTTGGGAAATTTTAATTTTTACATAATTTAATTAAATCAAGCACAAAAAAATAATATAAATAAGAAAATCTCGCACAGAAGGGAAAAAAATTCACAAAAATATACAATAATTTATTAATAAAACTTAAAATTTAATTAAAAAAATAATTACTTATTATACATATTTATATTATACATGTTTACATATTTAAACAGCCCGGGGAAGTTTCACTTTAAACAAATTAAAGTGTGATTTATGTTTTTGTTATTTTTTAATGCAAATTAATTAGAGTCGAGATAGAAATAAAAAAATAATTTGATCCTTAAAAAGGACAATAGCTGTCTATTCAAAAATAGTCTTTTCATACCGACTACTATATAAAGTCAAGAATCAAATAATTAAACGACATGATCGTGAAATCTAATCAAATATACACTAATCAAAATATTATGGTTTTAATATATTATTAAAGGCTGTCATATTAGGTATTTAAACGTACCTACCTGATAGATTGTAATTTATTATTAGTAGAGAGAACGGAGCCCATCAAAATAAGAAAAATACAATTTGTAGTCATAGTTAAAGCATTTTAATCTCTAAATTCACAAATACTTCTAATTCGTAAAATTTTGAAAGTTGTCAACCATATGAGTTCAAAGAATTATCTTTTTTAACTTTCTTTAATTTTTTCGTTTGCTTTGATTGTATTTTAATATGTGATTTTTTCTTCATTTCCTTACTTTCCGAGTCCTTTTCTTCAATTTCAATCTCTTCAAAAAGATCTGTGAATATTGAAAGTATTAACGTCATTCTTCTTTCTTTCTCTCTTTGAATTACCACTTTACCCTTGAGCTCTCTTTTGAATGCGGACGGAATTTTCGACAAAAATAGATCCTATAAATCTTATTATTTCAAACTAATTCTGGTTTTAGTTGTTTCATAGGTCACATTCTCATGTTGAGACATAGGGGGCCGTTGATCGGTAACAGTGGAAGGAGTAAAATCCAGATCAGTAAAAATATATCTATTCAAAGGGTAAATACCGATACAATAAAACCTAATGATTTTTACCGATACGATACAATACGGATACAATAAAACCCAATGATTTACATTTGCTATAGTGCCTGTACTAGAAGCTGTTCCGTTGCCTATTTTGTTCAGCTGTCATTAGACCAACGGCTCTGAAAAATAAAAAAATTGCTTCCTCTCTTTCTCAAATATAAACAATAGTATATAGCACCAAAAGATCGGCTACAACAATTTCCAACACATAAATTAAACCGGCAGCACAATAAATATAGCAGCTTAAACTAATGGCAAATAAAACCCGCAGCATCAAGTGAAAAGGCCAAAACTTACTTGCTCGATACCAAGTCAGTTTACAATATGGTAATAAGATAATAGAATGCTTCCCACCTAACTACTGCGTTCCGTTATATGGAGCCGCCTAAAGTTCGCTGCTTCTAAACGTACCTAATTCCAGCCAGCTGTAAATGTCAGCTACCATGTAGGATAAATAAGGATAAAAAATGGATTATAATGGTTAACTTTAAACTGGCTGACTATTGGTACCATTTTGTTAACTAGCTGACTATTGGTGCTTTTACCCTATAATATGATGCTCTCTTGCATGCTGCGGCTGGGATGGACTGCCGACCTGGACCTGAGCCAACAGAAGGTAAGGCAAACCAAAACTTCCGCTTGCACAATCTTGAAACCAAAGAAAAATAACACGCCGTGACCGTCGATTGCTGATGATGTTGGTAGAATAAAGATATGATATCGACCAACGTACGTCGCACTTAATGAATCGAATACTCCAAACTTGTTTACTACTTGCTGTCAAAATGGCTGATATTGATTGAAAATACAAGTTACAAATCCCAGAAGGTACCCGGTAACAAATTGGAAGAAGTATAGCGCGGATCACTCCAACTCGGTGAAACTACTTCACGTTGAACTATGGTTACTGTCGTAGGCCTACTTTGAGCAAATATTCAGTTAAAACCAAAATTGCACTAACTTTTCCGTGAAACTTGACAAAGGTCCGACAACTTTCGTCCTTCGTGGTTTTACCACCGGCTTGAGCATCAAATTGCAGCGACAATTTTTTTTAAAGCAAATATAAGCGACAACCGTTTTTATTAACTTCAACATTTAAATAATACATAATATTTATCTACTTAATTAGCTTAAAAGAAATTGTGCTTTCAGCAGTAACTCAGTTACTGTTTCAGTTATCAGACGAAACGTTTACAGCTTAACAAGCAAATGTGTCTGGTGTAGATCTTGCGTGGTTTTTAATGTTTAAAATAATTAATTTCTTGTTCTGCATCTACCCACTACACTTACAGAACCAGCATAACTGTAACCTAAGTAACTAAAGTAACTGTTACTTTCACATCAAAACATAAAACAATAATAACAATAATAATGATATTTAAATACTGTTAAGCAATGAAGTATGAAAACTGAAATTTTATCACCAAAACTGAAAGTATTGAAATTGTTACTTTGATGATCTTATACTCAAAAAATAATCTTAATAAGTAGTTATTAATTTAATGCTGAAAAGGCCACAGGCGAAAGTTAGGGTTTACGGCACTTATATGTCATACAACTAAGTTTGTATATATGTTGTATGTACTATGTATCTAATGTCGAAGAATATAAATATGTAGTGCTCCTAATGATACTCGTAGATATTAGCGTAGTTACTTTGAATCGTGTTACTTTCTAAATTAGCTGCACGGGTAGTGGTTCAATGTCCACTTTGTACTGAAGCTCTAGGCTTATTGTACCCCGTTTTCCATGAAGATGTTAAGGAATCTTATTAGTATTTTGATCCACAGTTTGATGTTCACCAGAAGAAATTCTGCCGAGTCCGGGATTTGAACCCAGAATTTCCGCTCATAACTCAACTAGCGATCACATCAAGCCACCACTGTGGTCTGTGTTACTTTGATATTTTCTACTTATTTTGTTATATTAAATTTTCATTAAAGTTAGACAACAATAAATTATCTTAATATTTATTGTGTTTTATTATGAAAAGCAAATCATTTTAAATCTGCATACAAAATTTTACCGATACATTTAATGTTCAGTTGTTAATATAACTTGATAGTTTAGTATTTACTGATAACAATCGTAATAAATTGATGAATTTATCTTAATTATACCTTTATTGCTTTTCATTCTTCTATGACTAATGATTGGTTACAGTTTATTTCAATTATTACCGATTATTAAGAAAAGTACTAATAATTTCAATTTAATAGCCCTCTGTGTTCTTGATGATATCCTGATAGGACACCTAACCTTTACTAGCATCAGGAGCCCGAGATATTGCAAGCTGAAAACTTGTACTGCTACATACAACAAGCTGCTGTAACAGTACCCCGTACTATACTGGTATACTGTACTAGAATACAAAATCATTACTGTTAATTTTGTGAAATTGCACAAAATTCATATGAGACTCATAAAGAATAGTTGCTTTATATTTATTAAAACGTTTATGAATCTTATTTTTTTAGCGAATTAAAGCATAACGTCTCTTTAAAAACCGTTTAGATAAAAGACGATGTAAAGAGGCCCATACGGTGCATCTCACGCCCGCTTTACATTAGAACAATCCAAGACTACTGATCACTCCACTTCAATTTTATTCATACTATTTATTTTTCCTTTATTTCTCTCTGTAAATTATATCTAAATAAAAAAAAGGTGCATTGATTACTTCACCCAAGTGGGTTGTGAAAGGTATAGAGAACGATAGGCTACTTATGACGTAAACCTTATACGCTTTATATTAATATTATAATATTACGTAGGTACTAGTACTTAGCACATACAATCAAAATTATTACCCACCTCTTTCTGCAATAACGTCTTGTTTTTCATGAATTGTAGGCTAAAATGTAATAGGGAATGTCTTTCGTTCTAAAGGTTTATGATTCAAACCCGTTACATTTTTAAGAAAAAAAAATTAAAAGTACATATATTAACTATTACTGCAAAATTATAAATGTTAGTAAATTTTAAGTTCAACAAGGTTTTGTAAGCTTTTTGTATTCCTCGAATTTCACACCTCGCGGTGGTAACATTTTCTTTCGTTAAGATTTTAAGTTGCCTCAAAAAGTGGAGCTTAAAAGCAAAATAAATACTAAAGAAAAAACATTGCGTTAAACAAAGTAGGGGAAATAAATTAAAAAATTTAATTTAATGAAGACGTAATTCACTCGTTAAAAGAAGAATTAATTTTAATCATTCTAATTAATTAAAAAATCTTGTACTAACTTTAAAAAATTTTATTTTTCATTATATGTATGTTGGACGGATGTTTCCTGCAAAGGTTAAAAGCGTTGAACCAAATACCGTCTTTTTGGTCAGATTATTTACAAAAGGAAACGCTTCTACATTCTTGGCACTCGATTTATGTATTATACCTTTCAGGACTCTGACAATAAATGCAACAAGAATAATTAATCACTATCTTTTCTTACTTTGTTAGTTTAGGGTTTATTGCATTTAACATTATTCACCATTTTTACCTATTTACTTTAAAAAAAATTAAAAATATTAGAAACTTGTCTTTTTCGAATGTTTTCATCTATTTTCTTTTGCATTGTTAGTATTAAATTAAATTTTATTTGTACACAATAATGTTTTCCCCTCCTGTTCTTATCCCAATAATCAATAACATAACAATGTCGAATATTAAAACAATAATAAAACTAAATATACTTAAAAGTCGATGTTATTATTACGCGTTATTACAATATTACGGTTAAATTGATGTAATAAACTGTAATCTTAAAATTTACGGAGTTTATATGATACAAAAAATGTAGGTAAAAGTAATAAAAGTTCAACTCAAATTTTTAATCTTTTATGAATCGCTTGGATTAGAGGCTTATTAATTTAAAACGAGGCGAACCCTTAAATTAAAACGATTGTATATGTTTAGTATTTTAAAAGTATCTACTTTAAAAATATAACAAGCCACTTAGTAACTTTATAAAAAACATTTTAATATTTTTTGAACGTTAAAAGAAGATTAAAACTGTATGTTAAATACAAGCAATTTATACGATTTTCAATTTTAACAGATAATTATTAATTTTTACCTACCTAAATGGAAGAATATTCTAACAAAGAATTTTCAATTTTTCAAACAATTTTAATTAAATTAAATCGTTTATTGAGAAAAAGAAAAATCAACGATGTAGCAAATAATGAAAAAATCTTTGATGTTGCAGCAAATTGCTACTTCTGCAATTATTTAAATTGGTTTAAACCAAATAATCCCATTTTAAATATTCATAAAAATTTCTCTTACCTGTTGACGAAAATATTGTTACAATAGTGGCTGTTAACAATAGTTCCTCCAGCAAAACCATCTTTAAATTTTGTAGTTTTTTGTATTCGAAAGCATATTAAAATAAATTGTTAACAAACCTGAAACAAAAGCATTATTAATATTTAATTTAATAAAAAAGTTTAAATAGGCTTAATAGCATAAATTTTTAAATTGTACATAAGTACCTACTACTTTCTTCATTGCTTCTCTTTGATTTACAGTGAAAGCTTTGTAAATGGCTATATTAAATAACTGTTTTACAAACAGCGAGAATTTCCTGTCTAATACAAATTCATTGTGAAACGCAACACATTAAATTTCTCGGCTTTGAAGTTATAAAGTGTTGTTTGTCATCAATAGCATTTACAAAGAGTAGTACTTTTTCTTACAATTTATACCATCAAGAAGACACTCAAATTTTGTCATAAAATATAATTCCAAAAGAATGTATGTTTATTTTTTCAACATTTCGCATAATATATTGTAGTGCTCTTTCTCTCTGTCCTCTTACTAAAAATAGGTCGTTGGTTCTCGAAAGTAAAATGGTTACATGGAAGACAATAAAAAACTGACAATCTAACAACGTATTTATTTGCAACCTGAACAAACAAGAACAATTTCATAAAAGCAGGACTTACACGAAATTCGCTAGACAGCACGTGTAACTCGGGCACTTTCTTCAAATATCTTCTTACAGAAACTTGTCTTGGTATTCGCGTTGTCAAACTTCGTGATCGATGAACTTTCCCAAAAAAAAAACCTCCTTGGCTAAAACACACCTCCACTCCAACTTATCGGTTTGTAACCACACGACTTGCTTCTATAGCTCTCAAATTTCAACTTTATACTACCACTTGCCTCTCGGACTCTCTATTTACTACCCCCCTATACGACTTGCCTCTCTGGCTATCAATTTACGACTGACTGTTCTCTTCTTTATTTATCTTTTTTTTTATCTCCTTGGTTTTTCTTTCCGTGTTCAATTTTTATTGGTTCTTGCTATTTCCCTTTATTTTTCAAAAAAATCAAGATTAGAATTTTGTTTATGTTCCGCTGCTTGTGCTTGTTCGTGTACTGCCCAGCTGCATTCGTGTAAGTCGCTAAATAACAATAAATAAATAAAATACACACATTAAAAATTTTACAACAATGAATTAATTTACTGCAACATCAAACTTAAACTAAACAATGTAACTAAAACTAACGAACAAACTTAACATGAAATGGAAAATAATTTTGAAAACGGAACAAAAATCCTGCCTTTATTGTTCATCAGGTTGCAAAGTCAGTTCTTTATTTCTAAATTACGCAACTCACTTTCCATTTCTTTAACAGAACACAACATTTCCCCCCGTTGTGTTGAATAAAAGTCAAATCGGATGATGTTAAATATTTTCGCGGACTTTTCTTCAACAAAACGTTCTCAATTTGAAATCGTAAACATGGTAGTTTAAAATATTTAATTTGAACGATAGTTATTTGTAAGGCAGTAATTCATCTTCATTAAAATTTTATATTGACAGAAATAATAAAAAAAAACTTTTAAAAATAAATTATTTTTTTTTTTAAATTCTTCTTATTCTCTTGGGCCGTCATTCTTTCTCAACATCTTATACACCTTTTGTCAATTATTCTCTTCCTTCGCTCATGCACTCCTTCCACCTATTCATTCCTTTAACCTATTATTTCCTATTGATATTCCTATTCAAATTCCTATTTGATAAAAATCTTTGGCAAAAATATCACCTCTTCTTCTTTACTTCAATTGCTTTTTCAACTTTTTCTTCGATCGGTCGTTACCTCCGGCTTTTAAATTTTGCATACTGACATTACTAGGTTGCACCCCTTTATTTTATTTATTATTATTTTTTTTTTTTTTTTAACTATGATACCTACGCGAACTACTGGTTAAACATTATAATCCCTCTTCGCTACCTTCTTCTACTTCTATTTGTGAGGGCCTCGTGAATGGGTACATGAGGTTAATATGGAATCTTCCTCGGATATTTCCTCCTTCATGTCTCAATTCGTATACATTTTCATTAATTATCTTGTTGACGTAAAATGGTCCCTCATACGGAAGTAACAATTTTGCACAAATGACTATTTTTATTGACGTTTGTCATATTTATTTTGACATTTGACGTTTCTGTTATTTAAATTATGTTTTCTAACTTTTGCCTAAAATTGAATTGGTTATTAATTTCTAACTTATACTAAAATATGTTTTTTTTTTTTTTTATGTAAATTTGTGAACTAATTTATGAAGCTTTCCATCTCTTCTTTTTCCCGGCTACCCAAAAATTTGTAAAAGAAAAGCGTAACCTTTTAATTATCTTGCTACATACCCTTTTATTTTCATTAAACAATCCATCACGTTTGTTTAATATGTGATTTATTTGATTTAAATATCTCTTATCACATTGAATATTTTCGACGTCTGCCATATAATTTATTTTGACGTTTGGCAGTTTTGATTTGTTTTCTAGTTTATATTTTATATTTGACGTATCCGTTACTTGACTGACATTTTTTAATTTTTTTAGAAAATGAATTTTATCATTGATTTCTAATTTGGACCTAAAAATGTTTTGTTCCGAACTTTCGCATGGAATTTGTTTCCGATCTATTTCTATCCTTTCTTCGTCCTTAACCTTCCCCACACAATTTAACATGTCTTTTTTAGATATTTTTGGATTGATCCGATTCTCCCCATCCATTGTTGTATACCGGCCAACGTCCCCTTCACGACTCATTACATGTGTCTTAAACACTTCCGCATTATCTACCACTGTCCTTTCGTTTGTATCCCGTTTAATTTCTGATACTTCCGTCTGTATTTTATTGATTTTTTTGTGTGTTTTATCCATTCTACATTCGAAATTCTCCCTATCTTTGGTCATTGATTCAATGTGAATTTTTATGCAATCTGCGTTTGCTTTTATATTATTTACGTTTGATTCTACCCGTTCATCTATTTCTTCCATTCTCTTATGAACCACATTAAATCTTTCATTCAGTTCCTCTTTGATCATTTTATTTGTCCCATCAAATCTAGCATTAATTTCATCCATTCTTTTATTTGTCCCATCAACTTTAGTATTAATTTCATCCATTCTTTTATTTGTCCCATCAAATTTAGCATTAATTTCATCCATTCTTGTATTGATGGCCAATATTGCCTTCATCAATTGATTATGTTTGTCTTCCTTGTCGGGAACGATAATCTCAATCTCCGTTTCCCCCCTTTCTACCATGCTTTCATCACCACAAACATGCATCAAGTTTGGATCTTTACTCCTTAGATTCATTTGGTATAATTTATTTTTAATTTATTTTGATGTTAAAAAATTTTATTTGTTTAATTTAAAATTGTATTTATTTACTGCCACGCATGTAACTATTTTTTTCGAGCCTCGACGTTGTGCGCCAATTTATTTATGTAGTGCTCTTTCTCTCTGTCCTCTTACTAAAAATAGGTCGTTGGTTCTCGAAAGTAAAATGGTTACATGGAAGACAATAAAAAACTGACAATCTAACAACGTATTTATTTGCAACCTGAACAAACAAG
Source organism: Cantharis nigra (assembly GCA_958510845.1). Lineage (NCBI taxonomy): Eukaryota > Metazoa > Arthropoda > Insecta > Coleoptera > Cantharidae > Cantharis > Cantharis nigra. Next base: position 36,818,084 of record OY294028.1, on the reverse strand, counting down.
AACAATTTCATAAAAGCAGGACTTACACGAAATTCGCTAGACAGCACGTGTAACTCGGGCACTTTCTTCAAATATCTTCTTACAGAAACTTGTCTTGGTATTCGCGTTGTCAAACTTCGTGATCGATGAACTTTCCCAAAAAAAAAACCTCCTTGGCTAAAACACACCTCCACTCCAACTTATCGGTTTGTAACCACACGACTTGCTTCTATAGCTCTCAAATTTCAACTTTATACTACCACTTGCCTCTCGGACTCTCTATTTACTACCCCCCTATACGACTTGCCTCTCTGGCTATCAATTTACGACTGACTGTTCTCTTCTTTATTTATCTTTTTTTTTATCTCCTTGGTTTTTCTTTCCGTGTTCAATTTTTATTGGTTCTTGCTATTTCCCTTTATTTTTCAAAAAAATCAAGATTAGAATTTTGTTTATGTTCCGCTGCTTGTGCTTGTTCGTGTACTGCCCAGCTGCATTCGTGTAAGTCGCTAAATAACAATAAATAAATAAAATACACACATTAAAAATTTTACAACAATGAATTAATTTACTGCAACATCAAACTTAAACTAAACAATGTAACTAAAACTAACGAACAAACTTAACATGAAATGGAAAATAATTTTGAAAACGGAACAAAAATCCTGCCTTTATTGTTCATCAGGTTGCAAAGTCAGTTCTTTATTTCTAAATTACGCAACTCACTTTCCATTTCTTTAACAGAACACAACAATATGTACATATTATTTTGGAAAACGTATTTTCTTGCAATAAATAAAATTTATTCGGTCTCGAACTGATGGTTTTAGTTAATTACAATCATCTTTAGCCCACAGTGTCGGTTACAAATAAATAAATTAAGATCAGGTAACAAAATTCCAGCGGAAACAATAGTCGAATTTTATGTAATTGCAAAACTTGAAAATATAATGTTAATATAGATAAATAAATAAATAAAAAAATGACAATCATATTTTCTGTTTACAGAATTATAAGTTATATTTCTAAGGCCCAGTTTCTCAATCGTAAGTTAACCCAAATTCAATGGCTAACTATGAATTCTAACCAATCAGGGTAGTCATAAACGTAGGTTAACCATAGAACTTGGGTTAGCTCACAATTGGAAAACCGGACCTAAGTTATATAAGTTATTAATTATAAATTGTAATTCTGTGAACAGAAGAAAGATTGCCGTTTTTTTGTTTGTTTATCTGTTTAATTCATCAGGGTTTCATTCCATAATAATAGTTAATTGACATTTGTTTTAATATAAGTTATAAGTTTTGTAATTGCGTCATAAAATTTGATTGTTGATGATCCCAATTAATTTATTTGCAACTGAGACTGTATCTAGAAGATGGTTATAATAAACCGAAAGTGTTAGGCAAAGCGAATTTTTTTATTATAAGAATATACATTTTCCGAAATAATATATTTATAACTTGCATTTGGAGTAACACTAATAAAGTATAAGCCCATAGTTTGTTATATAAAAGTTAATTTATTTACTAATAAAATCAGTTACTTTTTCCGAACAAGCTAAGCTAAACCTTTGATTATATTCAGATAAGCAAAGCTTATGCAAGTTTTGGAAACCAATTGTGTAATTAAAAAAATTGGAAGAGATGGCGCTGCCATCGTCAAGTTGGCGATATAATTTTTAAGGCGCTACTATTCCTGTTCTGTAAAATATTGTTGGTGAAAGAGGTAAAGTTCAAGAAAAGATAGACGTATATAAAGGTAATTGATGACGTGTTGTACAATTATACTGACGTGTACTAGAAGAACTTTCTTTTGGATTGATATTTGTTCCTTATCTCACATAAGTTTATAAACAAAATATCAGTTTCATGATTAGATATTTTTTGTATAAACTCGACTCATTATTTTACTTATAGCATATTATAAAATAGGTGCTGGCTGATGGTAAATATGAAAAAATTTTAGCATGTAGGTTCAGTACATTTAGGCCCAGTTTTTCATGAGTCAAATCATGAGTTAACCCAAATTCAAATGGTTAACTTACAAGTGAAAGGATCCCCGGTGTCTCTCACCGATTTGAATAATTTTTTTGGATATTTTTGGACCTCTTATTTAATAAGAGGTTCTTAATTTTTTTTAGCTGCTGAGACACGGCTTTAGGGAGTATAATCGCGCTTCAAAAAAAGGTAAAATATCAAAATTTTAAATTTTCATATAGAAAGATTTTTTTTGATTTGAATGAAGCATATGCCAAAATACCTACTTTATTTATGTAACTAATATCACATATACTAATTTTTTCGCAGCGATTACTTAATATTTTCGGGGGTATACCATCCCTCAAACAGTTTTAAACCTGCATAAGCACCCTTAACGTCATCAAATTTTTTCGAAAAAGATATTGTATAATATGTTGTAGGAGAGAACAGACTGTAGGTTACGTATTTTTGGATTTTTCTCTAAATTAACATTTAATGGATTAACAACCCCTTTTTTAACTATGCCATGTTAAAGTTATTGCTTAATAGTTCTTGTTGAGAGTCGACAAATTTCACCAAAAAGTATATAAAATCTTTAACTGCAAGAAAAATTAGAACTATTATTAGAAGAGCACAGCGCAGCATTTAGACTTGATTCAAGTCCTTCAAATATTATAAAACCAACAGAAATCGTGGTTAGTTCAGAAGTTTTTGTTATTATTACAAAGTGTCCCCGTCTCCCCGTGACCGTGGAAAACCTTCGAAGTGGTGATAAAGGGCACTTTTCTAAGACAAATTTTGAAATAAAATTTTTATCCAAGCCCAAACCCTTGCGGGGTACCTCCCGTTAAAGCAAATTTTTGAATTTCTGATTTGAAACGACCATAGCTCCGATATTATTGATTTTTAGGCTTAACGGATTAGAACTTTTTTAGAGATAATTCGCTTATCTACAAATTAAGTTATAACCTCTTATCGTCTAGAATCAATGTATTTCGAGTTATAAATTAAATTAAGCGACAAATGTTAAAAAATTCAGGTTTTATTTTTTTTACTTTTCTTGCGAACTCCGTATCTCTTTAATGAAACATGTTAGAAAAAAACTAAAGTCTTAAACCGGATAGGAAATTTTACGGGCTACAACTTTGGTCAAAGAAATTGTTTTGGGAAATCGGCCCTTTTTACAGTAATTTTGAAAATAATCAACAAGGTGTAAGTAAAAAAAAATAAATTTATAAAATTTCCTTTTAATAAATTTTCAAAATGGCCTCCCTCATAAATTATTATCATAAATTAACAAAATAATTAACGATAAACTAATGTGCTTTATAACAATGTCGCTCAAACGATGCTATAGGTACCTACCTAAGTTAAATTGAGATTTTTAACAATTTTGTAAATATATTTTTTGTGTACCTACACCTTGTTTATTATGAAATTATTTTGTCAAGTAATTTGTCATTTTACATTCTTGAAAATGGGTCATAAATAAAAGGACTCAAAACGTCGGTCAATTAAATTGATTAAAAGACCTAAAACTCAACAATTTTTATTATTTAAATATTAAAAGAAGGTCAACGATAATAAATTATTACTAATGTTATGTTTATATTAAGAATGGCAGTCTGCATTTAATACCTATTCATGCTAAAACTATCAGTTTCTTAATTTAATGAGCGGATTCTTAGTTTATTTCTCAAGCAAATTTCTCTGAGTGTATTGAAAAACATCACTGTGAAATAATATAATATAACGTTTAACCGTGTCAATGCATTTTTAGGTTACTTTTCTAGTCGTAAGTTATCGTTTTCCGGAAAAACTAAGAAATTCAAATTTTGCCGCAATGTAGCAGCGCGACACCTAGCCGTTGCCGGAAAAAGTACAAACAGCAGTATCGCCGCCTGGTGTCAGCCGCCAAACGGAGTGTTACCAATTTTTGTACAGAGTTGCCTATCTGAATATAGCTAAACTAAACAAAACTAAAATAATTTACTGTTTGCTAAGCACATTATATTATATGACTGGCAAATTCAATTTGACTGATTCTACCGCTCTATACATTTATATCTAATAATAGATAATAAATAATTAATTAATGTAACATTATGGCACGAATATTATGTATTCAAACTTTGAAGAAAAAGAAACATCTAAGCTGTGTGATTACGACAATATGACCTGTCGTTCTTGTGTTCTATCAAACATAATATTACGTTCTAATGTACATATAACTAATACTAATAACTCATAAGTAAGTACTACAAGGTGGCAAGAAACTGATATATGTCGTTCTCTCGGAGATTTAATAATAATAGTGCTGACAAAATATCGATGTCAAAAGTTAACCAAGAACAGTTTGCCAAAACAGGTACGTTCTGGTAGTACAGTAGAACGTCGATAATCCGTACGTCAAAAATCCGGACCGTCGATAATCCGGATTCAATTCCAGTGAAAAAAAGTTGAAATTAAATTAAATTCAATTAAAAAATTAAAATAAATCAAACAAAAGCGTTTCGGCGGGGTCGTCTTTTCATATTCTTTCATTAAAATACATTATAGATTCATATGAATTAATGGTTTTATTAATCTACTCCAATTATTTAACCACTAAAGTGAATTATTCACGGTTTTAGCAAGTTTTCATTTTGTTTTAAACTCAAATGATCATTTTTTGGTTCTTTTTGAAAATCTGGACATTTTGATAATCCGGACATTTTGATAATCCGGATAGGGTCCTGTCGCAATTAATCCGGATTATCGACGTTCTACTGTATTTATAAATTTAACCAATCGTGAAATCGAAATGCACAATTCTTCCTCTAAATCAGTGGTTTTTAAAGTGGGGGGTGAAGAGACCTGCAAAGAGGGGCGCGGGCCACTTGTGTAATTGAAAAAAAATTTTATTTAAAATTTTGTTTGTTTGATACCCACCTGTATCTTTAACACGGTTGGAACTCAATAGTTTTCCTAAACTCCCTTTCCTTATTTTGAAAAATTGAAAAGTTTTGTTTGGTGGAAAAGTACCTTTTTTGAAGAGGGGCGCCGATAATTCTTTTGCTAGAAGGGAGGCGTGACATAAGTAAGTTTGGAAACCACTGCTTTAAATGAAATAGGTCGAGAAAGCTGAAAACAAAAAGCCACAACAATTTTTTAAATATCATCAAATGAATAATTAACCATTGGCATGGAAAACTGTTAGACATTTTCATTTTTTTCAAATTATAAACACAAGGTGTCCTACGGTGCATTTTCCGAAAGGGTCGAAATGACATGTCATAAGGACAGTACTGGTGAGTTTTGAGGATTGAACCACACTCATAAACCTTAACATTATTATGGCGTAGCTTCTTCTAGCTACTGAGAATTGTAATAATTCCTACAGAGCATTTCGCGAATAAAATGCTATAACTATAAGGTAAACAATCAAATCAATATTTTCAAGAATTTAACTATGTGATACCGATGAGACCTAATAAGGTCAAACCATATCTATCATTGTTGGGTTCTTGTTTATATTGATTTAACTTTGAATTATGTATTTTCATTTTTTTCTTATCTAGAAAAAACTTCATCTTTTCATCATCTTTAGTTGTTCTCACTCAATGTCGAAATAACTCATTTTTCCTCACTCAAATTGATATCAAATAGAGAGACTCTCTCAAATACTAATAAAACTGTTAATTAAAAAAACCTTTTAAAAAATACATTACTTTTTGGTACTTAGTACTTAACTGTGATTTATCTTTCACCGAAATGCTTTATGTTATTGTTAGAAACATTATGGTAGGAATCTCTAATGGTATTATATAATAATATTATTTAATTTAACCTAATTTTTATTAAAATTTAATGAAGTACTAGGTATATTTTATATATTATATATATATATATATATATTTACATGCTAATACTTTAATTATGAAATTGAGAAACGATTATAATTTACAACATTTGTTGGAAATATGAGCCTATATATGTTTGACTTTAATAGGCTTATTTGTAGAAATGGATAATAAAATTAGATAAACTAAAAGACTAATTTTATTAAAGTATTGTTCATTTTTTTAAACCTACTTTCACAAGTAGATTTATACAAATACTAAAACCTGTTAGCAAAAGCTTGATCAAGTTAAAAATTGTGCTGTAACATGGGTACTATGTAACTATATAATATGATTAACTGGTAAAATTGTTGTAGATGACCTAAAAAGAAGTGACCATTCGAGTTTTAAAAATATTTTTTGAGAATTTTTTACATTTAAAAAAAATTTTATTTGTAATCAAATCACTTTAACATAATTTTTCGTAGTTCAAAATACATAATAATAACGGTTGCATTATTATTACAGTGGCTTACTTATTTTATATTACTTTTTGAGTTAATTTGATTTATTTAATTTCTAATTATTCAACTTTACCTTACTAAATATTAATATATTTTTTGTACATTTCAAGTTTAGTTTGAATTTTATTGAAATTTGCAGGAATATTTTGTTATTAGTTCGCTTGGTTTTCTTAAATAAGTAAACGTTTTTTTGTTTGCTTTGTTAATTTATAAGTTAAAAAAATTAATTATAATATGAATTTTATGATGATATAATTTTAATGGTAAAGCACTTATGGATCATCTATGATTCAAATTTTGTATCTAACTGACAGAATAATAATTTTTTAATTTAAATATTTTAATTGGACGTGAAATTTTTATTTTACTGTTTTTGTTCTAGTAATGGAGATTTTATTCAGATGACCAGTGGATTTTTACAACAACTTTATATCTCCGTCCTCCTACTCTTTCCCATTTTTTAACTAAAAAGTTTTGTTTATATTTAGTTGGTTTACACTGTACAGTGTTTATTGAGTAAAGTTTACGCAATAAAGTATCCGGATAAATTTTACTGAAGAAATTGAATTGTCACTTTAGGAGAAACATAAATTAATATTCTAGAATCATGAATCATGATGTAGTAATTTGAAGATCAACTGGTTTTACAAGCAATTGACTTATTTATTTCAGTAATTTTCAATTTATTATTAGTTATAGGTAACATTACATTTGATAAATTTACATGATTACTTAATAATGATAACTACACACAAAAATATTTTGCATAGTAAAAGGTTACCTATATGGGGGTTAAGAAATAGTATTTTTAAAATGCTTGATTTTTACCATTTCGTAGTTAAAAGTGAAGCACGTACGTAGTTGGAATAATAATTAAGCAATGTAATGTTTCCAATTTAAGCATATAAATACTTAAAATGCAATTCAATATGATAATACTTAAATTTAAGTAAGCAAATTCTTAAAAACATATTTAAGTATGCACACATACTTAAAGTTTGAATACGATTACTTAAATTCCACTATTGCATACTTAAAAACCACGCAAATAGTTCGCTAACAAAAAATAAGCACAGGTAGCAGAGCTGACACTTGTTCTAAAAGATTAGCAAAAACTGCAAAATTCGTAAAATAATGCAGACCCCAGTCCTAGATAATATGTAAGACAATCGCGATGTTTAGACGGAGTTCTTTCATTCCCATAATTTTGGTAGTTATGAAAAGTTCATGTTCGTTTCAACGAAGTGTAAAGTGGTTGTGTGATTTATAAACAAAGTGCAAATATTTTTGAAAATGGATGAAGATGACCAATTGATCAACAGAATATTAACAATTTTTAATTCTGATAACTACCTAAAACAATAATTTTGAAGTAGTCAGAAACCTTTTCTTACTGGGGATTTGGATAAAACATTATAGAAAAATTTTTAGGTAAGTTGTGAATAAATAATCATTTAAAATTAAATGGTTTTGTTCTTTTGAAGTTATTTTTTAGTATTAATTTTGTACTTCTTCGATTAATATCGTAAATTTGTTTGCATGATATTTTCTGATTTTGTTCCTAAATATTTTATGTATTTATTTTTTAGTTTATAAATTTATAAAAATATGTTTTTGTATATTAATTAGGATTATAAGGCTAACTTAAGTTTTATTTTATTACATTATGACAATTATTATAAATAAATTCTTTGAAATTTAAAATTGATATTTTTTTTTATTTTTACTAGCTAAATATTTTTTACAGGAAACACAAAAAATAGTAACAATATTCATAATACTATTATGGAAGGTAGTACTTCGATACTTCGCGAAGGTAAGTACGTCCTAACGAAAATGATAATAATTGATAGGAAAGTGTATTACTTTTGCTAAATTTTAAACTTTTGTGTACTTATGTATCTATAAATTTCAACTTCTATACCTGTGTAGAGGGCAAATACCTGTTAGCAACCAAATCTAAAAAATGTCAGTTTATAAAATAGCCAAAAAAACATTGTTTGTAAAATGTGTTTTAGTTAATATTATAATATTAATTAAAACACATAAGGTTTACAAGCATAATGTCTCTTTGGCTATTTTATAAACCGACATTTTTCAGATTTGCAAGTAAGTAAGATTTTTGTTTAAAAATCAACCCAGTTGTACGTCAAATTCAACCACGTTAAATGCTTGTATTAAGTATGTAAATGCTTATTAGTCAACCCAGTTGAATGTCAAATTCAAGCACGTTGATTGCTAACATTTAAGTATGAAAATTCTTAAAAATTAACACACTGATGGGTTGAATTTATTTATAACCGTTAAATAAGTAAGCAATGCTTGACTTTAAGTATGCAGCTTACTAGGCTGGAATCGAAGCACGCAAATACTTGATTTTAACACACATTTGCTTAAATATTTCTCTGTGTGTATGTACCATGCAGGTATGAATTGTAGAACAAAACTCGGAAGTTAGGTGGTGAAAATTGTATTGATAAATGACATTACCACATTAGCTTATAGAGAATACAGAAAAAAAGAGAATTTTACAATTATGAAATTATCATTGTAACCCAATATTATTAGAAACAACCTCACCTAAAACAATTGCCAAAGTTGTGTTATCAATATATTAACAACAATGATTTTAAACATTTTCGTTTTTTCTTGTTTTGTTTCAAATATATTTCTACAAGATGTCTGATAAACCGAAACCGGTCGGTGCTTTTTAATTCGGCAAATAATACCTATATCGAGCCTATTTCAATATCTTAATTTTGTAATAATAAAATTCTCGTCCAAACTTTGATAATATAAAATTAATTATTGAGGTTAGTGGACTAAAATCAAACTCAGTTTTTACGAAGCCGACGTTTCGAAGACTTTATGTCTTCATCTTCAAGACTAGAAGAGAAGCAACGTTACAATAAATAAAAACATTAAAACACAATAATTATACCTAGTAAAAAAGGGGGATGTCGAGCTGTTTGACTGTAAACTCAGATGTTCAAAAAGGAGAGTCACAATTGGTCACAGATAAATTGTTAAAATATTAAAATATGAACTGAATTAAAATTTGTAAATAAATCTATATAATTGAAATAGTGTTGGTCATTAAAATGACATTAAAATTGTGAACAATCGGACAGTAAACAAATTAAAAAACAAGTAGCAAATAGAAGAAAGTAATCAACAGCTCGAACATCAATACAATAAATCGTTGCTTCTCTTCTAGTCTTGAAGATGAAGACATAAAGCCTTCGAAACGTCGACTTCGTAAAAACTGAGTTTGATTTTAGTCCACTAAGCTCAATAATTAATTTTATATTATCTAAATTTTGATTGAAAACATTTGAAACGATTACTCGTATTCTTGTTATCGTCTATAAATAAATTATTCAATTCATTAAGGAATTTTTGGACTATTTGGAATAAATTTCGGAAATCTATTTGAAAACCTTTAATAGATTTACTGACGTGGCATAAAAAATAATATAATGTCGCTATTCTAGTAGACTTAGATATACTTATTACTACAGGACCATACAATAGATTCTTCTTGGTGGAACAAGTTGCAACATATGTAGACTTCGGTTGAAGATTGCAACTGTAGTAGGTTTCCACGAATTCCAAATGTACTTATTGAACTCTTTAATGGCACAAGGCTACAAGTACGTGCCTTACTGAAATACATCATATAGGGTAGAATAATAATGACATTATCCGCGCATATCTGGCATTAATGCCATGAGATTATTTATTTGATGTTCAAACGCTTTAAGTTTCATGTAAACTTTGTTTTGCCATGCCAATAAATAAAGATCAAAAATTGCAAAAATTAATATGAGGGATTTTTAATTTCTCACGGACACATTTATCGTTGGCTTCTCGCAAATGTAGTTACCCTCTCTTAGGCATTATGAGTATTATTGCAACCCACCAATTATTCCCCTTACATTTTCTTCAAAATAAAAACTAATAGTAGGTATATGTATTACACAGGTCAACAAAATGAAACTTTTTTTTTGGGTTTCTGTTCTAAAGCTTAAATTCTGATTCTCGACATCGAAAAACACTTAAATTTCCATTTTTAGCTTTTAAAGTTTGCTTTTGTCTGATTCACGCCGATAAGTAAGATTTAAAGATTTTAATTGATTTTATGAGCGGATATACTAAATACGCTTGTCCCCTTTGCTTATGGGATAGCAGAGCGGATTCAATACATTACCAACAGCGTATATGGCCTGATCGAGTCCAATTTACCATAAGAAAACATAATGAGAAGTCGGAACCAAGTGTAGAGCCTAATAAATATATTGATGCAGCCGTTACATATAAAATTTGACCTAATGAAACAATTAGTCAAAGCTTTGGATCCAAATTCTCATGCTTTTGAATATTTAAAGAGATTTTTTTCCAAATTAACTGAAGCTAAAGTTAAAGCGGGTATTTTTGTTGGGTCGCAAATAAAACAAATAATGACGAGTGATGATTTCACATATCTCCTCAATGCTCATGAAACTTAAGCATGGGAGAGACTTAAAGCAGTAGTTGATGGCTTTTTTAGAAAGAACAGTGTTGACAATTATGAAAAATTGATTGAAACTATGCTTGTAAGCTTTAAAACTATGGGCTGCAGAATGTCCCATAAACTTCACATGCTGCATTCTCACCTGGACCAATTCAAAGATAATATGGGTGCCTACTCAGAGGAACAATGAGAGCGTTTTCACCTTACCAAGATATGATGGACTTTGAACGACGTTAGCAAGGGCAATGCAATAACGAGAATCATATGATAGGAAATTACATTTGGGGTTTAATACGAGACAACCCATATAAACATAAGAAAACCACTGAAAATATTCATTTTTGAACTTGAATTTTTGTTATTTTACATTTATTTGCTATTGTTTATCACAAATCTTGAATAAAAAAGACTCTAGTGTTCAGCAAAAACTTTTCTAATCGTAATTTAAAATAAAATTATGAAAGATATTATCTAAATCTGTCATTTTTCTTAAAAATTCAAAAAATTGCTCTAGTTTCTACAAAAGCAAACTTTAATCAACAAAATAATTTTTTCCTTTATTCTTAACGTAGGAGAAACTAAAATTTCATATGCAGAAGCCAGACCCAAAAATCGTGTTGACCTGTGTTATTTTATTTCATACCGGAAGTAGTTTGTAAATTTATTATTCTCATACTTGTATGTGTGTATGTCAAGACGACCGATTAACCGCCTACCTCGCTAACCTTTTTTATACAATAATTATTATAAATAATGTATAATATTGACGATAATTTATATGATAAATTACATGGTAATGCATTTTTAAAGTGTTGAAGTAAATCATTAACTGAAACATCGCGAGCGGTGCGGATGGCTTTCCTGATGTGATGTCAAAATGTAATGATCCTAACTTTAATAGTTTAAATCGTGCAGCAAATTGTTAATTAGTTATTACTAGACATAAATTAAACACTTCTCCGTTTAATTACGCACTAAACCGCAGCAACTGTCGGTTGAAAATTTATCGTAAATTGTTTATTTTAAATTTTTAATATAATATAACTGCACGTTATTTCACTGACTTTATAGCTTATTTAATTCTTCAAATATTTACTATCCATTATAACGCAGCAGCTATCATAAATTTAAAAAGCTAACATTAGAAATTTTATAATATGTTTTCAACATAATATTCACAAAATATTCACATTTAATTTAATTTTTGTTATGAATATGAATTAAGATAATGGAAAAACTAAAGAAACTATAATATAGCTGACTTGCTAAAGAGAGGAGCTTTTAGCTTAATTCATTATTGTAAAAATCTTATTGTTCATTACCTTTTCCGAAACCGTGAGATATTAAATAGAAATACAAAAGACATCAATCGATATAATAAAAAGATTAATACAAGAGTACATTATAAAATCACGGAAAAGACATCCAAGAAAAATTTAAATGACATTGCCTTCACATAAGTGAATTAAATAAACAGTACTAAAATTTAATTTGCTACTCTACAAATTTTAAAAATTATTGGAAATAAATTTAGACAGTCAATTATTCTCTCAAATTACCAAAAATAATTTTGTAAAAGGTGTAAATTTAAGTACTTACTTAAATAGTTAAAAATAGTCTGTCGGATAGAATTACAACTTGAATTACTTAGAAAATTAAATTGATTCGGGTATTACTGTTTCTACCTTTCCTACATTAAGTAGTAGGGTGGGTATTAACGCAAATGAAATATAAAATATTTAAGAAAATGTAATTTTTTTTTTGAAAATTCCGGAAATATGGAATTTTGCTTAACTATTAAGTACTTAATATCATCTCTAAAATGTCACGAAATTATTAGGGTCATTCTGAACTCTAGGTTCTCTTGTGAGTTGAAATTATCGCAAATTCTACTTGAAATAGAAAATGGAGAGCATGTGCTATTATTATCTACTTTCTCTTTAATCAAGAAATGCTGAGATACATCTGGCCTAGAACGGTTGGAGTTGACGTTATCAATTTTCCCAATATTTTTAAGTTTCTCGAGAAATAAAATGGTTTTGTGGAGAGATAATGCTTCAAACAGATATGATTTTACTAGAACATTTTCAATTCAAGTTTACAATGCAAAAAATTAATAAAAATACTTTTTTACTTTAAACTGTATTTTAATAACTTTTTATACGCCGACAAATAAGATTCAACTTCGGGAAACCAACTTTTGTAATAAAAATTTCTTATGCACTGAAATTCAATATTATCTTAAATTATTGAAGGTTCAGAAAATAATCTTTAGAGAAAATTAATATTTTCAATTTGTTAATATCATGCAAACATAGCCTCTTAAAGGGCAAGCATTTACTCTTTAAACCTACTCTTTATGTAGTCACGGCTTGTATTTCGCTTTATTGTCTATATTGTTGAACGTAACGCATTGTTTATTTTGACAAACTTTAAGTTCGAACTAAAAAAGCTCTTCACTGGATTAATCAGCTTTTTCGGGTTACAAAACATCACTATAAGTTAGACTTAGGTACTGTAAAATATCAGAGCAAATTTAATTAAATACTTTTAATCAATATAATTACATTTCAAGACAACAATGCGATTGACGGAATTATTTGGATAAGAATAAAAATTTTTTTCTTTAATTATTCATTACGATGGGAATAAGTACATGATGAACAAATTTGAACTAAATTCGAATGTTTAAAATTAAAATAATGCTAAGTATAGGGAGATACCCAAACTATATTACCCGCTCACTTTGTATTTTAATTATTAATTAAATTATATCCATTCAATCGATTCTATTGAAATATTAGTGTTAACTGAAACTTTAAAAGTTGCTCGTTTCCACTAAATATAGAAAACAAAATAAAAAGTTAATCAAAGTCTATTATTAAAAAAAAACTTACATTTAGTTTTTAAAAGTATTTATTCCATTAACTTTGTAGGCAAATACTAATAATCTACCCTCTTTTTTTTAATCAAAGTTATACCACAGAGCATATACAAAACTTTCACTTATATTTACTTTTAAAATTAATACGCGCACCGTTTTTGAATAAATGTAATAATAATGTTATTATTCCAGTCCAAAGCAAATGATTTTTAATTTAAAAAAAAATTGTTGACGCGAGTGTTAAATCACAAAAAAGTTATATCTTTAACGTTAAGATCGCAAAATTAATCGCTTTATCACCGTACCGCGAAGATTTCTAAACGCGTTGTCGCACTGGACTGACTCCCGGGCCGACGCCATGCGTCGCGACGCCGCCCGGACCTGCGCTTCTTTACTATTATAGATACTTGTAATAGTCAAACTTGATTACACATTTTGTTTTTATTCTGTATAACAAATATCTCTATATCTCCGTGTTATATATTTTTGTCAAAATTTCGATGTTGAAAGTTTTGTAAAAATTTTGTTATGAATGTGTAAGCGACGAACAGTTAAAAGACGTAATAAAAAAATTTAATAAAGGAAATGTAAAGGGAACTTGAAAATTTTCTGTATTAAAAGCAAAGTTTATATACAACATAATATGCAAACTATTTAACGTGGCATTAATTTTAAAGAGATCGATAAAAGTAAATGTTAGAACACATATAAAGTAAGCATAAAGTTTTAATATGCCATAAATTTTTACTACTATACTAGTAAGACGTTTGATAATACTACGATTGTCTCCAATAGATTATTCGAGAGATGCCTTGTTAATGTGGTGCAGATTTAAAACGATAAATTTTTAATTCCCGATAACATAAGAATTGAGTGGATAGTTTCAAATCTAAACTTAATAGCTTAATAGTTATTAAAGTATGAACACAAACATGCGAATTAAATGTATATGTAATTTATATTTAATTCTATAAAGCAAATTGTTACGGTGAAAAAATTAAAGGAGCAAGTTATGCTATGTATTTTTAAACAATCTTCTTAAAAAGAATAATAAAATACTCTTAAAAAACGCACAAAATGTAAAACATAATGCAATTATTTCTCGTAAATTAAATTAAAAGTGTTGAACTTAATCTACTACACAACAAGAAAAATGAAAAGGAAATCTTTGATGCTTCTGTGTAGTAAGATTCGAGAATTTTACTTGAAAAACGCTAGAATCTGCAGAGACCGTAAAAAATTGAATTTTAAGACATCCATCGCTTCAGAACGCAGACAGCTTCACCTGATCACATTTTTTAAAGAGGTATGAAAACGTTTGTATTGTCAATTTAACAATCACAATCAATCACAATTTTATTTGCATTTAAATACCTACAAAATCATTTTATTTTCAATTTGGTAATAATAATTCAAAACAAACTTTAGCAAAATTTTATAGTTGCGCATGTTCTTGTTATAAATTTTTGTAGTGTGAAGTTCTACATACATAGAACGCTTTACCGTCTCGGAAAACCGTAATTGCTTCAGTTTTTAACTTCCCGAACCGATGACTGCGTAATTAATAAACTTTAGTGATTAATTAATTTAAATTATAATATTTAATATCATTTACATTTCTCCAAGTACTGCCCGTAGATAACCAACATTTTTTAGGTGACAAATGTAATATTGATTCTTGAAGAACCACAAAAAAGAGCGAATTTATTTTTCATTACAATCAATTTTAACATATTTCTCACCGACAAAAGTCTGAAAACTTTCAAAACTAAAATAATATAAAATCGTACCGAATTATACTTTTGCATACAAGGCGCATCCACATGTCAAAAATTGAGTTTGGATATATTTGCTACAAGACTCATAAATTGTTTTTTAAAATTATTAACAAGCAGTATTTTAGTATATGTTTAGTTTAGTAGTAGTATTTGTACATAATATTATTTAAAAGACGCGAAAAGAATATTTCACTCTATGAAATATTGTATGAGTTGAGTTTAATTATTCTTAACTTGAAGTAATCCTTATAATATGTTTAAACAAGAACAAGTTAAATAGACATGGAGTAATGTAAATTTTGAAAATGATTCCATGTCTATTTAACTTATTCTTATTAAAACATTAATACATTATAACATATAAATATTAAAATATCTGCAGAAGCAGTGCTATTTTTATTACTATTTTTAAAATGCAATAATTGTATATTTTACCTAATTTTATGTAATTTTTGTATAATGTAATTTTATGAAAATATTTAAAAATTGTTTTAGTACTCCCAACTTTTAACTCGGCAGCTTCAAACCTCAAGTGGCAAAACGTATTTCATGATAACACTTGAAAATTGACTAAATTTCCTTTAAATTAAGCCATCAAGGGCACTTCTGATGAAGAAACCAAAGCACCAAAGTAATAAGTCTAGATACCTAGCTACCATAATCAGTATTTCGATAATAAAGATAATAATCGGTAAATTAGTTTAAATAATATGCACAGTTACTTCTTTTCACTTACATAGTATTACTGCTTTTTTTAAATTCGTCAGATATCTCTGAAGGTGAATTTTTAGTTACCTACCTAGTTATACAAGGAAACACCCATCATATTACATTAACAACCCTTTATTTTGCTATATAACATAATTAAGTACTTACACCCTTATTCTACATTTTTCGAATTATTCGTATTTTCCGAGCAGGCGGAAAAAAAGGCTTATTTATTTTTTTGTGTTTTTTGTGGTGTTTTTTGAAATAATTAGAAGTAACAAAATATATTTGAACAAATATTGAACAAAATACTGCAAGAATATTATGGTTAATAAAATCAAACTAATTTACGGCTCGCAGACGGGACAGGGTAAATGAAATTGTTCGAAAGCAAAATTTCGGTATTCTTTTTACCAAACCCAAAATAAACTTCATGGACCCATCATTTACACATTGTACAACAACGCATATGTTCTAAAATGTCTTTATTGCATACTCTAAAAAACCACTATTTAGTCATATTTTGTTCTTTCGAGGGAATCACTCTTTGTTGCGCGAATTTGTTACAATGGATTTGCTTTCCTGTTAACCGAGTCTTCCTTCAACTGTTGTGCCTTATAATTATAATTAATTAATAAATTATAATTTATTAATTTTTTCCTATTACCATTCATGTTACTGCTCCCCTAGATGTCTTTAAGATTTCAGCAAAAGTAAGAGAACCCGTCGAAATTTTCATTTTGCACGCTTGAAATATTTGGAATCATATGACTAAAACTTCTTTTATTTACTTCTTGAGTAGAATTTTTGCTTTATGACCAATGACAAATTTATATGAAAAAAATAAAACCCATGATTTTGTTTTAGCGGGCCTTATTGAGTTTAATTCTGAATATTATTTTATCGTGAAGCCGCGGTGAAATGATAATTCCCTAAGCAAAATAGGAAAAGAATGCAAACGTTTGGTTTTAAACAAAACTTTCTATACCAACTATATACGTATTAGATTAACTTAGTATTTTTCCGCGTGGTGGCGTTCGTTTAATGTAAATCGTGAATAATCAAAGAAAACCAAAATTTTTATTATTTGGGGGTGTTTGGAGGAAGATGAAGGAGGCTAGAAGCTGGAATATGTAAAAACCGAGAAACTGACAATTTTTAATGCTTTTTTTACAATTTAAGGGAACAACTCCTCTCCCAAACCTTTTTAACAATAATCGTTTTCATCCCTCCAAATTATCGAAGAATCCCCCGAAAATGATGGGGAAAAGCTGGGGTCATATTCGGCTTCAGGAGGTCCCTAATACATAAGAATTAGTAGGAATCCTATCAGGGCTTCAAATCAGTTTTTTATTTGCATGTTTTTATTTCATTACATATTTTACTTTACCAATTAAAGCAAAGAAAATATTAATTAAATCTCAATTTGTGACTTTTCGCTTAGCATTTTGTGAGTTATTGATTTGATACTGCGCCCGCCGTTTAAATATTTCTTTTATTCAAAATTTAATTTTTATGGAAAATTATATTAAAAACGCACAATTTTGTTGCCTTGGAACCCTAGCGCTGGTTCGCATGGTTTATCCGGCCTTGGGGTAGGACAAAATTCCACCACTTATGTTTTCTACGTAGTTTGATGCGCTGAATATGAAAAAACGGGTAAAAGGCAGACGTGACTTTAAAAATCGCATTTGAATAAGGTCGAACTTATTGTTACTTATCTTAAAACAAAAACCATTTAACGCCGTTACATTGTTTTGACAATAGTATCAATAATAATAGTGCCAATAAAAATTATAATAAAAATTGTAATAGTAGGAAATCCTTCACAAAACAGAAACCACCAAGTGTTAACCTGCTGGTAGGAACTATAACGATAATTTATTTTATCGGCATTACGACCTTGAAGATGATTTTTGCTAGACATAAAATTATTTTTTTCATGTTCAGTGCTTCAAATTACGTAGAAAAATACCCTAAAAAATTTTTTATATTGTACTTTCCGTTCCGGACGGCTGGGACACATATGTCCCACCATGGTCGGTTGGAAACGCTACGTCAGAAAGTAATTTGATGCATGTACAAATTTTGTACATAAAAGAAAGGTCAATTTCAAGGTAAATTCCTCGTCCTTAAAAGGTTATTACAAGGGGTAAATAATTTTTTTTTACACAGGACTCGGAATTCCAATGATTTCCATGGAATTCCAAAGATTTTCAAAGAATTCCAATAATTTCCAACAAGGGGCAGGTAACGGGGTAACTGTTCCCCTCGTCTTATAGCCCATCGAAACGAATAAAATTACTAAATTTTGTTAAAACTTAAAAAATATATCTAAATTCTAATAAAATAAATATGTATTTACCCCAGCCTCGTTTACCTCACCCATGAGTTTCTCCTAAATCTGTTCTTATATACAACTGCAAGGAAAGGGAAGTAGTCTTAAGCAATACAAAATACACAAGGAAATTGGAAAATCTTAAGAATATTATAAATAAGCTATTTTTATTATTTGAATTTACTGAGAATTTCTTGGTTTTTCTAGGATTTTCTACATTTTTTAAAATATTCTAGAATTTTCAACATTTTCTGAAATTTTCCATTTCACAAGATGCCCTAAAATCCTGAAACCCTCCAGATTTTTCTGAGATTCCTTTGGATTTATTGGAGTTTTTTGAATTTTCAAAGATTTTCTTGATATTTCTATATTTTGGATTTCCTGCGATTTCTTAACATTTTTCCGGTTTCACTTGTACCCGAGATTTCACCCTCGATTTTAACTAAGTGGGAAACCAACTGGAAATCTTCATATACAAAACTAATGAGAAATTAAAAAAAAAAGTATTTCTTTTGATATTCCTCTATCTCAAGATTTTCTGGAATTTCTGAAAATTTCCTAGAATTTTTTACATTTCTTCGGATTTCATATTTACTAAAATGTCTTAGAATTTCCTGAGATTATTTTACAATTTCCATAAATTTTTTTGAAATTTTGTAAAATTCTGAAACTCTGAGATTTTTTGGAATTTCTTCAAATATCTTCAAGTTACTCTTCACTAGTGCACCAGAGTTTTTTAATGATTTCTGCGTAGTTTGTTGCTGGAAAACAGCAACAAACAAGTGAAGGAAAAGTTTCATTGGCTATCTTAAGATTTTCTCGATTTCCTAAAATAATAGAATTTTCTCGAATTTCCCATATTCTAAGTTTTCCCGCCAATAATGTTCGGAAGGGGGGTTTCGGGGAAATCTAACCCCCTCCTCGTGACTCTTTAAAAACCAACGAAATCTACTAAAATTTTGTTAAAATTTCAAAAGTATACCTAAATTCTTATTCAAATTTATTTATTTACCCCTTCTAGCTACTGCTCGTTTACCCTCTTTATTAACTTTGCCGGGATCTTTCTTTGATCTCCAAACTAGATGTAGATGCAATCTATAGAATTTCTATGATTTCCAAGGAATTCCAAAGATTTTCAAGGGAATTCCAAATAAGTGTACACACAATTTTCGAGATATTTACCCTTTGTGTTAATATTACTAAATGAATCAAAAGATCACTTAGCAATGTTTTACACCAAACTTCAAAATAATCGGTTTATTAGAACTTGAGATATCGTACACGCCAGGACACCCTCTTTTTTTTGGACCTCCCACTTTGCCAGCTCATAACTTTGTGAATTTTGAGTTTTGTTTTCGGTTAATTTTTTATGAAATTTTAAAATATCAATAAACAAATGATAAAAAAATAGATTGTAAAAATTTTTTTTTTTTTCGTTTCTACACTGAGAGAAACAAATTGCTTGATCAAACGATAAACGATTCAACCAACAAATTGTGTGCATTGCGGGTGGCGAATGCAAAACGTGCATTAAACTAATGCAAATAAAATGTTAACTTTTTGCGTTATTTAAACATGAGAAGTATTTTCTTGAACGTGCTCGTTTTGTTAATTGAATCAAAATTTACTACACTAAAGCGATCGGTTTCTTTAATATAGCATACTAAAAGATTGATTCAACATTCCGCACTT
Source organism: Cantharis nigra (assembly GCA_958510845.1). Taxonomy (NCBI): domain Eukaryota; kingdom Metazoa; phylum Arthropoda; class Insecta; order Coleoptera; family Cantharidae; genus Cantharis; species Cantharis nigra. Next base: position 36,797,865 of record OY294028.1, on the reverse strand, counting down.
TTCGAACTAACCAAGTAGGTATATTGAATCAACCATTTCTGTGCATTAAATTAAACAATTTAATCTATTGTTTGAATCATTTTAGGTTTTAGATGGAACTTATTGTAGTATATGGGGAATTATGGGTTGGGGGGGGGGTCATGTGCCAGGTGACGCTGAGCAAGAAAAATGATTGTCGTTGTAAAAAATATTATTTTTTAAATATAATTACGTTAATATAAAGCGTAGTATTATTTCTCGAGTAAACATTACACTAACTTATGATGGTATTAAATCAAGCACTTGAAATTGAATGCGTATATTCAATGTTGAACCATTACAATATGTGTATTACTGTATTAACAGTAGTGCATTTTATGAATAAATAAATTTAAACAAAGAATCCTCAAAGGTATTAACTTTTAAAGAATTATTAATAACTGTAGTATCCATTTTTCTTGCACATTGCAAACGCACATTTCATGAACACAACAAGGTTATGCATCAAAGATCAAACTGAAACTACAAGACAATAAACTTGCGCAAAGTCTCGTATATTTTTCAAGGTTTTAATATGTTTGGTTAAATCAAATTTTGCATTGAAATGACATACTAATCTGCTACAACAAGATAAAATAATAGTTTCGTTCAAGAATTTCATTGGTTTTCTTCCAATCTAACTATTTTATTACTTAATTCAACGATAATATCGTATAGAAGCTTATTTGAACCCATTATAAACATTAAATCAATTAATATTTATTTAACAAACATAATGTATTGAAACAACATTTTTGAATTTTTTGTAACAACTAAAAATTGTTTCATTCAACGAAATTTCGTTTAATTCAATAAGAAAAGATTCAACATTTCATCTATCTCTTTTCTCTCAGTGTACAGAGCTTCAAAAACCGCCCGAAATTCATGCCGCTAGACTAGAATACCCCCTTAAGCATTTAAAAAGCAATATTTATATCAGACTTTTTATATCAACTGCATAGGAACATATTACAGTAAAAAGGCAAATTCATCGGATGTTGTATTCAGTCGCCTACTTTAAAAGTTGGTCTTATTTTCCGATGGACTTTATTATTACCCTCCGGTACTTTAATATTCTAGTTTTTAATTTACTAATACAAATAAAATTTCATAAATGTTACATTAGTCACTAAAATCAGATAATTTTACAATAAGGGTATTTAATAATGGTTTTTATATTGTATATTATATTGATTAATAGTAGTATTCTTACTTTGCTGATCAAAGATTAAAAAGTAATTTTATTAATAGTCGAAAACTAATAGCATTTTTCTTGAAATATTGAATAATATTGTATTAATTTACTTTATTGTACGTAATTTACTTTGGTTATTTTATTTTACTAAAATTTTAAAGATAAGTCAAATTTTAACCGTTTGTTGACCTACAATAAATCCAAGTTATATTAGGGTCGTGGTGAATTGCAAAACAATGTTAGTTAATAAATATTTTATAAGAAAATTTAAAACTAAAATTAAGAAGCAAACGGATAAATGGTTTATTAAAGTTTAGAATTTACTAATAATACTACGAAATGTTATTCCGGAGTATTCATTATGTTTCTTTACAGTTCTTTTACTGTTTGCATAGTAATAATAAATTGATTTTTGATTTAAGTAGTGAAAATAGATAATATTAACCCGTAACCGGTACAGTCGTAGTTTTGGTTCATAACCGGTATGCCGTGGTCTGTGAGACAACTAGCCCTTAAAATTAGCCTGTGTTATTATATATTTGCTATCTGAAGGTTGGAGGACAATAGTATGTGTTTTTGAAGTTAGCAAATAAAATTTAACTTAAGGAATAATTAGAATTTCTCTCAAGTATCCGCGTAATAATAGGCTTTTTTATTTTGCAAATAAATTTATAGAAATATTGAAATTATTTAAGCAATAGTAATTTATGGGACTAGTGAGTAAAGATACATTTTATCCACGAACGGAAAGTAAGTGGTCTTCCGTAAGTGGATAAAAATATCTTTACTCAAGAGTCGCATATAACATTTTATCCAAAATCTGCAAGTAAAATTAAAATTTCAAAATCAAATAAAATTTGAAATTACATTATATAATTTTACATTGACAATGTAAATGTAATGTCAATGTAAAAGTTATTTTACTTGCAGGTATTGGATAAAATGATTTAATATTAAATGTTTATATATTAAACTGTAATAAAAACCTAAAATATTACAAAATTTTCAAAAAAAAATTTTTTTTCAATGCAAAACGGCTATGGTTAAAGTTGCATACGTAAACGGTACACTGTGGTCTCTCAGACTTTCAGGTATAATAAATTTTTATTTTATATTTTACCTACACCGCTCAAATTTTGCAACAACATCCGAAATGACTTAATTTGAAAGTAATGATAACATTACAATTATATTACAAAAGGCGTAAGTGTAACAAAGAATTACGCATTCAAGGGTGTCTGTCAGACCACAAGATACCGGTTACGGGATAACCATGCCTAATTTAGAAAAATCAAAATGTTTTTAACATACTCTGCCATTATATGGTGAAGAGAGGGTCCGGATTTATAGGCATTAAAAAGGTTGAAGATATGCAGGCAAATATGCCCTAAAAACTTCAAAATAAGCACTTAAATATGCGCTAAAAAGTTTTAATATGCCTCAAAATACTGTATTGCAATAAGTGCAAATAATGAATTAGCTACTTTTCTTGAAAGTTTAGTTGGTGTTGAACTGTGGTTAGAAATCTTTAGAAATAAAATAATAATAAACTATTGTTTTACTTTTTACTAGCAGGTCAGGCGGCCTACCGGCCGCCATGACCTCCTAATATTTGAATGACCTGGAAACTCCTTTTTGCACAGGATCATTTATTATAATTAATTTCTTATTTTATTATTATAAAATCACAAAATCCGATTTTGTAAGAAAAAATTGACGTAGAGGACTGGGAATAGTGGCGTTAACCTTAGACCTCTTAGCTGAATAACCAGTTAAAATTTCAATTCAATCGTGCTTTCCGTTGGGGAGATTTTGATGGGACGGACATACATACATACATACATACAAACTTTGAGTTTTATATATTAAGATTAATTTCTTATTTTATTATTATAAAATCATATAATTAGTCATATTTTTTTTACTTTTTTTTTCAAAAAATTGAAAATATACGTAGAAAGCTGGGAATAGTGACATTAACCTTGGAACTCTTAGCTGAATAACCAGTTAAAATTTCACTTCAATTGTGTTTTCAGTTGGGGAGATTTTGATGGGACGGACATACATACATACATACAAACTTTGAGTTTTTTATATTAAGATTCTTTTGAATTTTGAAATTTGCACATAACTTTCTTTAGCTTTGCACATTTAAAAAATATAAATAAAATTCAATAGATATTTAGAAATATGACGTCTCAAGGAATATTTTTGAAATGAAAGTTTTTGAGGATGAGGCTCATTTTCGGTTTTTCAATATTTTATTTATTTTTTATTTCTCTTGACCGGTAAAGTTGAAAATGTTTCTTAAAACTCTTAAAAACTCCAATAATATGTAGTAAAATACAGGGCGTAACAAGTATTGATGTAACGGTTTAAAGGTGTCAGACGTTAGCACAAGTTAATTGAATGTTGCAATTTTTTAAACAGTTATTTCAAAACAAAAAAACACTTAAATCGTTTCAAACCGTTGCAAAAACAAAATTTTTACTATTTAATTTGCTAAATATGCAAAATATATGCCAATAATAAGCAAATATGAATTTATAGGCAATAAACAGCCAAATATGCACTTAAACACAAAATATGCATTTATTCGCTATGTGCATTGCTCCAGCTGCCCTCTGGTGGCTCAATAGAGCAAATAAATTAGGACTGTTGACATATAAAAATACACTAATAGCGCACAATTTTTTATTTTTAATATATTTTTGATGTTCGTTTAGTATAAGCGCTGATGTAATGTACATCTGTAATAACTGAGGCAACATATTGTGCGAAAAATGCTTGAAAAATGGGTGAGTGCGCAATAGGAAATTTGAATATTTTGGTTTTGTATGACTTTTGTTGTGACACTTCTCTTCCTTTTCTTGAAAGAAATTCACGAATAAAATAAATATACTCAAAAAAGAGTGAAATAAAATAAAAATTAAAAATTTTAAAAACCTCAGACAAAAAAAATTCCAAAAATTAAAATTAATAATAAAAGCGCCTTACCGCCTTACTTTAAAAAGTATCCCTTTAACCCTAGATTACTAGATTTATTTTGCCGAACATAATTCAGGGTTCTTGTATGGAAAACCTGGAAATGTCAGGAAATTTAAAACTTATCAGGGAAAGTCAGGGAATTTAAAATTTTTATGGCCAATGTCAGGGAAAACAAATTTTGTCAAAGAAATATTTTTAAATTTTATATAATATTTTTTCATTTTTAAATTTTTTTTCACAAGCAAATTTTCAATTTTTTACAAGGATTATAAATAAAATCTCTTATTTACAACAAATTCAAAATTTACAAAATTAGGTCAATTTATAAACTGAAAAAATTATTTTTCACAAATCAAAAATTTAAACTTTCAAACATTTTTCAAAAAATGATTTGGTAACACGACAATATATTACTGTATGAAATAAATGTTATAATAATATTGATTTTTATTATTTTGAATTTTTTTCGGTGCAAATTGTTTTCCGATTGCTGTACTATTACCATTGTTTGGTATTACGATACTAAAATGTCAGTTAAAATTAAAATTTTTGTTAAAATTAAATTTACGACTGTCTAGTAATCTAGGGTTAAAAAGGAAAAAACAATTTTTTCTTCTTTACTCAACAACATAAACTCTCGGACACTTAACTCGAAAAATCAACTTATCGTTCCATCCCCCTCCTCTACAAAATTTAAATACTAATTTTAAAGTCAGGGGAAACGGAGAACTTTTAATACGGAATGTATAAACAGGTTTCGTAAGGGGAACAAATATCCGTTTCCCCTGACTTCAAAATTAATGTTTAAATTTTGTAGGTGGGGGGGGGGGGGAAATGATAAGTTAATTTTTCGAGTTAAGTGTCCGAGAGTTTATGTTGTTGAGTGCAAAAAAATTATGTTTTTCTTTTTAAAGGGAACAATAGTTTTTAAAGTAAGGTGCTTTTATTACGTATCAATTCCTATTTTTAGTATTTTTTTACAGTCAGGGGTTTTAGTGGGGGGGGGGGGTGATAATGGTGATAAAAAGGATGATAAGTTAATTTTTCGAGTTAATTGTCCAAGAGTTTATGTTGTTGAGTGAAGAAGAAACTATTATTTTTTTCTTTTTAAAGGGAACAGTAGTTTTTGAAGTAAGGTGCTTTTATTACCATTTTTTATTATTTTTATTTTTAGAGTTTTTTTACAGGTAGGGGTTTTTAAAAATTATTATTATTTATATATTATTTATATAATTACTATATTATTTATTTTTATTATTCAGTTTATTAAAACTGAACTGCAGCCAGGCCCAACCAGGGGGGGACGCTTGGGGATTTGTCCCCGACGCCCGGGATCCCTCAAGGGCCCGGACGAATTACTAAATAAATTCTATAAATAAAAAGGACGATCGACTGATCAAGATTGCAAGAGACTTGAAACCATTGGCAAAACGAAACCCTGGAAGCCACCCAAGAGATGGATGGAGAGCTGGGTTTCCACATCAGAGGTAATGTGAACAGGGGAAAAGCGTGAAGAAAAACAGGCAGATGCCTATAATAAAAGTAGAAAAAGAAGAAGAAATAAAAAGAAAATAAATAAAAAATTTGAATGAATAAAAAATTAGATAATAATATTGTGATGTAATGTACTTCTGGAAATTAGTTGACAACTACTGTATTTTTTATTTTTTAATTAATTTTACCCATTTTAGTTGTTTTGTGCGTAGTTTTTCTTAATAAAAATACAAAGTTTTATGATTTTCTTTTTTATTTATGAAGTTTTTAAGAGCAGAAGGTCCGCGAAAAGTCTTGCCACGGGGCTCGACGTGGCACTCGACGGCCCTGACTGCAGTAATCCATTTATTTCTTTGTTGCTGTTTGTGACTTGCTCTTGGGAATATATAAAACTTGCAATCACTATTTTTACCTCTATTATGGCAATTAACAACACAGCACGTTGAGTGACAACCCATTTTAATCATACGTATGTCTTAAATCACGTAAGGCAAGTCTGAAAAAGTCCACATTAAGTTCTATTACCGGCCACTCCGAGCGCTTCGATAGGTTTGCGTATCCCCTCTTAACCCATGCACACAGCGAATAGGCAAAATAAAAACTACATAAAACGACTCAGAAAGTAGTAAAACAGGTTCCCTTTTTAAAAATTTTCACGTGTCTGTAGGCAAAACAAACAGGCAAATGCCTAAAAATCCGATCCCTAGTGATGACTGATGACTGACATAGGCGATGAATACTTTTATTTGTGCATTTTGTTCAAAAAAGTATGTATGTATAATAATATAGTATAAAATACTGATGTCGTTTACAATTACACAGATTGTACTTTCCCTTATTGATACAAACTTGGCGTGGTACATTTTGGATACCACTGCACTGTGCAGTATTTGTTGAAAATTTTGTGGTTCAAATTTTAAAGCATGTTCTGGATAGAGTTAACACTCTATAAACTAATAACTAATAACTATTCAATTCACTTGTCACTGTCAAACATAGATCAAAGAAGTTAAACAATTTGACTATTTTGAATTTCAATCTAAAATTATTGGAGCGGATATTAAACAAACAAATTAAGTACTAATATAATATACTCGTTATTTATTAGAATAAATTCAATTTTGATACAAATAATAATATGCCGAGTTGGGTATCGACTATATAAATTATTGAAAATTAGCAAATAACTAAAATTGTTTGCTTTATATGTTAGTAGAAAGCAGATTTAATAAAAATTGAATTGCTTGTAGTTTGATTGACCGAAAAATAATTTAAAAAAATGTATTTGATAGCAAATACTTAGTTTCAAAATTAAAAGGTCAAATTATAACTGATTATAAAATAGAATCAGCTATAATAATATAATATACCATCATGTTTATTATTTTGTGGTGAAAATGATTAGACATTTTTGCAGATGTGCTTTTCGTAAGACTGGATCTACAGATCAGGACCTATTTTACCATTAGGCGCATTAGGCTCGTGCCTAGGGCCCAATGGCCAGAGGGGCCTGAAAAGAGAGAACATAAAATTGTAAAATGAGAATTAAATACTGATAAAACAACCCAAGAATTGGGCGTTCAATGATATTTGTTACATTCGAATATAAGGGGCCCGAAAATTTGATAGAGCCTAGGGCCCAACTCAGGTAAAAATAGGTCCTGCTACAGATTACATTATATCTCTCACGCCAGAGCAATATCTAACTTGCAACCAGCAAGTTACATTATTATTATGATATGATATCATTATAATGAATGTAACTCTCATTTGCTCCCGCAATAGTTGCTCTTGGTGTGAGAGTCCCCTACAAAACATGATGGCAATAATTAATATGATATCGATGTAAATTTAAATTAAAATACTGTGATTAACAATCAAAGAAAAACTAGATTGGAAAAATAATAAATGTCTATTAAATATGTATAAAGCAAAATTAAGACTTTAATAAATTTTTTTAACTTGAAGTGTGGTTACATACCATTTCGATAATCACAAAAAGAAATATATCTATTTTACCATGCAAGCTTTTCTACTAATACTTGAAAACTACATTAAATTATTATCCATATAATAAGATTTATTAGTACCATTTAGCTCGTAATTGATATTCATATTTATTGTATTTTCAAGAGCTAATAATTATAATTATTAAATTATTATCTAAAAGTTTTCAGCAAGCATAGTGTATGCAGCTATTATCCATTTTAAGATATTCAAGAAGTCTATTTCAAAAGTTATAAAAGTTTGTGATAGATTTTAAATTATTTGTTTATAATATATTTTAAATTTATTTTTATTAACGCTAGGTGACTGAGGAATTGGCGATTCATTTGAGCTCGCAACTAGCACAATTTTAGGATATTTCATTTTAGACCATAATCAAATTTTCAACTCATCAGAAACTGTCAAACTTAATTTCTTACAGTGTAAGCTCATTGTGGTAAAGCAAACTTCGTAAGCAAATTCTAATCTGAATTTGCTACCAATTAGTAATTGACTTGCCACACAATTTATTATTATTCAAGTAAGTATTTAAAAAAGTAACAGTATGATACAGTGTATATATGCTTAAAATACTCTGAACTAGAGCGAGAGAGAAAATCTTTGATATATTTATTTAGATGTGTAATTTTTATCATCAAACAACCAGACTTGTTATTTATTAATTATAGAGTATTATTTTTATGTACAATATAATGTTCAATAATACATATCCTAAAAAACTCTAAAACAAAATGGTAGTATAAATATATAAAATCCTCAATTTAAATTTTTTGTTTTTAATAAAACATTTCTCCAATAAAGTTATGCTATATAGCTTAAATCATATTCAGATAACAAGAATATTAACATAAAATATTGAAAAATGGTAGATCTATGTGGAAATTGTATACCTACCCAAAAGAGTAGGTGTAGGTGTAGGAGTAGAAAAGTGTGTATAAATTTATATTTACGAATTTTTATCGAATTATTTATTAAATCAATATTGTTTATGCGTATATCATGTAAACCTTCAGAGGATTTGAAAAACGTATACGAAACACATTAGCATACATAGGTAGGTATACGTACTCGGAAAAAAATTGTTAATGTAATAACTATTATCTCAGTTCAATCTAGCAAAATGAGTTGTAAATACATAATACATATTATATACCTACTGATACCACCAAAGATTAGTCAAATTTATTGGTCAATTGTTGGAAAATTACTTCAGTTATGTTTACTAATATTTTACAGCACTATGGTAAATCAACTGCTTTAAGTGTTAAAGCAACAGCACCGTAGAGTTAAAAGTACTAAATAAATGTTCAGTTAACTACATGCGTCGTACGACAATTAATTTGTCAGTGCATTTTACTGCTGGTATAGTGCAAAAGGAAAGATAGATGCATTTAATTTACTAAATTGCTATGAGTATAACAACAATTACTTATTTAATCTATGATAAATTATATTAATTTATCGTTAAAAAATTATTAATAATAATTAAATAATATAAATAATAAAAATAAATATAATTAATTAATATTTATTAAATTAAATCTTTTTTTTCGTGTAGTGTTTCTTAATGCCGCCAAAAGCATTATTATGTATCTGCCAATATAAATTCAATGTTAGAAGTCTCTTATCTCTTTTAAGTTTTAACCAAAAAAATATTAAAATGAATTTTAATTTCGATTTTAAAATTTTTGCTATCGAGATTTCGTCCTCTGGTAAATTAATTAAGTCTGAAATATTTTCTAAATACACTAACTTAAAAATTAAAGTAGTTACTCGTCATTTAGCCAACAAAATTCGAAATTGTATGGATTTATAAATATAATTAAACCGAACCTATTTGCTCTTTATCTATTAAATTTACTCTCAATATTAGCAGCGAAGTCAAAAATATAAAAGTGTACAACTGCACCTATTGATGATGTACAGTTAATACTCTAAAAATTATAGCTATTCAATATTTCCCTGCTACCTTTAATTCTTTACAATTTGGTGTTGATTAATAACATAAAAAATGTTTTGTTAAATTTTTAAACCAATTTCCAATATGAAAAATTTACTGTTAATTGTCATTTATGTTGAAACCAAATTCTTGCTTACAAAAATAGTTTTCAAAACAAGATTCGTTGAAAATGGTTTGAAAATTGTATGATATTTTAGTAGGTAAATCTACGCATTTAAATAACCGTTACTAATACTGTAATACTAGGTTTACACATGCAATGATTTAATGGCGCCAGTCGTCAGTAACGCGTCAGTTAAATTTTGACAAACTTTTAACAGAATTTGGACGCCAGTTAACGTTTACACTTGCATTTTCTTTTACTGGCGCGCAATTGACTATTGGCGCTATTAAATCATTGCCAATCAATCATAGTGTAAACCCAGTATAAAGCAAACTAAATATAATTTCTAAACGTTTTATAAAAGTTACATTACAATAAATTATTATTAGTGATAATTATTTATTGAAATTCTGAAATAGTATAAAATAAATAGTGTTTGTTACATTATTAATATTGATGATGTTAATTATAGGGGTAAATCCATTTTAATCAACTTTGGTCAACTTAAATGAACACATCTTAGAGGCACCACTGTGAATTTCTCAATCCAGTGGTGATAATGATTATTAATAAAATTTTATTTTCTGATAGTTTCTTTAATACTAACAATTTTTATCGAGTATTTTTCTTAAACTTAGTGAAAACTCAACTATTATCATTTGTCATTCAATTTCAAATTTTATTGATTTATGGTGAACCATTTATACCTACTAAGCTAATCCAGTTGTTAGAATCTGACATTTTGATATCATTCCACACTCTTTGGCGTCAAATTATCTTAACTTGATTTAAAAAGGTTTCTGAAATTTAACTGAAGAAAACACCAATTTTTTTGGGGCTCATCCTTAATACACAGTTCGACCTACTTTCATTTTATTCACAAGTTAGTTTACTCTATCTAAATTTCTTCTGTAGAAATTTTTATTCTGAAATCCACACAACAATACTTTGAGTTTCATTAAGCAATATGAATTGATGATTAATCTGATTCAGTTTCTGGGAAGCTTTGATGATTATGCTATTGTCCCCCTCAAGGTATTAATTTATAAAATAATTTTGACTAAAGTAAATGTTTATAAAAAAGACAGTAAAATAAAATTTTTAGGAATACGTTTACTATAACTATATGTAGGTAGGTATAATATATTGTTTAATTTTTAACATTTTAGTCCAGTAAAATTAGATAAAAAAAAAAACATAAATCGGTAAAGATCTGAATTTTGGTACACTTGTTTATTACGGCTTCTTGTTAAACATACTAAAAGTCCCCGTCAAAATTTGTTGCGCTCGAGCCGCCATATCTTGGATAAATGGTACACTTTTTCAGTTTTTTGTCTATATCTCGGCAATTTGTGCTGATAGAAAGAAGAAGTTTATTATAAAATCGTAGTTTATTAAATTTTCTTCAAAAAAGTTAAATACATTTTTTTGTATCTCCAATACTTTAGCTTTAGACACTTCAGAAGGGATATGTTTTATGCACGATGTTCATGCTTACTATTGCGACGAAACTTTATGCGACGCATTCTTATACCTCTTTGTACTGGAAACATAGTCAGTGTTATAGGTAAAGGATTTACCACCTTGAAACAATAAATTGACTGCATTGAAACGACAAAGAGCTGCAAAAACACCTTCTGTAGCAACGTCGGATTACAGCTAAAGTATTAAAGATAGAAAAAAATCTCTATAAACTATTTTGAAGGATATTCAATAAACTATAATTTTTACTTAAACTTTTTTTTTGTATCAGCACAAGTTGCCGAGATACAGCAAAAAAACTGAAGTAGTGTAAATTATTTCCAAGATGGCGGCTCGAGCGCAACAGTTTTCAACGGGGACTTTTAGTATGTTTAACAGGAAGCCGTAATAAATATGTATACCAAAATTCAGATCTTTACCGATTAATGTTTTTATTTTATTTGCCGAAAATTGATCTAAATTGACTGGACTATTTATTGTATGCGTATACCGTATAGACCAATAAAATTGCGATTTTTGATAAGAGATCGGCCTTGAATGTTTGAATTAGTTAAACCGAATTTTGTAACGGTAAAAAATTTCTGATCTAAATTAATAATATTAATAATTGTTAAAATTGTTTTATTTGTTTGACATGTAGCATGTACTGTATTGATTTAGATATTTGTTAATAAATTAGAAGAACAAAAGATTTTAGTCAATCCGCGATACGGAACAATGTAGGTGGGCGCATCAAATGCAAAACCACATTTGCAAAAGAAACTTCATTAAAATATTAAAATCGAATGTGTTATGTATGTTACATAATTTAGCATCATAATTTTACAAAACATATTTTCACAAATTTATTTCAATTTTAACGCGATTTTGATAAAGTAAATAATGAAATACTGCATAGGAACTATTTAAAATAATACGAGAAATTAAATGTTATGTGTCAACAACACGTAAATTTTGCTAGTGTGAAATCGCCTAATTTCAAACCAATTTCATTAGTTTCATTAGTTAATATTTCGAAGTCATGAGTTTACTACAAATTCTTACTTGGTTCTTTAAAAAAAATGGACTATAGAATGAAATTATATTAATTTTACGAAAACCTCAACTTCATGGGCCTTTCATCAGCAATCAGCATCTTTCTCTTTAGAGAAAAATTACAGCATTTAGACCCCATAGCTGCTCACACAGTTTTAATAGTAATCTCATAGGAAAGTTTCAACTTCTTTTGGATTCGAACCGGTTGTGTACCGGTCAGGAGCTTTTCGAATAGCTTACTCAGCTGATGACTGTCTCTGTTTGATGATATAAAAGATCTATACAATTTAATGTAATAAATTTTAACAACAATTTAGTCGAAGCAAAATAAAAAAGTAATCAGAGGGGTAAACCGCAGACTAAAATTTTGTACTCTAATTTTTCTGTTTATGTGTCAAATTCCTGCACTTAATTCCCTAACAATACCTAGATTTTGCACTCCAAAATTCTACTGCGGTTTATCCTTAGGTTTAACCACAACCAAAAAATATAATAATAAATTAACGTATACTTTTTGATTGGTATAAAAAATCAATAACTTTGTAAGATACATAATTATCTTTTAATAATGATATCAAAAAATTTATAAAATTATTGGGTACAAAATATATTTACAGTTTAGGCATACAACATTATTTATAATAAACTCGTAACCTACATATAATCAACATAAATACGTATCAGTATCATTAGGATTCTCAATTTTAAATATAAATTTATATTATATTAGCTGTTTATACTAATGTAGGTATAAACGATTAACGATTAACGATCTAAAAGATATTTAGCGCTCGTGTCATATTGCCTAAGCTGCATATGGAATTCAGAATTTTTAGTTTATTTTATTTATTATTCGGTATTGTGTTTGGTTAATTAATGTTCAGATAGCAAAACACTTTTTTTTCTAGCACATGTTAAAGTGTGGTTTGTTCTACTAAAAATAGGTAAACAAACAAGACTTAAACCGCAATAGCAGATAAAGTATACTTTGTTTTTACTGAACCTACTATTGAAATTGCCAAGTAATATAATATATTATTTGATTTATTATAAAATAAAAACTATAAAATAGTAATTTAATTTGTAATTGAAATTTCTTAAATCATCTTTTTTAAGAACTTAACATTTGTTGTCGGAAAATATTGAATTTTATGTACTTACTATTTACATAGTATTATGTCGAAATAATTTACTTAAATAATTATTATTTGGGGAATTTACGATATAATGTAGTGTTTTGTATAACATTTTGTATAAATAGTTATTGCTATCAAATACATTGAAATGCTAATACATACAATTTTGCCAGATTGTAGGAATGTTGCATAAATGACACCTTTTAGCGATAAAAATGCTTTCTTTGGCTTTGTTCTTTTGCTATTTTTTAAATTTATTTTTCTGAATTTTTTAAATCGTGCATTGGTTTGTGTTTTGTTCATTTGTAATTTTTGAACGTACTATTAACGTTTTATTATTAGCATTAGTCTTATTATTAACCGAATTCAAAAAAAAGGAGGTTATCAATTTTTTGACGTATTTATTTTGTTATCATTGATCTTTTATACATATTATATGTATAATGAAAGACTAATAGTCGAAACTAGTCCAATATTACTTGAGGAAAGTGTGTTTGTTTAATTGTATCAATCAAATCAAATCACGAAAGAAACTGGTACGTTCAGTTATTGAACTACAATTTAAAAATATTCATAATGCAAAATAATATAAATAAATAAAAATAATAACAATAAAATAATGTTTTAATTTAAAATCACGAAAGAAACTATATTTACGTTTAGTTATTGAACTACAATTTATGAATGTTTATAATAAGAAATACAATCGGTAGTTTTTTTACACAAATCAAGAAGTGGCGTTCTCGCAACATTTGTAGAAAAAAAAATTAAATCTTGAAACATCATAATATTATGATTTTTCATACTTGCTAAGTTTAAGTTAAGTTTTAAAAATTATATGTATGTAAGTTCAAAAAGAAGATGGATCACTAAATATTATTTGGGTATATAAATGCATTAAACTGGGTAATTTTATGATCTGTTCAACGGTAGAAGTTAGGTAGGAAGGAATACTTTTCATCTGAATTATTTACATAACAACGCTTATATCAAGAACACTTTGTGCTCTTTGTGCGAAAGGTAGATAACAAAACGAAGTAGGTTTACACTAAAAGATTTCAACATTTAATTGTGGGTTAGGCAGATAATTTAGGCTTTAACAATAAAAAAATTTAGTATCATCAGCTTTTGCTTATTGTGCAACAATATAGCCGTTCGTGTTGTTTTAATTTATTTACATCGATTATTATCTTGTAAAAATAGTATGTAAAAATTTATACTTTTCGTTTGAAAAATTTGAAATTCCAATTTTTTAGAAACCTTTTAAGGAAAACTGAACAGAACTAAAAAATAAGTTTTCATTACATTGATACACACAAAGTTATAGACCGCCCAATGTATGCATTTTTTATTTATTACATTTTGTAGACAGAGTGACAAGTTTTGTGAACATGAGATAAATAATAAATATAAAATTTTTTTATCGTTTCTTAAATAAAAAGATATTTAAATATACCTGTTTAATTATCTCAAAAGTTTATATTAGATTTTGTTATATAAATATCTATTAACCTGCTATTTGTTGTCAAATTTAGTAGTATTTAATAAATTATTAGAAAATATTTTGTTTAACATTTATTTAAAAACTTTCAACATGCAGGTATAGATTTTAGGTAAAATACCATTTGACTAGGGATTTTTTAAATTCTATTATTTAGTGCTCGTTTTAAAGTTGGCAGACAATATATTGAAATATCCAGAAGGATCTCATGAATTATAGAACCGGCAAGCTGTAGCGGATGAACAGGTTGTAATTTCCTGGTCCGAACGGATGTGTAAACATGCCATAATCCTTAGAACTAAAATCAATAACAGATAAGACATTATATTTTTATTTTTAATATCCTTGTAAATTTTACTTTGAGTCAGGTACACTATTACAATAAAATTCAAATGGCTTTTGTCTTACTAGCTCACTTTTGTTTATATAATGCTGGTGTTCCTTTATAATTACTTTGGCTCGAATATCAAGTTCTGATAATTACTATAGAATATGTAATGCTTCAACATGATATTCCCGGTAATTTGCTAAACGTGATTTAAAATTTAATAAGTACTGTGCAACAAAATTACATAATGAGTGCCTAGTATTTAATTAATCAAATTATGTAGTAATATGATCAATGTTGAATACAAATTTTACTATTTGAGTTTTGAATATTGTAACTAGTCAATATAAAGTTTTGACCAAAATTAATATTTAATTTGTACATATTTATGTAACAAAATTATTTTAAAAAATTTCACAATAAGACAAATACACATAATAATAATAGAGTTCACAGCAATGTAAATTGCCATAATATCATATCATCATAATCTCTTTATTTGAATTATAGTTTAAGAACGGTTTAAGTATTAAAGTATTACATTATAGTATAAATAAATAGCACAATTCTAATATCATTCTCTCGTAAGGATATGCATGTCAAGCAATGCAAGTCGTGACTTGCACTTGGATGAGTAATCCTTTCGAGAACATCCTCGTAACTATACTTCTTCAATCTCGCCTGACTAGTTTTATGTTATATAATATTGCGAATGCAATATAATTGGGCAATATGCCGCAAGTCCTTTCAGAATCCAATTATGAGTAGATATTCTTCTTCAAGTGCCATACACTATGCAGTGCGTAGGCGATTACTTGGCTAAAGCCAGGATGACGTACTAGGGAATTTAATTAAAAGAGTGTCACAGCAGCATATTTGACGCGACCAGAATTTGAATTGCGGTTACCCGTTTAGGCTTAACGCCATACTGCTGGCAAAGTAGATATGAGATTTTTTAAAACAATATAAAAATCCACCTTGCAATTTTGAGGTTTTTTTAGTTTTTCTTATATAATGGGAATTATTAAAGAAACATTTTACAAAAGTTTTACTTAGTCTTGTAGCGCCATTTTGGAAAACTTAGTTTACCACTTTTTGATAAGGTAGAACTGGAACTTTATCATATATTCTGTAGATAAAACAAATAAAAAAATAGGTTCATGAAATTAATTAATTAAAAATTAAAAATAGGAGTATTTTATAAGCACTTTCTATAAGCACTTTCTACGTGCATATTACTTTACAATTAAACTTAAAGTATTTCAGTGTTTCATTGCATTTCTGGTTTTTCTTAAAATTCATATACAAATAGTTCACCATAAAGATACGTGACTTCAAAAATAGGGAATTAAAAATGATCGTAAATTATCATTATCATTATCATACGATCGTAATGATCGTAAAAATTGTCAAGCGATCCTAATTAATTGATAATATGTTTAGTTTATACGAAATAGAAAAGTTTCAAGTTTATATGAAAAAAAAAGCACAAGATTTACAAAGAAAAATTGAAAATTGCTCAAAATATTTTTTTATTAAATAGTTTCGTTTTGCTCAGTTTTGATATAATATTGTGCATAGTACATGTATAAATTACCTTTTTATGATAAATTTAACTTTCTTTATTAACTGGCTTTTGTTCGTTCCTTATTTTGATTTCTTTGTGTTACTAAATTTTTTACTTTTATCAATAAATTATACCTATGCTTATACAAAAGATGATATAAGATGATATAAAATAATATTATTTATCAGCTGTTAAAATAATATTGACAGAATAATTAAAAGTTAGATCTTTTATAACATTGAACTAATAAAATTTAGTTTGAAAAAATAATGTTCGAACGACATATATACATAATATACATTATATATATTATAATACAAATATTAATATTAATATTTTGTGTTAAATTTAATATTTCTTAATTAGCAATTTAAAAGATCGAAAATTAAATGTATAGGTAAGTAAGTACTACATAAAACGACAAGAAACTTATTAGCTAATCTTGAAAGTTTGATTTTTACAAAATAAACCAATACATTTAGTAGCAGTAAAAGCAGAAACATAACCTCCACACCAATGTATTTGATAAAAAAAATTTAAGTGCTCCATAAGCATGTGAACATGGAAATAGCAAGTTTTTCAATAAAACACAAACGAAATCTAGACAAGCTTTTTAAAAGCTTGGTATACACATACAAGCTTACACATAATAAAGGGAATGCCTATATAAATTTTTGTTACCTCATTATTTTTATTGATATTGTCAATATTTTACTTTTTGAAATGTATTAGTAAAACCAGTATTGTGGTTATAAAATGTAAAATAATGTAATTTAGCATCATTTCTATTGTTAATATCACGGTTAAACGGTTAATATACAATTATACCAACTAAATTTAAAAAAATGTGTTGTAAAGTGACCAAGAAATAGCAATTTGGTGATGCAGAAGATGCGCAGATAATAATTATGCTATGGGCAAACATTTTTTTTTACAGAAATTGATGTTAGAAGCAGTGGCGGATGGAGACTTTTTGGGGCCCGATGCTAATTATATTTTAGAGGCCTCTGGTAGGATATTATAGGGGGGGTGACGTTTGTCTAGTATAAAAATAATGGTATATGTAACAGGTAAGAAAAAAATGTATACATACTTACTATCAAACATAAATATCATAAAAAGAAATATATAATTTTAAAAGTATAAAAAATAATATATGATAAGAAAAATGTCCAACATTTTGACTAAATCGGGAGTTTATGAGCTCACTTACTCTTATTAAATCACTTTCCTAAAAACTCCCTTATTTTTTCAAAAATACTTTTTTTCACCACCCCAAACAACAATTAAACGGATTTATTTAATTTTCTTTCTAGTTCATCTCCTCATGACGATACCATAGTATAATGAAAACGTTTTGGAAACGAAAATATTTTATACATACAGTGTATTTTATTTCTAAAACGTGAGTGTCTGTATTTTTTGGGTTTTCTAAAATATTGATATGGTTAATATCGAGTTACACTACCTAAACCACGTATCAATTAATTATTATTTTATAGATAATTTAAAAAACAAAGCAAAAGCAACTGATTCTCATAAAAAGAGAAAACAAATTCAATTCTATAAAATAACGAGTAAGGTTTGGGGCCTCTATGGTCCTCTTAATGATCGGGGGTCTACTATTCAATGTTACACAGCATATTAAGCTTCTTAAAATTTAATTAAGGGAGGCGATACATGTAACCGCCTGAATGTTGGCTGTTTTTTAGAGGTTTATTTAAATTGGATAGAATGAATGAATCGTTTTTAAATTCCGTTCGTTTATTCATTATATATTAAAATACAAGTTCCAAATTTTTTTTATTTTATTTTTTCAAAATGGCCGCCGTAGTAACTAATCTCCTAAGACCCTAGCGGCAAATGGAATCAATCGGCGGGATTTATAAAACATGTATCTTCTAGTTGAACCAATAAAAAAACAAAAACGTCAAAAAATCGTAAATTGGAACGCTTTAGAAAAAAAAGTCCAATTTTTCACCCTTTTTTCGATGGTTTTTGGGTCAAAAATGGTAATTATTAAAATTTTTTTTGGCATTTTCAACTAGAGGTTCAACTAGAATCTAATACTATAGAGAAGACGTGTGGCAAATTTCATAACAATCGGTTGAGAACTTTTTGAGCTATCTTGCCCGCCAATTTAAAAACTGTAGTTGCGAGAAAAACGTGTTTAAAGTTTTGACACACAGAAACTCTATGATTACAGCGACATAACAACTAGTCAGCGATACTAGGGCCATACATTTGAGATGTTATTTTAACTATTTATGCATTTATTTATTTATTTTATTTCTATTTATTTTACATGTATCGCCCCCCTTAAATTAAACAAAATTTTATAATTTGCGTTTGCTTTTATGTTCTTTGAAAAAGAAAGATAATAATAATTAATAAACAAAAATGAATTCTATAAAATAATAAGTAAGGTCTTGGCTCTTGGGGGCCCCTCAATGATCGGGGGCCCGATGCTCCAGCATCGTAAGCATCCATATAAATCCGCCACTGGTTAGAAGTAAAATTAAAAAAAAGTATGGTAGGTGGTAAAGCTCCAATATTCTTTATTTATCATACGGTTAACTAAGTAGTTTTTTTTTAATTTACATATTATCATGATTTTTTATGAGTCATAATCTGAAATATACAATTTATTTTAGGAAGTTTTATTTAAACAATTAATTTCTGAGGTTATATAATCTTAGATTAAATCTTAGACATGTTTTCTGGTTTTTCGGCCCGCGTCTGGCGCAGCGCTATTGTTAAGCGCCGCAGATGCGACCCTTCGCTTTCCTGAGGTCTTCCGCGTCGAACGGTACCCGGCGGACGAAAATTTACCCTCTAATTATGTGCGCAAAGAAGTAAATCTGCACCTTTATTTTAACGCGTTTTCAACTTTCTGACTTTTTGATGCGAACTGTAACTTCATCGCTGTCTTTCTCGTCGAATGGTACCGGAGAAGAGGAGGTTGAACGAAACTTTTGATATCCAAATTAAATTGGGAAAGTTATGCAATGTTTACATAGCCATTTTTTTTTATTTTCTTTCGTTCAAGCACGACTTATTGTAATATATATACAAACAGAAAATATTTGTTTTTTTTTTAATTTCTGAATTATTATCATGAGTTATCCTGACAACGCATAGTGGGTCGACCGCTCGGAAAAGTGGCCAAAAATACAACTTTGTCAATTTAACAGCTTTGCAACAAGGTTTGATATATCTTTAGATGAAATATCGGTGCACCTTTTCTCAGAATTTCAAGTAAATTGAAAAATATTTCTGCTTGTTAGAGTGATGTAAACATTGATCGCTGATTTGAGTAGCATTTCGCTCCGTGCGACATTAAGTTTTAACGAATTATTGTGCGGATTTTAGTTTAGGGTTCAAATTATTATTTAATAGAAAAGATCAGTAAATCAGAATTTTTATTACCTTCTGTTTATATAATCAAATTCGATTATATTTTATTCTGAGATGCTAAAATATCTTCTCTAGATTTTAGACGAATAAAAATAAATAAAATTTGATAATTTATTAGTTAAATAGTAAAAGTAATAGTAATACAGGGTGTGCAAATTTTTGAAAAAAGGATATCCTATCAGTAATTTAAAACATTACCACGACAACGACAAATAATATTTGGCAAAAACGACTTTGTGAGAAGCTTTGGACTTTCATTTGACAAGAATTCCGACTTCGCAAACACAATAAATTCGTTGCTCCATTTGCCTCACACTGTTATAGACGTCATATCTTTATGCATTACCGGAAGTGAAGATCAGCACATCGGAAGTACGAAAGCAATAATTACTGAATTTATGAAAACTCAAAAACAAGACGTTGATCTGTTTTCTGGTGTTGAGAATTACCTGAATAACACGAAAATGAACAAAAATGCAATGTGGGCAACAGATGTTGAGATTGCTTATCACTGCGGCACCCATATTAGGAGCCGATAAATTATATTCGTTTACTCAAATTTCAAAAAATCCTACATTTTCATATTCTGCATATTCTTCAAATATCCGAGGAAGATATTTTAGCATTTTGTAGTAAAATATTATGGAATTCGATACATAAACAGATATAAAAATTCTTATTTACCTATAAAAAATTTCATTAATTTTCCTGCGTTATTTAAGTTAATTTTAAGTCATTAAAGTCAGTTTATTTTTTGCCACTTTTTCGTGTTTTCGTCCCACTGTGCAACGCCAAGGGAACTTTATTCTGAGGGGTCACAGGAAATGAAGTCCCAATGGCTGTAGTTTCAAGTTTTAAATGAAAATTTCACAAAATATTTGTAAAATATAAAAAATTTTTTAGTTAAACAAAAAATGAAAAATATGTTTTCAGTGTTTATTTCGATAAATCGTGAGAATCCGGAAGGTTTTTAGTGGTCGTTTTTAAGGAAAAAAATTATTCAACAAAATGTACGTCGATAATTATGTTGTCTAAATTATTGATAATAATTTTATGTAAAACATTCAAGAATGGCATATTTTTGACTTAAAATTTAATAATGAATTAATAATAATTATTACTAACTGATTTTGAATAAACCACATTTTTTGTATTTTGATAAAATACATACCGTTAGGTACCATTTTAACCGCGAGCGGATCCAGACAAAGTTCATGAATTTAGAAATGTATATTAGGGTGAGCCAAAAAAAACCTTTAATTTTCTTTTTTTTTCATGAAAATATCGTTCAAGATGACGAAAAAAAAGTTCTGGTAAAGTTTGAGCTCTTAATATTAATATTTAGAGGTGGCAAATCGTGATTTTTGATTTCCCATTTAAATAACAGGAAATTTTATTTTTTTTATTTGGAATTTTAATGCGCTTGAACGAATTATCGTATAATAAAATTTAAACCTCATACTTGTAGGAAATTGAACGATCTACAAAAAAGGTCTGAAATGATTTTTCGCTAAGTCGGCTCGTTTAAAAGCTATTCGAGGTTTAAGTTGAACCTCAAATGTTAAATGAGATTTTTACAATTATTTATACTCAATCACAAAATAATGGCTCAAAAACATAAAATATCATATTTTATGTAAAGTTTATCGAGTGTTATTCGGTAAAACAATAAAATGTTTACGAAATATCAATAACAATTATTAATAAACTTTTTTAAATTATAAATAAATTACTAAACAACAAAAATTAATCATTCCCTAAAAAAATAATAAATGTCCTGTTATTGATATTTCGTAAAAATTTTATTGTTTTACCGAAGAACACTCGATAAACTTTACATAAAATATGATGTTTTATGGTTTTTAGCCATTATTTTGTGAACGAGTATAAATAATAGTGAAAATCATTATTTAACATTTGAGGTTCAACTTAAACCTCGAATAACTTTTAAACGAGCCGACTTAGCGGAAAATCATTTAAGACCTTTTTTGTAGATCGTTTAATTTCTTACAAGTATGAGTTTTAAATTTTATTAGGCGATAATTCGTTCAAGCGCATGAAAATTCCAAATAAAAAAAATAAAATTTTCCGTGTTATTTAAATGGGAAATCAAAAATCACGATTAGCCACCTCTAAATATTAATATTAAGTGCTCAAACTTTACTTTCGAATTTTTATTTACGAATTCGTTTTTCGTCATCTTGAACGATATTTTCATGGTAGCTAAAGAAAAGAAAATTAAAAGTTTTTTTTGGCCCACCCTAATGTATATATATATTTTTCTAAATTTTGTAAGTTTTGTTGAATTATGAAAATATGAAGACATAAATTTTATACGTAGTTTTCTTTAAAAGTTTAAGGGGTTTCACCACCTTGGCGTTCGGAAAAATTGGAATAAAAAGTAAATTTTTTTCTAACGCACCTATTAAGTATATAAATTAATTTTTGTTTTACACATTTACATACTAGTAGTTTTATGAATAATTTGACATAAAACAGAATAAAAAATATTAAATATTGATGATCCATCATGTAACACCCTCTTTTGAAAATCTTTGTTGATGGTGGAAGTATTTTCTCTGCCAGGTATCGTTGAAAAATTAAAAATAAATTTTTTTTTATACACAAAGGTAATACCTAAGATGTAGTATAGAGAAAATTTCTTTTTTTATTATTTGTAGAAATGACAGCTGTTCGAAAAAAAACTCCGATTTTTATTGAAATTTTGAGTTTTAAAACTTTATAGCTAATGAACGCGGCGGCACTCAATTAAAAAAATCCTATGCTACACCTTAGATAATATTGTTAAGAATTTTAATAAAATCGGTTAAGTAAATCCTGAGATATTTTGTCCACCAGTTTGGAAAATGTAGTTTTGAGAACAACGCAAAAGAAAAAACAGTATTGTGTTTGCCTCTTAAACCCAAATATTTTTTTAATTGCTATAAATTGTAGAAATAATTTAAATTTTGAAATGATTAAACGTTTAAAATATTCTTAAAAGTATAAACAATATATCCAGCCAAAAATAAAAAGTTCGATTTTTTTGAAAACCTCAGGGTGGTGAAACCCTTTAAATAAGTGCGCACATGAATTTTGTCTCACCCTATATTACTGATATTCACATCTGGCGTCAATGTTGTCGTCGGGTGATTTTCAGCGGTACAGTTTAAAACAGGTGAAGGACCATTTTCCTATTCGTCTTCGGTGGTTTTCCTAGTTGAATGTGATTTTTAATGTATAAGTACATAAGTAATACATCTGTATTCATCCAATTTTATCTACACTTGTTGAATATAACTTTCCCTAATTCAAAGGTAAGTATTAATTTAATTTAATTTTGATTGCGATCCTCATTAAAATTTTTAATACTCTAACACTTTTCTTATAAATCAAACAATCAATCAACGTATAAAAGCTTTTTATATTTTTTAAACCTACGTTTTTCGAGATTTGGGCCACAATGAAATCAAAATTCGTTTTCTACGTATTCCTCCTCTAAAACATTTTTCAAAAATCCAACTTCATAAAACCAACTAAGAGCGCGAAATTCAAAAAATGGTAAACAAACATTGTTTATATAATACACTTTGCCTTTAAAACATTTTATTGACTTTTTTTAAGCCCTATCGGCATTATCGTCGAATGAAGTTGACCATCATTAATCATTCATCTTCTCATTCGAAGTTTTTATGTAATTTTAAAACATCTATGATCTACCATAATAAAATAAATGAATTTATCATCAATTTTCAGGGAAGTCATTTTCGTTTTTCTGAATTTTTAACTAAACTTTCTCCTGTTAGGATTAAAGAACCAAACTATATTTTATTTGTTTTATTTTATCAAAACTATTTATCAAATCACCTGTTTATTTTTACAGCTTCCTAATCGATTTTCAAATTAATATTATTTAAATAAAAAAATCTGATGTGGACCCCACAAAACTCCCTTGTAATTTTTAAAATGATTGTACAAGAATCTCGTTAATGTATTTGTGCGCGTCATGAATTACGAGTTTTGGCACGGACAATCGCAACCAAAACTAGAAGGTGCACAACTAGATACTATAAGTGTCTCAAATCCAAAATTTCAATTTTCTATGACCTACCGTATTTGAGCGGTACACGTCGTTTTGGCGACCGCAGTTTGGCGAAAGTAATTCGGCGACGGTCAATTCGGCGATCCGAAATTCGGCTATGCTGCTTTCGGCGATTCCAATTTGGCACCGGCATTTTGGCGATTCTCATTCGGCGACTGAAAATTCGACTACGTCGATTCGGCGAGGGAAAATTTATTTAAGTGCTAAAATTTATTAAAAATATAAAAAAAAATTATTTTCTATTTTTAAATTAAATCTTTATTTACATACATCACTGGAATCACAATTATACATACTTTTTAAATATTATAATTTTTTTTATATAAATATTATAAATTAAATATTATGATACCTGTGATGTATATGTAAATAAATATTTAATTTAAAAATAAAAAAATAGATATTTTTAATATTTTTAATAAATTTTAACACTTAAATAAATTTTCCGTCGCCGAATCGACGTAGTCGAATTTTCTGTCGCCGAATGAGAATTGCCGAAGTGCCGGTGCCGAATTGGAATCGCCGAAACTGGCATAACCGAATATCGGGTCGCCGTATTGACTGTCGACGAATCAGAATCGCCGAAATGACGGTGCCGAACTGGAATCTTCGAAATGACGGTGTCCGGTATTTGAGTTATGCGACATACAGACGTCCGTACGTAACGTACAGACGTCACAACGAAAATAGTCAAAATGGATTCAGGGAAGGTCAAAACGGATATTTCCGTCAAAATCGGGAAACCGAAAAAAATCGGAATTACAATACTTCCTTGTTTTACAAGGAAGTCAAAACCATGACACTATATCAGGGCCTTAGCTAGTGGGGGGAAGCATTGTGGGGCAATGCCCTACCATAAAATTCCAATGCCCTACCTTAAAATCCCAATGCCCTACTCGGTGCTGGTCTTATTAGCTTTTAATTTACACTTCTGCCCTACTTGTAACCACCGCTGCCCTACCTTAAATTCAACTCTAGCTACGGTCCTGCACTATATTATTACTTTAGATGAATATTCTAAGTGGTTGATTGCGAGTAAGTAAGGTTCACCTCATTATTATTTCATATCCCTAATTTTTGTAAGAAGAGTGTTAACTTTGAATACCTATATGTGTTTTAATTGTTATCGATGTAGCAATTTGTTGATATATTAGTAATTTTAGTTATTGTATGATTACGATTATTATGAAACTTAAAATAAATTTTACAAAAGGTAAAATGATGTCATATTTCTAGTTTAGTTTTTACCTGCTTTGGTTTGTGTGAAAATGTGTGAAAAGTTTGAAATTAGCTCGGCAAAAAAAAAAGGTTTATCTGTCCATCCGAATAAAACAATATTATAATAATATGTAGGTACTATTTCTCTATGAACTTTTCATTCTTACCAAAGCTAGAATAGATCTTCTCTAGTAATAATATTAAAAGTACAATAAGGCCCTTATATTGATTTTACAACCAAACTTTATAAAATAGAAATTGTAGTTGAGATAAGGGTCCTTGCAATTTACAAAGTAGTAGATGTATTAATAGATATACCAAATAAATAAAATCGCAACAGGACAATGTTAATCAGAGCCGCATCTAGAATCCACGACAAATGAAAACAGCTTGAAATAAATTATGAAATTCAAAAAGAGCCTTACCGAATTACATGTCTCATTAGATTCGTAATGACAATTAAAACTATAAAATTAAATTTACATATTATATTTCAAACGACTGAAACTAACAGCCGAATGTTCACACTACCATAATGTATTTAGAAAGTTTTGTAGAAGTCCTCTATCAGATCTGACTTATAAGTTTGTATTCTTCACCAAACTAAAAAAAAGCGGCAAAAAGAAAATAAGTCAGATAAACCATCGTTTGGTTACCCACGACTGCGGCATTTGATTTTCCAAATTAAAAAATAAAAATTTATTAACGGTAATTAAAAGTTACAACTGCTCTGGTTTAATAGTAAATACAAAATTGCAACTGGCTATTCAAAATACTGAAATTTTAAAATTTGGTTAATTAAATAAACCTAAAATAAAATTTTTAATAGATTTATGGTATGTAAATAGTATTTAGTATGAATTTAAATTTTTAAATTAATTTATAAGTTTATTTAATTTTGTATTTATTAATAATTTAATTTATAACAAGTTTATAGGTTATAATATAGAGTTAATGGTCTTTCTACACAATTTAAATTGTCCGATAATTCGGGCCATTTTAATGACCTATATTGACAAAATAACATAATACGATAGTACTTACAAATATATTATTTGAGAATCATAATATTATAATAGTGTATGCAAAGTAGATTGTATGTAAGTAATATCTATATATATATATTATTGTAGGGTCAATAAAACGGTCGAAAACGTCAAACAATTTAAATTGTTTAAAAAGGCTCATAATACAATTTTTATTTTTATTCATATAATTTATTTATTTTTTGTTGACTTTTTATTACTATTTATAATTACTAAAAGTGCTAAGAGACTCGCTAGACATAACTATTTAGAATTTAGAATTTAAAGTAAATTTTTAGTTATTCAGAAATACCAATATTGTTATAAATGAAATAGGTTTTTGATTGATTGCGCAAAAAAAACAATAAAATGTTTAATACATGTTTTGAACACAATACAAATTGAAATTATTTAGGTATGACATATAAATTTTTCGTTTGTATTTCATGAATTTTTTGAAAGGTATCTATCTAAACACCGCAATACAACAAATTATTATTAACTCTTACTTTTTTTATACTCTTACAAGTTAGTTTTAAATTACTGTTCTATATTAGAACTTTAAAACAACTTCTTTATTGTGCATAGAATGTTTCGTGATACTAAGTTTAAGAAAATAGACGATTATTTTATGGAGCTACAGTTTGATATCTTGCCAATAAATTTTATCTCCAGTGAAAATATTAAAAATCAGTATACCGCTTACAGTTTTAACTTTCTAAGAAACTTTTTCCTGCCTCAAAAATTAATAATAAATTTTGCCGAAACTATCAAAATCTTAACTTTAATAGGGTAAAATGCCTCAGGGTTAAGGTAAGATTAATATCAAGTATTAAGTAACTGCTTTAAACGCTTCAGTTATTCAAATAGCCTAGTTTATGTTGATAAACTTACGCTACAATATTGTTGATTTTAGAAAATTCCCTATATTATACAAGTTTAATTGTTTATACCCACCCCATTTTGATTACTGTTTGTGATTTATTATGGTTTTCCAGTTTAGGCTTTTACGCCTTTCCGGAATCTTTATTTTTCTATTAGTGCATAATAATACTATTCATACAATATTATGTATGTATATATGTATTATGTAGAACGTTTGTTCTACTCTTCAACGCCATTGAGTTATTCTCCATATTTATATGATGTACCCAAGTAGTAATAATAATAATAATTTGGTACCTACTCAGTTTAATATGTCGGTTAGTTTACCTAAATGAATTATATAATATGAGTACCTACTATATTAATTAATGCAGGTGGTTTCATTATAATACGGGAAGTGCGTAATTAATAAATTATACAGTAATAAAGCATTGAAAATTAAATTTATAATTGTACATTAATTTGTCTTCCGTTTTCTACACCAACTAATGAAAACCTAAATTATAATAGTTTATTTATGAATATAATAGGTATATATCGTAGAGTGCAACGAATTGTAATGTAGCGAAGAAGTAAAAAATATATTATTTTGAACATTATTGAAACGATGACGAGATAATTATATTAAATTTCGAAATGTGCTACACTTTATAAGTATTGCAAATTAATTATTATTATTGTAACTAATATGCTTATGTTAATTCGAATAGAATATTCCTAAGTGAGTATAAATTAAATTTTGGAAATTATTATGGAATTATTATATACTACTTGCTTGCAGAAGGTATGTACCTATACAAGAAACATTACTACCAAATTGTCTAAATATGGTAATGGATACATACATATCAGTTACATTCAAACAATGCTTCTCAATAATGGATTATCTAATTTACATATTAGTTGTAATTAAGAAATAAATAAAAAATTTCAATTTTTAAATGGCGATGGATTTAACTATATCGATTTAAATTTTTTTCTAAACAGTATATTTTATTTTGTATTATTATGGGAGAACAAAACATAATTTATATGGCATAAATTGCTTTTCATGCGTTTTATATTGTACTGTCAGAATTCTTGAAACATTATTGCCATCATTTGTCACTTTGGGTGCCAAATATTTGCTTTTATTATTAAGAAGGTTTCAAGTTGACTTTTTGTTCTTCAAGTCTGCTTGGTACATGTGGTCACACAACAACGGTTACTACTGACAAACAAGATTCCAAATACAAAATGTTGTGACAGAGTAATATGTTTACCTCGTTGCACCCTCGTCTGAGTGTTATTTATTAGAAGGTGCGGTCGCTTGTGTATTGCAATAGCTGTAATAGTTTCTATCATCCTGTTTCCAGACTAGGGAATCCTTACAGTTTCCTTAAACCGCTAGGTGATATATGCAAGGTGGCTCATCTTAATAATTTATACGCATCTTGGAATACCAAAAACAAAAACACTTTCTTTGGAAAACTACTTAATTGATTTTTGTATATTTGAATTATTATTGTTAGATCATTAATTTAGTTATAATAATATAAATTTTGAAACACGAACATTTTATAAACAAAGCAATTCGGGAAAATTGGGGTGAACTGAAAACAAATTTATACTTTCGACACTACGTGATTAAGCTTAAATTTAGTTGGCTATAAATTTTGTTAACAGGTGAACCACAAGTTCTTAAAATTAATGCTACCAATTGAACAAAAATATTTAATTTAAATTAAAGTTTACATCCAATTAAAATAAAATTAATTTAATTTAAAATGAAGGAAAATTGTTAATTGAATAAAACATTCAGAAGCAAAATTTGTTAAAAATAGCCATTAAAATAATCTTACAGCATAGAGGACTAACTTTTTCTATTTGATTGTCGATCACATTGCAATTTATAAAATACCTATCTACGAACCTTGATTCTTTGATCTGAAAGAAAATTTCCTGAAATATTTCCTTATAAATTTCGTTTATTGGAAAATAATTAAAATTTGAACAGCGTGTTTTGTAGTCTATATTGGCTTTCTTATAAATTAAAAAGTATTCGTTTGCTATTCAGTAACATAAAAATTACAAGTTTTTGCGTTAAAAAGCGTCGGTTGCGTCAAAGTTGGAAATTATGGTCGGCAATATTGCTTGTTAAGTGATCTTCTTCGGATATAAAGTTGATTAATTGGGAGCCTTCAAAAAGCCTCTATATTGCGTGTATATCGTAGCTATAAACTTAATAGTGTATCAACAGACACAAATTCAGTAGGCAGAAGGGGTGCTATAACGAAACAAAGTTATTTGTCTACTTCAAGGAACCTCGACAGGTGCTGACAAATTGCGTTAACTTAGTTTTTGTTTTCTTCTGTTGTGCTTTCAATAAAATTAAACTTTTATAGCCTCTGCTGTATTTTCAATATCGAGCAAGCTAAATATTGCTTCAATCGCATAAAGACATAAAATTTTAATCATAATATTTCTTAATTACTTAATTCAGTTCATCTGCTACTATATTAAATTATTTAATATTTTTATTAAGAAAATATTAAAATATATTACAGCACAAGCAAACCTAATTAATTAAATTACTATAATAATTATTATTCAGTTACAAAAGCACGTTTTATTAAAGCATAGAATCCAATATAAAAAAACTTAAATTTATATAATATTTGAAATTTTGTAATTAATGTGCTATCACTCACAATTTTCAAAACAATTTCTCAAAAATAGCAGGTGCCTTTTCAAAGAACTTCAAAAATAATATTAACACTAAATTTCAAAATGATATATTAAAGGGTTTCTTATATGGAGACCTCGAAAAATAAAAATAAGTTCATTTATAATGTAATTTTCGTAATGTGAAGAAACCTCGAGGATATCTTTTTGAAATTTAACAATTTTTATTTTGGAATTTTTGGAAATGCATCTACTAATATTTTCTTTAATTGCAAGATTAATGTTAATTTAAAAATGTATGGGAAGCCTATATGTATAAATGCACATAATATTTAATCGATGCTATAATCTAGAAAATAATCGTTTCAGAAAAATGCAATTTTCAATGTTTTCTTTTAATCAAATTAAGTAATTATTTTTTTAAATATAATTAATATTTTGAAATTGCATTTTTTACAATAGTATATTATTGTGTATTTATTTGTATATGGAGATGTGTCAAAAGCTTTACTTATGTTAAGAAAATTTTTATATTTTGTTAATTAATTTTTGTTTATTTATGTTAAAAATTTGTAGTCAAACTAAAATTATTGTACATCGAATTATATTGATAAAGCAGAAATATTATGTATTAGCATAAAGAAATACAAGTACAGTAAAAGTCCTCGTATCCGAATCCCTCGTACAAGCAAATTTTAGTCTCTTCGGGAGAATGGTCATAACTGTTTTGTTTTTCAAGTAATCTAATAAGTATCTTCAGCAAAATTATAGCTAATGACTACCTCTTTCCAATGATATCAATATATATCCAAAAATATTAATTTGAAAATGAGTTATGAGCAAAACTGCTAAGGGTGGTCAAATTACAAGCCTCTCCCCTACTGATAAAAAACCATTTACGTATTATTTAAAATTTATTTTATTAAGTAGACAGATTGCTAATGAGAATTTATAATTAATAATTATCCTATGTTGGTTATAGTTGTTTACATAATATATATTTGCAAAATACAGAAGGATGTATTCTTGTTTGTTATAAATAATTAATCACGAAAAACTATTCTGTCGAAAGAAAACAATTTACAAAAATCAAAGAATTAACATGTTGTAATCTAGCAGAGAGTAGAATATAACAAAGTTACATTACTTGAAGTTTACATATTTTATAGTACCAACAATCACTGCACTCTAAAGATCTAAGTTTTTACTTTAGTTCCAGTCTTACAAACGAGAAACCATTTACGCGTAGAGTTTAAAATCTCTTTTATTGTGTGGACAACATGTTATTTAATTAATAATTATATTATGTTGGTTATACTACTTGTTGTACTTGTCTACATAATTTGTATATTGCAATGTACCCCGCAGTATTATTTTAAAACGTAAAAACCTACCACAATTATGTGCCTTGCGAGGGTTAATCCATTTTTTGTAGCATGAAACTCTTTTTATGTTTTACCATTAATTAAATAAAAATATACCGCACAATAGTTTAAATAAAAAAAATAATACCTGCAATTAATTATTTTCTTTATTCTTATTAATTATATTTAGTTAATATATTTATTAAAAATTTAAAAACAAGTAGTTTTATCTAAAATTCCATTAATTTTCTTTAATTTTCACTGACGTTTAATTACCAACCTCTTAAAACAAAAAATTGGGTTTTGAAATATCATCCATTTCGATACGAAATTGGGTTTCAAAATGAATTTGTTTTAGACGCAAAATTGAAAATAATATTTACAAAATTATTCAGGTCAAACAATCAAACATCAAAATAAATACCTATTCATAAATCAAATTGAGATTTATGTTCGTATTATAGACAACAATGTATAGTATTACTTACACCATCGAAGGTCAGATCCCTTTAATAAATGTACAATATCTCGAAAACTATTCATTGCATCAACTTGAAATTTTCAGATAATATTTTCAAGACATTATACTTCAAAACAATGCAAAATAAAAATTATCGATGTTTTGAAATATCCGACTACCCCTAACCCCTTAAATGCTTTTTGATTGAAATTAAGATTTAAAGTGATTCGTAAATTATATGTATTTCGGGTGGAATTTCGAAAATTTTATTCTTAAAGAAGACTACTTAATTTATAATGTAGAATAAGCAACAGTATTACAAATAAGAATATCTTTATACTTGTTTGTAGAATTGGTTGCTGCTCGGAATGAATTAACATTGTTTTGAAAATGTACTATACTATGTACATATTACCGAGATACTTGAAAGTTTTAATATTATGTTGAGTATACCAGAAATTCCAACTTTTATTATAAAAAAAATATTGAAACATAAAATGTTCTTCTTTCATATGAGTTTCAATTTTAATAAAATTAGAAAATGTTAATTAAAACAACAGAATGCAATTATAAAACTACTGAATATAAATGCGTGTTTAACAATATAGTTAAAATTCAATTTACACAATTTATAGTTGTAGTAGTAGGATGTGTTCTATTTATATTCGCTCACAAAAAAGTTTAAAAAACACATTGCAATACATAATAAATATAATATTGCAAAAGTGCTAAAACAGTTTGCGCCTTTCTTTAACTTACGTATTCGCAGTAAATATGTTCTAGCTTCTACACACAGGGTACAAACAGCATTATTGCGTACTTTGAACCTGGATGGAAATCAGTTATGATATGCCTTAACCCCTAATTATTAACTAATTACTACTCAAATTTCTTTTTTAATTTTATCAACTGAAAATCAATTGTTTACATTTACAAATGCCATTTCTCTGTAAAATTCTTTTGATTAAATTTTACTAATTTTTTAAATAAGAATAGATCTTAAGATCTATTTTTAACTTTTTTTATATCTTTTAAATGTTTTGTAGATTTTTGAATATATTGCGGTGTTCTTTAATACAACTTTAATGCAACTTAACCAAACCAAATGCAGATGTCATTAGCTGTCAAGTCAAATAATTATGTCGTCATTTAAATGTCAAAGAAACTATTTAATAAATTATGACAACGTCAAATTTAACGATGTACAGTTTTGAGGTTAAATAAAACAATTGAAAGGGTAGGATAAGCCATGTGGCTAGTAATCATGTAGTGAGGTGCATTTGCGATGCGCCCTGGTATTCAAACAAGAAAAAAAAGAATCTTAGCAAGAGTAACGCGTCCTAAATAAAAATATGTGAATCTGAAAAAACATTTGAATTGCCTGGAAACGGCTGAAAAAACAATTCGAAAATATTTAGTTAATCCTTGGACGAGGTCCGAGAAGGTTGATCTCTGGACACGTTCCGAGGTAGTTCAATTTTGGACAAAGGTCCAACATATTGGAACACGGACTTGAGTCCAATCAAGTTGTTAAGTGGTGGTTCCAAGAATCCGGAACCATTCACTAAGTGCATAAATTTCATTTCGGCAAATCAAGAACAAATTTCATTTAAGAAGATAAGGTGCTATAATAATTTAGAAGAACAATTTGGAACGTGGCATAGAAATTTTTGGGAGATAATTTGGACGTACCTCCACTTCACGTGGTGGCGAGTGAGAAGATAACCACACACCATTTAGAAGGAACGGAAGGAAGAATTGCTGCTGTTAGGTTTGCATAAACTGAATTTTTAAAGTGCGGTTGCGGAACATTGAGAATTTTACGGAAAGTTTAGATACGGGACGAGCGCATTGCTAGGCGGAAATGTCGAAACACAATCTTTGTAATTCTTTTGTTTATTTAACTAAAAATAAATTTAAAATTCATTTCAAATTTAAGTTTCTTTGAAAATTATTATTTTAAAAAAATTGATCATTATTTATTTCGTTCAACACTTAGATGCAGAGGTTCGTTAAGTTATGCATTCATTGCATTATAAAGTAAGTAAGTATGGACTCTTAACAGTCTTCCACTGTTAACAGTGCAATACATAAATTATAATTAACTAATTAATTGATTATTGTAAGATCCAAATTATACAGATTATTAATTATAAAGATTAATTTAACATTTCAATTGTTACGGTCAATGATGACAATTCGGCAATCGACGTCAATGACCATGGATTTTGGGCGATGTTGACATTCAAAATTTCATATGAGGTTTTTACATCATTGGCCCAGAAATGACAATGCAGGGTGAGCAATGGTGAAACTACTGCTTTACAGATTTCAATCAGATTCAATATTCTATCAGTCCTAGTGATAGCCGTCACACACGTTACTTACTTCATGCAGTCGAGGTGTATTGATTTCAGGGATGTTTAGGAAGGGAAGGGCTACTTAGGGTCCAGTTTTGGCTGGCGCAACCACGGTAAATCACTGATCCACCATAAAATGAATTAATTAAATTAAATTAATTTTTTCGTCGGGCCGTTTTGACTGACGCAACTACGACGAATCACGGATCCACCCTAATATGAGTTAGCGTTTATCTAAATTAAATAAAAATCTCTTTACAATTATGAGACCTTCAAAAGTGCCGAGTTGCTGTCATTTATACGGAAAAACGCGTGCACCACAAATAATTGTCCTGGGTTGAAGTGCATCGCCATTTTGCTGCTTCTTATAGTATTTATTCTATAATATCATTATTGTGTAATCCATTTTGGCCATTAACTTTAAATAAAAATAAATATTACAATCAGATGAAAATATTTAATATTTAGACGTCATTGTCTAATCATTAACGTCAATGCCCAATTTACGTAATTGACCGTAACATGTGTTATAACACAACATATAACACAATAACACAAATAAATAATAAAAATAATATAATATAGATAATATTAATAAATATATTTTTAACAACGAAAAGGGCGAATGTAATTTTTTACCTTGTTTTGTTTGGTTAATCTTTGAAAATCACTTCATCCAATTCTTAGTTTATGTAGAAAGTTAGGCAATTGAACTGTTACCTATTCAAACGACGATAGTTTTTTATGGGGAAATTATTTTTTATTGATTCAAGTTACAAAATGTGAGGAAATAATAAAAATTTTAAAATCCATTCACTTTAGCTCCATGTGGCCATGGAGTTGCATGCTGCACGAATATGATCTTGCGGTATTTTGGCCCATTCCCGTACAATGGCTTTTTTCAGCGCATCCATACTAGCATATTTTTTAGTTCTTACCTTGCTCTCCAATATGGCCCAGATGCAATAGTCCATCGGATTTGCATTTGGCGAATAGGAAAGCCATTTGTGGACGAAATGAAGTGTGGAACATGGTTTTTAAACCATTCTTGGTTCACACGAGCTTTATAAGACGGTGCCCAGTCTTGTTGGAACGTCCATGGTGTACGACCGAAATGTTTGCGTGCCCACGGCTCTAAAGCAGCTTCCAAAACATTTTCCCAATAATAAGTCGCATTGACTGTGACACCAGGCTCGATAGTAGCGATTGGACAGCGTCCATCGGCGGTCACAGCTGCCCATACCATTACTTGAGATGGAAAATTACTTCGGGTGGCCGTTCGTAGGCTCAAATTTTTGTTAGTGCGTTCAGTTATATAAACACGATTATTTTGAGAGTTTATAAACTGCTCAATAGGGAAATTTTTCTCATCAGAGAACACTATGTTTGGAAATTCGCCACGTTCGTGCAAGTGTAACAATTCCTTTGCTTTTTCGAGTCTAACACAAGCTTAAACACAAATGCTTATGGTAGCTTGTAAACAATATAAACAGCTGTCATTGATAAAAAAGAACTCAAAATAATACATATCAGTAGAATTCGACATTTCAAACATTACTTATTATGCAACATTTACTGCAAATATTATACGGAACCACAATTAACATCCCTATATTATTTTATAAGAAGCTATTAAAAAATACTCTCTTGTCTGTGTAAAACCTCTGTAGAACTAAACGTTTAGCTTATAAAACAGCAAATTATTGGTTACTCATCACCTGTATTATTGGAAAGATATCCTCGATGTTGTGTTTCCATTAAAGTTAAAAATTGTAGAAATATCACACCATGGCGTTATTGCAAGCATGGTATCATTGTAAATACTTGCCGTATTTTATTAAGTACCTACCAAATAGAGCAAAAACGAAAAAACTAAATTATGTTTCCCTCTTTTGTATAACGCTATTAAATCTTCTTTGCTGCTGAGATTATAAACGAAAAACTTGATAATATTAGTAAATATTAAATTAGTAAAGAAATGCAAACAGTATTTATTTAAAAAAAATTTTAGAAGCAAACAAAGATACTTTATCTCACTTAAAATAAGGCAAACCTTTCTCTATTCTATTTAAATTAAAAATTATTATTTACATATTTTAGGTTTGAAACAGATTAAAAATGAGAGCTTATTTAAAAATCAATTCACTGATCATAATAAATAATATATTCACTTTTCAAAGTAAATCTTGTGATAAAAATCATAGTAAAACTACCTAATAACTCTCTTAAAATGTTGATGTTTTTCGGTTTGTTTTCAAGTTAGAAACTACCATGTATAAAGAAATATATCGACAATGATGAAAATAAATATGTGTAATTTGTTTTCACAAGTTCGACCGACATGTTGTTTGGTTTTGGTTGTATTAAATTTTCTTGTATAAGGAATTTATCTTACAATTAGTTATAATTGAATTATACTTAAATGTGTTTTTTTTGTTTTTGCAGACAAGCGCCTCTGCATCACGTACTATTTGTTTTGGATAATATCAACTTCAAAAAAAAGTAAAATATAAATTGAATCGTGAGAGAATGTCATAGGTAAAACAATTTTTATGGTGAAAGTAGAAAAAACAATAGTAGAAGCAACAAATAAATCATTAACATATTGAAAAACGTAATAGTGAAGAGTCATTGACAAAATTATTGAAATTACAAGAAATAATAAATATATTGTACAAAATCTAGTATATAACGTAAATAATTAAGAAAAAAAACGTCACATTTAGATATTTAAAAAATTCAATGATTATTTTCTTCCAATATAGAAATTAAAATAAACATGTTTATTTTGTGAACAGATAATCCCCAGATGCAAAGAATTCAATGTTAAAAGGCATTACGAAATGAAACAAAGCGTTTATTGAAAAAAATAAATGTTTTTCTTTCTGTAGTAGGTACTTACATTTTTCAATAACAACGTCAATACAAGTCAATAGTGAATTTAGTCTTTTATATATTATCGTGTTTTTACATTTAGTGTATAAATTTTAGTGTATAAATGAACTTATTTATTTTAGTGCGGCCCGCGAAAACTATCAGAACTGCTAATGCGGCCCGCAACTATAAATTTTGATTGACCGCACCTGATTCAAAAGTCGAATGAATTTGATTTAAATATAACAGTATTTTCTATATTTGAAATTTGATTGTTACTTTTCAAGAAAGGCTCATACACAATTAGTCTGTAACAGAAGCGAGAACAGAAACGGGAACAGTAAAAAGATAAAATACATATATTCAGGTGGCTCCATTCACAATAAGTGGGAACAGGAACAGAAACGATTAAACTTTTATTACTGTGGTTATGTGTATACGTAAACTGTCAAAAGTCAAAACTGTCAAAAGTTAAGCCAATGAAATATTCTTATATAGCTACCATTACTGTTCTCGTTTTGGTTTATTGTAAACCGACGATTCATTTCATTATAAATATAACATTAATTTTTGATTCAAGTATAATAAAAGTAACAGTAAAACTTTATATTAGGTACATAAAAAACGCCAAAACACCAATTTCTAGAAAAAGTAGAAATGTGCCAGGTTTGAACGAGCTATCAAGCGAAATGAAAATAAATTTGAATTAGTAGCACCTTGTGGATCTAAAGAACAAGTGAACATTAATTATGCAGAAGAAGCTTAAAGAGTTTTTGGTAGTCAAGTGAGTTGTCGAATTCATGTCGAAAGAAGCATACAGCGAATCAAAACCCATCATATTTTGCACAATATAAGCCACGATTTAATGCCTTACCTTGATGACATAGTCCGTATGTGTTGTGCATTAGCTAACTTGCAACCACCAATTTATTCGACAACCTCCCTAAAATCTATAAACATTTCCATGAGAGCTACATTTGGTTTATATATTTTTTTATTTTAATTTGTCATGTAATTATGTTGTATTTTTTTACAAATAAAATGTAGGATGTTTTGAAAATAATTGCGTTTTAGTGTTAATACTAGATTCATAGCAAAATCATAATTAAATTGAACATTAACGATCTTTAACAATAATAATCAGGTCTATTATGTATCCCAAAAGTTATTATAAAGGTGACAGTTATGAAATAAAATAAAGGTTTTGACAAATTGGTATGCACTATAAATGGTAAGAAAATCTTTATTATCTAGATCTTGTTAAAATAACGCTTTGTGAAAACGATAGGTAATACCAATTTGCCGAAATCCTTCAATATTATGTCATAACTGTCACCTTTATAATAACGTTTGGGATACATAATAGACCTGAACATATGTTTTGTGGCTATGACCTTCACGTCAAAAATGTTCAAAGTGTCCGCCTTAGGCGCCACTTTACGGTATTCGCTCGGTCCCTATAAGGTGTATTTTCGCGAGGTACCAAAAGTAACCGGTTGCAACCGCTGCTATTTTGGCGACAAAACGGTTGTAGGGGAGGTAGTTTACGATCAAATATTTATCTAACCGGAGCAACCGCTGTCAGGCAGTGGTTACATATAGCGGTCGTAGTGAAGTACCCGCCACATTTAAAATTTGAATATTTCTTGAGTACTTTAACTACGATAAAAACATTATTGAGCACATTTCTGTGTATTTATGTTATACTTATTACATTTATCTAGATTGTGAATTCAAAAATTGTAGGTACAATAATAGCTTTTCAAATAAGTTATCTAACTCTTCAAAAATATATTAAATTCCAAAAGATAATCACGTGGTAGTAATCACAAATAGCATAAAAGGTTGCACATTACCATCCGACAAGGAACTCTAAAATTATTTATTAATAATTACCACTATTTTTTTTTAATTAAAAATTCTAAGGTAAAGGTAAAATGCAAAATTAATAATTAAATATCGGCAAAGATAAAAATAAAATTAAACAAATCCAGGAATGCTACTGCTTCGGTTAAATTGTTTTAAAACATTTTTTAATTTAGGTAGGTACCTACACATCGTATTAAAATCCAATTCTCTTTAAAATCTTAATTAGAATGAAGTTTTTGGGAATTCTGATACATAATTTACATTTCATACTCACAAAAAAGTAAATCATTTTTAAAAAAGTATGGTTAGTTTCCATTTTCGCGGTCATTTAAAATTAGTAGTGGGAGAAGTACCAGTCGTAACCGCAAACAACCAACCGGTCCCTCGCGAAAATACACCTATAGCTATCGCTACTCTTCTCGTTCTGGTTTATTGTGAACCGACGATTCATTTCGTTTCCGTTTTCGTTTCCATTCTCGTTACTGTTACAGACTAATTGTGTGTGAGTATTTACTGTGCTCAAAAATAGAATTAAAAATGTATAAATATGTAAATATATTCACATTTTATCAAATCAGAAAATAAAAACAAATAAATTGCAGACTGAAATTTATTAGAAAAAACTGACTTGACAACCAAAAATCAAATTAAATATTATACATTCTTAAAAAATAGGATTTTTCGTGAGCTCAATTTTAGGAAATTGTTCTTCAACTACAAAATTGTGACTATTTCTCTAACTCTATCTTACATTTTAGAACTAAGATTTTGAAAAGCTACTGAGAAATTCACATTTATATAAGATTACGTTTTAGATATTTATTTTTATTAACAAATATATAACATTTGCTTCTGTACGTTTAAAATTTTTTATCCGTTCTGCCGATTTTACTGCACGTAATGAAGTTTACTGCCTCAGTAGCTTCAGTTCATTGTAGCATATTATATTATAGTAAAATATGCATATTATATTAAAATACGCTTTAATATAAAATAATGAGTATAACTAGTTAGTTGTGATGCAAGGCAATTTTATTAATGCTAGAGGTTATTAAACAATAGTAAATATCGGCTATGTAAACATCGTCTAACTTTCCTCAATTTAATTTGGGCTCGCAATTAATTTTTTTAAGTGAACATTTTTAGTAAACTTAATAAGGATTCAGAAAAATACGAAAACAGCATCCTATAAGTCATAATAATTATGTTTTATAAAAACTGGAAGCTATTTCTTTCCATACTCCAACTATACACTGACACACTGACATACAGACAAACATCTAACTAAAATTCATCAAAATCTTATCGGGCATGAAAGGAACATTTTAACACCAAAATTTAGATTTTGGAATTTTGAATGGATTACAATTCATTTCCTTATAAATACATATTATATGTACGTTAATACCTTACATATGTGCAAAGAAAAACTTAGTTTTGTGTACATATTATATACATAGGTACGGATTAATGTGTTGCTACAATCACCGTAAATACGGCTCTGTCACACAGTGAAATCATTTCACTGGTAATTTCTAATCACCATTAGAATTATTCTAATAGTAATAATGCAAAGTAATAATTCTAAGTTTTGCAATAGTACGGTGTTGAGTGGGCAGATGAGGTGTGTGAGAATATAAATCGGGAATGAAAATGAGTTTCCAGAGCGAAAAACAGGTATTTTATTTGTTTGACTAGTTTGAGAAGCCAGCAATACTAAGTGAAGACTCAACAATAGAAGAAACATAAAATGCAACAAGCTAAATTTAAAGTTTTTCTCTAAAGTAAAATATTTGTTAGATCTCCAGGAAAACACACACATAGAAATGAAAGCATTACAGCAAATGAAACAAGTGTTGGATGAAGTAAAAATAATCAAAGGTAAGGCAGCAGAAGTATAAAGGATAAATCAGAAATCTCAAGGCGGAAAATATAAAATTTAAATAAAAGAATGGAAACACTCGAAAATAGATTGTAACAAAAATTAAATAGGAAGAAACTGAAACATATTGTTTTGTAAAAAGTGAATATAAATAGGAAGGCGGTGAAGACAAAGACAGACTTTATGAAAAAAGAATTAGACATTGAAGTATTACTGAAAACCAAAGATTTCTAAACCTTTTGTGCTAGCTAAATTAAATATATGGCAGGATAAAGTTATAGTAATAAAAGCAAAATTTAAATTACAAGGTACGAATAAATATACCTATCGATGAAGAAAAATGAAGAACATAAAATGCAAGCAGAGTTAAGGGAAACTGCAAAGCAAGAAAAGGGGTAAAGCAAACACGTTGAAGTAGGTTAAGGAAGGATTTACATACATCGTCCCCGCTGGGAATGGGATTATCAAGATCTCATTCACAAATCGCAAAAATAGTCAATCAAATTCTTAAAATTGCCACCTCGTACGCTCCCTACCATCGCAATTCAAAGCTTTGCACCGTCCAAATAACCGCAAGAGAATATGATGGTTGGGCGACACGGAAAAACTTTCTGATGAAAGAATGATAAGGAAAATGCTAGGGCAAAGTGCGATAGGCAGCAGAAAACGAAGAAAACTTTAAAAACCATGGTTAGAGACGGTCATTGCAATGAACGTAAACAGTCTTTACTCTGTTGAAGAAAGGTTTGTAACAAATATTTATTTTAATCTGTCAAGTAAAGTAAGATGGCAATTGTTAATAAAAAAACAAAGAAATATTTTTTAGATAATGTAAAATTTAATTTTTGTAATTTTAGCAATAATTAAAAAACAAAATACCAAATGTTGCATAAATATTTTTGAATTTGAATTTTAGATCTATCTAAAACTAAAAACCAATCCACGTCTTAACATTGATAAGGTCACATTAGACCACCGCTGTCAAAAATGCGATTATAAAGTGAAACATATACTGAACTTTCATCGCAACACACAACACTGTATGTACAGTGTTGTGTGTTGAGATTTTTATAGCACTTTATAATCGCATGGTATTTAAAATTTTCTGTTTGTTTAGCCGTTATGTTGTAAAAATTATTCATAATTACTTTTAACAGTTAAGTTAATCACAATTATAAGTAGGTATGTTATAACTTATTTTAACAACACTGGTTTAATGCGACGTCGTCAATGCTCATAACGTGTATTGGTTTTAGTTTTAGATAGACCACTATAAAATATATCTTATAATGTACAATTTAATTAAATTTCGATATTTTTTTTCATTATAATCAGAAATTTAAAGCAATAATTTATATTATGTTGTGGAGTGCGACCGGCAACCCGATATAGGAGTACGTTTTATAAATTAGTTTAATTATTCAGTTCAATCTAGTCCATGTCAATATTTATTTCAATAAAATAATAAATTAAAGAGAGGTAAAACTTCACATTATATTGACGTATATTATATAAATCTTATATTTTATTATATTAGAAAAAACGTCTTCATACTTCCGCAGGCAATGATAATGATGTATACTAGCTTTCAGTCAATATTTCAAATAAAAAATCTTGTAGTACGTATATGCAATTGAAGAAAAGTTTTATTTCCATACAATTTAAGTTTAATAACATTTTCACGTTTAAACCGTGAAAATGTAAAATTTGATGATCTTACAGTCGTAGCTCTACCATTATGGAGTTAATTTAGAAGTTTATAATAGAATATAGAATTTCGTTTGGTGTAAAAAATTTCTAATACAAACGTGACTTATAACAGCTGTTTTCCTATTAAATAGCCAACCGTTTTGTTTTAATTTTTCGAATTTTTAATATAGCGCTGCTGGATAGTAGAACTACTAAATTGTCACAGCTGCAAAGTGTCAAGAATATTATCAAAACACTGCAACAGCTTTCATAAAAGTCTTAGCTATATTGAAGCTATGGTAATATTCATCATCATCACGACCTGTGCTCGTGTTTCCATCCATCATTCTTAAGCTCATATTTGTTATATCCTTTATACAATGGCTTACCTTTACCAACCCAAATACCGTTTTGCATACCAAAAACGCTAATAAAGTTAGTTAAAAGGTTTTATAAATTGTAAGCACTGCTCACTAAATTAATTAAATTTGTGAAAGATACTTTTAGCATCAAGTATTTGTACTCGAATCACATCTTTAATATTAATTTGTACTTTTTACTTTTTTTTCCACTAGTCATTCCTTTGAGATTTTTATCGTATAACACTAAATTTATATACTAAAATAATTCAAAATTTATTTTATTAAGTGTAAAACCACGGCGCTATAAATAATTTGTCGATTTCAATATCTACATTCGCAAGAAAACTAAAACACGTAGCCACTATTCCCAGTTTAATCGACCATCAACTGTAATGGTTTGTATATTATTTTACTTCATTTCACAAGCACAAAGTATGTATGTATATCTAAACCCAAAAGGAAATTATTCACGGATATATTATATCTT
This sequence comes from Cantharis nigra, assembly GCA_958510845.1. Classification (NCBI taxonomy): domain Eukaryota; kingdom Metazoa; phylum Arthropoda; class Insecta; order Coleoptera; family Cantharidae; genus Cantharis; species Cantharis nigra. The sequence continues at coordinate 36,754,393 of OY294028.1, read as the reverse complement.
CCATTCTATGTTTCTACCATTTATTATTGCTGTTTTAGTTTCTCTACACGTTAATATATTAATAAAGACTCAACATGAAAACTAGTTGCTTACATCATTATAAAGTAATTTATTAGATCCCCTAAAAATTGTTATTTTAATTGTTATCAATTTGAACAAAATCTATTTCAATTTACATGTACATTAATTTTTTTTTATTTTAAGTTAAAACTTGAAAGATAGAATTACAATAAGCCCTGATATACAGTATGCCCCTTCAAAGCAACTCTCCAGTACATTCCAAAATGATCCAGGATCTCGTTTAAAGATACCACTGATGGAACTCTATTATTACGTGAGCGAGAAATAATATAATAAATATGTTTTTTAGTTATTAAAAAAGTGTTACGCTCGATTTTTTGGCGTTATTGGCAGTGCAATTTAAAAAGAATGTTCTAAAAAAAACACCTCATAATTTATTAAAAATAATGTGATTAATAATCGTCGATTATATTAATTTAGTTTAACCCTGGAACTGGGGTCTCAGAAACCCTAAGCGTCATATAAATTAATGCCACATGTGCTGTAATAATTTTTAAAAAAATCCATTCTTTTAAATTAAGTTCAAAGTTATCTGAGTAGGTGTGAATATTCGTAGGTGCCTTTTAGTCATTAAGCGAATTACAATAATTGAAAATAAATTTTTATGGGTATCTCATACCCCAGTATATGTAGTTTACGTATACTTTAAAATCTAACATTAATTTAATTTTATGGAATATTAGCTTTATTTACCGTCAAATAATTACTGATTTATATCAAAGTGAGTTTTAAAGATATTATGACTTCATTATAAACATAATTTTAACAAATTTTAAAATTTTAAATTAAAAAAAATAACAAGTTGTGCTATGGATGTCAACAGCAAAGTTGAGAAGCTTGGCTAAGAGTAGTCAGCACATTTTTTGGGAAACTAAATTTTTTTTTGTTAAAGGTATACATTCTCAATAACTTTGTCAATATATAATTCATTTAATAAATTTACTTTTTTTATAATAAAATGTTAAGCATAATTTCACACAATTTATCCCATTTTTCAAGTTTTTAATAATAATTTGACCAAAATGGTCGAAAAATTACTATCTAATGTAAATTTGACGTCAAATTTAACGTCGTGTCATACAGGCTTTACGTACTAGGGCAGTATTGTTAAAGAGTACTAAACTAAAATTTTGTTTAAATTAGTTGTTTACTTAAATATATCATAATAACAATATTGGGGTCTCTAAAACTCAGTGTGTAGGACACGTTACAAAAAATAAGTGTGAAGTTCCAGGGTTAACTATATAAAGTAAAGAAAAAATAAAAAAGTAAAATTTTTAACGCAGTTCTTCTTGCGGATGGACCTCTAGGTTCGAGACCCTTTTGTAAATTAATTTACGTCTGGTTAATTACTTACTTCTAAAAAGTTATATATGCATTGGGCAGGTGCGGGAACTCCTTTTATAGTTATGCTTTAAAGCAATTATTAGTATTAGTTTATAAAAAAAGAACTGCATCGATTAAAATGAACATCTAAAATGTTACATTGTTTATTTTTGATTTATCTCAAAAATATTTTTGTCATTGCTATTCATTTTTAACAAAAATCCATAAGAAATGGGTTTAACTGTTATTAAAAAAATACTTCATTGTAGTTATGTAGGTAAAATTTGTAAAAAAAAACGATTGCATATTGTTTATTAAAATAAAACAATTTCTAGTCCTGACAAGGCCTACAACAAAGTTGGGCGAAATGTAGACATTCACACAAAGCTTTAATAAAAGAAATGTCCAAAATCCCGAAAAAAAGAAAAGAAGTATTAGTTAACATTAATCATATGCTGCATTTATCGCATTTATCATAATGTTGTATTTAAAAAAAAGTATATAAATAGCATAGAGGGGCCTCTTCGAGACTAGTTAGTTCCGAGGGCCCGTGTTTTCTGAAAACCCATAACACCCCATTGATATGCCGCTGGTCCTTTCAAATAAATCAATGGTTTCTTTGGCTGTGTGGTAGCACTATCCTGTTGGAACCATAAGTTGTCGATGTTTAACTCTTGAATATTTGGAAAACCATCGATTTATTGAAAGGACAATTTGGTGACAACATTTTTTCAAGAAACGGTACAGTCAATTGGCCTCTACGGTCATATGATTTAATGCTTCCAGAATATTTTCTTTGAGGGCGGTATATTAAATCCATGGTTTATGCTAATAAACCAACAACTCTGAAAGCATTGGAGATCAATATTCAGCGAACCTTTTATGAAATAAGACCAGAAATATTAGAAAAAATTGTCAAAAACTGGACTGATCGGATTCGCTTCGTAACGATAGTCATGGTAGTCACATGCCGGAAATCATTTTCCTTTCAATTTACTTTCATAAAAAAATAATGAAAACAAAACATTTCATCAATTTTTTAATGTTTTATTTCAATTTACCTCAACGTAACACTACTCTCGGTTCTGATTGTTTGAAAATACTTTGAATCAGCCTCTATATACCTTTGTGAATAGGTTCTTGGACAGTTTATCTATCGATTTAGGCAATACCAAATTTGGTTATAATAGACTTTATAATTCAGGACATCCTCTTAAATTAAAAATAGCTGACTGATTTAGTCATGTCACCTTACTTCTGTTTATTTTTATAAAATATTGCGTGATTATATTAAAATTTTTAAATTCAGTTTTGGATTTCGATCGTTTGATTTTGATTCGCTCCGATCGTTCCACTCGCCTGGCATCTCACTCACTCTGTATAAAAAGTTAATCTTTCCGTCATAATAAAACCATATATGTATTATATTACTACTAGTACTACAGTATAATTAGACTAAAAAACACCCAAACCGGGAAATACAAAAAATAAACGGTTTAATTGCCACAAAATGTTCATTACCCGTTCCTCTATAAGTACTAAAAAGTCTCCCGTTCTAGAGCGACGGGTTTGGGTGGGTTGAGGGGGGGTAAGGAGTCAAAACCATACGTTTCTACAGTTTTTGTCAAATATCTCGAAAATGATGGAAGATACCGAAAATACGGGTTGGATACAACACGCCGCGCACGATTCGCCGCGCACGATTCGCCGCGGCACGATTCGCCGCCCGCACGATTCGCCGAGAGCTTACAGCGCCACATATAAATAATCTTGGGAATTAAACAAGAAGAAAATTATTTGATGTGTGGACCTTTTGTATTTACATGAATACACAGGTCAATTAATATGGTTCAAATTCTATCTTTCATACCTCTTTACCTTCCATGGTTCTGTAAGTTAGGATTAAAATTTATCGATATAAATTTCCAATTTCTAATTTGTAACGGTATATTGACCAATCGCATTATACCATTTTGAAGAAGAAAAATCCAAACAATTTTAAATGTCCAATCGTCACTTCCTAATTTATTCATCCTCAAGTACTTCAATAGGTAATAAGATGGTGTATTTTTATCGTTGTTTTCTGTATTTTATTCCTTAGCCAATTGGTTCGAAAGGTACTACATGGGCGAAAGAAATCGTAAAGGCAATGGTAGGCAATCTTGACATCAGTCAATGATTTTGAGAATCGGGATTTATTAGAATACCTTCGTGGTTTGGCCCACAATTTCGAAATGTTGGAGGCTTAATCTAAATAAAATTGAAAATAAACGAAAACAAAAAGAACTACTATTGTTTCTTCTAACTTTTGAGAAATTTATCTATTTAATCTATTTAATTTGTTTAATATATTTAATTCATTTTTATGGGTTAAAAATCTATCAAAGATTATCAATAGATGGGGTTATTGAACGGATAAAAATCAAAAACTCACGGCGAATCGTGCGGCGGCGAATAGTTCCCGGCGAGTCGTGTCGCGGCGAATCGTGCGCGGCGAATCGTACCGTTCCCCGAAAATACTATTGTATACAAAATTAAAGGCCGTGAAATTTTCTACAAAAATGGTTCTATAAATTTTTTTGGTAAACTCTATAGATTAAGAGATGTGATGGGTGGATAGTTTTGATAATTTTCTTACTTACGTTTTGTTTTTACTGTAATTTTTAATTAATTTTAGAATTTTGTAATTACTGATAGAAGTGACGAAAAAGAGAAGTAATATTAATCCTGTAATGTACATTTCAAATGGAATTTCGTTAACCTATTCATGCGCGTCACAAACTATGACCAAAATCTGTACTAAAATCTGTTTCGAATAGGATTTTCGTAAATATTATTACATAAAAACCTTCTCCTGGCAATTACGAACACAACAAAAAAGATCAGCCAAATCGGTAGAGTCGTTCTCAAGTAATGAGCGTACATACATTTTTTACGTTTCATTTTTATATACCGGGTGAGTTATCCGAACATAGGAAATTAACATGTAAAAACTTATTTATGTAAATTCCTGCTTCCCTAATTATTTTAGAGCAAAAATGAAAGACACAAAAGTAATGCAGAAATATAAACTGCAAATGATAAGCCTATTAGATTTCTTTTATCTTTTACTTAAAAGGTCAAAAAATGCGTTCGAAATTGTTAAAATTTGCATTTATCGCACTGGACATGCAATAAATTCAATTTAATTTATATTTTCCAACATTATTATCATGGAAACTTTCATGGCCAGTCCGATAAACGAAACTTTTAACAATTTCAAAAGCAGTTTTTGACTTTTTAAGTAAAAATTAGATGAAATCTAATGGTGTTATAATTCGTAGTTTATATTTTTGCATTATTTTTGTGTCTTTCAATTTTTCTCTAAAATAATTAGGGAAGCAGGAATTTGCATAAATAAGTTTTGACATGTTAATTTCCTATGTTCGGCTAAGTCATTCAGCACCCTGTATATAGATTTGTATGTCCATATGTAATTATAATTAAATGTATTAAAATGCTTTTTACAAATGCCAATCTGTAACTTACAAAGTTACACATTTTTTTCATATAAATATATTAATCCTGGAAAAAAGTATTCAAGAAAGGCAAAAATTCATTGAAACTTTCCTCCTCCATATCTTCTAATCTGTGGGGTTTACCAAAAACATGTTTAAGACAATTTTTCTTGAAAATTTAACGGTCTTTAATTTTGTACAGGGCGAGATTTTCTCTATCTAACGTCATTTCCGAGATATTTGATAAAAACAGTGGAAATGTATGGTTTTAACTCCTTCCTCTCCTCGCCCCACCAAAACCCGTCGCTCTTAAGCGGGAGACTTTTTAGTACTTATAGAGCAACTGATAATAAACATTTTGAGACAATCCAACTTCTTATTCTTCGGATTTTGGGGTTCACATCTAATTATACTGTACTCTACATGAAAACGTTGAATACTGTAATTTTATTACTAATGACATTTTAAAGTCAATCTACAAACTATCTTATAAAGCTATCTATCAATTCTTAATGTACCTACAGTATTGGCCATAATTATAGCAACCAATTAATTGAAAAATAATAAATTCAATTTAAAAAAAATTTTGAAATCATTGAGAACCTTCGTCCATTACAATCGATTTGTTATTATCCACTGAAATATATCCTACGTTTTGGAAGATTTAGACAGAAGTAAAGCAGGGTTATTAACCCTTACTTGCCACGCTTCTATGCAGTAACGTACTTGGCACACTGGTGTGCATTGCACCCCAGCGATAAAACGTGTTATTTCAAACTATCTATTGAATATTTTATGTTTCCAAATTTTTTATTACTTCTCAAGAGCTAACTTTTTGTAGTGATATGGGTTATATGGCAAAAAAATAAAATTAAATACTTTTAAAAAATTGAAATATCGAGAAAGTGATCAAGTGACAACTTTTTACAAAAAATAACAAAAATAACAGATGATGCTATAAACCCACTTTTCTCTGATATTATTATTATTATTATTAAATAGCGTTACATTCCGAAGAATTGAGCTACCCCTTGGGGTTTACAAAATCCTTTTCTGAGGGGGATTGGTCCTCTTACAATTTAAAGTAATATACAATTAGCTTTTTAGAGATAGCGGTGTTTTTTCGCCTCATTCACTATGTTCCTCCAGCTCTCTCTGTCGTGTATCAGTTGTGACCATTCGTTTATACCCATCTTCTTTAGGTCATCCTTCGGCCAGTCCCACCATCTCAATGTGGGTCTACCCTTGAATCTTTTTCCATCTGGACTCCACGTCGTCACCACTTTTATCGGTTCAACATCATTACTTCTCATTATGTGTCCCAGCCATTTAATTCTTTGGGCCTTCATGTCTCTAACAATGTCTAACAATATCAACTCGAAATTCATTCTCGGTCTGAACTCACCCGCTACTTCTATTCCTCCCAAGATTGTCCTTAGAATTTTTCATTCGAAGATCCTCAACATCTCTTCTTCTCTTTGTGTAGTGCACATGACTTCCGAAGCATAAGTGAGCACAGGTCTTATCAAAATTTTGTATATTCTGATTTTTGTATCCTTTGCTATTCTTGTATCTTTCAAAATGGTTCTGTTTGCATAATAAGCCTTATTCGCTGCCTGTATTCTTACCTTCACCTCTATGCGCCTGTTGTTGCTACTGCTTATTTCGACTCCGAGGTAGTCGAGAAAGTTCTCGACTTTCTCAAAATTGTGTTCTCCAATCTTTATCTTGCTTCTGGTATCATATGACGTTCTTTCGCATTTCATGTATTTCGTTTTGTTACCATTTACTATTAATCCCATTTCCTTTGCCGCTTTTTCTATAGCGGAACTATTTTTGGAACACCTCTGTCATACCCTTTTCTGTTCTTGATACTTGATACATATTTAAAATTAACGAAAACTGGACTTGGGGTATTCTACACCCCAGTGTGGCAAGTAAGAGTTAAAAAAAATCTTTTCAGTGCTGGATTATACATTGGACAAAATTATAGTAACTTTGAAAATTGTTTATAAATTATCAAAAAAATATTAAAAGCATAAAAGAAAACCACATTATATTAAAACTTTGTATAATATCCCTTCGCCCTGATAACTTGAGCACACTTTTTTGGTATGGATTAAATCAATTTATTGATAGTATCACTTGAAATATTAATCCAATTGTTTTGAAGTGCTATAATATGCAATTCATTCACGTTTTTGTAGTTTTTCTCGTGCACTTTCTAATTTAGGATTTCCCAAAAGTTTTCTATTGGGTTTAAATCCGGTGACCCTGACAGTCTTCTCACCGTCACATACCAAAACCTGAGAAGCACGACCATAATATCACCGATCCTCCTCCGTGCTTACTGTTGGGGAAATATACTTGGAATCCAATTGTTTTCTTTCAGGACGTCTTACACGAGCTATTCCATCACTTCTGAATAGATTAAATTTGGATTCGTCGCTGAATACAACTGTTTTCCACTCATCGACAGTTTAGCCCATATACTGTTTAGTCTGGCCTTAATATTCTATTTCGATAACAAGGGTTTCCTTGCAGGATGACAACTAAATAACTTTCCATCAACTAATCTTCTTTGAATAGTCCTGGAACTTCCATTTAAGTAAACAGTTTCATTTAAACAAGCCAAAATTTTTGAAGATGACAGAAATGGAGATTGTTTTGAAGCGTTTAAAATACGTCTGTTAGTTAGTTTCGTGTTTTTTCTTGGCTTTTCTGAATTTGTTTATGGGTGTCACATCTTGCTCTGGTCTATATGCACTAATTATTCTTGATATAATTGATTTATTCAAGTGTAAATCTTTTGCTATGTCAATTTGTTTCACACCATCATTATTCAAGTTAACAATTTGTTGTCTTAAACCTACCGAAATTATTTTTTCGCGGCCCATCTTTAAAAACACTCTTTTATCAAATAAAACAATTTCTTCTTTGAAATACTGCAAGAACTGATTAAAAATGCAAGAAATACAAAAGTTGCTATAATTATGTCCAATGCATAATGCAGCATTAAAAACATTTTTTTAAATATCTCTGTTTTACTCTTTTCTAAATCTTCCAAAACGTAAGATGTACTTTAATGGATAATAACAAATTGATTGTAATGGTTGAATGTCATGAATAATTTAAATTGAATTTATTATTTTTCTATTAATTGGTTGCTATAATTATGGCCAATACATATAATTACATATAAAGAACATATAAAGTTCTGCTTAAAATTGTCAAAACTGGTGTATCTTCTTTAGCGTACGCTCGATTTTTGTACGTGTTTAAGCTTTTCCAAATATTTCTAGTACTTCATACACTAGTGGTAAAGAAATATCGATCAAGCGTAAATTTAAATAAAATTTTACTATCTTAAATATTGAATTTTTTATGTAAGTAGTGCTTACGGTTAAAATTAAGATATTTTATTTGTCTTTTTATTAAGGTTTTCTTTTAAATTGATAAAATCAAACCGTTGAAATGATTTAAACTTTCAAATAAAAACTTTAGATTTCATTTCCTAGATAAATTTAGTTGTAATAAGTTTAATTTTGCAGATCAATTTCAGTTTCTTATAAAATAAAATTTGAGCAACTTTAGTTTGTTTTTATCAATTTGAAAACTTCCAATAGAATGACTTTTACGGGAATGTCGTCTCTGTTACTTACGCAGTAAATGCATGGTTATCTGTAAGTATTGACAGCCTTTGCTGATGTGATTTCTACCACACAAATAAAATAAATGTGATAAAAGGAAATTCGAAGATGAATTTTATATATATCTAGCAGAAGATACCCGCGATTTTTCATAAATAGTATACGCATTATATATTTACAATCAAGTTTTATTGATTTTTGAATCCAATAAGAGATATTTTACTTCCGTACTTGCCTTAACATAATTTATAAAATATTAAATACTAATATGGAATATTAAAATCATTATTAAATGAAGAACTTCATTTTTATTAAGAAATTCGTATACAACAAAACAAACAAGTAAATTTTGTTGAGATACCCAATTTAATATTCTGGTAGCGTAAATAATCCTAAAAACTCAAATGGATTTGTTGAGATTATCTAACCAACACGATATTTGTGAAAAATTTGTAAATTATCATGTAACTATAGTATACAACAGAAAATTTGTAATATTCTCACGTTTAGCATTCGATTAATATAACATGAAATGCGGACCCACAAAGAAAATAAACCCTGAACGCATAACTAATAATTTGCAAAGTAAAATATTTTTACAATAAATATAAAACGGTTTTAAAATTTTATTCCAATTTAGCAAAATTTCTTACTTTATCTGAAAATGCATTTTATTTACCTGTAGTAAGGTTTAGAAGATAAAAGTCACAAATAAATTTAAATTGTGATCACGTATTTACAATATGTAAATAGATTTGTAAATGTAACAACAGTTAAAGCCCATTGACGTTCAACGGTGGCCAATTTTTCTAGATTGTGCATGCTACAAAATCTCCAGCGATTTTTATTCACTACGTTTAGAAAATCCCATTTGGTTACGACTGCAAAGTGAACCGGTCATCTGCAACGCGACTTTTATTTTGTTTGAAAACTAAGCAAATTTCAGAGTACCTATATACCTATTTTTTTTTCTTACTTTCTACTTGACGACATTTACGTTTTGAATTTTTTGTTTTTGTAACAATTATCGTTTTAGAAAAACTACATTTAGCGGATAAATCGCTCATTCGAGACATGTTTTCTCACACCAATTTGTTAAAAGGCTACGGCTATCGCCTTTTTAGCTTCGTGAAAACACGTTGACTGTCAGCAATGAAAACAACTTTCACAAACGTAGAAATTCCGAGAGAACGAAAATAGATTTTACATTTCACGGTTTTGAGTGACAAATGTTTGCTCAGTAGATGTCAATGTTGAATGTTCTTTATAAGAAAAAAGTAATAAAGAATTATCCTTTAACCGTAGATAAAAGATTTAAATGAAAGCTTTAACGTAGGATCAAACATCTGCATCAGGTAAACTTTCGTTCGACCTTTTATAAATCCGTTTCTGTGTTCATAAAACTGCATTTTAAAACTTACTTTTTTTAATTTGATCATGTTGATTAAATTTTTAGAGAATTTATATACAGAGTGCTTTATTTTAACAGAATATTATGTTATATTATATGTACATTTATCATTTAGGTTTTATAAGCAATTAGATCTAATAAGTAAAATCTAATTTAGAATACCAAACGATGAATAATTGTAAACTGAATTTTTTATTATGGGTTGGACGTCATCCGAATAATAAATTATACTAGACCGATGTTGATTTAATATTTATTGGTTGAATGATTTACCACAAACATGCAGGAATCGATTGCAATCGATTGCAATTTTGATAAAACATGTTTTATCCAAATTGTTGGTATTAGCTACAATATAACATCAGCAATTTTAAGTTTGATATTTTGAAACGAATGTTGAATGTAGATCACTACAAAGAATGATTATATTTTATTATAAAATCGTAGAGGATAGAAAATATTTTGTTATCGGCTGTTGGTAATTTTATAAATTATTAATTAGAAAAACTAGTTGGGTTTTAAAAAATGTGAAATAATATGCCTGATTAAATTGAAGTAGTAAAACACAAACAAAGAATCAGAAATAAAAATTAATAGTACTCAACAATAATAATAATAATTAATGCAAGGTCAAATTTTATTTATTTGATTGAAAAACAAAGATTTTCCTAAATTAACAGCGAATTTGGATAATTTGTATTTTAACAAAGCAACCTACTGGTTGTTTTACTTTCCAATAATAACTATTAACGTATAGGTATGTATACTATAAGGGTATAGTATATTGTTTTATTAGGATGGAAAGATTAATTTTTCCTGCGTAGCGAGTTTTTTCATTAGCGAGGTGAGTGGAACGAGCCGAGCGAATGGAAAACTTGCATGGCAGGAAAAGTTACCTTTCCATCCGAATAAAACATGTTACTTTTTCTCCAATCGAACAAAATTCAAAAATAAATTTCAAAATTAGCAATAACTAGGGAACGGCGCTAGATATCCAAAAACTGAGCAAAAAATTCTCACCCTTCGCTTAGTACATACCCCCGTAAATTATCGGTAGGAAGGTAAATGCAAAAATTAGATCAATCGCGCGCAAAAAAATTCGATCTTCCTGCCGATACCCACTATGAAATTTTTTGAATTACCAATTAGTAACTTTTTGGACTTTTTAACCTTTTTTTGTTGACGATTCCACTTCAAGTTTGTCCTCGTTTAGTTCAGATTTTATCTTTTCACATTCTATTTCATCTTTCTTTTCACAATCTATTTCATCTTTCTTGTCAACCTTCTCTTTCTCTGCGTTAAGCTTTGTTTCTTCTTCTTCTTCTTCTTCTTTGCATTCCATTTCAATTTTATCGGGTATGCTGTCCTTTTCAACTGGCTTTATTAACTCGACTTTCTCCTCACATTTAATCTCCTTTTCGGCAGATTTTTGTTTTTTAGGCTTTTGCTCCTTTGATTTGTGAGATTCATCATTACAATTTTCACGAGATTTTGATCTCGGTTTTGTCACTTCTATCATTAACTTTTCAGATTCACGATTTTCACGCGAATTAGATCTGTGTTTTGCCACTTCTTTCTTCGGTTTGTGAGATTCTTCACGATTTTCCCGTGAACGTGATCTCTGCTTTAGTACATCAGCTTTACGCTCTTTTGGTTTTTCCTTTTTCACTTTCCGAGACCTCTCGTGAGACTGTGACCTTGTGTTGGTAACTTCTTTTTGTTCCGTCTCAACCTCCTCGCCATCGGAATAGGCTCGGAATAGGCGCCGAGAACGGCGCTAGATATCAAAACACTGAGCAAAAAATTCTCCACCCTTGCTTATTGCACACCCCCTGTAAATTATCGGTAGGAAGGCATATGCATAAATTCAGATAATTTAATCAAATTGTAATAAAAATAAACAATAGTAAGGTGACATTTTGATTTAATCTGTCATCTATTTTCAATTCATGTTGGTAATTTTTAAATTGAATTCGCAACTGTCAACTTCAATTGTAACATTTATTAAAATTTTTAGGTTAAAAGATCAAAATTTTTATTTATTTGGTTAAAAATAAAATTTTAAGTTGGTATATTTAAGGATTTAAATGTCAAAGTCAAAATTTACATCTGTTTATTTTTAAATTACGCTCAAAAATTTTATATTTGAAATGGTAAATAAACTTAAAATAATTTTTAGAAAAGGTAGATACCAAAATTACTCAATTTTATTAAAATAATATCACATTCCTAGTTATTTTATTACCTGCCTCCGACAGTTTTACTTTCGAAAAAACTCTACGCCAGGTGGTTTTATGTATGTCGTTAAAGGAAAGTTTGACTTTCGTGTTTAAAATCGATAATGAAACAGCTGACTTTCGTGACGTTTGGAGAAAAAGTATTGTAATCCATTCAAAAATCAAAAATCGAAATTTTGGTATTAAAATATTTGTTATCATACCCTGATTAGTTTTGATCAAATTTTCTTGGACGTTCGTCTGTAGGTCAGTGTGTGGTTACATTATGAAAAGAAATAGTATCAATCGCAGAGGTTGAACCGCGCAATCAAATGTCATAAAATATAAAATTTGGTGTAAATTGTGGAAATGATAAACAAAATAAAAAATTTTATTTCAAAAAAGAAACTTACTAGTAAAGTAAAAAAAAAAGAAATATGACATTATTGTAATTGAATTAACTTCTTTAAAATCTACTTTTTCTAAAAATTAATTTAAGTTACTCTACTATTTCAAATATGAATTTTTAGGCCATAATTTAAAGATTACTTAATAGATAGGGTAAACGAACCTAATTCCATCCAGCTCCAAATGTCAACCACCATGTAGGATAAGTGGCTGACTTTTGGTAGGTTTTTACCCTACTCCTATAAAAATTGACTTTAACTTTTACGTAACCTAAAATCCTTAAATATTATCAAATACTTTACAATTGAAAATACAATACGTACTAATTGAGTTGCTTAGCAATGTTTGTATATTTATACTACACAGAAAAATGTCAACTTTCAATATCAAATTATTTTGATATGAAACGTATAAACTTTGCCACAAAAACAATGTAATTTGATGTAATGGTGATGTTTTTAATCGCAGGCTGGCCATATTTGACAATTTTTTGTAAAAATTTTATTTGTTTTCGAAGTTTGAAAATTTGAATTTTTGTTTTTCCGCACTTTTATGAGAACTGGTCAACTATGGCCAACATTACGTACTCATATTGTTTGAATTTTAATTTTGATATTTGGATTTATAGTTGCTTTGGATAGAAAGTTGTTTTATTGGCAGAGCTGTTGATTGAGTTTGGTTATTTGGAAAGTTTTATGATTTGCTTTGCAATAGTTAAAGGAACGACAAATTGGAATTTATAAGCGGACAGCTGATGCCGGTATTAATTTGGTTTAAGTTTCCAGTTATTAAAAATTTTATTTAATATTAATAATTTCACGTTATCCGAACAATATTCAATAATTTGTATTTTTCTAGAGAACTGCTTTTGGAAATTTTGCGAATTAAAGAAATACACTTATGCAAATTAACTGTATTGTAAATATAAGAATTTCAGAATTTATATGTAGTAAAGGATTTGCAAAATTTTATGTAATTATTATAATCTAAAATCAACCAATATTTGAATGGGTAATCTGTAAAACATTAATAAACTTAAATGTTGCTGACCTGTTAAATTGAGGATATTGCTGTACTTGTATTTCCAATATATTTCAACAAAATTTTTTTGACAAGTTATAAGATTTTTGTTCAAGTTAATGTTATTCTATTATCGTATTATCTTCATAAGCTTTCTTAAATTTAATTAAATTAAGATCTTGTTAAAAGCCTTAAATTTATTTAATCAACTTCAAAAACAGTAGTTTTTTTGTTAGTAAAGGGGTTTATATCTCGATTGACCAAGATATTCCGATAAAAGCCCCGAATCCCGCCTACTACATGTTTAATTTCAAGTTGAGATTTGTCTTGTTAGCAAGGTTAGTAATTAACTACATAGTACACTGTTATTGACAGACTTTATCTGTTGCCTTTTGACTTCAAACGCAAAGTATTTCATTACTGCTAAAATTAATTTATACTGCCATTCATTGTTATAATTTAATAAAGCAATTATACTTATTAGACATTTTGCATTAAGTTATATTTTAAAGCAGAATCAAGATATAATAAAAAGTTGCTATTTATAATTATAAAAAAGAAGATTTTGAATAATTGAGTCGTAAGGTAAATGCGAGGGGTCTCTCACTGGGCAAAAATTTGTACAATATTGCTAATTGTCGGCAATAAAATAAGATATTACTATTATTGTCTTAATTACCCTTAATTCCATTTATTTCCTGATTATTACCGTTAATGCCACTTTATTCCTATTTAATGCGTGGTATTACCGTATTTACAAAATATTGCTTGGAGCGGGTAGGCACTTTTTGTAGCTATTTACGGGAGAGCGATCGAAACTTTTCTTAGTACCTAAATTAAATTATACACTTTTCTCAATATTATACATATTTATTTAATTGACTAGTTTCGACTGATTTTTTTTACAATTACAAACATTACATACTAACAAGTTATTAACAAATAGCATATACCATATAGAAACAATGAAACACATTGATGTACATAGTATGTAAAACAGTATAAAATCTTAAAAGGCATTAATTTGTAAAAAAATGCAGTCTAAAAGTGTAAAAATAAAACTTGATAACACTAAATCGAATAAAAATTAAATGCAATGTATTAGCACATAATCTCTCCTCCCGCAGTTCCAATCTACAAATATATAAAATAAATACCGGCGATACAGGCCATCTTCCAGTTTATTATTCAAGCTACAAAGAGTCAATATAAAAAAAGGTCAATCTAAATCCATTTTATTTAAATTTATATCATTTATATTCTAATTATAATACTCAAAAGAGTTTAACCATAATTATTAAAATATTGTCATATCTCATAATATCTATTAATTTATTAACTTCTGCCGTAAGGTAAAATACGAATTACTTCAACATTCGTGTTTAAATTTGTTACTGAAATACCTCGCTTTTGTTTGGAGGAAATAATCAATTATTTCAGTTTTAGCACTTGAAAATGGACGTATATTGTTGTAAACAAATGTTGCTTAAAAATGGAGCATAACGTCCTTTCTGCTATCTATGCCAACTTGTTTTTTTCTCCAATTTACTCAAATCGAAAAGTTATATCGACTGGCTAGTTTCGAAACGAATACCACCCAATATTACCTGTACTGATGCGATTGTAAATATTGTTCAAACTGAAAAAATTTTAATTGAACAAAAATGATTAACTTTTTAATTAATTTACATACAATTTCAGAAATAAAAAATGATTGAATAGTTTACAGCAGTAAATTGATTGATTTTTACCTTGGCCCTATGTGGGATATTATTCTTTCTGACTCAAGTAGCAACTAAGAAGCGGAAGTAATATCAATCTGACTGAAAAATGAAATTGTATAGTTTTTCTATATCGTACTATTCATTATAAAATTACAAAATTATGTTAGTAATACATAACACAAATTATATTTGTTTAATTTCGTACATTTTAGTTAAAATAGTTTATCTTGCTATTGCTGTTATTTTCACTAACGTGAAGTTTTGACACGAATTAAACACAATTTAACACAAAGCTGTTTTTAACAGATAATAAGGAGATTCAAATTTTTCAAATAATTATTAAGTTGTTATTATTATTAACACATAATATGTATAAAGAGCAGAAGTACAACAGTATCGATATAAATAATATGAAGCTCAAGAGGCAGTACAAAAAAAACAAAGACAAGTCCAATCGACTTAGAAGAATACTGCCGTCCTAAGCTAGAAAGCAGTATCTCCATTTCTTAAAAATTTTATTTATATCGCTTTTGAGGATTATTACAACAATATCTGTGATCCTGCAACACTAAAAAGCAGTAAGACTAATAATTATTGTATATAACTATTAGTCTTACTAGTTTTTAATGTTGCAGGATCATAGATATTTTTGTAATAATCCTCAAAAGCGATATAAATATAATTGTTCAGAAATGGAGATACTGCTCTCTAGCTTAGGACGGCAGATAAAGTTAGAGACCATACAATTTAACACAATTCAAATCATCACTGTTAATTCAATCCAAATATTACATAATACATACATCAGACAAAAAAAAAAGAACAAACCACCTCACGACTAAGCCAATGATAAACCACCTAATCTAGCCTCAACCCTTTCAGACCCAACTTTTTTTGGCTGAAGAAAAACATTATATTTTTTTAAATTTTTAATTTTCATAATTTTCTGATTTTTAGCCCATCGTTGTTACACATATGTATGTGAGCGCGGCGCTCACATAAATAACATTTCGAATGTCAATTGTATAAATGATGTCGAAATAATTTGATACTATTAATACCTTCAAATGACATGTCTACAAGTATTGCCAAAAATAAATTACAGCGCTATTTGCCGTTCCCGTATAGTTATCGTCTTACAAAGTTGACAACTCCGATAAAATGAGCGTCGCCCTTACCACGCAATATTTTTATCACCGTTGTACGTACACGTGTTTTTATTTTTTTCAATTCATCATGGCCAATAAATTAATTTCGTAGTTGGAGGATACCGGAAGAACAATTTTTGGGAGTCTAATAGTGATATTTCTGAACCAACACCTAAGCATTAGTACACAACAACAGTCACAAAATTATGAATAGTAAATGCAAAATGTAATTTACATTTTTAATTAAGGGTAAAAATATACATATTTCTATGTACCTACGATTGAACGTTCTAAGTTGATTGAGCAATTAATAATGATATAAAAATAATGTGTGATCACCGCGCTCACAGTGTATCAATCACGTTAAGAAATGAAGTGTACCAACGACGGGTTAAACACGAAAATACAGGCAAGTAAACTGTAGTGTACCTAATTTATAAACCATTATGATACGCACAATAACAGATTTAAACAGGTGACTGTTATTCGTAGACCAAGTTTAGTATGATAACAATTAACAAAAGCAATTATGCACTTATAATGATATTTCGCTGAGTTATTCTTAACAAAAGTTATACTACATTTTTTATATTTTTATCGAATTCCTCGGGGTTCTTTCATTAAGAAATGATTGCTATCTAGCATTTAAGTTTGTCACCAATTTCAAAATAATTTAATATGTAGATACACAATAGTGTACCCTGGGTCTGCAATAGTTAAATGAATTCATTGATAGAGCACCAACAATTTTTAAATTAATATAAATACATACATATACTACTAAACAACTATAAGCAGCCACTTGGTTTTCTGAATTGTCTGAATTCTGAATTCTTACGCCTGACTTCCGAGATTTGTGTTTAACTTTATTTAGATAGTGCAAGCGTTATTTTATGTGACAAAGTCAATAGTTTTATTTTAATACATAAGTACTATAATATTATTATAGAATTTTGATATTTAGATAATGCGCAAAAGTTATAAATGTTCCTAATGCATTCTTATAATATTTTTAAATTGAATTTTACATCTATGTTTGTAATTTATGAAGAGATTGAATCTCAAAAAGGTGATCCAATTTTCTTTCGAACAAGTGAATTGATTTTGACAATAGAGATGTTATTGAATTTGAGTATAAAAGGTAATAAATCAAAGTAAATTTAAGCATTTTCTTTACACTTTCGTTGAATTAAAATATGAAATTTAAATTATTTTTTATCTTTTATAATTTAATTTTGTATTCGCTCAACTAAAACATTTTCAAGTAAATTAACTATGGAAAACAGTATATTGACAAATTATATAGCTTCTCTTTAACTTATTTAGTATACAAAATTCATAAAAAAATTTTAAAATTTTTTTTAATCACTGAAATTAATTCAAACCAGATGTTTTACAATAATAATTTTGATTTGGTAATTATAATCTAATTTTGTAGTGATAAAATCATAGTTATAAGTGAAATATTTAATTTATAAGTAAAATATTATGTATTTGCTTCCAATTAAACTTGAAATAATAAATTATGGTAAATGTTTTGATTGTTAGATAAGAAATTCTATTTAAATACATCAGTGTACACATTGTGAATACGAAACATACAGTTTAACTTAACTAAGGAACTCTTGCTGAACTAGACAAAATAAAAATTATTCAGTATTCTTTCATTCCGACAACGTTCTCTTGCTGCATTCTAAATCAATTGCGCTAGAGAGATTTTACTAAGAAGGCGGGGATATTTATGCGATGCCTAAATTTGAAATAAAATAAATTGGGCAATTACAAAAAATGTTCTAAACGTAAGCTAACTTTATGAGCTGCCCAATCTATAATGGAAATTTAACTGATGTCAAAATTGATTAAAATGTATTCTAGATACTAATAAATAAAAAAGCAAGTACTAGATAATAAATATTAATATTTTTACATGTTATTATATTTTTTTATACTGTACCTATTTATACTCCATATAGTAATAAATACTAGAAAATAATTGTAAGATTTATGGAAATATTAATTTAAAGGTAAAAGATTGAAAATTTGACGAAATTTAACTGGTTAATTTGCGAAATAATAATTTATTTGTGATTCGCGTATAAAACATGATATATGTTTCAGAATCACCAAAAATGCACAAAATATTTACACAAGAAAAACAGTAGCTATACAAAATTTTTCATAGAATAATGTCAATTAGATAAAATATGCAGACAATATAAATATTTCATTCAAAAGCATCATAACATCGTAGTATTCGTATTAGCTGCACGGGTAGTGGTTCAATGCCCACTTCGTACTGAAGCTCTTGGCTTATTGTACCCCGTTTTCCATTAAGATGTTAAGATAATCCGGATTAATTGTGACAGGACCCTGTCCGGATTATCAAAATATCCGGATTATCGAAAAGACCCAAAAAAGGTAGTTTTAGTTGACAAAAAAAAGAAAACTTGGTAAAACCGTTAATAATTCACTTTAGTGGTTAAATAATTGGAGTAGATAAATAAAACTATTAATTAATATGAACTTATACAATGTATTTTAATGAAAAAATATACATTATATTTTTTGACTTTTGTTTGACAAATTTTTTTTTAATTTTTATTTTCCCCGGAATTGAATCCGGATTATCGACGGTCCGGATTTTTGACGTCCGGATTATCGACGCTCTATTGTATTTAGATCCACAGTTTGATGTTCACCAGAGGGCTGGACTAAGAAATTCTGCCGAGTCCGGGATTTGAACCCAGAATTTCCACTCATAACTCAATTAGTGATCACATCAAGCCACCACTGTGTATAGTATATATATTGCAGTGTCCTAAAATGCAACTTAATCAAATCAAATGCAGATGTCATTAGTTGTCAATACAAAAATTATAATAATGTATAAGCTCTTTATAGGCCTTGAAGGCCCATGGCTTGAATTATCTTCTTCCATTTCTTTCTATCCTTTGTAAGGTTTCTCCAATTGTCCACTCCCATCACCCTCAGGTCATTTTCCACCGCATCCAACTTCTTCTTGGCCTTCCCCTTCTTCTGCTGCCTATCGCATTTTGTCGTAACATTTTCCGAGTCATTCTTTCTTACGGCAGTCTTTCTACGTGGCCCAACCATCTTATTCTTTGAGACTTGATTATTTTGGAAATTTCCGCTTCTCTGTACCTACTCATCACCTCCTCATTTGTCATCTATTCGCCATCTATTTGACGCCCGCCATATATTCGCCGTGGTATTTTCCGCTCCCATCGATCTATCTTCTCGCTATCTGTCTTATTCAAGGTCCACGTTCCACATCCATACAACAATGCAGGTCTTATCACTGTTTTGTATACTCGGACCTTTTTTTGCGACACTTCCTTATTGTTTATTAATGTCTTCAGGCTTCCCGCAACTTTATTGCCTTTCGCTATTCTTGCATCAACCTCTTTGCTATTATTGCAGTTGTTTGTTAGTAAAATTCCCAAATATACAAAATTTTTCACTTCTTCGAAAACGTACTAGCGGGTGTACCCCACTCGGACCTTAATATTTTTGCACTCATCATCTGGTCTGTAACCATTTTTGGAGCCTCTTCAATGAGATTTCTTACACCTTTTTGCAGCTCTTTTCTACTTTTTGCCATTACCGTTAGATCGTCTGCGTAGGTCAAGCACAGATGATTTGTATTATATATAGTTCCTTTTATGTTTGTTCCGCTTGTTCTAATAATTTTTTCCAGCACCAAGTTAAACAAAATTGCCGACAAGGGATCATCCTGCCTCAAACCATCTTCAACTTCGAAATAATCAGTTACTTTTTTTGCCATTTTTACGCAGCTTTCTGTTTTGTTGAAAGTCATTTGCACTAATCTTATTATCTTCCTTGGAATCCCCAGAAATTCCATTGCGTCATACATTTTTTATCTATCTATAGTGTCATATGCCTGTTTAAAATCAATGAAAATTGTATGAAGTTTTTATGCTCGTAGCAATCCAACTGTATTTGCTTTAGTGTAAATATTTGATCCATCACCGAACGGTTATTCCTAAAACCACATTGATAATATCACCGATGATTTTCTCAGCGTAGCTATTTATTTTTTCTTTTAATATTGTTGCTAAAATTTTATATGCTGCATCCTGCAAAGCAATACCTCGATAGTTCTCGTATTTTGTTTTGTCACCTTTCTTGTATATCGGGCATATAACGGCTTTTGACCAACTTTCCGGCATTTCTTCTTTGTCCCACACTTTTTGTATTAAGTCGACTAATGCCACCTGAAGCCTTTCTTCTCCATATTTAATCATCTCCGCCTGATTCCGTTTTCACCAGGGCTTTTATTATTTTTGATATTATTTATTATCTCCTTAATTTCAACGATGGTTGGTGGACATACTTCTTGCTGCTGCCCCAAGTTTTCTTCGTCTATTTTTTCCTTTTCTTTATCGTTTTTACATCCCTTATTTAACAATTCATTGAAGAAATCTCTCCATCCCTTCATAATTTCATATTCTCTGCACATTAGTTCTCCTTCTTTATTTTTATAAGCAGTTGCCTTATTCTGATGGTAGCCCGTCTTTATCTTTTTCACCTTTTGGTAGAAGTTTCTAATTTCTTTATTTTTTTAGTTTGTCTTCCAAAGCTCTTATTCTATTTTCATTGTACTTCCTTTTCTCTCTTCTACATATGCGCTTAACTTCTCTTCTTTGGTTCCTGTATCGCTCTTTATTTTCTGTGGTATTTGTCTTTATAAAGATTTCCCTAAGCTTCTTTCTTTCGTCGATTGCTTTTTCACAAATTTCGTTAAACCAGTCTTTTCCTTTTATCTTTCTTTTTTTAGTTATTGCTTTGGTTATTGCTTCTTTTAGTGTGCTTTCTATATTTTTCCATTTTTCGTTTATATTATCTGTCTCTTCTATGTTGCTTAATCCACTTTCTATTAACGTTTTGTATTCATTTTGTGTTTTTTCCTCTAGTAACTGAGTAATTTCATATATTTGTACTTCTTTTAACCCTTTCTTCTCTAGGAACCTCTTGCTTAAATTTGACTTTTACCAAATAATGATCGGAGTCCGCATCAGCTCCTCTATAACTTCTTACGTTCTTAATTTGCTTAGCATGCCTGTTTTCTATTAAGCAATGGTCGATTTGATTTGTTATTCTACCATTTGGTGTTCTCCATGTTCCTTTATGGATATCTTTTTGTTGGAAATGGGTGCTGCTAATCGTCATGCTTCTCTCCATTGCAAAAGCAATCAATTTGGTTCCGTTATCATGACTTTCGTGATGTTTGCTGAAACGTCCTATGGTCGGTCTGTATATTTCTTCTCTTTCTATCTTTACATTGCAATCTCCTAAAACTATTTTAATGTCATACTTTGAAATTTCATCATATAGCTTACCCAAATCTTCTTAAAACTGTTTTTTTCATCTTCTTCTTTTCCTTCTGTGGGTGCGTGAATATTTATAAAACTAATTTTTCGGAATCTATCTCTTAACCTAATATAGCACATTCTATCAGTTATTGGTTTAAATTGTATTACCATTTGCTTCATTCTTCCGTTTATCATAATGGCAGTACCGAGTCTTCTATTGTCACCTCCACTCCCAAAAAAGATATAATCTTCTCTGTTAAATGACTCGACTCTTTTTTGTTTAGTTTCCTGCAGTGCTATTATGTCTGTTTTTATAAATTTTATTATAAAAATTATATTTCATCATATTAATTTCAAAGAAGCTTATATTTTAAATTATGACAATGTCAAATTTGACAATTCACATTTTGAGGTTAAGTAAAACAATTGAAATGTAAGGGCAAGCCATGTGGCTAGTGACGGTACGTCGACAGTACGTTGCGGTGCATGCATGTAAATAAACAAAAATAAACAAATCATAGGCGGAGTAACATGCAGTAAATAAAAAATATGTGAATCTGAAAAAAAAAGTTGAATTGCTTAGAAACGGCTGAAAAACAAGATCTGAAATATTTAGTTAATCCTTGAACGAGGTCCGAGAAGGTTGATCTCTGGACACCTTCCGAGGTAGTTCAATTTTGGACAAGGTCCAATACATTGGAACACGGACTTGAGTCCAATCAAGTTGTTTAAGTGGTGGTTTCAAAGAAACCTGAAGTCAACCACATAGTGATAAAAAAATTTAATTTCGACTTACTAAAATAAATTCAATTTGGATAAGCAAATGGGCAAGGAGTTATTTAGAAAATTTTTGGAAGTGGCATTGAAATTTACTGGAGTCAATTTGGACGTGGCTCCATATCACGTGGCTGAAGAGGAGGTGAACCACAAATCATTTCAAAGAGAACCGGAAGAACGAGTTACTGCTGTTAGGTTTGCATAAACTGATTTTTAAAGTGCTGTGGCGGATTATTGCGGATTTTGCGGAAAGTTAATAGCTCCGGGAAAAGCGCATCGTTAGGCGGAAATTTATGTCCTTAATTTTCGTAATTTATTTGTTTAATTTAATTGAAAAATAAATATTTAAAATGCAGTTCCAAATTTAAGATTCTTTGAAAAACATTTTTGTTAAAACAATTGGTCATTATTTTATTTCGTTCAGCACTTAGATGCAGAGGTTCGTTAAGTTATGCATTCATTGCATAAAAAAGAAAGTAAGTATGGACTCTTAACAGTCTTCCACTGTTAACAGTGCAATATATAGTATATATTATAGTATACTAGGTTATTTATAATAATTTGTAGTCTAATAAAAATTATATAAAATTGTTTTAGTATCATTGACTATTGCACACAAAATATTATGTCACATAATACTGACGACATATAGCGACCCAATCAATTCTAACCAATCAAATTAAACGATAATTGTTCCTTTGATAATTGAGGGTTTTCGTTTGATAATATTGTAAGAGTTCCTTAATGATCATGTAAGTAGGTTAGTTTCATATTAAATTCTGAACTTTTGCAAACTGAAACACTTAACAATTTAAACTTGTATCTACTTAATCCATTCAGTATAATATTTTTGCAAGTGTTTAATTGATACAATAGGATAGATTAAATAATGTTAAATATACATATTTATAATCTTGCCATGGGATCCCAAAACATAATTTAAAATATTAATTATATAATTTATAAATATTATAAATCAAAATATTATTATGAAATAAAATGTTTCATACAATGCTATGGTTATTAGGAGGCATTGTTTCAAACGGAATGATTATGAATCGGGAAAATACGAGTGTCGCCCAGTCGTCGAGTTAACAAAGAAGAATAAATAAAGTCTAATTGTGTAAATTTTACACATACGCCTCCGCTCATTTTATAAAAATTGACGCGACTTGTGTTGAGTGTTGTTCTTTTTTTCATATAAAATTTTGTGTGTGTTAATTTTAAAATATTAATGAAGTTTTTAGTTAAGCACACTATACTATTGATAACATGTCTAGACAAAAGTTACATTATGCTCTTTTCATAAAAATTATTTTATTGTATAATAAAGTAAAACAGAAATTACTGTTTACTGCTAAATGTCTTTTTTATTGTACAAACTACACAAACAAAAATAAAAATGACTGCACCTAAATTTCTGTAGTAGTCGATTCTTTTATAAAAAGTTGTCAGTAGATTCTCCACTAGGGTGTTAACTTTTAAGAATTCTTGCTCTAATAGTTACATTTTTCCATTCTTACGGTTTTATTTTATTTTGTTTCAGAACTTTATCAAGTTAGTGTTCGCACAGGGAATGGGTATTTAACTTGAAGCTGGCTGAGAAATCCTTTTATTGCCAATTTAAAAAATTGAAGCAAATTATTTTTATAGATTTCTTGTACACAGTACAAATAAGCAATGTGTGGCATGTACCTACCTAGACGATTATCTTATTCTATATAAGGCTAAATTAAATTTTTTTTAATTTTTACAGAAGTTATTTAAAGTAGATTGTATTATTGTATATAAATAAATACGATGTGGAAGATTCACAATGGAATTAATTTAAACTATAAGTTGTAAACTTGGCAAAATGTATACATCTGCTCATTGATAGTTAAAATCCTCTCTAAAAAAATCTAGGTAGGTAGGTACCTACTAACAAATTTAGTCTAATTCGAAACTAGTTATTGATTTAGCTTTTTTTTTGTAGCAGTAAACTCTTCATTGTAGCAACAACAAACATTGTTAAAACATTAATAGCTATAAAACAATTTATTGTCTAAACTTTGAAAATCATTATTCGGATTGTGCAAATAGTCCAGTCAATAGAGACTTTGAATATATGGCAACCCAAAAGTTGCGTTTCAGGGGATGAAAGTTACACCAATCGATAGCTAAAGGTCTCCTTATGAACATATTAAAATGTATCATCTCAATTTTTAGGGCGTGATTCATAATTAATAAAAAAAAATTCAAGATTTACGACTAATGGACTTTCACCCTTCATTTCTTCCAAGTTACTCACTCAATCCAAAAAATAAAATTGCCAATTTATAGAACGGAAAATTTACTATCAAATTCAATCGGAAAACTTTGTGAGAAATGCACTATTAATTTATTATAATGATTTAAAGTGATTTATAAACATTTGTTGCTAAAACGTCAGATGATTGAATCGTGGCGCCGAACACAACGATCGGGGCCACGAACCACCACGATTCGATCATTTGACGTTTTAGCAACAAATGTTTATAAATCACTTTAAATCATTATAATAAATTAATAGTGCATTTCTCACAAAGTTTTCCGATTGAATTTGATAGTAAATTTTCCGTTCTATCAATTGGCAATTTTATATTTTTGATTGAGTGAGTAACTTTGAAGAAATGAAGGGTTAAAGTCCATTAGTCTTAAATCTTGGATTGTTTTTTATTAATTATGAATCACGCCCTAAAAATTGAGATGATACATTTTAATATGTTCATAAGGGAACTTTTATCTATCGATTGGTGCAACTTTCATCCCCTGAAACGCAACTTTTGGGTTGAAGTCTAAATCTATTGGACTAAAATAATATCACAAATAATAATAATCAGAAAATAAAAAACATTTTTAGTTGATGCCTATAATATATCGACACCTCCTACGTAAACTATCGTAAGCCACAAAATTCCAATTTTTACTTTTTTGCAGAAATTTACTGTACTATATTTAATCTTAATGTTAGCAAAGCGAAAGTTGGAAAAATTATACCAATTCTTTTCTAAATTTCAACAAAATACATTGACATTCCACTTAAGAGCACACACATTACAAACTTTAAAATGATCTCCTGTAAAATTAAGATTTTGAAGAAACGATAGTTTACGTAGGAGGTATCGATATTATGTACTTGTATACCCATAGTACTTACAATATAACTTGATTAATAATATTTAGTAAAATACTTTAAGATCACGATTTATCATTTTGACAAAGAGTTAATTGAATAAATGGCGTAACTATAAATATTCTAAATTTAATTGTAATCGTCGTTTATTGGTAGAATTCGGTACGATAGGATTCGGTTTTATTAGCTTCCACACTGAGAGAAAGAAATTGCTTAATCAAACAATAAACGATTCAACCAACAAATTTTTTGCATTGCGGGTGGCGAATGCAAAACGTGCATTAAAGTAATGTAAATAAAATGTTAACTTTTTTGCGTTATTTTAACATGAGAAGTATTTCCTTGAACGTTCTCGTTGTGTTAATTGAATCAAAATTTACTCCACTAAAGCTATCAGTTTCTTTAATAGGACGTAGTAAAAGGTTGATTCAAAATTCCGCACTTTTCGAACTAACCAAGTAGGTATATTGTATCAACCATTTCTGTGCATTAAATTAAAGAATTTATTCTATTGTTTGAATCACTTTTAGGTTTTTGATGTTACTTATTGTAGTATATGGGGAATTATGGGTTGGTGGGGCGTTGGTCATGTGCCAGGTGACGCTGAGCAAGAAAAATGGTTGTCGTTGTAAAAAATATTATGTGTAATTGTTAGAAAAATATAATTACGTTAATATAAAGTGTAGCATTATTTCTCGAGTAAACATTACACTAACTTATGATGGTATTAAATCAAGCACTCTAAATTGAATGCGTATATACCATCACAATAGGTGTATTACTGTATTGACAGTAGTGCATTTTATGAATAAATAAATTTAAACAAATAATCTTCAAAGGTATTAACTTTTAAACAATTATTCATAACTGTAGTATCCATTTTTGTAGCACTTTGCAAACGCACATTTCATGAACACATCAAGGTTATTATGCATCAAAGATCAAACTGAAATATATGACAATAAACTTGCGCAGTGGCTCGCATATTTTTCAAGCTTCTATTCAACAATTTTATTGCGATAAGTTTAGCTGATTAACATTTCGGTTGCATTGAAATGACGCACTAAAATGCTAGAACAAGACAAAATAATAGTTTCGTTCAAGAATTTCATTGGTTTTCTTCCAATCTAACTATTTTATTAATTCAACGATAATATCGTATAGCAGCTTATTTGAACCCATTATAAACATTAAATAAACTAATATTTATTTAACAAAACTAATGCATTGAAACAACATTTTTGAATTTATTGTAACAACTAAAAATTGTTTCATTCAACGAAATTTCGTTTAATTCAATAAGAAAAGATTCAACATTTCAGATTCGTTCAATTTACCATCTCTTTTCTCTCAGTGCGCAAAGATAAAGGAAGTACCTACTGGACAATGTGTGAGTTCCAAACTTCACCAAAGTTATCATGGAACAAAACGTCATTTACTACACTTACACTTACAGTACTAAATATCTTAAAACTTTTAATGCAGGTTATTAAAAATCGTTAGTTTATTTATGACTTGAAATATTTGAAATTCCAATTAAGTAATTATGAAATTACGCAATAAAAAATATATATTAGTTATCAAATCATGTTAAAAATTATGTCGTTAGAAACAAATTCGCTTTAATATCTTTAACCAATTTTGCGGTGTAACTGACGTTTTGAAATGCACCTAGAAATCGAACCTTTTAATTCCAGTTTATTATTAAAACTATTTATGGTTAAATGGATTAAAAATATTTTATTTAATTATTATACATGCGCGACAACAATGCAAATAAACGAAATTTCGTAAATTTCGAAAATTTTTAAAAGTTAGTACAGTTTTTAGATATAAACAAAAAATATTCTGATGATGAAAAAAGATTTATGTTGATTAGTAAGATTTAACTATTAAATTATGTATACATAGACTAGTTGTTATATCACAAGTATTTAGATTAAACTTAATGTTAATTTCAGTGATTAACAATTTATATATTTAAAATTTCTATGAAAATCAAAACTTAGAAGAAGTTCATCCTGGGTTCTTTGATGTTACAAAATAAAACTAAAGTTTTTGTTTTAGTACTTGCTTTATAAACCTTCTCGTGTGTAACAAACATGTTAAGCAAACATTTTACGTGTTATAGTCGAATCTCATTTTAAATTCCTTGCAAACATGGTTTTCAATTTTAGTATAAAAAAATTCAATATAGCCTGTTTAGATCTAATGGCATTATTATATAATCGTATAAATCGCATAGGTATATATTATAGTGCACATCAAAAAACTTAAAAATTATTTGCATAATATGTAATTTATTCGAGGTTCTTATAGTTTTGTAGTGCCTTGAATATAAGATGGCCGAATATTTTTTTGTAGTTTTTATATTAGTTTCAACAATTTAGATTAAAATATAATCACAAAAAAAATTTAAGACACTTCATTTTTATAAATGATTTGCACATTTTTCCAACGAGTTTTTAACTGATAATTCATATACCTACTAGAACATTAACATTTGGAAATTCAACAAAACTGACAACAATCCACAACTACACCATTATATGAAGAGGCTAAAATTCAAACATCCTCTCCTGAAAATGTCTTAACAAAGAGTAAACGATGATTGCAATATGAAAGTAGATTGATGCAATAGTATCTTTCCAGAAGTGAGATTACACTGAGTAGGAATCGGGCTAACCACGATATACGCAATGACTTTTTTTATAAATGAGGTAAGAGTCTTTCGATGTGATTTTAAGACAGAGCGGTAAATCATCGATCACGCAGTGCAGAAAACATAATAGTATAATAATATGGAAACCCCTTGGATTTTTACGAAGCGATTACTACATCGATTCATTATATTAATCAAAATAAAAATATTAAATTATGATATAATTTCTATTTTTGTATAATTTTTCCGCTAATTTTCACGTGCACAACATAGGCTGACGCCGTAAAGTGGCCAACTTTGAAATTTTATTTTACAGCCTCGTTGTATGGAAACCGTTTTAGAAGAGCACCGCCTTATAGAAGGGTTTATCAACAATTTTTATTTTCTATTTTATAATTATTAGGTACATATTAATATCATTTGAATAAATTATTTTGACGTAAATACGTCTTTAAAATTGATAACACGTTCAAAAAAAATGTAATCGAAACTTGTAAGGTTATAAAATGAAAATAATAGATAAATAATAAATAATCAAATAAACAAATAAATAAAAATATTAAAAATTTCTAACTTTATTTTTTTTTAACTGGGATAATAATTAAAATATGACAATGTTTTATAACTTTTGTTTTGAGTTAAAAGCTGCGTTGCACCTGCTACAACTTCTTTAAAATTAAAAATATTAAGGTGTTGCAAGTTAGGTAGATACATGTTATGTATGTATGTGTATATTATAATCATCTATCTTGCAACACCCAATGTTTATTTCATTTTGCCATCCAAACTTTACTTTAAAATAAAGGATTATGATTTAATTGTAGTACTTTTACTCATTAATAATATACAATATGATATTTTTTCGTTTTAGTAGCTGCTATAGTTTTTCCATAAATTGTTTGAAAACTTCAAAAGGTTGTAAAGTTATGGGCATTTACGATACTTACAACTTTCCTTCTAGTAACTATAAAAAATTTAAATGTAAAAGAGAAAACTAAAAATTAAAGTGTCTTTTAAATACGACTAATGACATGCTCCAGGTTTTCCGTGCACTTAAAGAATACAGTAAAATATTTATCAACGTAAATGTGACAAAAATATTTATAGCTGTAATTGCAAATAGATGAACAAGTTTTCCTAAAAGGATCGAGTGTCCCACTTTTAGTTTATCCACACTACAAACTTTGAATTTTTAGTTTTGTATTGCTTTGCCTTTACGTAAAGCATTTCTGCATAGGTTAAAAGTTAAAACAGAAAACAGAAGTAGAGTTACTTTATAACAGAAGTAGATTTATCTCACATTAAAACAGATTACCAGCACAAGCAGTTCAAATTGATTAATCGATACTGAAATTGGTATATTCTAAATACCGGAAAAATAATAAATGATCTTTCAAATAGGTACAATCGTCACCATATTGATGGAAACATCATCGTTTTTGCACCTATAAACAAAATTCATCATATTGATGAACAAATTCAAAAAAATTCATCAATATTATGAATGATTTATCAATATGATGAATTTCGTTCATCAGAGCAAAAGTGATTAATTTTTCATCAAGCATTTTTTTTACAATGTAATATAAAAAGTGTTAGGGTTCCTACAATATATCATCAACTAGAAGGGTTCCAAAAACCGTAGTTATAGTAGGTTGAAACAACAAGTGCTCTAGGATGTGGGTTAATGTCAAATTAATCAAAAAATATCTGCCAACATTTACTACCTTGTTAACGTAAATATTTTACTTATTTTGCTGATATTACAGTTACGAGAAGTATTTGCATAGGTTTCTATTTGATTACAGTAAATAATAGAAACAAGTTAAAATTGGGAATGTTGGCATGGTAAATAAACTATGTATATGCGTCTATCAATTAATTTTAACTATACCGGAGAGTGATATTTTAATAAGAAAATATTACTTGTGAACATTATAAAGTTGAAAACTTTATTATAGTTGGTTTCATACTAATTAGATTTTATTCAATTTGAAACACAAACTAAATTGTAATAAATTATAAATTTAAAAACTGTTTAGGTTAACAAAACTTTTAATCTTACTTAGGTTTCCTATTTTGAAAATACTGCATTTAATTAATTTTATTATATAACCACAAATTGTCATACAAGCTTAATTAACAACCCTTCATTAATGATAACCACATCGACATTCTAGAAACAAAACTATGTATAGAAGTTATACAATAACTAGTCCAGTAAGGACCAGTAAGGCCACCAATGGCCGGCAGTGTAAAATTTTAGTTACCTTCCAGAGAAAATTTTTTTCGCAAACTAATTAGCATTTTGTCACTTTGCATCACATAATTGTATGCAATTTAAAAAGAAATTTTTTTTAAGAAGTATGTATAAGATAGTACCTACTCATTAGTTATTATACCTTGTAAAACTATAAAAAATAGTACCTACATAAGTGTACTATTTTCTTTTTAAAATTACATTTATTTATATTTTCTTTCTAAAAATTTGCATAAACCCTATCATAGAATAAATTAAATAAATAATAATATTTTAATTATTTATATTGCGTCAAGTTAGTCATAGACAATGCTGAAATTCTTTCAGTGTAATTCATTTCATGAGGACCCATAAGTGATTATGGTCCAATTACAAATACATAATATTAAATAAATAAACAATATTAAAATAATTTTATAATAATTTGATAGAAGCCAAGGTGACTTACTATGGAATTATTAATGGAGTGGTTCTGTTTTACCTTCCCTGTAACCCACAGATCGAGATAACCAGGAATGAACATCTAGCTTTAGCTGTTTAATCCTCTGGTGTCTGCTTTATGTTATACTGCTGATCTTTTTTTAATTAAATAATAATTTACTTACTTATACCGATCAAAACTTAAAATTTTATTGACCAACATATAAATTATACTGACCAATCTCATTTGCACTATCTGTGTAACAAAGAAAGACTTATATTTTTTAAAGTTTTACAGTAATTTGGACTCAAAACTTTGTGTTTTTCATTTTTCAACAAACTGTTTATTATTTATCTTAAAATTAGTGTTATTCTTTGTTGATATTTTGATGTCGCGCCACCTGCTGACGACGTATTTAGCTCTTTGGGGATGAAGTACTAGATACTTTTTACTCTATGGTTAAATACTTAATTAGTAGAGCCCGCGGAACCCTATATTTAGTACCTATATGTGTCATATAATTTATAATATGTAATATGTATAATATCTTGTGTTTATGCATAAATTGTATGCCGCATATCAGATATCGGGTTCCCTATTGCCTATAATCCGCCGGCTCTATTAATTAGTTATACTTTGTAATTGAATACAATTTGTGAGAAATAATTGTATTTTGTACTCAAATACCTCTTTACTGTACTCGGAACAGCGCTATCCAGCTGTAAGGTTCCTAGCTTAGTAACTTTTGACTTTCCTTTGGCTTTTTCTTATATTTTTGCAAATAGTTCAATTTTGGAGAATCTAAACGCAATTTTAACATTATATTATCTAAAGTGTAGAAAAAAAATTTTTTTTTACCAATTTATATAAAAACTTGAAAATGTTTAATAATAATACAAAACATGTACTAAAAAATAAGAAAAAAAAAACAATTTTCAAGAAAATGTTAAACTTACGATTCTATTGCATTGGTAGAATAAACAAAAATTGGTTTACTGTAACTAACAATAAGTAACTGATGTACAGAAATTCAATGTTATTTAACATAAAATTAAAAAATATATCTTTTGCACTGACGTAGCTCTAGACGTAGCCATCGCATTTTATATATGTTTGACGTCGTAATTAACGCAAAATGGTTTAAAAGTGTTCACAATAAATAACGTATTCCCTCTCTGTGACGACTGGATTTGGCGCCCCAAACAAATACATTATATCTATAAAGTACTTTCGTGACACGTCGCGCCTTTTATGTCTTTCACCACTTCGATTATTACAAATTACATAAAAGCATCAACGATAACTAAAAGAAATTTGCTACCGCTTTTAATTGTTCCGAAAGGTCCTACATGGTCGATGTGCAGCATATGAAATGGAATGGCCACTTTTTCAACTTATTCATCTTAGAAAACCATTACCTAAGTGCTCCTGAACCTCACTCACAGTCAGTGTTCTGTCCAAACCAAAATGGCCCATATCGTAGTAGTTTAGCTCACAACTTTGCCAACGTAGATCCCTTGGAACAACCCATAACTAGGTTCTATTTCCAATCTTTATATAAATCTTGCCGGTTTTCAATACAAATAGTTGAGCATAAAAAACTGATCGTCGTAGATTTTACAATCCCACTTCTGATTTGTTAGCTATTAAACAGGGTAAATAATAATTAATTAAGAAACTATAATATCTTAAAACAATATTTTTTTATTGAAGCCAACAAAATATTCTGAAAGCGTCGCCGTCATTCTCAGCCAATTAACGCTATGAAATTTAGACAATTAGGCATTAATAAAAATATGACGTATTCTTCCTTTACTCCTGTCTGCTTCTTCAATGTAACCACAATGGTTGCACCTAAACTGGTTGTGAGATTTCCTCCTATCTCTTCACGTAAAATGAAAACTGCCTGCGCCAGTCCCCCCCAATAAATGTATCTGTCACTGCTTCTTCCAATTTATTTAGTCAAAACAGAAACCACGTGGTTCTCGTCCAAAATTGAATTTATTTTTGTTTTTTCTAAAGATTTATATTTAAATTCACTTAATGTATGCCCTTACTTTCTAGAGCACACACACGCACAATCTCTCTCTTCGAGAGGCACGACTTTTCCTGTCGAGGTTCAGTCGTAAACTAAATTATTTAGATTTGTTATTCTTATTAATCTGTTGCCCAGACAATTCATTTTTTTCTTGATTCAATTTTTCAAATCAATGCTAGTTATCTTTATCGTAATTCAACCGTCTGCATGCATACTGCAGTTAAACATTCTATACCAAAACAATTCAAATTCTTTAATTTTCGCTTGTTTACTTAAATAAATAAATTCTTTTTCTAGATTGATTATTGATAACCCTTTGAAAGCAAAGTTTCTTTGAACTAAAGTTTTTTTTTGTCATTTAAATTTAACTTTTGATTAAATAAAACAGCCCGGGTTCGATTGCTTGCATTTTTGTTATATAGTGGAAAATAGAAAACTCTTTTGTTGCCTTCCAAAACCCTCTGCACAAATTTACAGGGCCATGGAAATTTCTCACGTCTGATGGCTTCAAAGCCCAACGTGTTTCATCGCAATGTATATGTATACCCAAAACTAGCTTAGAAAGTATAAAAAAGCCACTTAAGAATTTATAATAGGTACCTACTCATTTTATAAATACTAATAAAGACATTGTACTGCTTTTTCTAAAAAGTTCCTAAGGTACAGTTCAGTTAGTCACTTTATTTTATATTCTTTATTTTCTTAAGTGCTATGATTGACTATATACTTCATATTATTTAATTATCTACTCGTATTATCTATTCTGTCTAAATGTTGTTTTACATGATCTAGCAATTCAACACACCATGCATATATACAAGCAATCATTAAATATTAATTTGATTCCGTTTAAATTAATTAAAATAGTTTGTTTCGCATTAGGTGACAAACCTGTCTAACTATAATTACATTGCGTAGTACTTGTTCGCAAAAGTTAACTTTCCTCCTGTTCTGTTGTATAAAGCACAATTATCACTGATTCATTATCAAAATTGATTTTCCAAATGAAAGTTAAATTATAAAAAAAGTTTTCAATTAATTTAAATATAATTATAGTTTTTTTAGATTAAGTAAATTCTTGTTACCATGATTTGTTATCATAGATTTTGTTACCGTGTAAATAGTCGACTTGAACTTGTCAGAAAGTCAAACTTTCCCTTTCAACTAAATTTACTGCAGGTAGGTATATAAAATGTCTGATAAAATAATTTCTTATCGTACCGCTATTAAAAGTTTTCATTCTTAGTAGAATATCATATTTGAAAATTTCGTCATTTTAGATAAAATAGTTAATCCTGTGCTACACACAGGTACTCACCACACAGGCACAATATTATTAGTGTTATGTTTAAAACATTTTAATTTACTATGTTGACAATTAACTTTGCATAGCAAAACAATTTAATTAATGTAATTTAAACTTAAGTGTTTTTTTATTTTTAATTACAATTCTAAAGGCTGTATTACATTACACAGTTTTTTAAACAATTTTTTGAACAATTTTTCGCAGAAGTGTTTTGTTTGTGTTTTGCAGAAAATTGTATAGGAAATAGAGCAAATAATTGTGTAATGTAGTACCTTAATAATTACAATTTTTTAACATTTAAAAACTAATACGAATACAGTGCAAATATTTTATTTATTAATATTGAACACAACTAAAATAATACCTTCAAAAGTTACAAATGGAATTTGTAAAAGAAATTTACAAACCGTATCAGTGTTTAAGAAACACTAAAAGCTTTAATTTAGTGATTTGTCGGGTCAGAACTAAGAATATTTGTAGAAGATACATGAGAAAAATTAAATAATATCTACATTACGAAAAATGATAAAATACAAATATAATTTAAAAAAAAATAGTAATGCGAAAGAAATAATACTCGATTTTACGATTATTTTCGACCTCTAGTTGCATATAACTATACTAATGGTCAATTTATACTCAATATTTAACATTTAATATTAATCATTTAAGGAGATTAACAAAAGGGATTATGTATAAGCAGTTATACTCCTCATTTAACATTTAACATGTATCACTTTACATCAGCGCGCCAGAATAAGTATGTAGAATAATTATTATTTATATTAATAACACAAAACAACAGTGATTCTGCGGTCTGAGGTTTATGAGTCAATTTTGGGTAATTATGGTCTCCTGAATTCAAAACAAATTTCAGATTTGTCGAATTGACTCCAGTTTTTGAGATAAAGACAACCTTTTTATATTGAAAATAAAATAAAAAAACAATATTTTATATATTCAAAGACCACATAGGGAAAGAGTGATTCTGCAGTGTGAGCTTTATGCGTCGATTTTGGATAATTATGGTCTCCTGAATTCAAAAAAAATTTAATATTTGTCGAATTGACTCCAGTTTGTGTGATAAAGACAATCCTTTTATATTGAAAATAAAATGAAACTACAATATTCAAAAACTACATAGTGAGAATAGTGATTTTGAGGTGTGGGGTTTATGAGTCAAATTTGGGTAATTACCCAAGTAACACCAAATCGTCTATTAGACGAATAATAGTCATTATTCGAAACGTTATTTACGCATATAAAACGTACAACAAAAACGTAGATAACACGCGTCGATGTCGCGACTGTAGACCAATATCTAGACATATATTTTTTACGTATAATGTACGTATTTGATCCACGTATATTATCCGTAGTACGTAAATATGACGTGTAATAAAAACGTATAGTATACGTGCTAATGTCGCGATGATAGACCAATATCTAGACGTATATCTTTTACGTATATTGGTATAATATACTGAGATGATATTTTCCAATTTTGATTTACCAGAAAAATAAATTTAAAATAATTGCAAATTACAATTCAAATTAAACTTTCTAAATAAATTTTCAAACAAGTTCTCGACTCAATAAATGCGACGATAATCGCAGGTATGCGTTGATATTGGACCATATGTTCGACGTGCACATAAAATTTCACAAAATTTTATAATTTTAGCAATTAAATTATCAAAAAATTTATAATTAAAATCTTTAACATCCAAATATCCAATTACTAATATTCAACAAATCCAGCTTCACTTTCTTCTAATACAAATTCTAATCATCAAAATAACTCCAACGATGTCCAAACTTTTGGACAATTCTCAATTCAAAAAAATAAAATCAAAAATCACTCACGCAAATCCAATTATTTTATTTACAAATCAAAATTTCAATTATACTCAATTACAAATTTAATCAAATTTTATCGGAGACCAACTCCGGCACGTCCGCTTCGTGCGGCTTCGAATTGGCAAAAGCCAGGTTTTGGCACCCCCCTTACAGATTATAACACGACATCACGTATTTAACCCACGTATATTATATGTAAAAGTTGTACGTAAGTAAAACGTATAATAAAAACGTATAGTATACGTGCTAATGTCGCGATGATAGACTAATATCTAGACGTATATCTTTTACGTATAATATACGGATTTAACCTACGTATATTATATGTAAAAGTGGTACTTAAACATAACGTATAGTACACGTGCTAATGTCGCAATGATAGACGTATATATTTTACGTATAATATTCGTATTTGACAAAAATTCTATCTTTCAAATATAAGTAGATTTTTAGTTTATGAGCATCGTATAATATACGAATATTTTAAGGATAGTATATAAATGGTATACTATATACGTATATTAAGTACACCAAAATTAGACGAATACCAAAAATATCCGAAATTTTCTAAAAATATACGTTTAATATACGAACGGGTGCTACCTGGGTATGGTCTCCTGAATTCAAAAAAAAATTCAGATTTGTCGAATTGACTCCAGTTTTTGAGATAAAGACAACCCTTTTATATTTAAAATAAAATGAAAATTTCTTTTTGAGATATCCGCGGAGATTCGCTGTCATAAAAATTAATAAAAATTTCACAGTATATTCTTCAAATATCACTTTATTATGTAGTAATTATAGCAATAAATATATATTAATAGTTTCGTCAAAAAAGATTATCGAAATATGCTGATTTTGCTTAAAATTAACTTTACCCCCCCTCCTTAACATGAGAACTAGAGTCAATTTAATCAAAATAACTATGTGCCGAGTACATTATTACATTAGTGTATCCAAATTTACTGCAAAGCCCAAGACCGCAGAAAAAAGTTTTTGTTTTGTTGCCCTGTGTAATCTATTGTCGATGTTTCGCCGTCTCTCACGGCTTCTTCAATAAATTAGATCGACAACAGATTAACAATTTTATTGTGTTGTTTTGTCCAATTAACCCATAATCCTACAAATATCAATTAGAGATAGACGTGATTGCACATTTATATATTCAGAAGATACATACTATTTTATAAAAAAATCTAATACAAGAAATCTAATATTTGCATACATATAGCTTGTACAGACAGTTAATATATCTAGTATAGTTTTATTAAAAAAATATTAATTATTAGCAGTACTTAATAGGTAATATATTATCGAAATTACTTTGAAAGTCACTTTTAGAAGTATTAGTTAGATTTTTTAGGTCGTAGGCATAATCAAAAATATAAGTACATATTATAGTATCAACATCGCAGCTAAGTATGATCAAATCAATTCTAAACAAGAAGAAATCAAAATTTTTAACGTTTCAGGTAATTTATCAAAGAAAATAATCAAACATCAATCCTATACACACAAACGTTTTTGCTGCTGACAGTCGGATAGTTACGCAGTCTTCAATGATACAGCATTATTTATGAAGTTACGTTACATAATGTATTATACGTATTTTTCAACTTGAAATTTGTTTTGTGCATGTTTAATTAATTTTATATTTAAATTTAGTACACCTACTATGATTTCCTTGAAGCTGTGCAATTGGTTAAATTACGTTTTAATTATAAATTTACAGCTCTCAATATTTAGAGAAAATTCACTATTAAATTCACTATTCCTGTATTGTTAAAATATATTATTTCCTTTGTGTTTTCCCATGTCAACATATCATACATTGTTTGGTTTTCCTTAATTTTATTTTTATTGCTGTTACTATTAGATTTTTTGTAGTATATCTTCCAACTCTATCTTTATTCTGGACTCGTCTATTGGTCTTCAACCTGAAGATCGTTTCTTAAAACTTGGCATTTCTTGCTTCTCAAATTCTCACATTGTAACTTGATTGTTTTCTGTTTTACAAAATTAAAATTTTGAATAGTTTTGAAACAGGAATAGAAAGCAAAACTTACACACTTA
The DNA here is from genome assembly GCA_958510845.1 of Cantharis nigra. Classification (NCBI taxonomy): domain Eukaryota; kingdom Metazoa; phylum Arthropoda; class Insecta; order Coleoptera; family Cantharidae; genus Cantharis; species Cantharis nigra. The sequence continues at coordinate 36,716,007 of OY294028.1, read as the reverse complement.
TTAAAAATAATCTTAAGAAGCAATCGAAACTTGTTGATTGGTTCAATTTTAGCCAATCAAGATTTTTTGATAAATTAGTCAATTAGTCAGTGTATGACTAGACACATACTATTATAATACTTTTAACAGTTTTTAGTTTAACTTTCTAAAGCTAATATTTCTTAATTTTCAGACAACATTACTTTAATATTTACATACATGCAGTTGGGATTCAAATATTCACATTCACAAATTATACTTTTCAATGTTTTTATAAGCCGGACATATTGTCGTGTTACCAAATGGAAGTTTGAGTTTCTTTATGGTTGATGAATTTTGATTTATGTCAAATGATTTTGTTTTAATTTAAATTTCGTTTAATGATTTTGTAAATAATTTATTGTAAATTTTGAATTTTGACGGGTCTTTTGGTGTTAGCAATTTGAATGTTGGTACTAAAAGACGAGAGAAGGCTTCGAGCCGTGTTCGTGGAGGTACACGGACGTATTTTTGTGAGTCCTAAGAATTTTGATTTGAGTCCCTATTTTGGGATATTTTTGAGATAGGTTTTCATCGTATAAGTTTTGAATTTACGTGAGTAATAGTTTTGGTTTTATTTTGGAAGTCTTTCGAAAGTCGAACGAATTTGGATTTTTTGAATTTATAAGATGGTTTGAGATTCTATCCGTGGATTATTAATTGGTGGAATTGGAAAATTTGGATGATCAAAAACTATTGTGATTGTTTTTTAAGAAAATTTGAAACTATGATAACTAGAATTTAGAATACGAAAATTTATTTTAAAGTTATTTTTAATTGCAATTCAAAAGGAAATTATTTTATGGACTAAATTTTGGATTTTTGGAAAATTAAATTGGTGCTGCAACTAACCATAAAGGAACGCACTACTGAGGAGTCTCTTGATGGCCTCTTGTTATCGACAATCCGAGCTAGCCGAGGTTAATTCTCTAGTGTGGAAAAGGTTTTTTTAAAAAAATTTTTTTCTACAAAATACCACTACAATATGTTTAAAAATATCATAAGTAAATGAAATTTTTTATCGTGTGCTTTTCTCTAAAATTTTTAAAGTATTAGTACAAACTTTTTGAAGTACCGTAAAATGAGGTTACTTTAATTTATTTTATCGCGATTTTCTGTTTTAAAGTTCAATTAGGCTCTATTCGAAAATTATTTTTTTAGTTGTTTTTATTCAAATGATTGTGTAAGATATCAACGTTTATAATTAGAGCATTTTGATTAAAAAAATATAAAAAATAGACATACTTATGTAAGTTTTAAAATATGGGCTAATGTTACCCCTGGGTTGGTGTTACTTTATGCCATGTATATTTTTAGCACTGATTAGTTTCATTTACTTGGAATTCCATATTATAGATAATCTTCAAAAATGTTTAAAAAAATGATCTTCGATTTATTTAATGTAAAATAAAATAGAAAAATGATTATTTTAATAACTATTTATGGTACAATGACAAATAAGTCACGCGAGAAAGTTTAGCCCGCGAGGCCGTCAGGCCGAGAGGGCTATTTTCTTAGTGACTTATTTGTTATTAACACACTCGTGGCATACAAGGTTTTATCCAATATCTCGTAATAATAGTTTAAAATGTAATTAAATGTTTTGACATTTGACGTTTTAAAATGTCAGATTTAAATTATGAAAACTAGTATAAAGTAGGTGTAATAAATAATTAGGCATAATTTATTAAGGCGCTACTATTGCTGTTCTGTAAAATATTGTTGGTGAAAGCGGTCAAGTTCAAGAAAAGATAGACGTATATAAAGGTAATTGATGACGTGTTGTACAATTATACTGACGTGTACTAGCAGAACTTTCTTGTGGATAGAGATTTGTTCCTTATCTCACCTAAGTTTATAAACAAAATATCAGTTTCATGATTAGATATTTTTTGTATAAACTTGACTCATTTTCTATAATGCATATTATAAAATAGGAGTTGGCTGATGGTTCTTTTTTAAGTTCTTTTAAAAATTACGAAAAAAAGGACGTTTAGGCCCAGTTTTTCACGAGTCAAATCATGAGTTAACTCAAATTCAAATGGTTAACTGACAAGTAAAAGTGTCCCTCACCGATTTGAATAATTTTTTAAAGATATTTTTGGATTTTTTTGGACCTCTTATTTAATAAGAGGTCCTTAATTTTTTTAGCTGCTGAGACACGGGTTTAGGGAGTATAATCGCCCTTCAAAAATAAGGTAAAATATCAAAATTTTAAATTTTCATATAGAAAGAGTTTTTTTGATTTGAATGAAACATATGCCAATATATTTATTTTCGAAAAAGATATTGCATAATATGTTGTAGGAGAGAAAAGACTGTAGGTTACATATTTTTGGATTTTTCTCTAAATTAACATTTAAGGGATTAACAACCCCTTTTTTAACTATGCCATGTTAAAGTTAAAAGCTTAATAGGTAGTTCTTCTTCAGAGTCGACAAATTTCACCAAAAAGTATATAAAATCTTTAACTGCAAAAAAAATTAAAACTATTATTAGAAGAGCACAGTGCCGGATTCAGACTTGATAAGGCCCTAAGCTTTTAGATATGGGGCTCTTTATAAGTCCAAATATTATATGTCAGTGCCAAATTTCACTTTTGGCACTCGGACAATTTTTTGGGGTATCAAGAAAGTGGAGACCCTAAGCTATAGCTTTATTAGTTTATACGTAAATCCTGCACTGGAAGAGCATTATTTAAGAAAAAAGCCAGTAATATTAGGTATAAAGCTATAGCACTAGCTTATGCAGTTACAGTACCAGAATTTTTGAAATAGGTGGGCACAAATTGGGCCTAATATAATTGGGTTAGCCAGGGACGGATAAAATTTAGAAATATACTCAAAAAAACACGTTATTGAAATAAGCACCTATAAAATTTGGATGGAAACTTGACTGGGCACTCCACGTAAAGTTTGTGAAGCACAATATTTGAGTTTTTTGAATTAATTCGGAAGAACTAAATTGGCCCCAAAATGTGATTGCTTAGAGGGGCCCTATTTTCATAGCGGGAGTGGGTAATTGGTCGTAACAGAAGGTATTATAAACAAGTTTAAGTATTTGCAGCTTTTGCGGGCAAGTGTTACTAAAATTGGTTTAGAAAAGACCTTCAAATATTATAAAACCAACATAAATCGTGTTTAGTTCAGAAGTTCTTGTTATAAATACAGAATGTTCCCGTGACCGTGGAGAACCTTCGAGGTGGTGATAAAGGACACTTCTCTAAGACAAATTTTCAAATAAAATTTTTGTCCAAGTACAAACCTTTGGGGGGTACTTTCCTTTAAAGCAAATTTTTGAATTTCTGATTTCAAACGACCATAGCTCCGATATTATTGATTTGTAGGCTTAACGGATTAGAACTTTTTTAAAGATCATTCGCTTATCTACAAATTAAGTTATAACCTCTTATCGTCTAGAATCAATGTATTTCGAGTTATAAATTAAATTAAGTAAAAAATTTTTTTTAAATTCAGGTTTTTATTTTTTTTACTTTTCTTGCGAACTCCGTATCTCTTAAACGTAACGTGTTAGAAAAAAACTAGAGGCTTAAACCGGATAGGGAATTTTACGGGCTACAACTTTGGCCAAATAAATTGTTTTGGGTAACCAGCCCTTTTTACAGAAATTTTGAAAATAGGTAAAAAAAATAAATTTATAAAATTTATTTTAATAAATTTTCAAATTGGCTTCCCTCATAAATTATTATCATAAATAAACAAAATAATTAACGATAAACTAATGTGCTTTATAACAATGTTGCTCAAACGATGCTATAGGTACCTACCTAAATCAAATTGAGATTTTTAGCAATTTTGTAAATATATTTTTTGTTTACCTACACCTTGTTTAGTATTTTCAAAATTTCTGTGAAAACGATTGGTATCCCAAAAAATTTATTTGACCAAAGTTATAGCTCGTAAAATTCTCTGCCCGGGTTAAGCCGTTAGTTTTTTCTAAAACGTTTTGTTTAAGAGATACGGAGTTCGCAAGAAAAGTAAAAAAAATAAAACCTGAATTTCTTTAACATTTTTCTATTTCATTTAATTTATAACTCGAAATCCGTTGATTCTAGACGATAAAAGGTTATAACCTAATTTGTAGATAAGCGAATGATCTTTAAAAAAATTCTAATCCATTAAACCTAAAAAAGCAATAGTATCGGAGCTATGGTCGTTTGAAATCAGAAATTCAAAAAATTGCTTTAAAGGGAGAGGTACCCTCCAAGGGTTTGGACTTGGACAAAAATTTTATTTAACCTTCAAGCAGGCGCGCGGCGTCGAATCGACCGCACTTGATACATTTTTGTTTATAATTAGTAGCCTCTTCTAGGTTAATTACAAGCAACTATATGTCGCCATACCTCGCGATTTGCATATTGCACAAATTGCATTTGTTTCGATCGCGCCGTAGGCGTAGACGTGGAAAAGACTACACGCGCCTGTTGTCTAACTGGTTACCCGGGACGCCGTTTGTGAAAAAATGTTTCTTCCTTGGAAGAAAACTAAACTTTGGTTACTAAATACTATCATATTTTGATTTTATTAGTGTCAGTTTTTTTTATTTTTATAATTTTGATTTTATGTAATTATAAGTAAGATTTATGTTGCCAAGTTGCGACCTAATCCAAAAAAAATGTGTTTTTTTTAAATTATCATTTTAATTGTAATTAATAAGATTTAAGTAATGTTTTATAACTAAATTCGTTTCTTAACCGAAAAATAATTGTTATAATTTATTATAAAAAATAAATGATTGTTTAATTATTTGGTGCATTGAATCCCTAAAATTTACAATAGGTCGTTAACGTTACGCGCGCGACCGTTGCTGTTCTAAATGAACACGCGCCTGCTTGAAGGTTAAAAATGTGTCTTAGAAAAGTGTCCTTTATCAACACTTCGAAGGTTCTCCACGGTCACGGGACACCCTGTATAATTGCCCAAAAGTACTATATCCGCCTCTTCAGCCTCGTACCTTAAATACAAAAAATCTATGGGATAATTTTAAAAATTTTTAATTTTAAATTAAATAAAATTTCTTTACATTTTTAAAAATTTAATAAAAAATAAAAATTGGTAAAAAGGTTTTCTGTTTTTTTATAGTTAATGTCTTTACGAAGAAACATTCTAATTTATAAAAATGTAAATAAATCATGTTCTTGAGTTTTTGTAAGATAGCTAAAAGTTATTATTATAAATGTAATCAGTACGTCGGTAACTCGATACTATGTTTACGTTTTCAAACTGGTCTGAATGATTATACATTTGAAATAAAACTTGCATTACCCCTGCAATATATGCAATTGCATTGAAAAAATTCATAAAACGGTACATTTTATCGTAAAATTTATAGCTCGATTAATGACCAAAAAATTTTCAATTTTTTTTTAATCTGCAGGTAAAGGTTTATTCTATTTTGGTAAAGAATTTATTTTTTGATATCTAATATAGATTTTAATACAGAAGCGCTGAAAGTTAGCTATATTTCAAGAGGTTATTACTTAAAAAATCGATTTATTTTTAAAATTTTAAGCTTTTACCGAAATAGTTTAATGATTTACCTAATTAATTTTTTTTGAATCATTTAAAAATATTTATTATTAACAGAAGAAACTTAACTAATTCAAGACACTGCATTAAATGCTACAATAGTGGCGCCTTAATAATGTGAGCGAGTTATAATATTAACTCCACTCATAAGTTACATAAGTCACTAGTGAGTTATATGTTATTAATAACATATTAGACATAAAGATAACAAAAAGTAATTTTTTAAACATAAGTAAATATAACATAAAAACACATATATAAACATACAAATAATTAAAAACTTACACCTAAAGATAAGTTCTTATGCTACTTACCTTAACTTGTGTAGTTAATATAACCGTCGAGTATAAACTACTCCGCCATCTGTTGATGGTTATATCAACACTAAGTTGTGTTAATACATTACTTGTTGAATTATAGGTGTCGCGCCATCTATCGATGGTTTTGTCAGAACTATCTATCCAACACCTCCACTAGTTCTGATATAACTAGTTATTAGGCCCATCTTCATTGTGGAAAAATTGTGCTTTTGTTTTGGTAATGCTTTCATAAGAGAATCGGCTACCATTTCTTCAGTACCAATGTGTTCAACTTTTATTTGATTCATTTCTTGTCTTTCTCGAACAAAGTGGTGCTTAACATCAATGTGTTTCGTTCTGCACCTATATCCTGCATTTTTACTAAGATCGACAGCTTCTTTATTATCGCAGAATATACGTATTTCGTAAGAATTTTCTTCCAACTCGCTAAGTATTCCTTGAAGAAAAATTGATTCTTGTGCTGAAGAACTCAATGCTATATATTCTGCTTCGGTTGTTTAAAAAGCCACTGTTGGCTGTTTTTTTGATGCCCAACTTACGGCTCTCCACTCATTAGAAAAACGTAACCAGCGGTGGATCTTCTGTCGTCCAAATCTGCTGCTCAATCGGAATCACAGTATCCATGTAATTTGAGTAAGTCCTTTTGAAATGTTAATTTGAAGTCTTTCGTTTTCTTAAGATAACTAAATATTCTCTTTACTGCGGTCCAATGTGCATTTCCAGGATTATTGCTGTAACGACTAGCTTTTCCAACAGCATATGCAGTAATTGCTTCTTGATATGGAACATCAATTGCCTAAATCTTTCATTTTAAATGATTTGATTAGTTCTTGTTTTAGTTCAATTTTCATTTCTTCGTCTTGAGAAAATATTAATATATCATCAACGTAAACGGTAAGGATTAAAATTTTCTCGTTTTGCTTCTTTACATAAATGCACGGATCGTATTCTGATTATTTGAATCTTAGTTGCTTAATTGTTTTATCTAACTCCGTATACCATACGCGGCTAGCTTGTTTTAAACCATTAATTGATTTTTTTAATAAGCATGTTGTTTGTTTGTCGGGTAATTCCATATAAATTTCGTCTTCCAAATTCAAGTGCAAAAACTCTGTCACAACATCCTTTTGATCAATATCCCAATTGTTTTTGGCCGCTAATGCTATCAATAATCGTATGGAGCTATGTCTCACTACAGGCGCAAATGGTTCTTCATAGTCTATACCCTCCTTTTGCAGAAAACCTTTTGCAACCAATCTAGCTTTGTATCGGTCAAAGAGACCGGTTTTGGGTTTTAAAAACCCATTTGCTTTTAATGGCTTTTCGGTTAATCGGAATATCACTTAGAATCCAAGTATTATTGATTTTATGAGCTTCCATTTTTTTATTCATTGCATTTCTCCATCTTTCACTATTTTCACTTTCAAGCGCTTCTTTAATCGTGAATAGATCGTTGAAGCTGTCCAAAACGCACTCGTATACATATTGCGGTTTGTATAACTGATTAGCAATTCTAGTTGATCGTCTTGATAAATCTGCAACTTCAACTTCAGTCGTAGATATGTCGGTAGTTTGTGGCTGTATTGTTAAAGGAGCACCTACTTCTGCTTCAAAATTATTATTTTCAACATTTTCGTTGATAATATCTTCTTCGTAATTGTTTAATACGTTTTCATCATTATGAGTAAATCCAACTGTTGCTCCAGAATTATTATCTTCAAGATTCTCACTACTAACGCCTTCTCTAAAAATGTTTATATCTGCTTCACCATGAGGAATATCTACTGTTGTTCCAGAACGATTGCCTTCAAGAAGAATGGTTTCTTCATTCAACTCGGTTCCAATATCTTCTTTATTTTCAATACAATCAAGTTCCGAATTCTTCTGAGGGAGTAATATATCTAAATTATCACCTTCCTTCAATGTTATTACTTGATTTTCAAAAAATACAACATCTCTAGAAATTTTCAACTTTTTTGTTTTGGGGTGAATTAAACGATAACCCTTTGTTGTTTCACTATATCCCACAAAAATATATTCCTCAGCTTTTGGATCAAGTTTGTTTCTAAATTGTTTTGGGATGTGTGCCATTGCTTTACAGCCAAATACTCGAAGATGACATAAATTTGGAATCTTATTGCTCCATGTTTCTTCTGGAGTTTTCTTTTTTAAACTTTTTGTTGGGCGACGATTTCTTAAGTACGCTGCAGTCAGTATTGCTTCTGCCCAGTATTCGTTTCCCAAATTACCTTCTGATAACATGCATCTTGCACTTTCTACCAAACTTCTATTCAGTCTTTCAGCAACTCCAATTTGCTGTGGTGTATATATTGTCGTATAATCTGGGGGGGGGGGGGTTGTAAATATAAAAAAAATGTACTGGAACCCCAACCAAATTACCACACTATTGAGCTATGAGACTCTTTTATTCAAATTTAATTTTTAAATGAAATTATTCGAATTACCATTTTACCAATGGAAAATAGAACGCAAATGTACGCGATACCGGTCCAGGCGTGTCAACGTCCACATGAATTCATTAAAGCCTTTAAATTTTCGAATATTAATGTTTTCAATTTTACCAATCCAATTATTTATATTTCTTTCAACCATCCAAATTATCATCCAAATTAATTAAGATAATAATCAAACATTCAGACTTATTCAAACTATTATGTCCAAAAATATGTCCAATCTCCAAACAAGTAAATTCAAAATTTAAATAAATTAAAATTCAACTCACGCAAAATCAAAGATTTATTCGCAAAGTTATAATAACTTTAAACAAAATTTAATTTAGACAAAACTTCTTCTTAACCGCTCATGGCGGCCATTATCGGCAAAAAGCCTCGTTTATACCGCTAGTCGGCGCCAGCTCTAACAAAAATGCGGCAAACCGAGAGATTCAAAAAAATTCACACTTTCAAAATTAATACAATTATTTTACATCAAAATATAGAATTTCCAAATTAAACAAAAACTTCAATGAAGGATTTTGGAACATGACAATATACACATCATATATGGTGGAACTGTTGTTTCGTACTTTATTCCAAAATTTTTTAAATGCGACAATAGTTGTTTATTTACATATTCTTTTCCATTGTCGGTTCTAATACACTTGATAGTTTCGTGACATTGGTTTTCAACAAATGATTTGTATTCCAAAAATTTTTCCGTAACTTCACTTTTGTTCTTTAAAAGTAAACAATTGTTTTTCGTGAAAAATCATCCGTAAATGTTAAAAAATTCTGGGCACCACCTATCGATTTCGTATTTATAGGTCCACATACATCATAATGAATCAATTCAAGCTTCATCGTAGTTCTGGACGCATCAGATTTCTTAAATGGAGATCGTGACAATTTTCCTTTAACTCATGCTTCGCACAGTTTGCTATATGGATCTGTTATATTAACACCATCAACCAAATGATTAATTAAATTCATCGATGTTCGATTTATATGACCCAATCTTCTATGCCATAACGCATGCGTATTACCGAGTTCCAATAAATTCAACGAATAACGAGAATGGTTTATTATGTAAAGGCCATTTCAAATCTTGCAGTACCTAGGATAGATTCTGTGCTCAAGTTTATGTTTTTCTCTGTAATGCGACAACCATGTTTTTTATCAAAAATCAAAGTGTTGCCATTTTGAGCCATTAAACCAACAGATATTATATTCTTGTTACGCTCTGGGACATGTATAACATCGTTAAGAACCAAGATATTATTGTAGGAAAATTTAACATTTACTTTTCCCTTTCCAGCACTTTGTATGGTGTTACCATTTGCAACCTCAATACCAAAATCAAAAAAACTTATATAATTTTTAAAGTTATTTTTATTTGGTGTTAAATGTACTAAAGCACCCGAGTCTAAAATCAATTCATTTTTGCTATTCACCAAATTAGAACAATTATTAACTTGCGATATTATACTTGAAGTAGCAGCAGTATGTGTAGCGTCAAACCGATCGTTGCTTTGAAACTTCTGACGTTGTGGACACACGTTTGACTTATGCCCAATTTCGTCACATTTATAGCATCGTATTCTTTGGTTAACCTTTTTCTTCACATAAAACACATTGGGTTCACTGGTTTCATCACGAATTTGCTGTACGTATGGTTGTAACAAAAAGGCTTTTCACAAATTCTGTAGTGGTGATCTGTTTGGATCCTTAAATACCCAGCAGTAGAGGTTGATATTTGTCGGCAATCCAGCTAATATTAATCCACCAACCACGTGATCCTTAAACGGTTCTTCAATCGCCTCTAATTGCCTTGCTATTTTTATCGTTTGATTAATATAATCGTTTATTGATTTACAATTATCCAACTTAGTTCTAAAAAGCTTCTAATATAACGAAATCAAATGCAATATTCCTGATTGCTCGTATATGCATTTCAATTTATCCCAAGCTTCCTTTGCACTTTTTGAGTTTCTTATTTCGGCAGCAACATTTGGTTTAATCGATAAATTTATTTTCGCCAAAACCCGTTGATCGTATGCAATATCTAATTTTGTATCGTTACTTGTTGCAATATGGTTCCACATACCGGCATCATCTATTAAGAAATTTTTCATTAAATGTTTACATTCCCCGTAATTTGTGCCATCAAGATGTTTTGATTCTGCAAGTCCACCCATTGTTGCAATTGTCGGAGTAGATTTTCCACGATCTCCATTTAATTGCACTTTCAATTCTTGGATTTGTAATTCTTTTGTTCCAATTGTTCTTCCATTTTCTTTTACTTCTAAGAAGCTGAAAATATTGAAAGTTTCTCTACAACACACACAATCAGCACAATACAAAAACAAATTACTTATTTATTGATATTCTTTAGTCTAAGACTGGGCCCATAACCTGTTGGTTGAGTTAAAATTAGACATAAAGATAACAAAAAGTAATTTATTAAACATAAGTAAATATAACATAAAATCACATATATAAACATACAAATAACTAAAAACTTACCCTAAAGATAAGTTCTTATGCTAATTATTTTAACTTGTGTAGTTAATATAACCGTCGAGTATAACCTACTCCGCCATCTGTTGTGGTTATATCAACACTAAGTCGTGTTAATACATTACTTGTTGAATTATAGTTGTCGCGCTATCTATCGATGGTTTTGTCAGAACTCTTTTTCCAACAATTAAAAACAACATCATATCTACGTACCTAAGTATTCGCTTAACAAACCCAGGCGTTTTAATCTTTGTAGTGCGTACTATAAAAACAGAGCACATAAAAGTTTTTAACGCTGATTTTCACAAAGAAGTTGTCAAGTTTTGACATCCAACTGACAGTGATATCGCTTTATATGCAACGAGGACAATATAGCGTCCCAACTATGTTTGCTATACAGTGTGTTCATGATAAGACATAACAGTGAATAATTCTTTTATCTTACTAGATATAAAAAAAAGTTTAAACAGTTTTTTATTCAGCTTTAAAGTTGTCATCGGAAACAGCGAAGGTATATATTTTTGGACTTCAAACTCAACCGGAAGTAAACATGAATATTTTGTGTTAAAATGGCAACATGTGTTTTTTTTAACATTTTTGCAGTTTTTTCTCTATACATACATATAAAATTATCATAGGGTTACATAAGAAAATTTTCGAGAAAAATGCAAGGTAAATTTATTAATTATTTAATTTATTTAGTGTGTTATGAAAACAAAACATCACGGTACAGAAAACATAACCTATCTGATAAATTCATTAAAATTGCCAACATTTTGTTCAAGACATGATACTATAGTATCATTTTGTTTTCATATCACACTAAATAAATTAAATAATTAATTGATTTATCTTACATTTTTCTCGAAAATTTTCTTACGTAACCCTATGATAAATTTATATATCTGTATAGAGAAAAAACTGCAGATTACAAAAATGTTAAAAAAAGACATATTGCCATTTGAAAAAATAAATTCATGTTTACTTCCAGTTGAGTTTGAAGTGCAAAATAATTTACTTCCGCAGTTTCCGATGGTAAATTTCGAGTTGAATAAATAACCATCTAAACTTTTTTTTCTATCTAGTAAGATATAAGAATTATTCACTGTTACCTCTTGTCGTGAACACACTGTATATGAATTAATCATATGCAGTAGCAAAAATCGCGCTGCTCGTTACACGTTTGAACATGAGAAGCCCAAAGTTCAAATTTTTTGTGGTGGCTCAAAATAGAACCTTAAGGCATAAAGTAACCCCATGTTACGGTGCATCTACAAAAAGTACGCACTATAATAAAATACCTACCCCTAATATGCATTACTATATATATAATACTTACGTACAATAATATACATAAAAGTACACGGAAAAAAAATTACTAGGTTTAAATAAGTACCACTTGAATCAAAAATCCTCTGTTTTCAATAGCCGCACGCAAATATATTCTTTTTGTAAGAAAAAAATATTCTTAATTAAGTTTTCTTGGATCATACAAGTATATTCTTAAATGAAGTATTAAAAATTTATTTGATTTAAAAAAATTTTTTTTGAATTAAGAAGTTCTGTTCTCTTCCCTAAATTACTCCAAAATATTTGGGGTTTTTGTATATTATGTTGTAACCGAAGAGTAGGTGGTGTGTCCAATTATTGTGGTGTCATCTGTTGGACTTCTGGCAGGATATTATATATTTTATTTTATATAAAACTTCGTCCGGTGTGGGGTTCGAACTTAGGTTTTCCAGCTGCGAAGTCGTGGGACGAGTACAATTACCATTTGGCTATACTAGTCGAACTAATAAGTGTGTACAAGTTTGTAATATAAGTTTCACAATTATAAATTTATTTTTAAAGAAATTAACTTACTTAGATTAAGAATATATTAATATTGATGTATTTAGAAAATAGTGCTCTTCGTTGAAATGAAATTTTCTTGAATCTAAATAATATTTCAAGTAAAAAATATTCTTGCTGGAAGAAATCTGATAATTTTAATACAAGCATATTTTATTGCGCAAAGAAATTATATTTTTAAATGAAATAAATAATTTCAAAAAAATATTTATTCTTCATTTAAGAAATCCTTTTTTTCCGTGTAATAATTTACGAAACAAATTTGTAACCTTGATGATTACTAACTTATGTACTAATATAAAAGATTCAATATGTTTTCTGCTTTGTTAAGAAAATTTAAACCCATCTATTTTTGGTTGTATTTTATATATAATCATTTATAAAGCAATAATTATAATTTTATATAAATCTCATTAATTTATTGTAATTAGGAGCGTCTTGGAAATAGAATTTCATTTATTATTGAATAAAAAATGTATTCTCGATTTCAAATGTTTGCATTCTTTTGGTGTTCTATTGTGGGAATTATAATTCACCGCGGTTTTACGATAAAGTAATTCAGAATCAAACTCAAAACAACATCAAGCGTACGTATAGAGCTCATATGTTGTTGAAATTTAGTAGCGTCATGAGCGCCACCAACAGTAAGGTAAATCGCGAATAGTAGCTGAAAAATAATAAAACTAAACTTTTCGGTAGGAAAAATAATATATTGCTACCAATTGTAGTATAAAATAAAATAATCCAAAAGTATTTCTTCTGAAATTTTGATATTAGCTGAGTCCTGAAGATGTGCACAGGAGCTAACAAAACTAGTTGTTAGCAATATATTATTATTCTTAAAAGTTTTATTATTTTTCGATTATATCGCACCTGTAGTCGTTGATTTATCAAATGTTTAGTTTCTGCTTTATAACAATAAAACTTTCTATTTATTTTTTATTATTTTTAAGTTACCCGGTACATCTGCAAACTTCTATTTAAGTTCTAACGTTATCTGATCACTACTTTCGTCACTTTAATAAAGTATATAAAAGTTTGAAGACAATCCAATTTACTTTATTTTATACTGCTTTATTGCGTTAAGCAAACTTTTATTCGTCATTATATACATGAAAATTTTCTAATTCACAAAACGTATTAAAGACTTCAAATCAATAGAAATAGATATAATTTTCTAATTTGTAAATTTTCCTAAATTTTCTAATTTGATCGGCATCGCATCTAATCTGTAGTAGCTTTCTTTGAAGATACTTATATTATATGTAATAATTAATAATATTACAATATTTTTTTAAAGTTTTTATTTAAACTAATTTTAAAACTTTTATTTTTGGTTTTCGTTGCACAACTTTGACAATGCACCGATACAACAAAATTAAAATCTACGTATTTCTATAAAATTTAATCGCTTATAGAGTAAAGTTTATCCAAAAAATGGAAATTAATAAAACTGCACTTTTCTTGCAGTTTTTGTTATGATTTTATGAAATTCTTTATCGACTCATACAATTGAACGTGTTATACATACTGATATGCCTAAAAACTTGTAAACTGAAAACCTGTAAGAAGAATGCAGTTTCATTGATTACTTTTTACAAGCTATCTTATTTTAGTTTATTTATAAAAAAAAATTTAACTTTGAATTGGATTATTTAAGAGTTAATTTGTTAAAAGCATTAATTAATTTGTAAACGAAATTTACTAGTACAATAAATATTTTAAATGTTTTTTGCAACTTAATTCTCGGAGCTAACTTCCGGTGAGCTTGATGTATGTATCTATACTCCTAGTTTATTATAGAAATGTATGAGTAATTGAACAAAGGGGCAAATGTTCTTTTCTCGTGCAAAAAACGATGTGTAGTATATTTAATTTTTACTAAATTCCGGTCCAATAAGGGTGAATGGATATATTATGGAGTGAAGCGGATCACCATATGCTATTTTATTTACACTCCAACTGTTTAAGTACTGAATATCGATTGCTTTGCAATACTTCACCTCAACTAATAGAGTAAAACGGATCACAATTTAAATATTTTACACCGTCATGTACATACTACTGATGCAATAATTTTTTTTAATGCTAGAATACTTACATGTTAATGTACAGTTATCGATCTTAACTATTTATAATTAAGTTTTATTAAATTTAGCTGACGGAGAATTAACTTTATAAATTAACACCAAATACCTACTGCTTGGAAGTCTGTACTTATATATTAGATTATTTGTTGTACAAAGTACATATTATAGTATTTAATCAAGTATAGTTCAAATTTTTGTTATAAAAAAAAAGTTGTAGAAAATATAACGTTTTAGAAGTACCAACTTCTACTAGTACATACTCGTATATTATATCTTGTAGTAACAAAAAGCGTTTAGCAAAAACTAAACCATTGGGAATTACAAGATTACTTACGAGGCAATTGGGAAATGCAAACCAAAACACTGTCTGTAGAACTAACGCAGTCAGTTACTTGTCAAGTAAATAATAATGTAAAAATATGACAGCAAAATCGACTAATATTGCAGATATTCATTATGCTTTGAGTTTAGAATAAACTGAGTTATAATTATAATGTACGTATATAATGGTAAGTTAAACAGAATTGCAATTACAGTGATTATTGTCAATTTATTAGTCGTAAAGAGGTCTAAGCACTATTTTCTGAAATAGACGACTATGAACTGTTTCTTGACTTATTACCTCGCTTTGGGGCTAATAAATTGTTAATTGTAGTTGAGCATTAACTCTCCATTAGTAGCTCGTTCTCTTCTACATATGAGTGCAAAAGATTGATTTATTGACGTTCTGCGAAACTCATAATGGAGACCACAGGGTTAAAATAATTTTATACGTTAATAAAACACCAATACCAAGGAACTTGCATTTTTACACATAAATAAATTATAATTAAAAATGTTTTATATTTATTTTTCATGTTGTTTAGTCTGAGGCCAAAAATAAAATTATAAGCTTCAACGTAAGATAAACAATATCTGCAATAATAATTAAAAATTATTTTATTACCAGTTATTATCCTACTGAAATATTGTTACTTTGCACGGTATATACCATAATCAGCCTACTCATTTTTATAATATTTAGTCATATCTTATTTTAAGCAGATTATTAAATTTACATATTGCATCGTTTTTGAAAATTGTGTTGAAATAGAGCAAAATAACGGAAGGCAACGTACTTATACACACAAGAAGTTGCGTGTTTTTAACAAAGATATAATTTTTATTATATTAACATGTGCTTGTAGTGTATACTTAACATGCAAAAGAGATTTGTGATATGCACGCTAAATTTACTATATTATATTATAATAATAAGTATATCATTCTGTTTACTTAAACAAGTATAAGTAATACCTATTTAAATTAAATACATTACTGAGTTAAGTTGTATTTTATTATGAAATTTTGAAATATTTATAATAAAACCTAAACTATCCTACATGATACATATTTAATGTAAAATATTGAAAAACGCTATCATGCGAATGGAACTTCCTTTTTCTGCAGATAAAAGCAAAATAAAGATTTTGCTTTAGCAACTGAAACTATTAAGATTAAAGAATATCTAACTTAAGATTTCATCAAAAAACATTCTGTGTTATTGCTGCCATCCTCACAGAAAGCATAACAAATCATGATGGCGATAAAATTAAATAAGAAGATACTATGCGATATGATATTGTATTTAAAGAAAAAACTAAATATAATAAACTTATTTCATTTTCTTTTTTCATAATATAGGTTTTATAATTTTTATACAGTATAAGTGTAATATAATTTTTTTTGTGCACAGTAAAGTTTAACTTTATTTAAAATAATTTACTATGGGTATCTACTATAATAGTAGAAATGTGTTATAATATATTATTTTAACTAAGTTATAATTTTTTACAAGTATAACAACAATAGCACATAAATTTATAAATGCTTGTTTAGATATTTTAGGTACATATTTGATAACGCTGTCATCACCACTACATAAAAATAAAACTCCAATTTATCACATATGCAAATAAGTAATACTGTATACTATATACTTTAAAAGTTTGTTTTCGTTAACTTGTACGAGTATCTACAGTGTTGTATGTTGTGATGACAGTTTAGTATATTATGCTGCATTTTATAGTCACATGATATTTATAATTTTTACAACTTTTACTGGTCTAATGTGACGTCATGAATGCTAATGGCGTTTTCTCTTTTGAGGTTTTACATATAGGATATATGTCTAGTATACAGAAACGTCCCCAAGGACAGGAACTTTCCCTCCCCCAATAATTTTTGGTAATTGGCAAATGTTAGTAAAACTAAAAACTAAAAAAAGAAAAACGCTAATACACTAATAATAAATGTGAAAAAATTGCGGTGCATTTTATTTGTGAAAATTATACTCGTATATAGGTGGTAGGTGCATTAGTTTTAAAATCGGATATGGTTAATATCATAATATTGAATATATTGGTTATACTATCTGAGTGTTTCGCTTTTTGTATTTAGTTTTTTGTTTCATAATTGTTTTTCCTAGTATTCTAATAATACAAAGATATGGGAATCCATTGCTTCAGCAATGTAAAACATGATATGAAAATATCAATTAAAATATGAATAACCGGAAAAAGCAAATCTGTTGTGATTATGATAAAAGATTGCATACATTTTTTTTTTTAAATAATAGCAATAGATGAATCACATGATTAATATTACTTACTGACAAAATCAATGTTTAAGTACTTAATCTTCTTTATCGTAAACGACATTACATATCTATCAAGATAACAATTATTTTATGAAA
This sequence comes from Cantharis nigra, assembly GCA_958510845.1. Taxonomy (NCBI): domain Eukaryota; kingdom Metazoa; phylum Arthropoda; class Insecta; order Coleoptera; family Cantharidae; genus Cantharis; species Cantharis nigra. Next base: position 36,698,469 of record OY294028.1, on the reverse strand, counting down.
ACTGACAGTCGATGTAAAATAAAGTGAGAAAAATGATTAAATGTATATTTTTTTTGGGTAAATATTATTTAAACTGTTTAATTGTTAATATTGCTGCTTTTAATAATCTTATTTCAGTATTTTCTTTGAACGCAGCTGGTTTATCTTCTGCTCTAACAGTAGAAGCAAACGAAAAACTTACTTTTCAAATCCAGTTTCCAAGTTTAGTAAATAAAGCCTCTTTTTACAGGGCAAAGACCGACGGAAATATTGAATTAATACATTGCCCGAGATACTTTATATTTGATAGTGCTAACTTGAAGTGCGTTTTAAATAAAGAAACTAATCTGCATCGGCGTCTACATTTAAAAAATTTAAAAAAAGAATCGAATTGTCCTAACGGTTACGATGGGACTATTACAAATCAAAAAAATTGCAAAACTTTTCTCAACTGTGGACATGGAAATGAATTCGTAATGCCATGTAATGCTCATCTTTTATACAACAATGTAACTAAGCAATGCGATTGGCCGGAAAGTGCCAACTGTTGTGAATTTTGGGAAAATAGTGGTGATAAACTTGTTACCGACGTACAATAAATTTTCTTGCTTATTTTATAAACTTGTAAGTAATACATAAAAAATTGATTTTTTTGTTATGATATACTGAAAACATCTTCAGCAAATAGCCTTAATACTAACATAAATTGTTAATTTTTTTACCCAACACAGAAAATTACAATATTTTAATGTTTGGGGTTTGTCACACCCCACCTAGGTACTGATAGGATTTTTTTCTACCTAGGTAACGCAGGGTTAAATAAATAAAATAAAATTATGATTGTTTCCTTATGTGTTACATTTTTATTTTTATGGATTAAAATGTGAAAGTAATATAATATGTACAAAACAGTTTATAATAACTATTGTAATCACATTATAAAAAAAAGTATTTATGGGCCCTCAATGTGTTTAAGTTTATCTATGCTACTTTATTATAAGCAAAAGTATATATTTTGTTTCAAGGTGCTAAGAACTTTTTTTAACCTTTCTTCTCTATCTTTGCTTATCACATTTATATGGCTTATAAATATAATATAGTTAATTTAAAATTTCCATTATCTTATTTATATCGGATCATTTATAATAAAATTCAGCAAAAATAACAGAATATTCCGAAATATATATAGAACGTCATTATTATTATATATCGATTCTCAAATTATTATTTTTTTACATTTTATATAAATTGATGATAAATTGAAAAACCTTAATGTTTTTTAAGATAAGAATGTGCAAATTAGTTGAATTAGTTTGCGACACTTGGATCCAGGTGTAAAACAGTAAGTTTTTTCAATTATCAATTTATCTAACATGTAAAAAAATAATAATTTGTTAAATATTTTCACATTCTAATAACTAAATATAACCATTATCTATTTTCACAATTGCATAATAAAATTGTAATAAAAGTGTGTTTTGAAAAACTGTTATAAGAATAACAACTATTTTACTAGTACTTAATTTAAAAATTGCTTTAGGTAATGTACACTGTATTATCTTTATTGTGGAATAAATTAAATTTTTGAAAAGGGTCAAAAATAGTGTTCTAAAATCAACCTATCAACTGTTTAATTATTAAAATAAATTAAATTAAATCATTTTTGTTTAAAATATAGAAAAGTAGTTATAAAATATTATTTAACAACAGTTTTAAATTTATGCATTAAACTCGAGATATAATAATATACTATTTTATCTGCTCCAGTATAATATGTAATAAGGAAAAGCAGGTTTCAAAAATATTTTTTAAATTATACAACACTCAACTTTATCAAAGTAACTTAATACAATTAATGTGTTCCAACACGGTATTTTAATGAACAACCTGCACCATGGCAGCTGTCTAAACTGAGCCCTGTGATTTCATACTGGCGTGCTGTTAATAAAATCTACTACTATTGTAAATTATGCTTTGAAAAAATTGTAACAACTAAGACTTTTAATGTTTACTTGCAGTAGAGCTTGACGTTTGCAGGAGCTGATAAAATTTATTGCAATTGGAAAAAAATAATTTGTGGCAGGTTATATTAATGTTAAAAGTTATAACTTATAAATAACTAACCCTAGGATACTGCATTTTTATGATTTTTCAAATTTAAATATAATTACCTAGTGTAAAAGATTTTCAAATTTCGAAAATTAAAAAAATATAATTTGATTATATTTTCACAGCAGGTAGGTATCTACTACCTACTTAATTTTAATTGTTAGAAAAAAAAACTGATGAAAATATCGAATATAAACATTACGACGCGACGCTATCATCTCAAATTAAAAAAAAGCATTAAAATTTTTGAAAAACAATTAATTAATAAATATATTGTTGTCATAAATAGAAAACGCTGTGTTTTTTTTAATATTAAAGTTATGTCTACTTGAATCAATAAACTGATTACTTTTAAATTCCGTGTTTCTTTTATTACTAAAATGTTGAGATTTGTCGTTAAACCAATTATTTTTAGTAATAATTGATTTTTCAAAATGATTACTGTTGTTTCTCATGTCAATTTTCTGAATGTGCTTATAGTTTAACCACCATCTGATAGTAATATAATAAATAATTTCTACTCCACTGATAAAGCTACAACCTAAAAATAAACTAAAAATTCCACCAAAGGATGCTAGAATATAAATTTGATTCTATTAATTTATTGATAAAAATTTAATAAAATTACTTACCAAATAAATAAATAGTTGACGTTAATACATCTCGAAGTAAGACAGTTTGAGATCGACTACTAAAAAATGTATGCAACAAAATAGTGTTTTCAGTAGTATTAACTCCAAATCTGCAACATAATAATAAATGAAGTTAATTAAGAATTAATAGTATAGATATTAATAGAATCTATGCATTCCTCTCAAAAATGCATACTCATATAATTATTATTTGTGTTTTAAATTCTATGATAAACTCAAACCCCTTTCTCCATCCAGAAGCGGTCATATTTCTAATTTCTGGGAAAAATCCATGTTTAAAAAATAACCAAAATATAAATAATATACATTATATATATTATATAAATAATGAATTATAAAATTAGCTGTTATTTGTCATTCATATTAAATTTGCATTAACCATTAACTTTTAGCACACCAAAACTATTTTGAAACTATCAAGCGAGAGCGCAGAGTAAAATTTGCAAGTTTAAATGGCATTTGCACGTATCTCTTCGTCAGTTTCAAAACAATTTGGTGAACTAAAAAAACAAAGCTTTTATTATTTCAAATTTATCAAAACAAATCTTTTTGTCTTAAAAAACTCAGCGGTCGACTATGTATTAATAAACTAAAAACTTTAAATAATTTTAGTAGTTGTATATTACGACAACGTAAAACACTGTAATTCTGTACGCACATTTAGGATAGCTTTTTTATTTGCTTATAAGAAAAATTTTTTGCCATTGTGAAATAATTTAAAAAATGTATAACTTTTTGCTCTAGAGAAAAGTTTTAAATATGGTGGTTAGATTAGATCAAGGGGCAAACTGAAATTGGGTACAGATCAATGTTGAAGTTGCGTTGGCGTTGTCAACGCCAACTGAAAGGTCTTTAACTTGGAGTTAAAAACGTAAATTCCATCGCTTACGATTTATTACCTAAAATTCTACATTAAAATAAATTTATTTTTGCAAGGTAGTTTGATTCAAAATTGTAGATATTCAAGTAAAAACTTTTAGTTAATCTGATTTTAAATAATATATTTTATTACTATTTCCTTACAGAAATGAAGAAGTTAAGTATTCGCTCTTGATATATTTTGTATTTGTTGATATGACACCATATGAAACGTCTTCACATAACGGAGGGCAATAGCAATCATCGACTTGTTTATATTCTAAAAGTGAATTAAGTTAATTATAAAGAGAAACGCTTTGGTTAAAATAAATTTACTTACCTCTAGCTTCATTTAAGCACGGAATTTTTGTTATATTGCATGACGGTTTATCTGGAAATATAGCAGTAAAATATTTCAAGCTCCAAGTTAATAAATTAACTATTTTTAAAAACAAGTACAAGATACAAAAAATATACTCGGAGAGTAGCGACTGAGTTTTTGCAAACACACAAGTCGAACAAAAAGTAATTTATATGCCATGTTAAATGCATGATTTTATCTATTTATGAAATGATATCAGATAAAATTAATAATTCTATAAAAAACAGATATAGAACAAATTAAAGTTAAGCCTTCGGTGGGGATTAAGGTGGGCGAAATATGTACATTTGCACTAGAATCGAGAGCTTAGTAGTAGTAGCTGCACTATAGTAAGTGTAGCAGCTGAGAATATTATTTGTAGCATCTATGAAATTTAAAATAATAAATACATAAAGATAATAGCTCATGAAAAGTTTTAAAATTATAACCGTGGAAAATTTAAATTTAGTAGATCTTAATTTTTATATTAACAATTTGATTTTAATATGGTTTCTTCTTATTACATTTTTTTACTTATTAATTTTTCTAACATATAAAAAATTTAAACTTTTACAATTTGATTTTATATTAATAAATAATAATTTGAATCTAACCAAAGTCAAAGCTGTAGTTAATATTTTCTTTCCATAACTGTGAAATTTAATTTTCACTTCTTAATTAATTTTTATAACTTGATTATCACTAGTTGAATTGAAATTCATAAAATTGAGAATTTACTGAAATTTAGTATAATGCATATAATAAATAATGTAGGTACCTATTATACAAATATTGTAGTTGGATGGTTATAAGTAGGTACCATAAATACATGCATTGTCTGCTCAAATTGTTTTTTTTTTTTTGGAACTATACATAATATGTACTATATATTATAATACGTACGGATCTTTTACTACCGCTGGAGCCGTCTCTCAGTTTCTAGTTTCCATCTCTTTCTATCTTGGCATTAACTCTTCCACTATATTTTTGGAATTAATCGTCTCATCTATATCGTCTCTCCAATTTCTCCTAGGCCGTCCTCTCTTCCTCCGCTCCGGCGGGATTCATTCTAACACTTTTCGTGACCATCTATTTTCCCCCATTTTCTTTGTATGTCTGAACCATGTCAGTTGTCGCTTTTGAACTTCTTCCGCTATGTCAATCTCCATATTCATGTTTTTTCTTATAATTTCATTTCCAGTCGAAATCTTCTACAACTTCTTCTCGAGCATCCATTAATTAGGAATTTTGCACTTAAATCCCACACTTCCACGCCATACATCGTCACACTTGGTACTATAGATTTGTAGATCCTTTTTTTGTTTCTTTCCTTATATTCTTTCCCAGAGAACTGCATGCTATGCTCCTATAGCTTTTCTGCTTTTGTTTATTCGTTCTTCTATTTCGTCACTACTGTTTCCTTGTTTATTCAGAATGTCTCCTAGATAGGTATCTATATTTAGTTACACATCTTATTAATCTTATTACATTGGCATCCTGTGGAAAGCCACTGCAATCTTTCCTTTTAACAATGAGTTATTTGAATTTCGTTAAATTCATGGTAGATTCGGCATTCGTATATTCCTCATCTAGTTATTTTCTAATCATATAACCAAGATCCTAACCTGTTCATCTTCCGCTATCAAAACCTGGTCGTCTACAAAAGTCTACACTTCTTCATCCATCCTTGTAGGATTTTGTTTAGATCAATTTTTAATATTGTGGGTTATAACGGACATCCTTGTCTTAGCCCTTTGGTCGTTTGCACCATTTTCGTGATACTGTTTCCAACCTTTACTGCGGCATAGTTTTCTCTAGAATATTCACAAATAGCTTTAATTAAAGTTGGTCTTATTTTTAGCTTCCATATTTCTGTCTATAGCTGTGATATTGGAAAGTTGTCATATGCTTTTTCCAAGTCAATAAAGGTTAAGTGTGTTTCTCAATTTCGCTACCTTTGTTTTTCTAGGGAAATTTTCATAGGAAACAAGTTGTCAATTGTATGTAGATCTTCTAGCTCTGAACTCTGCCTGTTCTTTGGGTTGAATTTTAATATCTACTTCCAAGAAATTCTTTAGAATTTTCGCTTATAGTCTGCCTATCGTTGGAACCTGTATAGTTATTTTTGCCGTCTTTGGAATCATTTTTTTGAATAGTTGTTATATATATGAGGTTCTCCATCATTTTGGAGTCTTCTCTCTATTTGGAATCTGTTGAGCTCTTAGCATTTCTATTAGCTTCTGCGATCCATATCTTAGATATTCTGGACGTATTCCTCCTGGTCCGGGTGACTACTTTAGGTTAATCGTCGTTATTGATTCTTGATCTTGTTCAACTTTTAGGAGTATTAGATCTAATTGTGATACTCTTGCCCTTGTTGCCTTTATATCTTGTGTAATTTTTTTAATATTTGACGAGTTTCATTTTTTTTATGATTTCTATATTTTATAAATAACCATTTTACAAGTTAAAAATTTAGGTTAATCATATTATGGGTATACGGAATAGTTATATTTCATGTTAAATCATTCAGTTTGTCTATTGTTGTCTTAAATGGTACATATTTATATATTTCGAAACCTTTTTTAAGAAATCTATTACTTAGTATTTAATTTTTACAAAAATGCTAAATTACAACGCTTATCTAATTAAATACACAACTTTAATAAGTTTTAACAATTTAACAAATTCCCCAAAAGGAAATATTTACATTGATAGCAATGGCGAACTTTTACGAAAAGACAGCAAATCACAAAATATGCCAGATGTAGCAAGAAAATTAATAAAACTAAAATATACCTAATAAAATGAAATAGTTATAAAATTTTAAACTAAAGTTTGATTAATTTTATTAGCTATTTTGACTATTTCATTATCCCGAGCTATATTTTATGTAATATTGTCTAAACTTTTGGCTTTGCTAAACTAAACTTTTTGGTTTAAATAAGTTGTTAAATTTATCGGTTTATCAATCTCCTGTTATTTTTAACCAAAGGAATATTTCCATACATCGAAGTGAAATTTAATCCTTGGTTTTGATATTATACTAACAAGAGATTTTCAAATTGAACCTTAATAATTTAATAAATTTAGTAAGAAATACAACTTATTGCTTATTAAAGGCCACGGAATCGGCACTTCAAAAATGATGATTTTTCTATATTTTCTGAAAAAGTTGCTTCATTAAAAATATCAAGATACCCACAATAGCAATTTAAAAAAAAATTTTAATGAAATTCTTGGATATTACCGAGACACTTGACACTTTAAACATAATTATCTCAATGTTACTTATTTTGATATGTATTTTTTAAATATTACCGAGCTACTATTATATAATGTATGTAACGTAAAATGAATAGTTATTATATTTTTTATATAGGTAGTTAAGTATATAATATTTATCAACAATAAAGCCCTGTGTTTTATTTCTGCTGTACTTACTAGAAAACGTATAAAAATAAGGTTTGCATCCACAAATATTTAAAATATGGTTAAGATTACACTCCACCATACAATTGGATTCAGAATATTTGAAAAAATACTTTAAACTGTATTCGTCAGGATAAACACATTTTCTGTCTTCTGAATTTAAATAACGAACATCCTTACTACAAATGTATCGTGTTCCTGATAGCTGTAAAAGGCTTTCTCTCCCTATTGCTATTATTTTTTGTGTGCTGCCATGTTCAATATAATTACCCGGATGATGTATCATCACCTACAAGAAACGAAATTATTAAAAAAAACAATTCAAGATTTTATTGATTATATCTCGTAAAAGTTATAATAAAATACTATAAAAATACATTTACTTTTTCTTATCGTTCTTAAAGCTTAATAAAATTGTCAAATTACTTCCGTATGATCTTTTTGTTCATCCTAAGCCCTCAGTATAGTACATGATAAAATTTGTAAGTTGAGAGTTTTCTACTCTATTTTCAACCTAGTACCAGTTGATGAAATGAGGATTTAGCTTAGTTCTAGCATAAAGTTAGTCGAGAAAAACTTGTCTTATAAAATAAGAAAAAAATTTCACGTTATTTAGCAAAGACAGTATAACACTTGAATTATTTCAAGTTATTTACTGTTATCAAAAAACATTTTCTGTACTTATAAATATTCTGATGCTTTTCTTATTTACTTTGCTTTTGCTAACACTTCTAGCAGCTTATAATTTTTTTAATTCAATTTACTTACTCAAGAAGTTGTTTTTATATTAAAATTACAGCTAAATTACAATATACAATGTATAATCTTGCGTTTTTATTAATCAAGTTTGAGCATGCTATTTTCCTATTTTAATAATTCTATATATTACAAAATTTGACTACTTTGCAATGCCGAATAAAACTCATATTTATATTTTATACCCTTTTATTTACTTACTTTTGCATGTCTCAAAAATCGTTCAACAGATCGTTTAGTAAACATGCGTAAACATATTTATTCTAATTTATATACCTTGTTAACCAATTATATCGTATCAAAATTGTAAATTTATAATAAACAAAATTTATTCAATCGAAGATAATTTCCCATATATATATATATATATATATGTAGTTTTGTTCGGCTTTTATGAAATATTTACTTCTATTGTGATTTTATTACATCAATTTCTGATAAGAATTCATGATTCACTTTCAATTTAAATTCTGTCTGAAAACTCGCCAAATTTTGAACCAGTTTTCATAAAATAAATTAACAATTACATTTTCAAAAATCCAGCATAATTTAATGTTTTTAACATTGTTCCTTTATGGAAATATATTAATGACAAAATATTTTCAGAATTTGTAACAAATATTTTAGCATAAACTTCTATTTTGTTGTTCAACTTGAGTTTTAAGTATAATTAAAAATAATTGACATAATACCTACTCCCTAAATTAATTAGTAAATAATATACCTATACTATCAGCTAACGTTATTCTATATAATATAATAGTTAAAGCCAAATATGTCTTTTAATAATTAAAATTTTAAACAATTCGTAGACTAATGAGAATGCATATTTTAATCGCGAAAGTTCCTTTTGAATGCGCGGATAATGCTAAAACCATGTCTATCCAAATTATACATTGAAATAAATTTCTCTTCTATGGAATTGCATATTTAAAATGCTCCTTTACTTGACATCAAGTGAAGGTAAAATAAACGACAATAGAATCTACAGTGTGTCTAAAGCAGATTGATTTATCAAAAGTGCAAAAAGCAAAACATATATTTTATTTATAGTTAACAATAAATTATAGAAATAACAACATAATCGCGAACGAATTTAAAAATAAAAATGGTAGGTAATAACTTTTAAACTTACATTTCTTGAATATTTTTTTGCAATTTTGAACAGTCGTGCTAGAGAGTGCAATTTTGACAAACTTTTTTGATGGAGTTAGAAAAACGTCCCTTCCCCTTAATTATTGACAAAGTATATCTGATGAATATAATATGTGAAAGAAACAATTAATGCGTTTGCTTAATTAATTATCTAAAATTCCTAGACATCAAATTAGTTAGGCATAAAGTAAAACAAAAAGCATTGCATAATTATTCAAAAAGTAAAAAATATAACTGACTGCATTAAAATGTTGAAAAATTCATTTAGCTTTCCACAGTTGGCATGTGAAATTGATAATTTACTGTTTCGCATCGCTAACTTTCTGCGTAGATTTTAACTTTTTCAACAATTTAAAAATTTCATTATATTTCAAATTTTGTTGCTTTTTAAAAAATGTTGTTAAATAATTGTACAATGTATTAAAAAAGAAAAATATTAAAAAGCCGGAAAATTTATTCAAACAAGGCAATATTATTCTGACGGATACAACATCGCGATTTTTTTTTAAATAAATCTAAAAGATATAGAAAATAAATTGCTTGATTAGATTTTTCACAATAAATTTGCACTTGATTTTAGTTAAATTTTTTAATTTAAATTACTCGCCACATCATGAAGTGGCTTAATTTAACCACTGAAATTTTAAGACAGAATCTCAAACTTGTAGTGTGTAAGAAGTTAACAAAGTAAGGAAGATTTTTCTTTATATTTTAAAGAATCGAATTTTAAATGTTTAAATTGTAATGTCAAACACATTTAATTTTATGCGGTTTATTGCAGCTTTTAATTATTTTTCCTATTGTTAATGCGTACTTCATACCTGCATTCCGTTAGAAAATAAACCAGAATTCTGAACTTCCTGAATCATAGGATTTAATAAAACCGATAATCCCATCTGAAATCCATAAAAACGCGTAGTAGACGTCCTATTGTTCATTCTAAAATGAAACTTTGCTAGAGAAAAATGTCTATTAAACGGTTAATAATCTCGAAAATTTTTTAATATTGCTTTACTCAAAATCGTTTTTATGTTAGAATTTATATATTCAAACGTTTGAATAATAATTACTTTTTATCAAGGTTAAAAGCGCAACAAATCCCATCTTTAGTAAAAACATTTTCAAAGTAATCCGAACATGCAATTATTTTAGCTTCCCATTTACACTTGACCAACATATCTTCACATGTCTGCCCTATTTTCTTCATCACACTCCCCATTTTGTCGAAATCATTATTTTTTAATAAATTATGTAATTTTGTTAAATCTGAAATATTATAATATTTATCAGATTTTGAATACGCTAGCAGTTGCGGAAAAATTTTACGAATATCTTCCTCATCTTCATTGATGAATTCCCTAAATTATTTTTGTGATATAAAATATAATCGTAAATAATTTAATAATACTTACAGTTTTTTTAAAAATTTATCTAATTTAAAACCTAAAATTTGATTTATATTACAAATTGTTATTACTGGAAAAGAAATGCTGATAGTAGGTGCATAATTCGTTGCTACACTTGTTCGTGTGGGATTACTTGTAAAACGATGCCAAAATATTCTTAACATGAATGTAGACCCTACTACTCCGGCAAGGATTATAACTGCCCATATGATTCTGTAAATATAATTAATTATTTTAATATTATAATATTAACTAGGTCAGACGGTCAGAAAAGATTCGGTTAATTGTTTTCACGTGGTTATAAATAAACAAACCAATGAGAAGTACGTAGAGATGTTTGTTTGTTAGTCATTCGAATGACCAACATCCTTAAAGTGTTAGAACTAAAAACACCTGTATCCGTTATTATGGTAACTATAAAACCTATATAGTAATTTTATTAAAACAGTTTGAGAATTGAATGGATAATATAAGGACTTTTTTTTATTTTTATTTTATTTGAAATAAGAAAGGGTTTACAATTTAATAATTAAAAATGATATCGGACAAATGTTGTGCGCGACCACGTCGTTCTTTTCGATTGCTTTTGTAGTCCATTTTGATTTCCGTTCGGTTTAGTTTTAGGATTTTTAGCAATTTATAGTTTTTCCAATTTTAGAGGAGCTGAGCCTACGCCTCAACTCCCAACCTGGAGAATCAGATGATTTTTCGTAAAGGTTTGCTTCCCCTAACCATTAATGATCCAACATCTCAACTGCAAGGCCATAATTCTCATTCTCGGCGCGTCAGCTCTGCAAAATCCCACTATCCATCGGTGTTGGCTATCCGATCTCTGGGAATGTTCTTTTTTTTTAACTAATTTATAAAAGTAAATTAACAAAGAAATTCTTTTTATAATTTTTCAATATTGTCAAAAAGTGTCATTTTTTAATATTTCGTGTAGGTAGTTTACGAAAAACTTAAGGTTGATCGTTTTTAAATGTATACCCCGTATCTTATATTATTGTTATATATTTTATTTATAACTTAAGTTACGTTTACAGCTTAAGGAATCCCATTTATAATTAGAGTACATAAAATTAATATTTATATTTTGTTTCAAAGTGAATTCTTTAAATTAAAATAAAATGCAAACAAAAGCATTATGTTTATATAAAGTCTTGGTTACCTACCTTTGAATCCCTTTGCGTAAATCTACGTTGAAATTCAGCTCAAGTAGAATAGATTCCGGATAAGTAAATTTAGTTAGAAAACGTTATTTAAAAAGTGTATGTAGTAAAGACTAGAAGAGATCAAGTTCAGAACAAATGGTTTCAGAAAAAATATAGAGTAAACGGAGAATGAGTAAAGCACAAGACTACGGAAGAAAGTCGTTGAGATAGTTCAGACACGTTGAACGAATTTATGAAGGGCTCATTACTAAGCTGGGTAAAGTAAACGGTTACGAAAAATATATATACACCGCAGAATCTTTAAATAACGTTTGAAAATTAAATTAACACTTGCAAATAATATACATATAAAAACTTTAATCTCACCGTGAGATAAAATAAATTAAGCTATTAACCAGTGGCGATTTGTCGTAGTATTTTTACCAAAACAAAAACCACCTACTTTTTTCATAACTGCAAACGAACACAATATTATTGCAAGTCAATCGTTCAGACACGCTACTGCGAACTAAATAAATCACTAAGAAACTCACAAAGCGTTCCTATCTTTCTTTATTGTCAAATACATCTTTTTTATATTTAAACTTTTCTGCTAACTTGCCAATCAATACTCAATTTAATAAATAAAATTAACAAAGAGCGCGCACTATTGCACTATGTTTCATGCATGAAACATACTAAATCCACTCCTAGGTTATTCCTGTCCACCTCGAGCAATGCATTTAGTTTATCATCATTCTCGGGTTTTTCTGTTCACTGCAGGACAATCAGTCTCTTTCTCTGAGGAAAAGGTTTTTAGCATTTAGATCTCATGGCGGATCATTAGTAAGTTTAGACTCTCCCCGGATTCGAACCGGGTATCTTAAGCGTCATGAGTTGTTCGGCTAACTTTCTAAGGGAATGGCCGTCTTTTATTGTATGAGTATAATAATTGAGGACCGTTTTCTCAAAACTCGTTAAATGCAATTTTGCCGAAATTGAGTTATACATGTTTTCTGTATAATTTTTACAAGCACTATCGAATGTTAAAGTCAAAATTAACCTAACTTGAATGATAACCATGCAAATATAAAATTTAAATTTGTTTTCTCATAAGATACAAGCATCGAGTTGCACCGTTTAAACGTTCTCCTGAAAAATTGATATTTTTTCATTGTTGAGTTTTGAAAAAACGGTCCTCAATTATAATATAAATGCTTTACTTGTATATTTAGTATAATATGCATTTTCATGGCGAAAATCATGGTTGATGGCGAAAAAGCGCATGTTTTGCGAAATTGCGGTTTTTACTTAATTTGATAGAATAAAACCTGCTCTTTCTTTGGGTATCACTGTTTGTTTAAGTCACCGAGTACATATTAAACTAGAATTTTAATAAAATACATTTTGCCTAAGTCAAAGGTCAAAACGTAATTATGAAAAATATGTTACGTCTATTGAAGTATATTTGCTTTTATTATTTTTTATAATTGTAATATCCTTTAATTCCAGTTAATATCGTTTATACACTATCATAATGCGATTTCCAACCGAATTAAATAACTTAATTGTCTTACGAGAGGAACCGTTCAAGTTGTAATTCTAGGATTGGGACAAGCTTTGGCAGGGTAAAAAAATACTTACTAAAATTAAAGAAACACATATTTTATCCAAAATGCTATGAGCAACCGTTTCTGAGAAAATATCGTTTAAAAGTTTTTAAATTCAATACTTCAGTTAGTAAATGCAACAGTAATTCAAATTGATTTTCTACCAAAAAAGGTTCTAATATGTCTGCAAATAGATTGGAAGGTCATATATATAATTTCAATAGACTGGGGTAATGTATGTTCTTGCAAATTAAAAACCCTTCATATCTAATAGTTTCGGTTTTATTTAACCATCCTCATGATACTGTGTCAAATTGAGACAAAAATATTAATCTAATTATCTAAAATTAATTTAATTAATTAATTAATTTAAACTGCGGATAAGTGAAACTGACCACTTGCGGACGCGTTACTTTATCAACTAGAAGATAATTAGATTTTTGATGCATAAGTATTGCATTCAAACTTTTAAAGGTTTTCATGATCCTAGAATTACATTTGGACGGTTTTCCTCGTCAGTTTGACAAATATTGACTGAAGCGCTTTTTGCAATCAACACAAAATTCACATTTTCTCAGCGACGGTTTTCGCAGTTGTGGTATTTTTTCTTACCTTGGTTATGGGACATAAGTAACTTCACCAAAGCAGTATGACTGTGAGAGTTTCATTTTTATGTTAAAATATTATGAATGCATAATTTATTACATTCCATACTAAATTGCAAATTGCGATTCATAAGGGGTCACAAAATCCTTTTTATCCTTTAATACCTCCTTTGTATCTGTAAAATCTAAAAGTGATAGAAGCACAAATTTGAGCAACAATGGTAAGGAAGAAAAGATATTTTTGCAAGCAACAAAAATTGTGTTTTAAGTAAACGAAATAATCAGTGCAATTTTCTAAAAAAAAAAGTCGTTATTTATAAAACTAAATTTGGTTGCTATTATAACAACTTTGCTTAGAAAATTGGGGTGATTATCTAGTTTTCAGAAACTTGTGTCTAAATGTTAGATATTTTGACATAAAGTTCCTATTGTTTAAAATACAAAAATATAAAATAGGTGATATTGTATTGCAAATATATTTTATATAATATGATGCACCATGAAGAAGAATTTTTTACCCCAACAATGCATTTAGTATAGGTATAGCTATAGCCTCAACAGAGTTTTTTTTGCTGATCAACACATTTTGTTTTCTAAAAAAATGCCAGCATAAAATTTTAATTTAATCCCTCCAACTTCAAGCCATTTTTAAGATGAGTATTTTCTTGTGATACACTGTAAAACCCTAATCTTAATATTTGTATAGTCGTGTCTATACCGACGAACATACGTACAAACACTCACAAAAAATGAACGTAATCGATTTATATAGTAATAAATAATAATATTATAGTACATATACCAGTATACCCACTTACATAAAAAAAATAAATAGTTATTAGTTATTACACTCGATTGTAAATATAGAATATTATGATGTAAGTAATATAATTAATTTTGATTATTTGAATATTTAATGATTGTTACCTTTCAATTAAAGATGATTCCTTCCTAACAGTGTACTTTAAACCATGAATACTTGAGTTTTTTGCAAAATCTTTATATGTAATCTGTAGGCTTTTAAGGAAAAAGTTTTTATTCTTCATACTGCTACGTTCAATTTAAACATAATAAGTCATAACGCATCAACAAATAACTCGAATATTTAGTACATGCTGCGGAAATAAAGCTTCCTGTCCAGCTTATAAAATATTAAAAGTAGGAAATAACATTATAAAAAATGAATGTATAGCCAGTATATGAATAGAGTTAAGTTCATAATTGGATTATTACTTTTAAAATTCAATTCGGTTTATAAATAACGAATTAAAATAAATTTATATATTGTATTATTTCAATAATATTTTTAAGTGCAATATAATAACCAACTTTAAATGTACTGGGTAGCGTAATATTCATCATCTGATCATCTTAGCTATTGGTTTCAGTTGAAAAAACGCTTGAAATAAACCATTTACTAATAATATTTAACACATCATGACTCCTTTTCTGATAATCAATGCTTTGTGAAAAATTGAACTAATTTGAACATTTTCGTGAACAGTATCGATATTCTCTGCTAAACAGCCGTGGTCTGAGATCTTTCACTTTTTCTACTATGGTGTTTAAATATTTGACGTCTATCGTCAGCACCATGTACGTGAAGTTAGTTATCTCCCCCTTTTTTCTCAATAACTAAAAATATATTTTTGTATTGTATTGTATTCACTTTATATTGAATTTACCGTAAAAAATGTGTTCATTTCGCAAAGAATTAAATTAAAAATTGCGAATAACTATGTTCTCTTTTTTAATAATTTTGTTGTATTGTTAAAATTTTTAATAATTAAAGTCCTACGGTTAATTAAACCGCGTAAATCATTAAACAAAATTTTGCACTGGCCTCTCTTTTTCCAAATTTTGAAATTTTTTGTTTTGTATTGTGTTGTATTCACTTTGTATTGTTTGTATTCTTAAAATTTTATGTCCTAAGTAATATTAACTGCATAAATAGCAAACCGTAATCTCGTGCCGGTAGTATATGATATATGGTTATGCATGCTACACTGTACTTTTTTTTGAAATTATCCCAGACAACACAAACCTATCTTCTGGATATCCACTAGATGTCTTGATAGATCATCTGATATCCAGAGGATTATGTTAGACTGCTAAATACAGTAGATATTTAGTGGATATCCAGGTATCACAAACTTGATTATCCAGTGGATATATTGTATCGATATCCAGTAGATATCCAATGGATAGTGATGTTCATAAAATAGATGTCTACTAAATGTCGGCCATATATATTCACAGATGTTGTGCAACGTATATCTAGTAGATATCCAGATAAAGTCCTGGATATGCATACATTCTCTGGACTGGTACTTGATATCCAGTAGATATTGAATATTGTGGTTCGAATAGGTTGCATGCATAAATCACGAATCTCAAACTGCTTCTTGGAGCATTGAGAAATTATAATTGAAAAATTTTAAATCCAATTTTTTTGGATTTTCAGGTGATAGCAAGACTTACAAACTGATTTGCCTCTTCAGTTTTTTTTATATTTATTCTATTCCTATATATTGCTATGCTTTTTCATAAAATTTATAAAATAATTACTATTTATTAGGTATTGTTTATTAAAATGAACTCGTTCAACATTTGCTTTTGATGAATGGCAGATGTGGCGCATTGCGCTCGGCTTAAACCAAATTTTGCGACTTATTCTTGAATTATTATTTTTAATTTTTAAAAACTTAACTTTGATTTGTTATTATTTAATAATAGATTTATACTTATAAGCTTATTTTTCAATTTTAATTATATTATTTATTACAATTCTTGATTTCGTAGTGCTTGTTTGCAATGTACATAAGACATGAGAAATATATAAAACGTAAGAATTACAAATACAAATAAGTCCTTAATCGAATATTGATTATTACGTTTTACGTATATTGTGAACAAGCACTTACTTTTCGTTTTTAATTTTACAGCTTCTGTTCCCTAAAATGTTTTTAATTTGTTGACTTTTTACTTCTAATCACATTACTTTCGACTTCATAATTAAATTACAGTTTTAACAAAATTTACTTTTTATTTTCTTATTATCTTTACAATTTTATAATTTATTTGTTATAGAGGTTGTAACGCTCGATTTTGCAGCTAAACCATTCAATGCTAAATTAAGTTTCATTAAACCAATGTATTGGAAGCGCAAATACAAATTATAAAAATTAAAATATATAATAATAAGGTGGAGTGGGGTAATATGGTAACATAGTTTATCCATAGTTGGCCTTAAAATCGATTTATTTTCAATCTATAAGATAAATAATTAGAATTATCGGTACCAATCGAGTCCGCAGTTATTTCTTACCAATCAAAAGTCAATAGAATGCTAATTTTCCTGGTGATTTCAGATTTTGATAGGAAATTATAAAAAATGTCAACTATGGTCAACCTGTCTCGAAACTGGGGCAAGTGTAAAACTCATAGGTAAAAATACATTAAAGTTCTATTTCATATACTACGGAATAAGCGTAGAAAGCGTAGAAAGTCAGTTGTAAATTGCTTTTTACCTCAATAAAATATCTTTTTTAAGTTTTATCATTTTTTAGTTTATTTTATTTTAATTTTTTTAATTAAATATGATTATCAATAGTGAGCTAAAGGATACAAATAAATCTTATTATATGGATTTCGTGATGTTATATGAATTTCGTGATCGCGTGTGTGCGATCCTTTATGGTGAAAACGTAGATAAGCTTGTCTTACTGAAAATAGTGAATAGTGGATAAATAGTATAGAATAAATTCAGCAGAAGTAGAGTGAGAGTGATTCAAAAGCACAGGGTGTTGAATCAGAGGTGAAAACCCAATCAAGTGAGTAAATTGATCGAATTTGTAAAGATAGGAAAGTTAGGTTATACAAGACGAAGGTTTCCGAGGTGTTGAACCGAACCGAGTCCAAGAACCAAGAACTAGAAAGCCACGCGAGGGAAATGGGGCTGAGAATTAACGAAGCTAAGACAAAATATATGGATTTTGGAAAAAAAGATACACGACACCAAGAACTACAAATTGTGAACTACTCGTTTGAAGAGGTGGATAAATTTAAATACTTAGGGGTGCAATTAAACAGAAACAATGAAAGATCACCAGAAATAAATGAAAAGATACAAGCTGGATGGAAAGCATTTCACGCAAACAAAAAGATATTGAAGAGCAAGAATATATCAATTCGAACGAAAATACGTGTATACAAGACGTTTGTGAGAACGGTGGTCACTTATGCTGCAGAGGTATTAAACTTGACTAAAGGTGAGGAAGAGAAACTAAGAGTGTTTGAGAGAAAAATATTTAGAACCATGGCAGGACCAACAAAGATTGGTGAAGAGGAATACCGTATCAGAACAAATGCCGAGATAGCCGAAATACAAGAAAACGAAGACATTGTGAAATACGTAAAATCACAGCGAGTTAGATGGCTTGGCCACGTAACAAGAAAAGAGCCAAACAGCGTTTTAAGACAGATCATGAACTGGAGACCGGGGGAAACAAGAAGTCGAGGAAGAACAAGATCTAGATGGCTGGATGAAGTACTAAAGGACCTCAAAGATATGGACGTGACAGAATGGAGAAAAAAGTGCGAAGACAGAGTGCTATGGAGACAGATAGCGAATGCGACTAAAACACACGCTAAAATTTAGATCAAGGAAGAAGAGAAAATGAGGAGTGATTCACCTCGAAAGATGAATCGTAAAGACTTCATTAAATTGAAGTAGGCATATTCCCCAGGGAATGAATACCTTGTTATTAATATTAATATGGATTTCGCATCCATATACAATTAAATGTTGTACACAATTATTAATGATTGAAAGTGCTTACTGTTCATTAATCCGAAAAATATAAGCACTTTCAATCATTAATAATTTTTTACAACATTTAATTATATAGGATTGCGAAATCCATATAGTAAGATTTATTTGTATCCTTTAGCTCACTATGGATAATCGTATTTAATTGTATTTTCAAGAGCTAATAATTTTAATTAATAATATTTAATTTTTTTAGTTTTTTTAGTTTAATGTTTAGGCCCTAGCATTAAAGTAATATAAATAAATAAAATCAACCTACAAAAATTGTTTTATTGAACTGAAACACTAAAATTAAATTATATTAGTCTTAAGTACTAAGTAATTGTAATAATTAATTTTAGTAATTGTTATCAATTATTATCAATCAATTATAGTAAATCATAAATCATTATTACGAATCCGAGAAAAAACTACTGCTCTGCTATAGCATGTACATACATACTAGCGTACACACTTGCCCCATGCCAGAATATTTACGGGGCAAGAAGGCAGTAGTGTTTATCTCAATAAGTATCAATAATCGACAAACAATTTTTGTTTGAAGTGAACAACAATCAATATTATTTGTTACTTACCAAAAAAAAAACAACACACAATATACAGTTTTCTTAAAAACTACCAAGTATTTGTGGTAACCTCTAACTTGTATGTACTCATTAACTGCAGCTTACGTCCTGATTTATATAAACAGGGGATGAAGATTATTCATTACCGGACATCTAGTATGTCGAAGTGTTGGTACTAACTATCGGCAGATTACTACATATAAATTATTACAATTTCGCTTATGCTATAATATAGACCGTTTTTGTACTTACCCCGTTTCTACATTTACCCCACTACAATACAATACAATACAATATATTATAATATCCTATGCTAGATATTGAAATATTTAAATATATAATGGTGTTTAAAAATTTTAAATTCAAAATGCTCATGACATGTAATGGTGATATTGATTTTTGTATATTATATTGGCCTAATAAAATGTGTGTTTGTTTCATTCAACAAAAACTTCAACATTAGCTGTTGGCTTACCCTTTATAATGCTTTTTTTAATTTAATGTTAGTATCCTTTTTTCGTAATATAATATATTTAAATCTACAATAAAAAAATCCTAATATCAGAATCGGCCCATTTCAGAAGTTTTGCATATCATGGGGTGAGTGGAAACGCTTAGTGTTGCTATGCAAAGTTTGAATTTAAGATTTCTTGCGTCGGGGAACAAATTTTAACTCTGCTTAAAAATCTATAATTTATGAGATTTTTTCTAGCAAATCCGTTCCTCACAACAATATTGGTAATTTAATTTTTCTCAGTAAAATTATTTTTTAATAATTTGAATGTTTCGGGAAACTCAAAACTTTTTTACTACACCACTGGCTGGTTGTACCAACTATAAGTTCGACAAAGTTCAGTTGAACTTCAATAAGTGCAGCTTTATAAAGTAAATTTTAGAAGTTTTAATATCGAATCGAGTATACCACAGCTCATAAGTAGTACTATTTACGTATGTTTAGAGATCGGAATTATAAGCATTTGTACATATTTTTTATCGGCAAATTCCACATCTGTAACTTTTGGGCACTTCACTTTTTCATTATTTTGGATAAGATGATAATATTAATTATGTGAAATGCCTATAAATCAATTGATTGCGAAATTACCGATAACAACATATTTATAATTTGGGTCTCTATTAATATGTCGTGGTGTAAACCTGATTCGTCCTTCGAAGTTCTAGAAATGATAAAAATAAAGAAAAGAATATGAGAAATTAAAACAACTATTTATGGATTACCTGTCTAAATGGATATTTATAAATATATATTACATAGTATTATAGATATATGTATAAATGTTGCGAGACTGTGTGTACAAGTGTACCCGCTTTACCCATCTTTTCTTACTGTCATATTCTACACGACAAATGTAAATGAATCTCAGCTCAAACAGCTTCACCTTTCACATTTTTTTTTTGGTATTTGTAAATATAATTTCAGACAGCGCTTTATATAGTAAATCAATATATCGCAATTTCACAGCTGTAAGAGAAATTAATCTTCCCGCCTTACGTATATTAGGTTTAACCTTTTCGAAGTTATTTCTGATTCATCCGTACAACCTTCAATAAATTCCATCTTTTAATATTTAGGAAGTATAATATTTCCTAATACCTGTATATCGTGGGCTTATTGCAAACCCTAGACCAGAAATTTTAAAAATCGTTTAATTTGACCAAATCAATTTTAAATAAGATATCTTCAGCAGGAAATATTAAATAAGTCAAAATTATAACTTTAAATACGTATATAACTCTTTTTTTTCAGTATTTTGATATTAAATTATAATTATATTTTATAATATATAGATATATATTTTATAAAAATTATATATGTATTTAAAGTTATAATTTTGACTTATTTAATATTTCCTGCTGAAGATATCTTATTTAAAATTTATTTGGTCAAATTAAACGACTTTTAAAATTTCTGGTCTAGGGTTTGCAATAAGCCCACGATATACAGGTATTAGGAATTATCAGTATTTTTTTAAATAAATGGTCAGTATAAAAAAATAATAGTATCATTATTAAATCGAATTTCGGTTGGTATAATTTGTAGTATAATTTGTTAATTTATTCAGTATAAAAAATAACGTTTTAGTAACATTTTGTTTAACATAGCATATTGAAAATATTACAGCGTCAAGTGCACCATAGATGATAAAGAATCTCTATCATCTATGGAGTGCACATCGAGAGAGATCCACCCCTTCCTAGAGTTCGTGCCATAAGAAATGGAACCGTCAACATTACAATTAGTAATATTATTTTTAAAAGATGTAGTATTGCATTTTCTATGAGTGCACACATCATGATAACCGAGAAAGTTGCATTGCCGCTTAATATACGGTGATTCGAAGTATCCATAGAAGCGCCCATATAGTCAACCAATTTAGTAGTCTTGAGTATGAGTTGAAAAGGTGTTTAAAATTGTTTTTAAAAGATAACACATATGAAGTGTTTATATGATCACTGGCGTAGTAAAATAAAATTATTTTATTTATTTTAAAAACTCAATTTAGTTTTTCCGCGTATTTATAAGACATGTTTGTTTAAAAAACAAACTAACAAACAACAACAAATAACAAATGTGAATAATTCAAGTTTTAATTATAAAACAATTTTGACGTCTTCTAGCTTTGAAAGAAAATGCAAAACTAAAATAATTCGTAACATTTTCAAAAAATTCACGGCGCGCTACTGAATGACTTAGTGTTCTTTAAGTGGTTGGAGATATCTTGGAGGTATGGCTTATGATGATTGACGGTTCCATTTCTATTTGACACGAACTCTAGTAGTACACTTTGTCAGGCCCGGTCTAGAGGGATATTATTAGTGATTACGGCGTTTGTCAAAATACTTTCGATTTTTTCGAAAAACTGCTCTATTATTTAAAAACAGCCACATTGGCAAAGGATGGTTTTAGACGAAGGCTGACATCATCGAAAGTATGAAATCGTGTTTCATCCAGTGCCATATACTTTTCATGTTATTTCAATTACATTTTTCATGTTACCTGTAACCTGTAATAAAACTAAGAATTTTATTAATTAACATAACCTTAATGAAAAGATATTCTCGATCGGAAGCTCCAAAAAGAATTAATTTACTTATTTTATAGAAAGAAAACTTTTGCTTTTTACTATAAAAAATTTTACTTCCAAATCCAAACTCAAACCAAGTCCCAATATGAAATAATTTTCAAATTCAAACATGGAAACGCAAATCAAGACTATTTCAGAGCAAGTTTTGGTGTACCGCAGGGCAGTAAATTGGGGCCGTTGCTTTTTCTATTATTTATAAATGATATAGGTTATGTTGTAAATGCAAACTATTTGTTATATGCAGACGATTTAAAGTTATATTTAAGAATTAAATCAAGTAGGGAGTGTGAACTACTGCAAACTTACATTGATAATATAATTACATGGAGCCAAATAAATAAACTCGAATTCAGCATATAAAAATGCAATGCCTTTAGTTACGCAAGAACAGAAAAACTGAGATATGAGTATAAAATGAAAGATACAATTCTTTGTAGACCGGAAACGATAAGAGACTTGGGTATAATATTTGTACCAGAGCTCACATTTCGTGGTCATATTCTGGGTATGATATCCAGAGCCACAAAACTGCTAGGTTTCATCATTAGGAATACCAAAACATTTAAGAACACCTCAGTTATAGTTTGCCTATTTAATTCCATTGTCAGTCCTAGCCTAGAGTATTGTAGCTTGATTTGGAGCTCGTCCCATGCAATCGATGAGTTAGGGTTGGAACGGGTACAAAATAGATTGTCTAGATACTTGCAATACTTAGAAACTGGCACATACTCAACATATAATACACATAGTAAGGACCTTAAAAATAAATTTAAAATCACAGAACTGCACGTGCGTGAATTTGGCTCCCCATTTTTCGAAATTATAATTTTTTTTTGTTGTTTTGGATTGTTTTCCATTTGTTTTCAATTGTTTTGATATTTGTTTTTTGATTTTGCAAAAATAAATGAAGAAAATCTCAAGAAACTTTTTTTTTTGCCAGCTCCCCTTTTTTCAAAATTAAAATTTTTTTTTGTTGTTTTCGATTTTTTTTGATTTGTTGTCAATTGTTTTGCAAAAATAAATTTTTTAAATCCAATGATATCCGAGAAAATCGCGAAATAAGATTTTGCGCCAGCTCCCCTTTTTTTCGAAATTAAAAATTTTTTTTGTTGTTTTCGATTTTTTCTGATTTGTTGTCAATTGTTTTGTAAAAATAAATTTTTTAAATAAAATGATAACCGCGAAAATCGCGAAATAAAATTTAAAGCCAATCTCAATTTTTTTAATTATAATTCATCGAATGTGAAGTGAACAGAAGTATATCCGTTGAAGAATTTCCACATTATATACAATTATTAGACAGAAGACTGCCAGAATTCTTATACCATTAATTCGCTAGGACATTACACAGCCTGGGTAAGGAGAGGCAACCATTGCATTGGGTGCAATTTTGCCTTAAGATTTTCTTTCGAAGAAGTTGAAAAAGCAAAAAAAGCTAATCTATAGTATTCTTAAGATTTATTCTTCTTTCTAAAGATTTCTTCGGATTTCCTTGGATTTCCTCAGATTTTACTTTCCGCTCTCGCATAAGTTTTAATCTTGGAAATCTCGAAGCATATTTTAGAATCAAATGATTAAACGGATGAATGAACGAATGAACAAACAAACGATCGAACCGACGAACGAAGGAATGAATAACGGAACTAACTAATAAATAACGTTTTGAATAATAAAACTGGCACATATTCAAAGTATCAAATTAGCAAACAAACGAATAAACAAATATACGTAAGAATGAATAAACAAACTAACAATCAAACAAATAAATAAGTGATAGAAGCAAAAAATAAACAAAAGTGCGAAGAAATCATCGAATTAACGAATAACGTAGTAAGCGTATAAACAAACAATCAAACGAACAAGCGAACAGACGAACAACCAAATTAACAAGTCAAGATGATTCAGAACAAACTTACAAACAAACGTGTTCAATTCAAAATTAAATATTGGATTTTAAATTGCAAAGAAATTTTTTTTTATATTTCCTATCAATAATTTTTATTTTATTTTAACTTTGTTTTAATTTAAATCTTAAGTGTCACTAAATCTCGTTTACCCATTGGTTCGAATAATATTTAAGGGAAACTTAAATAAAAAATAATAATTAAAAAAATTGAGATTGGCTTTAAATCTTATTTCGCGATTTTCGCGGTTTTCATTTGATTTAAAAAATTTATTTTTACAAAACAATTGACAACAAATAAAGAACAATCAAGAACAATAAAAAAAAATTTTTATTTTGAAAAACGGGGAGCTGGCGGGAAATCTTATTTCGCGTTTTTCGCGGTTATCGCTTAATTTAAAAAGTTTATTTTTGCAAAACAATTGACAACAAATCAAAAACAATCAAAAACAACAACAAAAATTTTAATTTCGAAAAAAGGGGAGCTGGCAGAAAAAATAGATTTTTGAGATTTTCTTCATATTGTTTTGCAAAATCAAAAACAAAATATCAAAACAATTGAAAACAAATGGAAAATAATCTAAAACAACAAAAAATAATTAAAATTTTGAAAAAAGGGGAGCCAAGTTCACGCACGTCAGAACTGCGCGTCCCTCTCCGCTGACTGATTCAATATTTACAATTTGTAAAACAAATAAACTTTTGTATTGTACTACCTACATGAAATTAAGCTTATGCCTGTTTGTAGGGTTTTCGATATAAATAAATAAATAAATAAATAAATAACTCGACCACACGTTGCGATATTTACTTCAATTACGATACCTCCAACTTCCAAACATTGCTAATACTGCCATAAAATCAATTAACTACATTTCTCAAGATTATCTAATTCAAGCCCATCCCCTAAACCCCCAATTACAATTTTTTTTATTAATCAATATTACACTGCATACAGACAACAATGCTTATTTTCATGAAGATAAGCATTATTTTGTTAATACGTTTTTAAATAGAGTTGCTACAATGAGCCAAATGCGAGACACTCCGCTGCCAACAACAGCAAAAGCACCCAATATTATGTAGGCATTTCATTAAATGAGATTTTACTAACTCTTTTAAAATGAGCGAGTCCGATGTTGAAGTCTACGTCTGGGTTCAAGAGCAAATAATTAAAACTACGGCAAGTGGTGTGCAATCCAGAGCTTTTGAGCAATTATACATTCCCTTAACCAATCTGAATAAAAATGAGGCAGCAATTAACTCTCATGTGGCACATAATTCAAGTACCCTGTAGTTTAACCTAAAGCTTTTACTTATTATGTATATCACATCATTGGTATGTAGATACCTGTTTCTGTATCTAATCATTCTATTCTGTATACGCTCTAGAGCCAATCTAGTCCAGTAACAACGTCGAAAAAAGGGAGTCTAGCTGACAAATTTCTGTCGCAAAGGATTGAAAACTAATTCCTATGTAATTTTGGTCGTAGAATCCGAATTTGAGGTTTGCGAACAAAATTTCCTTGTGCCAAAACCGCCATATTAATAAAACGTTGCCAAATCACGTTTTTTTCAAAAAAAACTCAAAATTTAAGACAACCTATTGATTTTTCGAAAAAATGAAATGTATCATCAAGAAAAGTAGATAAAATTTCCTACAAAATGACTTTTTGGTTGATTTCCTAGGACAAAAATTAAAGCCGCAGGCGCCATTTGCGTTTCTGCTGGTTTTTCGAAAAAATAAAATTTTAAGATTTCTCGAGTGAAATAAAGGTTTCCATGCCGAGGCTAACGGGTAAAAATATGGGCAGTCCGAACTGCGGCGCGGTTAATCCCGAATCGGATTTAAAAAAAGGGCTATAGTTTAAATAATATGGCACCTTACGCAGCGAATCGAAAGTACAAAGAAAAAAGAAAATATATTGCAAATAGTGTAGAAAAGTACCAAAACGGAGAATTAGATCGTTTTTCTTTCATCAAAGAAGTTTCGCACCATTATCGTGGATGTAACAAACTTGCGTCAAGTATAATTTAATTATTTATATAACTTGTATAATACATTAATAAAAAAAATTGACTTCAAATATTTAATATTTTTTTTTTTTATTTCAATTAATATTTACAATCTGTTTATCAAAACAATAAGTAAATGTGGTGATATATAATACATGTCATGCTGAAAACATTTCAATACATGTTTTCCCAAAATATACAATTTAATCAATATTGTGAGTTGTTCTTACTAGTTGAATCGGTCTTACTAGTTGAATCGAATTGGTAGATCAGTAGGTTTGAATCTCTTCAATCTTCGTACTTCGTTGGTAGTATCCATTAGTTTATTAGCTAGTTTGTTGGGGTGTACTTCTAATCTATGTTTGTACCTTTTGTAAAGTTTTTGGATTTTCTCTTGAACTGATAAAATCTGTAAATCTTGTTGGATAACATAATTTGGCACGTACCATGGAGCATTGACAATCATTCGCAGAACTTTGTTTTGAAATCTTTGTATTATTTCAATATTGGAGGTGCTTGCAGTTCCCCATAGTTGAATACCATAAGTCCATATTGGCGTTATTATGGATTTGTATAACAATATTTTGTTCTCAAGTGATAATTGAGATTTTTTGCCGAGCAACCAATTCATTTGTCTTAGCGTTATTCCAAGTTGTTTACGTTTAGTAAAAATGTGTTTTCTCCATGTTAATCTTCTGTCCATATGGATACCAAGATATTTTGCATCATCAACCTGAGGTAATGTACAGTTATTTAGTTTCACCGGTGGACAAGTCTCTCTACGCATTGTGAACGTAACATGAAGAGATTTTGTTTCGTTGGCTCTGATTCTCCATTTGCGAAGCCAATTTTGGATTTTATTTAAATTATCCTGAAGATTTTTGGAAGCAAGAATAGGATCGACATGTGATGCCAGTACAGCTGTATCGCCAGCAAACGTTGCTGTTGTTGCCAGTCTCGTGGTTGGTAGATCCGCTGTGTACAACAAATATAGCAATGGCCCTAAGACACTGCTCTGGGGTACTCCTGAGCTTATTTGTTGAAGATCAGTATATTCTTCCTGATATTTTATTAAAAAATGTCTATCACTTAAATAGGATTTTAATATTTGATAGAATTGATACGGAAGACTTTTCTTAAGTTTGTAATATAACCCTTCATGCCACACTTTATCAAAAGCTTGACTGATATCAAGGAAAGCAGCAGAGCAGTATCTTTTGTTTTCCAGATCATTGCTGATTTTTTTGGTAATTCTATGCACCTGCTCAATCGTACCATGTTGTCCTCTAAAACCAAACTGATGATTTGGTATCAGCTTTCTTTCTTCTAGTACAGGCTTAAGTCGTTTAAGTAAAAGTTTTTCAAACACTTTTGAAAGTATTGGTAAGAGACTAATAGGTCGGTATGATGTTACTTCTTCCATCTTTTTTCCTGGTTTTGGGATGACGATAATTTGAGCTACTTTCCATTGGATAGGGAAACGGTTTAATCGTACGACTGCATTGTAGATAAACGTTAAGAATTTAATGCATTTAGGTGTGAGTTGTTGTAGCACTTTGCCAGTAATTAGATCAAACCCAGGTGCTTTTTTTGGATTGATTTCGTTGAAGATGACACGTTGAACTTCATTTACTTTAAAATTCTTGATAGGGAGATCCATCTGAAATGGTGCTTCCAAATAATGATGAATTTCAGAAGTTTCTTCTGCTGTAAGAGTAGAAGGGTATGGCTTGAATACATTTGAAAAATGTTTCTTAAAGAGATCAGCTTTTTCTTTGTCGCTTTTTGCCCATTTTCCATTATCATCTTTAATTGGTGGTACATGTTGTTGAGGACGCTTAATGATTTTCGTAGCTTTCCAGAGCGAGTAGTTACTTGCCTCTGTAGGTGATAAATTAGTGACATATTCATTAAAAGATTGATTTTTGAGACTAAGAAGTAATGCCTTAAGTTCTGAAGTTTTTCTATTAAATTTATTCTTATCATTTGGTGTTTTTGTAATTTGCCACTGTTTACGAGCTTTCCGCTTTTCTGCAATTTTTTGCTTAATTATTATTGGAGATGGCTTCTTGATAAAAGTTACATTTGAATCAGAAGTTGCTAGCCACGCCGCATTCTGAATAGATTTTGTTAGGTGTTCAACTGCATTCTCCAAGTCTTCCTCCGATTTTAAAGCCACATCTAAATGTATTTTATCGTCCAGTGTTGTTTTGAAAATTTCCCAATTGGTATTCTTACTAAACAATGCAGGTTGTTTCATTTTATAAACGATTTGAGAATACAATGTCAATAAAATGGGTGTATGGTCCGATGATAAGTCTAGTGATGACTCAATTCTAATTTTTTTAGTATCTATGCCTTTTGTGACCCAAAAATCAATCACATCTGGAAGTTTCGATGAGTCGCTGGGCGAGTACGTTGGTTGCCCTGTTGATAAGCTTATCATGTTGTTATTTTTTAATGTTGCAAAAAGTTCTTTTCCTTTTGTGGTAGTTAGCCTTGAGCCCCACTGATGGTGCTTCGCATTAAAGTCACCCCCCGCGATAAACTTGTTTCCCAGTGTTTTAAAGAATTGTTGATAGTGTTCTAGCTTGTTATTATGTTTAGGTGGACAGTATATTTAATATAAATCCCTTCAATTTTTTCTAATCTGGATTATTAATCCCTTCTTGTACCTGTAAGTGGCCTCGCCGCAGTTCAGACTTTCACTAAACCACACCTAAAGTAACCACGCCGCAGTTCGTATCATTTTAAGTAGGGTCAACTTGACCGCGCCGCAGTTCGGAAAACCCGAAAAATATAGCCTCTGGTCAGCATGGAGTTTGAATTTTTTCAAATTTTCAAAAAAAATTTAAATTTTTTGAAAAACCGGCCAAAACGCGAATGGCGCCTGCGGCGTTAATTTGCGTCCTAGGAAATGAACCAAAAAGTCATTTTGTAGGAAATTTTATCTACTATTTGATTCATTTTTTCAAAAACACACGAAATCTCATGTTTTTTCAAAACAGGGGCACCCTATTGATTTTTCGAAAAAATTAATTAAATGAATCAAAAAGCAGATAAACTTTCCTACAAAATGACTTTTTGGTTTATTTCCTAGGACGAAAATTAACGCCGCAGGCGCCATTCGCGCTTTTTTTCGAAAATTTGAAAAAATTCAAACTCTATTTGACCAGAGGCTATATTTTTACCCGTTGCCGTCGGCATGGAAACCATTATTTCACTCGAGAAATCATAAAATTTGAATTTTTCGAAAAACCAACAAAAACTCCAGCAGAAACGCGAATAGCGCCTGCGGCTTTAATTTTTGTCCTAGGAAATCAACCAAAAAGTAATTTTGTAGGATATTTTATCTACTTTTTTTGATGACACATTTCATTTTTTCCAAAAATCAATAGGTTGCCTAAAATTTTGACTTTTTTGCAAAAAACGTGATTTGGCAACGTTTTTTTAATATGGCGGCTTTGGCACAAGGAAGTTTTGTTCGCAAACCTCAAATTCGGATTCTACAACCAAAATTACATAGGAATCAGTTTTGAATCCTTTGCCACAGAAATTTGTCAGGTAAAACTACCTGGTTACTGGGCTAATCTATAATCTATCAACTCCATGTGTTGAGTTCCAGATTATGCAACAGTACCAACTTCAATTTAGGACGTACAATGGTATTAAATAGAGTCTTCACCACCTCCACGCTCTTCCAAACAGTTTTGTATTTCCAATAATAAATTCCAGCAGTTTTTTCGATTCCGCTACGACCCCTGTAATATGATTTCGAAATTTCAAATCAGGGACAAACGTGACGCACAAATCCTTTATTGCCTCTGGACTATGCAATATGGTACTCGTACCTTCCATTTTGTAGTCATGGATTATTTCTGTTTCCGATTATGAGTAGCTAATCGTCTTACATTTAGATATCTTAAATTCAAGCTTATTTATTTTACTTACTAATTTTACTTATTACTACTTATTTTACTAATTACTAAGTAATTCCGTTCTGGTTCGGTACTAATACCATCTAATAGTTACCATTAATTGGAATGTACAAATTAATTATTATTATATATTAATATATAGAAGGAAGCAGGTACAAATAAGTACCAAAAACCACATAACTAGTGAAACGCAATTATGATTAATATTTATACCCCAAACACTTTTGCATAATTAAATATGAATGTTAGACAATGCGTTTCTGATCCATTAGTCTTCCTCAGTACCGTATATAATTTACAAGGAAGAAGGTCCTATCTGCAAAATTTACGTTTTTGAGATTTTTGATGTTATCTATGCTATGCAATGTATTTTACCTATTTACCAAAAAAGAAAGTCCTAACTACAGCAGAAATAGGTTTTTTTACCTAAATATTTTGTACTTGGTTAACAATTCAGAATTTTTTAATCATAGTAAAATTAAAAATTTTGATCTGAGCGTGGTTCATGCAATGGAAGAAGGTATAAAGAACATTCACACCAAATTTCAAATAAATCGGTTTATTAGATATATTGAGATATGAAAACGGACAACGGCATTGAAAGATACGTAAAAGTCGAATAATTCAGAATCAGTATTTTGCAGATAGGACCTTCTTCCTTAGGACGGCAGAGCTGTAAGTGCAATATTGCATAATTAATGTATAACTAATTTTAGTAATAAATACCAAAAACTTTTGGTAGTTGCTTGTAACTTGTAATATTAGTAAAATTATAATTCTGCAACAATAAGAAATGCATAAATTATAGATTCAGTCGCAACGAGGTGGTACCTAAAAACAAATAATGACATTTTAACTACCTACTGCACTTAAATTTGACTGATAGGTACTACTTAAATAGGTAAATTGATAAATCGATAATAATTAGGTAGAATATATCAAAATACATTTTTCTGTCAACGTCTATGAAGACACATGTAAACTGCGCCAGCGGTCAATATTTCTTAACCTTTTTTTGTGCGCAGCTTAAGGCTAGGATATTGCGATGCGCTCTTGTATAACCAGCTTGCATTCAAAAACGGCTGAATAGATTTTCTTCAAATTTTGAAATTATATTAACGATAAATTAAGGACTGTTGTAAAATAACTTTTTTTTGAAAATTGTCTAATTTAGAATTAATTGTGTTTAAATACCATATTTGTAATTATCAATTAATAACATTCTACCTATATAAATAATGTACACGTCTAAAAGAATTCATAAAGACATTTTTAGAAAATTTATTTTATCTATAACACATTATAAATGAAATTGCAAATAATTGTTCAATTAAAATCAGGCGGGAATAATTTGAAATGAAATGAATCATTATAGTTCAGTCATTATCACAAAGATGGGTAAGTGTTGTGTACAGTTTAAAGCAAATTTACAGTTGCTTGTTTTATACAGTCGCCCAAATAAATCGAAATGATAATTTGTAACTCATATATATTTTGAGTTACAATGCTAGAAATATTTTAAATTATCTTCAGTCTTATCTTATCTTATCAACACAATAATATTTTGTGGTGGGGATTTGCGTTTCGTTTCAAATCTACCACCAATGTTTTAATACCTATATTTACTTTTTAGATGAATACAAAAATATTTTATTAAATAATATAAATTCGCATAATTTTAATTCGATTAAAATAGCATACACTATAAGTGTAGGTAATCAATGAATGTAATTTTCTATAATCAAAATAAATAATATAATATTATTATAAAAATATTCAAATTTTTATTTTCTTCAGTATTGAATTATTGTACTAACAAAGGAGTAAAACCCTTCAATACACTTCTGAACAATTAGCTTCTTTCTCTTTCGAAAATGGTTAAACATGGTTACACGTACAGCATTAGACATGATTAGACCCAGTGCCGGATTACACTATTACAGATATTAAGGCAGAAAAGGCGGCTGCCTAGGGGCCTCGTTAATTTTAGGAGCCTCGGGAAAACGGAAAATATATTTATTTTAATTATACATTTTCTTCTTAAAGTTTATCAAGAATCTGTGTTTTAAAGTAGTAGTAAATATAAAAATATTAGGGGGGGAGGGTCAAGCCGAATCTCACCCACTCTCACATGGGGGTGAAGGGGGTCTCGGCAAATATCATGTAATTTTTTTTATCTTACTAGTCCTAAATAAAAATAATTAAGGGGTAATGTCCACCAAATTTTTATTTTTTTTTCCAATTTTTTTCTATTGGCTTAAATCATGCTAAAACTATCCAAGAATCAAAATCTACAACGCCCAAGTACTGATCTAAACTCAAAATTCGTTTAAATCAATTTTTACCGAACAACTTTTATTTAAATCAATCGGTGAGCAATAGAACTGAAAAAGTTTACATCCGATTGACTTGAAATTTTAACTGTAGCTTCTTCATTAGATTATCTAGTGAAGTACATACGATTTTAGCGATTGATTAACAACAAAAAAAGTTATAAACAATTAAAGTCGATTTTTTTGTCAAAAAAAAAATTTTTTTTTCAAATATTTTATTGAGATTGTTTATTTTAATTATTGAGTAGTAAAATTAAAGACTAATTACGCAAGTAATAATTTTCTAGAGGACCCCGAAAATTTAACTACCTAGGGGGCCACAAATGTTTAATCCGACATAGATTAGACCCCACGGCTGCTTAAAGAGGTAGGTATTCTAGTTTAAAGGCATGAATTTCGGGCGGTTTTTGAAGCTCTGTACAAACGAAACAAAAAATATTTTTACTATCAATTTTGTTATCATTTATTTATTGATATTTTAAGATTGCATAAAAATTAACCGAAAAAACCCTCAAAATTCACAAAGTTATGAGCTGGCAAAGTGGGAGGTCCAAAAAAAAGGGTGTTCTAATGTTCGAATGTACCGATTTATTTGAAATTTGGTGTAAATGTTCTTTATCGATGCCGTTATAGTATGAACCGTGGAAAAGTAAAACAATTTTTTTTTCACGAAATGGCGGCCGTTAAAAAATTTTTTTTTTACTTTATCATACAAAATATAAAAAAGTATTGTTATCGTGCTGAAAAAGAAATTTGAGATTGATTTTGATGAATTTAGGCATATTGGGGTTCCAGAAGCGGAAAATCATCATTTCCAAAAAATGTCTGTAATCTGTATGTGTGTGTGTGTATGTGGTCAAATTTACCTCAACCTCTACTTCAAAACGTAATAGGAATTTTTTAACAAAATTTCGTATTTAGTATTACTGATATATTGGGATTTAGAACTGATTGGATTTTGGTTAAAATCGGTACACGGAAACGCAAAAAAAATATTTAGCAAATTAAAAAAATTATATTTTTCTTTTTCTCAAATTTTAGTTTTTTATTAAATTCTTCTCTATAATAATAATATATTAAAAAAGTATTAATCACTAATCGTGTAAATATCCTATTTTTGTAATTATTCTTTTTTCAAATGTAAAAAAACTTTTTTCTTAATTTTCAAATTTTACTTTTTTTATTATACAGTAATACTTCTCTATAATAAGATTTTTGCTATAAACAGTCAGTTTAACATGTAAATAAAAGTCAAAGGACTAAATTTTTACTCGTTATAGCCGATTCTTCGTTATAACCGGACTCGTTATAGAGGGGTTCTACTGTATTTTCCTCCATAATAATAAGTATGATAAAGTTATGGGCATGGCCCCATCCGATTTTTTTTACATGTTTTAATTAACAATTCCGAATTTTTTAAAAATAGTAAAATTAAAAATTTTGATCTGAGCGTGGTTGAGGCGATAGAGGAATATATAAAAAACATTCACACCAAATTTCAAATAAATCGCTTCATTAGAACTTGAGATATCATGCACACCAGTTTTTTTTGGACCTCCCACTTTTCCTGCTGATAACTTTCTGAATTTTGAGTTTTTTTGTCGGTTTAGTTGTTATGTAATCTAAATTATATAAATAAACAAATGATAGAAAAATGTATAGTAAAACTATTTTTTTCGTTTGTACAGAGCTTCAAAAACCGCCCGAAATTTATGCTTCTAGACAGAATACCCCCTTAAACCAGATAGGAAATTGTGTGCGGTTAGTTACAGCAAAAACTACTCTGGATAACATCTTAACTGTGAGACATTTTCCCGACATGTTTTGTATTAAATTTTTCCGAAAATTGTAAAACATCGAAATTTTAAAACACTAATGCCCGTATTCACCAACTACAAATAGCACTATTTGTCGAATAAAATGACATTATTACAATGCAAAACAATGCAAAAACTTGTTTTTATTCGACAAATAGTGCTATTTGTAGTTGGTGAATACGAGCATAAGAACAACATTTATAAATAAACTCATGATTGAAATAAGCACCTAAAATATAAAACGTATAGGTATTCTAAAAAATTTGGGTGGGCACTTGGTTGGGCACTCCAGTCAATAGGGACTGGACATGTGTCCACCCTGTTCCCCCCTCTGGCTCCGTCACTGTGTAATGTATAATTATTTTAATTACTATTATGGTATGGTCGTACGGTCTTCCTAAACCAAAAACAATACACGTCAACACTGTATATCTTGATTATGTATACATTGTACTACAGTGTTGCGTATATTGCTTAATTCTAATCGCATTTTTTACAACGCTGGTCTAATGTGACCTCGTCAATGCTATCGTATTGTTTTTGGTTTTAAACAGACCATAGCTTAAAATTTAAATTTTTACTTCTTCAAATACTATGTGTTATAAGATTATTATAACATAAATTATAATAATAGTGTTGTAAATCAAATACAGTGGCCGTAAAAAGTATTCGTACACCCCTATCTTAACCATGTAAATTGTACATTTTGAAGCCATTCTTTCACACATAAAAGTCGCTTTTACAACAAAACTTTTTAAACATTTTTTGTTAAGAATTTCATTGTCTTCAATTTTGTATCTATACATTTTTCTATTTTGTCGCCCCGTTTCCGACTGACAACAGCTTAAACAAGACTCCGTAAAATACAAAAAATATTATCATCTGTATCTCGGAAACGGTGTGACAAAATAGAAAAATGTATATAAACAAAAATGTAGGGAATAAAATTTGCAACAAAAATTACTTATACATTTTTCTATTTCGTTGCACCGTTTTTGAGATACAGGTGACAATATTTTTTGTATTTTACAGAGTCTTGTTTAAGCTGTTGTCAGTCGGAAACGGGGTGACAAAATAGAAAAATGTATAGATATAAAATTGAAGACAATGAAATTCTTAACAAAAAATGTCTAAAAAGTTTTATTGTAAAAGCGACTTTTATGTGTGAAAGAATGGCTTCAAAATGTACTATTTACATGGTTAAGATAGGGGTGTACGAATACTTTTTACGGCCACTGTATATGTGTATTCATCATTTTGAACATAATAATATAGTAATCTTCAATACAACATAATATTATAATAAATTATCGTTGGATAACTGCAAAAGCAAATTGGAATACTTCAGTTTTCTGCAGTCGTTATCTTGACAAGGTTAAATCGCAGATATGCACTGTGCATGGTTTTATACGATTGCAAAATTTTTTACAACAGATGCGAAATTATAATATTATACCGAATTTATATTATGCATTTATACATATTTTAAATTAAAAATAATCAGTACGTAAATCCAATTCCTAATTATTATAACTTGTAAACTAATCTTTGAAGTTTATTCGAATTTCCTATGCTTATAGTTATAGTTTATAGTTCGAATAAGGTTTCTTCCATTTTATTATAAAACAATTTAAACGATCTTATAATATATTTAATGAAAACAATAAGAATTAGATATTAAAGTAAAGTGCAAAATTCCCACCCTTACGATTGATATAATTTTTAAAAGGCGGAGCTTATATTTATTTTGCTAAGTACAGCAAAGATTAAGGGGTTAGACTGCAATTTCTACAAAATCATGCGTAGTTCTAAACCTACCAGTTATTTGAAGGTATGTTTCAAATTTCAAAGCCATTTGTTGATTCTAGTTTGCGGAATCGTGGATACTATAATACCGTTTTGAAATAAACGCATTTAAAGTTGACAAGTCAGTTTCTTAAGTAAAATAATTTTATTTTAAATTTTTTCCATTAATCTGCGATTCCTACTCCATAATATGTAGTTGGAGTTTTGCGATTTGCGGAATGCGATTTTTGTTCTGATTGGTTAAATTTGAACGCCGTGTAAACAGCAATTTACTATTTCAAGATTTTGCGATAATCGCAAAACTTGAGATGGTTTTGATTGGTTAAATTTGAATGCAGTGTAAACAACACTTTACTATTGTAAGGATTTGCGATTTTCGCAAAACTTGAAATGGTTTCAAGATTTTACGCATTCCGTTGGTCGTATCTTGAAATACGCATGCGTTTAGGTGCAATTTTCAAAATTTCAAAATTTCAAATTGATTTTAAAAACATTACCAACGCAATAATAAACTATTTTTTATATTATAAGCAATCAAGTGCTGTTTTTATTGTTTTAATAATAATTAAAAGAATATTTTTAATTTTCATAAAATGAGTGAAGAACAACAAGAGGTATGTATTTATTATGTATATTTTAATTTGCAACCAATCGGTTTAGCAAAGTCGTTGAATAATAAATACTCACTATTCATTTAATATTTAAGCAAACTGGAAAACCACAGTCGGAGGACAATGTAGTTGAGGTCCTAATTGGAGTAATACAAAATAAAAGACCCTTGTGGGACCATAGGTTACCCATTTCCGAAAGAGGAAAAAGTGAAAAAGACAAGCTATGGACCGAAGTTTGGCAAGAAATGGGATGTAAGTTATAGAAAACTAGCTGACCCGGCGAACTTCGTATCGCCTCAGAACTTGAACCATATAAATTATTTGTAAAATTCTAGAACATCGTACCGCCTCAGAATTAATATACCAAGTGACTCGGCGAACGTTCTGCCATATAAATTATAGCTGGATACCCGGCTTCGCCCGGGGTCTCTTTAAAAATAAAATACTTTGCATTAGTCTACGTACTCGAACGTTTTCCAATCTTGCTTTCCGTTACTCGTTTGTTTCATACGAACGGACTTCAGCAATGCGTACACACAACAAAACAGTAATTTTGGTTTTTCTTTTGTCTATCTATATATAGTTATGGATCTGTTGATCCGATGTGTTATGTTTATTATGTTATAGTTTATTATGTTATCCAAGTCTTTACGTTGGTTCCATTTAGGTATATTCCATTAGGTTATCCAAGTCTTTAGGTTGGTCCTGTTCTGGTATACTCTATAAGGTTCGAGGTTCTAGGTTGCTAAACCCTAAGTATTATTTTACTTATATAGATAATTATAAAGATATCGGATTATCAGATTATCTCTAAATTATCTATAACACGATGAATAGGCACTATTTGCCACATATTTTATTAAAGTTTGTTGAAAGCCGTTCTAAAGTAGCCTATCTTCTTCGCAGCATCGTAATTAGCTTATACACCAAATTTCATAAAGATTGGTCAAGCGGTCTAGGAGTCTATAAGGAACATACATACATACATACATACATCCATTTTTATATATATAGATTAATTATGAACTTGAAATAAACTAAAAGAACTTTTTCATTTTAGGTACAATGGCAATGGACACTTTGCAAAAGAAGTGGAAAAATTTAAGGGACCAATTCATGAAAACTAGGGCACAAGTGGAATCATATGTGCCCAGTGGTCATGATGCTGAAATTTCAAGCAAAAAGAAAGTATGGAAACATTATGAAAGTTTGAAGTTTTTGCACGATACAGTTCAGCCTAGGCAGTAAGTATTTTATTAAAAAAATGAACTACTATTGAATTATAATCTCTTTAAAAATTGTAGAACATCCAGTAATCTGCAAACAAATGTATCGATGCCAAATAGCCCATTAGCATTGAATTTATCGGATGAATGGGGTGGAGACATAACTTCGCCAATACCAACTCCGGGGAAGAAAAGAAAAAGGAAGCAAGAAAACTTTGAGGACACGTTGTTACAAGTATTGGAGAAACCAATAGTGCTGCCAGCACCAACACCAGCACCTCAACTTTCACCAACTATGTTGATGGTGTCATCTTTATTGGAAAAGTTGCCAATGAAGGTAAGAATGGATGCTGAACGTGACATCATTAACAAATTATACGATCTTATAGAGCAGCATTCAAGTTATTAAAAATAAAATTACAATAAGTATATGTTTTATGGAGTTTTTTTATTCTAGCATATTATAATCTATTATATAAAATTTAAAGTTTGTTTGTTCGTTACATTACAATCAAATGGGGTGAATTAAAGAATTTATCCATTTGTGTAAAATAACACCGCTCTTTTCCACACCACCATAGCGGTAGAGCATACGGTGCGCTTTTTTTTACGTGGTATCCCCAAGTAGGCCTATTCCACAAAATAATCTGGAACGCCCGACTATTTGTTAAAAAGGTGGAATCTGCGCTGTACGAATGAGTCGTCGTCCAGCTAGTCAATAATAATTATTTGTTCCATTGTGGTTCAATTGGATTTTCATACATAAAATATTCAGTCAGAGCTTCCCGTACGTTTGCAGCATTTCGACTGTAGGAGTTGCCACCGACCTGTCCAATGCTTTCCAAATTATTCCAAGAATGTCTTCTCCACTCTCCTTCTACGATGTTACCAGCTCCATCTTCTCTATCTGCAAAATTATTTGAACAATACCGTCTTTCGTCTGCTTTATTTTTGTCTCTTGTCCTCAAAAAATTGTGGAGACATATTGTAGCTTGCACTATTGCTTCTACAGTTTCCAGCTTTGCCGAGATAGGTTTTCTAAAAATCCTCCATTTTGCAGCAAGAATGGCAAACGCATTTTCGATTGTTCGTCTTGCACGACTTAATCTTAAAAAATAACAATAACAAATTAATATTGAATACGTATTTTTAAAATGTTAATTTATTACCTATAATTAAAAACACGCTTTTC
The DNA here is from genome assembly GCA_958510845.1 of Cantharis nigra. Taxonomy (NCBI): domain Eukaryota; kingdom Metazoa; phylum Arthropoda; class Insecta; order Coleoptera; family Cantharidae; genus Cantharis; species Cantharis nigra. Next base: position 36,659,048 of record OY294028.1, on the reverse strand, counting down.
CTGGCTTAAAAATCTTCCTGGATAGGGCCGCATTATATTGCAGCTTAACGGAAAAGCTTCGTCTGCCACCATAAAATATGGTAGTGGTTCTCCACCTTCTTCAATTTCCCTTGCCTCTGGAAGATTTAAAGAATTTTTAAATAGCATTTGGCCTAATGCACTCTGTCGGAAAATTCCTCCATCACTTTGCCTTCCTTTAGCACCGATATCAACTATAGTGAAGCAATAATCTGCATCACATAATGCCATCAAAACTATGCTAAAAGTGCCCTTATAATTATAGAAATCCGAACCACTGTTTGGAGGTGCCTATGAAAATAAAACTATTATTAAGCGACTTAAACAGAACTAGAAAAAGTACACCTACCTGAATAACTACATGTTTACCGTCAATTGCTCCAATGCAGTTGGGCATATTCCATTTATCGTTAAAACCCTTTGCTATATTTTCCCAATCTTCGCTCGTAGGTTGTAATAGCAAAGGGCTTTCTTCTTTCACAACTTGCCAGATACAATTGCAAACAATGTTTACAGTTTCCGATACAGTGCTAACGCCCATTCGAAATGCATACGACATCGATACCATGCTATCACCCGATGCTAGATATCTAGAATAAAAAAGCAAGAGTTGGTATTATCTCGTATGATTACTATGATTATTTCACAATTTTACCTTAAAGTTACTGCTAACATCTCAGATGGTGATATTGGCTCAGTGCTGTGATGCTGTTTTTTTAAATGTGGCCCTACTTTATGCAATAATGCATCAAAATCTTCTGGCAACATTCTCATGTAATTGAAATATTTACAGACATCGTTCAGTCTCATTTCATTTATTAAATTATGGTAAGCACCTTGTTGTTTTCTTGTTTTGAAAAGGTCCCGAACAGCACAAGATCTATTTTTCTTACGCTGATTTCTCTTATACAATATATATGCAGCTACAACTTTCCTCCTGCGTTCAACTTCCACATATACTGAATAATTATTTTCCATTGCAACACTTTCGTTTTCAGAAAACGCCTTTTTCACAATCATAAACACTAGTATAAACTATAAACACTATAAACTATTTTAGGTTATGGTTATGGGTTATTCTAGAATTGCCAATCTGACTCGATCAATTTCTACAAAATACCCTATTAATTTATGAAAAAGTTACTACTTTCGCATTCCGCAAATCGCAAGTGCATGTAATGAAGTGTTAAATTTTTGCGGAAATCGCATTCCGCAAATCGCAAAACGCAAGTGCATGTAACCACCTTAACTCTTAACTAATAAAACTACAACTGAGTTTTTACCTCAATTAACACTTGTTTTAAATAGGTACCTTAAAAATAAATTAACATCAACCGAGAAAATTTCAAATAATAACAGAAAACATCCACAACTACTGTAAATTAAGTTCAGATTATACAAACTATAACATAATAGAAATTGAATCCAAAATAAAAATTTTAAGTAAAATTGTACTATGTAGTATGTATTTATGGTTAAATTTTAAAAATATAAGAATAATACAATTACGTAGAAATTCAAAAATTCAAAAAGTTTAAAAAAGCAACATTATCACAAAACAGGTCTGGATTAAGAATATTTGAAATTATGAAAAATTCATAATGTGATATAACGTTATTTCATGGTTGTTACCAATCATCAGTCACATTTAATGAATAATTGATAATGTTGTTTTTTTAAATATTTTGAATTTTTGAATTTCTACGTATTGTATTATTCTTATATTGTTTAAAATTATTACATAATATGTCAATCAATAAATTCAAATACTTACACAATTGCACCTAATTTTATTTGAACTGAATGAATTTGAAAACAAAACAAAAAATTACTTAGCTAGAGCAAAAACACGTTTCGACTTGCTGTTTACTCATTTGCAGTCGCACTGCCGCAGCAACTCGCAAGAGATGAGGGCGTATGAATAAAAATAAATAGACACTATTCAAAATGTGCTAATGTATTTACATGCATAGATATTAACACTGTACGAATGCTCCCTCTGTACGAAGCCACCCTGTTTTCTCCTACTCACAACATTCTAAGTTATATTCTTATATTGATAGGAAAAGTTTCTTGTTGATTTAGATTAGGGCATTTAAAAAATATTTATTTCTTTTCTGTATTATTTGTAAAAATTATATTTGACGAATTTTAAAAATATTTCCGATTTTAACAAGACATTAGTCTGATTATGGTCTTACAAATTTCGATAAAATTTTTTTAAACCAGTGATCGCCAACCCGTTGATCGCGAGCTACCGGTAGCTCACAAAGGCCATTCTGATAGCTCACAATATATTTTAAAAATGCAAAAGTCGAAAAATAAATACAGTACAGTCTCGGTAATCCGAACACACGCTAATCCGAACACACGCTAATCCGAACACACGCGCTAATCCTATCTCCATCAGTCATCCGAACAAAAGAAGAAAAACTCAGTACTCTGCACAAATAATTATAATCCGAACTCAACTAAGTTGTGATTATAACAATTTATGCGAACTACTAAGTTTTCTTTTTTCGTGTTCGGATTACTGGATATTTTGTTCGGATTAGGGTGTGTTCGGATTAGCGTGTATTCGGATTATCGAGACTGTACTGTAGTTAATATCGACCATGGACTTAGAAGTACAAATGAAAGGTAATCTTATGAAATCTTAGAAAATCCTAGGAAATCATGAAATCTTAAGAATACTACAGACATCCTTTGATTTTTGGTATTTTTTTTACTTTTTCAAAAGAAAATCACTAAGAAAATTCTAGGAAATCCTGGGCAATCTAGGGAAATCTAAAGAAACCTCATAAAAAGAAATCTGGTTTACAAAAATTTGATTTGCGGTTACCCCCGCGGTTAACCCTTTAATGCATGATTATTTTAAAAGTAATAAAAAATATATATAATGTATATTTTTATACCCTATTATTCATAAAAAATATTAAAACCATTTTTTCCAGTCGGTGGCTGTCAAAATTGCCAACAAAAATATGTTGTGTATATGCATTATATTTTATGAAGTGGTAAGGTAATTTCAGTTATGTTTCAGTGTGAAATTTTTTGAAGCAGTAATTGTTCTTATTAAAACATAAATTCAAACCAAATTTTTTACATAATGGAAAAAAATGAAAAGACAATGATGTAGAAATGTCCCACTGTCGTTGTATGACTTTTCAAAGATTACCCCGCTATAACTACAACGTCGAGAACGCTATGTTGTATTACTGCAACGGTATGCATTAAAGGGTTAATCTATATATAATATCAAAGAGCTTGTTGGTATGTTTGTTCGCTATACACTCCTAGACCCTTCGACCGATTTTAACCAAATTTGGAACACATACTCAGTAGGACTTGGAAAATGTTTTAGTGCAAGCAAATGTTAAAAAAGTTGAAAAAAAAGTGAGATCTCACAAAATTAGCTGACGCGCATGAACGGATTAACGAACGGATTAATTAATTAACGGATTAAGCTACTTAAGCTCTTAAGTAGCCTTTTTAAGGACCCCGGGCGAAGCCGGCTATCCAGCTATATTATATAAAAATAAATAATTAGTAAAATAAATTCATGGATGTCTGATATATGGTCGCTGTGAAATCAAACCGGCATATCTGCCAAAAGCATATTTTTCACTAGAGCGTTTTAAAGTTTTTATTTTCCCTTTAACGTCCATTTGGTTCACCTCAAAGCCATCTTAATAATGAATTAATTTAGACAAATACGAATATGCCGGTTTAACATAAAAATATACGGGAAAAAAAGAAATTTTTGGACACTATCAACTCAAAAACTCAATTTTTGCAGATATGCTGGTTTGATTTCACAGTGACGATATATGTATCTGTGCATTATTTGATTTAGGATTTGCTTACGACTAGGTATAGTCCAGTCAATTTAGATCAATTTTCGGCGTATAAAAACATTAATCCGTAAAGATCTGAATTTTGGTATACATATTTACTACGGCTTCCTGTTAAACATACTAAAAGTCCCCGTTGAAATGTGAAATCAGTTGCGCTCGAGCCGCCATCTTGGAAATAAGGTACACTTCTTCAGTTTTTCGGCTGTATCTTGGCAACTTGTGCTGATACAAAAAAACTGTTTAAGTAAAAATTGTAGTTTATTGAATATCCTTCAAAATAGTTAATATATATTTTTTTGTATCTCTAATACTTTAGCTGTAATCCGACGTTGCTACAGAAGGTGTTTTTGCAGCTTTGTCGTTTCAATGCAGTCAATTTATTTTTTCAAGATGGTAAATCCTTTACCTTTAACACCGACTATTTCTCTAGAACAAAAAAGGTATAAGAAAGATATAGTACAAACCAAATAAATTTGCCGGTGCGACATTGTTTAAAATGGTTTTCATTTTTGTTTAAAACCTGCAACACTTTGACAGTGACATTTATATTGTTTCAAATTGTGGTGAAAAGAGAAAGCTATATCAAAATAAGAAGAAAAATGCAATTCCAGCTTGATTTATACCATTTTAAACAATGACGCACCGGCAAATTTATTTGGTTTGTACTATATGCGTCACATAAAGTTTCGTCACTGGTAAGCATGAACATCGTGCATAATGCATAACCCTTCTGAAGTGTCTAAACCTAAACAGCCTTACTAATAAACGTTGTATAAATTTTATACAGGGCTTATACAGGGTTGCATAAGAATACGTTACTAATAAACCGTGTATAAGCTCTACTCTGTATAAGCTTGTCATAACTATTCATAGATGTACTTATAAAGCTTGTATACAGCTTGTATACATGGTGTATAAGTAAACGTTACTAATAAACCGTGTATAGCGATGAGGTAGTCAAGGTTTTCATTAGTGTCAAAACACATTTTATACTAATCTTATACAACTAGAACTCTAGTTTAACGATTCCTTGTCATTTTCTCCATTTTTTAGGTTAAATATATTTACTTAAATGACTTTAATAACATAAATTCAAATGACAGTGACAGAAAAAGTCACACTTACATACGAAAAATGACATTTCGAGTGTATAACCATAGTATAACACAGTTTTAGCTTATGCAGTACGTATACAACGTTTATTAGTAGAAAATTTATATAGGGACCGAGCGTATTTGCAACTAGCGCCAGTAGTGGCGATAATTTGCATAATTGGCGTGATCATTTCAAATAGTGATATTGCATATTGGATTTTGTTTATTAGTATCACGTGTTTTTAACAATGAAAATCGGTACTCGTGTGAATTGCTGTGTTGTTGGGTGTACAAATAATTATTTAAACACCGAAGGAGCTGTAAAATTTTATAGATTTCCCGCAAAACCACACGAAAAAAAGCGACGTGATCAATGGATAAAAAGTGTTTGCAGGAAAAACAAGTAAGTATATTCCATATTTTCCTCATTTACTGGTACAACTAAAGACATCCTAATTGTTTATTTTAGTGAAGAAAGTTTATGGCAACCAACAAAATGGACTCGAAAGACTAAGGCGCCAGAAATTTAAAGTATTCTAGGAAGGAAAAACCTTTGAAAAATCCATCGAAAAAAAGGGTGAATAATTGTACTTTTATTTTCTAAGGCGAGCCAATTTATGATTTTTTGACTCTTTTGATTTTTATTGGTTCAACTAGAAGATAGGTACATGTTTTATGAACACGCTCAAACCAAAATTTTTGATCTCAGATCGCTGTAACAGAAGCTAAAAATCCCGCCAATTAATGCCTTTTGCCGCGAAGGTCTAATCAGCCAAGATTACAGTGATTACAGTCACTGTAGCCAAGATTAGTTACTCTATACCCCCCCCCCCCCGTTCTCTATGTTTGTTAGATTATGTAGGGTCAAATTCATATCATTGACTAACAATTCGCGCTACCACATCGTCAGACTACATTCACAAAATGTACTCCAGAAAGAGTGAAATAAAATAAAAATCAAAAATTTTAAAAATCCCTGGCTGTAAAAGCACCTTACTTTAAAAGCTACTGTTCCCTTTAAAAAAAAAGAAATAATTTTTTCTTCTTCACTCAACAACATAAACTCTCCGACACTTAACTCGAAAAATTAACTTATCATCCTCCGCCCCCCCCCCCCACTACAAAATTTAAACATTAATTTTGAAGTCAGGGGAAACGGAGATTTGTTCCACTTACGAAGCCTGTTTATAAATTCCGTATTAAAAATTCTCCGTTTCCCCTGACTTCAAAATTAATGTTGAAATTTTGTAGTGGCGGGGGGAGGGGGGCGGAGGATGATAAGTTAATTTTTAGAGTTAAGTGTCCGAGAGTTTATGTTGTTGAGTGAAGAAGAAATATAACATTAATTTTTGATTCAAGTATAATAAAAGTAACAGTAAAACTTTATATTAGGTACATAAAAAACGCCAAAACACCAATTTCTAGAAAAAGTAGAAATGTGCCAGGTTTGAACGAGCTATCAAGCGAAATGAAAATAAATTAGAATTAGTAGCACCTTGTGGATCTAAAGAACAAGTGAACATTAATTATGCAGAAGAAGCTTAAAGAGTTTTTTGTAGTCAAGTGAGTTGTCGAATTCATGTCGAAAGAAGCATACAGCGAATCAAAACCCATCATATTTTGCACAATATAAGCCATGATTTAATGCCTTACCTTGATGACATAGTCCGTATGTGTTGTGCATTAGTTAACTTGCAACCACCAATTTATTCGACAACCTCCCTAAAATCTATAAACATTTCCAAGAGAGCTAAATTTGGTTTATATTTTTTTTTATTTTAATTTGTCATGTAATTATGTTGTATTTTTTTACAAATAAAATGTAGGATGTTTTGAAAATAATTGCGTTTTAGTGTTAATACTAGATTCACAGCAAAATCATAATTAAATTGAACATTAACGATCGTTAACAATAATAATATATGTATTGTGGCTATGACCTTCACGCCAAAAATGTTCAAAGTGTCCGCCTTAGGCGCCACTTTACGGTATTCGCTCGGTCCCTATACCCCTTATACAGTGCTTATACAGTGTATAACTATACACTTGTTTAACGTATTTTTATTAGTAAGGCTGAAAGTATTGAAGATACAAAAAAATGTATATTAACTTTTTTGAAGAAAATTTAATAAACCACAATTTTTACCTGAACTTTTTTTTTCTATCAGCACAAATTGCCGAGATATAGACAAAAAACTAAGAAAGTGTACCGTTTTTCCAAGATGGCGGCTCGAGCGCAACACATTTCGTTGGGGACTTTTAGTATGTTTAACAGGAAGCCGTAATAAATATGTGTACCAAAATTCAGATCTTTACTGATTAATGTTTTATTTTTATCTAATTTTACTGGACTAGTAGCTCACTGTTTATTCCAAAATTATCCAAGTAATTATCCACGCCTACACTTTGATGAAGTTGGCAACCACTGGACTAAACCGTATAACATCAATAATCAGCAAAAAAAATACGTTTTTTGGCACATTTGAGGAGCTGTGAAGAGATTGGCACAGGTGGAAAGAAGAAGAAAAGTCATTTGTATCTATTTTTTATTTTCTAAAAATTAAATAAAAAAACTACCTAATTAACAATAAAACTTTACTTTGTATCATAAAATCATACAACAAAAAGTACATAATTAGTGTTAATCAACCATATCAAATAATCCAGGCCTATTATATGAAGGCCTATTTGTATGCCTCTGATTTTGTTGATATTTGACAGGTTTCCAATCAAAATGTTTTGAAGTTTTCTTGTCAAGTAAAATGGGTGCTTCTATTTCAGCACATAAATGTTGATCAAGTGTCTGGAATTAAAGTCAATAGAAAATTATTAATATAAGCTTTTTTGCTAAAATAGGATAAAATACAATCGAAATGTATGTACAAAAAATAATCTGTAAACAATCAAACCTTGGCATGAAAATTTTATATATTGAAATTTTCTTTAATTTAATATTATCAAATCATAAAAAAAACCAAAAGCGCCAACACAAAGCAGTCTAGCCTGACAATAATAACACAAGTATGTGCATTAGTATTTACTTGTTCTTCTAAAATTAAAAATAATAATCTATAGACTATTATTATATTCAATAAGCTATATGAAAAGATTGTGAGAGCTACTCCTCTTACATTTCTCAACCAATCTTCAAGTTTAAGGTCTGCGTGTAGATGTGCAACATTGAATCACAATACTGAAAATTTTGCTCAGAATAGAGTCAAAAGAAAATTTCTGATAAATGGATCTATCTATTCTTCGATATACTTAAGATAAGCAAATAATCAGATGATAATATATTATTGAATTGCCAGCAAAAACCAAAAAAATATTAAAGAAACAAATCGATGCTTAATTGACAGAACAAATTAACTTCCTTAAGCCTCAATTACATTCATGATGATAATGAAATATAAAATTTAAACATTTTGTATACAATATTCTAGTATCGATTTAAACTTACTTAAATAACTTATAACTTACCTTATCAGAAATATGTCCTTCGCCAACTAAATATGTATCTAATGCCTTAAATTCTACTTTAGTCTCATTAGTGCCTAGCTTTTCAACAGCAGCTTTGATTGTTTCATACACATCCGTATTAAACATTTCAGCTTGATCCACTTTAAACCGATCATCTTGAGTTACGCTTTTCAAAAGTTGTACAGTTTCATCAATCTTATTATCATTTATTAATGCTAAAGCCTGTAAGGTAAACAATATAATGTAAGACTACATTGTAAATTTATAACTCACCTTAATATTACGAATTGTGTTATATTTAATATCTCGAGCAGAACTTAAAATTTCTATTGCAACTTGTGGTTGGTTTTGGTTGACAGCAAGAGCAGCACAGAAAGCAATCGCTTTTCGTAGAGGTCGATGTCCTACTTCCATCAAGTTAGACCATATTTTCATTCCTTTCTCATAGCTTTCTTGAGAGTTCTAAAATTTGTTAGGTGACTAAATCAAAATTTTATAAATAAAACTAACCATTTTATAGCAAGCAGCCATTGTCAAAGTTACAGCATCCTTAGAAAACTTAGATCCTTCAATTTGCTTCTCTTGAATTATATTAAAAGCTTCCAATACTTCATCGTATCGTTGATTTTCATAAAGTAAATCAAGAAGAATTTGATATGACTTAAACTGATCTAATAAGTCGCATAGATCAGGATCTTTAAAACACTAAAATATTAGAATGTTATCATGCCGATTCAGAAATTGTTGATCTAAACTTACCTGAAATGCTTCTTCAGGTTTATTTAAATGATGAAACATTCTCATTATAACTGGTCCAAAAATATAATTTCCGAATCGAAGACTCTTATTTTGTTTATTAAACCTATTTTAAAAAATATAAATAATAAATATATTAGCTCGTGATTTTGTACTGTTCACTTACTTTTTTAACATTTTAATGACTAATTCAATATCGGAATCATTTTCTGCAATATGCAACATATTCTTTATGTCTTGAGTAAATACCATATTTTTTGTATCTTCTGCAGAAGAAAATCCGTTCAATTTTTCCTTATATTCTTCAACAACATTATTTAACTGAGCTACGGTCTTCTTTTTCATTTGTAAAAAACTATCAATTCCTAAGGCATTTTGTGAAAACAAATTTCGGACACCTATAAATAATAAAAATCAGCATACAAAATTTAGAATTACACTTAAATTTACACTTTTTAATATGGTATGAACACAAGAATTTTTTAGGTTAAGTTAATACAACATACCTAATGGTTTTAAAATTATAGATTTATTTTGAATTGGTAATGGTTTAAAAAACCTAACAAATATAGCCATTTTACTTGTTAATTGCATTTTGAAATATTATGTATCTACTGATGATAAGTATACATGCATTAAATCTATTAAATTGGCCTTGTTCGTACTTCAAAATTTTTCAGACAGTTTTAACTTTTAATCCATAGAGGGCACTACAGTAGAGATTTTTTCAGAATTTTTCAAAATTTTCTTCTGCAACTTAGGCCGTGTTCGGTCTGGCACTTTTTTCGCTTCGAAGTACTACCAAACACTTTCTGCCCGTTCGGTTTGGCACTTTCATACACTTTCTTGCACTTTCAAACGCTTTGGATCCGCCCGTTTTAAAAGCGTGACACGCTTTTTCGAGCTTGTTCATTTGGCGCTGTGGTGGCGAAATTGTAAAATGAATTTGAATTTGTTTGCTTTAACTATTATACACGTTGCAGTTACGGATTTTTTGCATTTTCTTCAATGACCATTGTTAAAATACTTTTAATTCACATTCACAAAACGAATAAATTCTTAAAAGTATTAATAAGTAGGGTCCGGATTTATAGGCACTAAAAATCTTAAAAATATGCAGGCAAATATGCTCTAAAAGCTTCAAAATAAGCACTTAAATATGCGCTAAAATATTTATTATGCCTCAAAATTGCAATTAATGCCAATAATGAATTCACTATTTTTGTTAGAAGTTCAGTTGGTGTTGAACTGTAGCTACAGCGAGAATACATCCTTCGAAGTAAAATAATAAATAATTAATAACAAAACATTGTTCCATTTTTTATTCTTTTGATATTTGAAAATTGCGCCCACTTTTAGCTTTAGACATTTTTAATACACAAAATGTAAAATAAAATTCAATAGATATTTAGAAGTATGACATCTCAAGGAATATTTTTGAAGTGAAACTTCTTGAGGATTAGGCTCACTTCGGTTTTTGAATATTTTATTTATTTATTTTCTACTATTCTTGACCGGTTAAGTTGAAAATGTAAATCAACAATACATATTATAAAAATTAATGAACAATTATAAAAATTTTTTAAAAAAATTTAAAAACACTTAATTCGTTTAAAAACGTCTCAAAAACCAAAACTTTTATTATTTGATTTGCAAAATATGCAATATATTTGCCAGTATAAGCAAATAAGCATTTATAGGCTATAAATTGAGAAATATGCACTGAAACTCAAATTATGCATTTCTAGGCAAAATAAAAACTATTTAAAACGATTCAGAAAGGCGTAAAACATGTTCCCCTTCTAAAATTTCTCACGTGCCTGTACGCAGAAAAAACATGCAAATGCCTAAAATCCGATCCCTATTAATAAGTATTTTACTTTTATACGAAAAAAATAAGTTAAGTTAAGTACCAACTACAAATTTAAAATTTAAAGTTCGGTTTTGAAGCATTAGACACGCCTACATTCGCCTTTTTCCAAAGCGAACGCACATTTCACACGCTTTTTTCGAGAAGGGGTAGAAAGTGTTTCGAAGCGAAAAAAGTGCCAGACCGAACACGGCCTTACTTAACTCTACACCTTCAGTGCATACGTAGGGCCTAGCAGGCCCGAGTTACAAACGAAGATAAGAAAAGAACCGTTTAAATAAATTTCACCATAACATCATTAGTAGCTGTCTAAAATATGAAAAGACATCGACATGTGTTTAAAAAACTTGAATTGATAGCCAATAAAAGGGCTTTGGAACTACTTCGTCCAATACAAGAAGAAACGGTGTCCTTTGCTCCAACCTTCTCTGATAATATTCAAAAGAATTCGGGTGATGACTTTTTGAATATTTCGTAATAATTTGTTTGATTTATTTCAACAATTTTAGTAGTTTCTTAATATTTTATTTTAAAATAGTTTAATAAATTATATAGAAAATTATCTTATTTTCCTAAAATATCCAAACATATCTAAAGCATAGGCCTGACAGGCACTGAAAATTGGAACCTTCAAATATATAGTCATCCTTTCTCAAGCATTCAAAGCCCTTCATCGATCATTTCGAAACATAATTAATGATTGAAAATCAAATTGCTAATATAGAGCTTTATGGGGAAGCAGCATTTTGTTGTGTTTAAAATTATAATACATAGGTAAGTATTAAAATGATATAAATTGTTTAGTTTTTGGGTCTTTTAATCAATTAAATTGACCGGCGTTTCGAGTCCTTTTTACATATGGCCCATTTTCAAGGCTAAAAAATTATACAATGAAATCAAATTACAGTGGAGTCCGCTTATTGGAATCACGGTTAATGTTATCATTCGGGTATTGTTATCACTTTTGCGAGGAACGGGCCGGGCCGGACGTATATGATTACACACAAAAAACATCGCTTATAGTAATCAAAATTCGGTTTATATTATCAAATTTATTATTCTTAAGATTATTTTCTCCGACGACCAAAGGAATTAGTTTTCAGTTGCAAGCATTTTTTTATATTGTGCATGAGCCACCCACATACTCGTATAAATATGTACCACATATTCATTACGCGATTTTTAAATCAGGTGTTAGCAAGAAGATTTGTCTAGTTTGCTGTTAATATACGATGTAATTCAATCCTATCTGAAAACTTCGCAATGAGTAGTGACTTAAAAAAGAGACGTGATTTGAGCTTCATTGAAAAAATAAAAATTTTAGAACAATATAATAAGTTACCAAAAATAAGCTAGCGGAATGCAGCATTGCAATTAAACATTTCACAACCACTTTTGTGTAAAATTTAAAAAAAATATGTTGAAATAGAAGACGCTGCAAGATGCAGATGAGATCGTCAGATTTCCAAACGAACTTTTTATAAACAATTTACTCCTCGCACAGCAGAGACAAACAACTTTAGATGAGTTTTTTTAATTTGCTATTTTTCTTATTAATTACTAATAAATAACCAATAAAATTTTTTTTCTTTTTTTGTTATCAATCGGTTATTGTTATCAAAAACCCCAAGTCCCGAGTCACATTAAGCGGACTCCACTGTATTAAAAAATCTTTAAAACAATTTTACATGTAATTTGACAAATTATTTGACAAAATAATGTCATAATAATGATGTATTAAAAAACAAATGCATTATTAGTTTGCAAGAATTAGCATAAAAATTCCATTTTAAAACATTTTTTTAAAAATTAACAGTTAACAATATAAAAATTAAAAAAGAATTTGACCAAAGATCATCACATGGTTTTCATTATATCCAGGATATATTTATATCCACCATGAAAAAATTATTTTTAGGTTTTTTTTAGTTTTTCGATATCTTGTATAGTTTTCGAGATATCCACTCTTGAAAGTGTGTAATTTTGGAAAAAAAACAATTTTTGCCTCACATTGTTGGCTCTTTTTGACCGGATAACTCTTCAACGATGCAATGAAAAACTAAATGCCGGCCATAGGGTTTTAAAGCATTAAATTCCATTCAATAATAATATACATATCGACGGCATAGAGCACAGTTGGGGTATGTGCAATAAAACTAATTTTACAGTAGAGAGATTTTAAAGTTTGGATGTCTATGCCATTTAAGTTTACATACTTATAACTTTTATATTGCTATAAACTTGTATACTATTTCATTGCCTAACGGAATAATTATAGTTAGAACAATTAAAGTAAATGTTAATTACTAAATTTTGAATTAATTACAGTAACTCGCAGAAGTTTTCGGACGCTCCTATGATACTAATGTAAATTGAACATTTTGAAACCTCTTTTTTTTATATAAAAATCAATTTTACAGCAAAACTTTTTAGACATTTTTTGTTTCAAATTTCATTGCCTTCAATTTTCTTTATCTTAATTTTTTTATTTTATCGCGCCGTTTTTGATTAACAGTGACTTAAACAACTCTCTAAAACACAAAAAATATTGTCATCTATATCTCGGGAACGGTGCGATAAAATAGAAATATGTATAGGTACAAAAATGTAGAGAATAAAATTTACAAGAAAAAATGCTTATTAATATTTTAATTTTTTTGCACCGTTTCCGAGATATTGATGACAATATTTTTTGCATTTTACATACTTGTTTAAGTCGCTGTCAGTCAAAAACGGCGCGACCAAATAAAAAAATTCATATGAACAAAATTGAAGATGATAAAATTTGCAACAATAAATGTCTAAAAAGTTTTGCTGTAAAATCCATGTTTATACGAGAAAAAGCGGCTTCAAAATGTCAAATGTACATTGGTAACATAGGGGTTATATTAATAACCCTTAAACGGTAGGTGGTATACTTACCACATTTGTGCACATTTAAGTTTATGTTAAAACGGTAAACTCTGTGTACTTAACTCATTTTCGAAAAAAAATGTACTTACCACTTTTGTGCTCTATACCGTCGATATATACCTTACTATTTTATCTAGTTTCCTTCAAATGTTAAAGCAATTTCAGTGTTGAGCGTGAAATCTGAATCTTTCAATTTCTCACCATTCCTAGTCAATGTATTGGCCGAAATATGCACCATTATGTACACATAGTGAATACTGGACGTCTAAATAGCACAGATACTCATTTTAGAATATATTATACTCGCTGAAAGCTTGAAATATAATTTCAATTATATTATTTAATTTAACGTGTTCTATTAAAGTTTTATAGTTTATATTTTCTCACAAGTTAAGAGTTATATATGGGGCATTCCACGCCAAATCGAACAGTATTTTGCTTTTGTATCTCGGATCTTTTTGAAAATTTTTTTTCTTTTAGTACTAGTTGAGATTAGCCTCCCAAGTTATATTTATTAAATTTAAACTTAATTTTTTAAAAATCAAAAATTATTTATTTATTTAAAGTTACAAGTTTTGCACTAATCTACTTCTAATTCTTACAAAGTTAACTTAAAGACTGCTAATAAACTACTGACTTTTGCATGGTTTACAATTTGTATTTTCTGAAGAGGAAAGTAACATTATCTGTTCTTTCTATAAAAGGTTTAATTTTGCATTTCCCACAGAGATAATAAAAGGTTAATACACCTTGTTAACAATCTTTATGTAATAATGATTATCGTTATCTAGTTTATTACGAATAAAATATAACTCTTCCCCCGTAAGTTAGAAAATTGGAATTTTAATATTTTCGAATTTTCTATTAGAAGATTTAGGATGTTCTATTATTTCGGCATCCTCCGTTTTAACCTTTGGGGTTTTACATTTCTTTATAAATTTAAACATTTTAAAAGCAATTACAATAAGAATAAACAAATAAATCAAGATGGTCCAGAAACTTGTTTTATTAAAATGCACTATTGAGTCCTTATTCACTTTTTGCACTTTCCTTTTTAAAACACTTAGTCCGCTTTGTATTAATTTTAATTCACTTAAGTCTAAATTCGACAGTTCCAAAGGTTCACTAACTTCAAGATTATTAGCACCTTCTTCGATTGTTGGTGGATCAAAGTTCAATATTGGAACGAGTTTCAGTACGTTGTTGCTGTTCTGAAAACTTTTCAGTCTATAATTTTGGATTAATAACTCACAATAATTCGGTAGTTCAATCACATAACTGCCATTTAGTGGAACACTTTCCGATTCGTCGTTGCATTTTTGATGACTTATTATTGATTTTGGAGTTACGATTATCCATTTCCCAATCCCTATTTTTTGGATTTTTAGATTTTTGATTTTTACTGTTTCTTGTTTGCAATTCGAAGGTTTTTCAGAGAAACGTAGAAGTTGTAATTCGCATGGAATCTTGTATTCGTTTTTGATTTCTAATACGTTTTCTTCGCATAAGTGTTCGTTTTGATTCGCTTCTTTGCATTTTTCTTGAAATGTCGAATAAAAGTGCTCATTTTTGATAAGGAATTTGGAATTAGGAATGATAATTTTATGATGGTTATTTGAAGGTATGGGTAAAGGATGGAATTCAAAATAGTCATAACTTTCCTTCTCCACTATCGGGATATCAATTAAAAATATAATTTGATTCATTTTTGTATAACTCTTAATTTTCAAAATATTTTCAAAAGACAGAATATTATCTAGTATTGGTTCAAATGGTAATTTCGTGTTTTTGATTTGACTACTAACAAATTTGATTTCCTTTAAAAGTTCAACTGGTTCGATAATATAATTATGGAAGGTGTTGGTTTTCGCAAAAACTAATAGCAATTTCTAAATTATTCAAAACGTTATTAATGACTTGGAATGTATTAATTAATTCTAGAATTACTTTTTGTATTAATTCAAAATGGCGAGAGTTTAAATTTTGAGTTTCTGTTTCGTTGATAAATTTTTGGAATTGCGTGATTTTTGAATTTAGAATCATTTGATTTTGTACAAGAGTGGCTGATGTACTATTAAATTTGGTAATCGCATTTTGCATTAAAGTTATTTGGTTTTTTACAACGGTTCTGATTTCCATTTGATTTTGATATAAATTTTGAATTTTTTGATCATATCGAATAGCATCTTTATAGTCCAAATTGCCCGTTACTATTTTTATTAGAGAACCTAAACCATCTATAAGTCCTCGTCTTTGTCTTTTTGAGTCCGTCAAAGGGTTTATTTGCGAAATTTGTTTGTTAATTTGATTAGACAATTGATCTATTAGTTGGTAAGAGTTATAAAAATCTTTCCGGTGTTCCTCGTTAATATGAATGTTATTAAACGTTAAATTTAAAATTTTATATTGATTTTGTAATTTGTCGAATTCAGTTACGATTTGTGTAATGTCAAAGATTTGCACAAAGGTCCATTGCGAAATTTTGTTCTGAGCGGTGCCTAATTTCATTGATAAAACGCCAGGATTGTCCGTCAGTTTTGTGTAGGTTGGTTTGTCTGTGGTAACAAGCCAGAAGCATCTGAAATGAGATTAGGTTTCTTTAATTCCTTTAAATGAATAATTTCGCTTTTCTGATTTTTGTGGCTGACTATTTCCGCTTTATTGTTTGGTAATAAAAGGGTGATTGTGTATGGGCCAATGAATTTGTTTTCTCTTTTGTTTCGCGTTCTACTGTTAATTTTGAATACTTCTTGTCCGATTTTGAAAGTGTCTTGTTCGTTACCTTGGGCATTGCGTTGATTTATTGTTTCAATCTTTGTTTCTAAAATTTTTTCTTTAACATTGTCATATACAATATTAGTCTTTTCTTTGTGGTCATTTACGTATTTTTGATAAAAATCTTTTTGTAGGAATAATTCTACATTGTCCCGTAAGCTGGAATGTCCAAAAGTTAGTTCGAAAGGTGTAAAGCCTGTTACACTATGTATAGAGTTATTGTAAGCCAAAATTGCGTATTGCATAATATTTTCGTCATTAGGGTGTTTTGTTTGTAGAATGCTTAAATGTTCTATTAAAGTAGAGTGTAATCGTTCAATTACACCGTTGGAATCGTGATGTGCTGGAGTTGTAAAATGAATATCGATTTGATGTAATTTTAATATTTCTTGCACTAATTCATTTTTAAATTCTCCTCCGTTATCGCAAATAATTTTCTCAGGTGTTCCGTAAAAATTGAAATATTGAATTAAATGTTTACTAATTTCTATTGCATTTCTAGTTGTTGTTTTGAATGCTTGTGCTAATTTTGTGAATGGATCTATAATGGTTAGATAATAAATTTTGTTATACGTGAATATATCTAAGTGTAAAATTTGAAATGGACGACTCGGAGTTTCAGTAATCATTAACGGTACATATGCCTTTTTTCGTGCGTATTTTGTTGTTTGACAAATATTGCATGAATTTATATAATTTGTAACATCGATTTTCATATTCTTCCAAAAGTAATTTCGTTTTAGATATTCTAAGGTTTCGGTAATTCCGCGATGATTTGTTTTTCCTTCGTGATGGTTTCTTATCAAAAGCAGTTGTTCGCCATGTTCTCTTATTAGATTTAATTTTTTTGTACAACGAATTAATTTTGGGCCCTTTTCAGAGAAACTTTTCAAATACACTTGGCAAAAATCATGGTATAGTTTTTCCGTGTGAAAGTAAATGTAGTAAGTATTTCCGATTGTGGTGTAGGTTTGTAAAAATTTAAGGATTAGATACTTATTGAGTTCTTTCGGAATTTTTAATGTTACAATCTTAAAATTTTCGTAATTGTCGTTAGTAACATCCATTATTTGATCGCGGTGTGGTAGAACGATTATTTGATTGGGTTTATTGTCTATTGGTTCTTCTAAAATTGGGATACCGTTATTAGTTGTTTCATTGACATTCGAATGAGGTGTATTTTGAGTGGGTAAATTCGAGGGTCTAATTTGTATGTCAGACAAAATCTTAATTTTGGAAGTACTCGGAATTGATTGAACAGGTTTCGAATTAATTTCTCTTAACATTTCTGAAACGTTTTCATCGACGTCCCCGGGGTTATTAATGGTAGATTCAGCGTCAATGGTTTCTAAAGTGTTAATTTTTATTCTAGAAAGGGCATCCGCGTTTAAATTTAAATTTCCTTTTTTATATACGATATCGTAGTCAAACTCTTCTAGTCTTAGTCGCCATCTTACTAATTTCGAGTTTGGTTCTTTTAGGCTGAAAAGCCATGTAAGCGGTCTACGGTCCGTTACGATAGTGAATTTTCGGCCATAAAGATAAGGTCTATAATATTTAGTTGCCCAAATAATTGCCAGTAATTCCTTTTCAATTGTTGAATATTTTTGCTCGGTATCTGTTAAAGTACGTGAAGCGTATCCTATCGGACGATCCGATCCGATTGGTCCTTGCGACAAAATTGCTCCTAAGGCCACGTTTGAAGCATCGGTAGTTAAAATGAAAGGTTTAGAAAAATCTGGGTATTTTAAATGCATAATTTTAAATGCATTAATAAATTCGGGTGTGTGTTTAATTTCCTTTCCTTTTTTTAAACAAACTGTCAGAGGTTTTGCCAACTTGGCAAAATCTTTGATAAATTTACGATAGTATCCGAGAAGACCTAAAAATCCTTTGATTTCTTTAGTTGTTTTTGGCAATGGGTAATTTAACACGGCTTGAATTTTGTCGGGATTAGGTTTTACTCCGTTGGGGGTTATAACGTACCCTAAATAAGCGACTTCTTTTCTTAAAAATTCAGACTTGTCTAATTGGATTTTGAAATTTGCGTTTCTTAACCTTTGGAATACTTCTCTAAGTCGTTCTAAATGTTCTTGTAAGGAAACCGAAAATATTATGATATCATCCAAATATACTAAACATATTTCATTTTGAATTCCCCTTAAAATATTGTCCATTACTCTTTGAAAGGTACCTGGAGCATTTTTTAGTCCAAATGCCATTCGGAGAAATTCATAATGCCCGTTTTCGACAGAGAATGCAGTTTTCGGGATATCGTTTGGGTTCATCTCGATTTGGTGGAAACCAGAAGCTAAGTCTAAGGTTGTAAAATATTGGCATTTACCTAATTTGTCCAGAATGTCGTTAATGTTAGGAATGGGATATTTATCGCCTACCGTTTTTTCATTTAACTTTCTGTAGTCTATAACGACCCTCCATTTTCTCTTTCCGCTAGCATCTAATTTTTTGGGAACCACCCAAACTGGCGATGACCAAGGTGAATTTGAATTTTGAATGATTTTTTGGTCTAACATTTTTTGTATTTGATTTTGAACTTCCCTTTTATGTACGTAGGGATATCTATAGGATTTTGTAAAAATTGGGGTTTCGTCAGTTAATTTAATTTCGTGATTAATTTGATTTGTGAAGGTTAAAGGTGTGTTCTCGCAATAAAATATATCTCTAAATTCGTAACATAATTTTCTTATTTGTTCCCGTTCTTCTTGGTTAGTGTGATTTAAACGTAAATTTTTTAAGTTTGCTTTTAGAAGGTTATCTTGAATTTGATTAAGGTCATCATCAGTTTCCATTTTTTCAATTAAATTAATTTCGGCTGTGTCTAAAGTTTCGATATTTAAAGGTTTCTTAAAATTTAGTGAAATGGGATTATCATTGGAATTTATAATAGTTGTAATGGCAAAATTATCAATCACATTAACAATTGCTTTGGGGGTTTCAACACCCTTCTCGAATTTTTGATATTGCAAAATTCCTATTCCATTACTTTGATTTACTGGGATTTTAACGACTTGTTTAGTTCTTGAATCGATAGTTAAATTACAATTAAAATTTTTGTCACTCTCGGTATTATTTAAGAAATTTTTGTCATCGTCCGTCTGGAGTATAGGAATAGTTACTAATGGGGTTGAAAGGATTTTATTTTGTATGTCGATATTAGCTTGAAGTTGAGTTACTAGGTCAAAACCTAAAAGGCCATCGAATTTCGATGAAAATTTAAAGATATAAAATTTATGTTTTACATTAGATTTGAAAATTTTGGGTACCGTGGTATAAATTATTTTGTCGTGTCGTGATAGACCATGGGCAGTTTGAATTTGGAATGTTTCTGATGATATAAATTTTTTAAAATATTTATTTGCAAGTTCCGGGTTCATTAAACTTCTAGTACTTCCGGTATCGATTAAAAATTTAGCATTAAGTTCAGGAATAAAAATATAAGGTAGATTTGATTTTTGGATATTGTTCATTTTTATAGTTACGTTCCGGTCGTTTGACTGTCGTCCAAGGGAAAATTTTCAGTTGGATGTTCGTCTTCAAAATTTTCGGTTAATTGGTTTGTAAATTTGTTGTTTATAATGGGTTGTTCAAAATGTTCGATCATTTGTTTTACTTCAAAATTTTGACTCGTCGGGTTGTCATAAGTTTGTTCATCATCAAAATTTTGCTCGAAATTAGGTTCGAAAGATTGTTCGTACTGATTTTCCTGATCAAAGTTTAAGTGAAAGTTCAAATTTGCTGGTTTACTAAAAGTTCTGCAACTATCTACATCCATAGGTGTAGGTTTTATCGTTGATCTCATCGAATCTTGTCTCGTTTGGAATCTTGGGGTGAAGTTTTGATTCATGTTTTGAAAATTTTGTTTGGGTTGAAAACTTGAATTGGGGTTTTGAAAGTTTGGTCTGAATGCTTGAAAGTTATTTACTGGTCTAAAGTTTGCATTCGGGTTTTGATAATTTGATCTAAACTGCGGGCTGCTATTAGAATTTTGAAAGTTTGCGTTATGATTCTGAAAATTTGGTCGAATTTGGAAGTTACTGTAATTATTAGAAGTTTGGTTTTGTTTAAAATTTTGGAAATTTGTTTTGGGTTGAAAATTCGAGTAAGGATTTTGCATAACTGGTTTAGATTGGGGATTATTATTAATGCTCGCGTTTTGAAAGTTGGGTTTAGTGAATCTAAAATTTTGTGCTGACATGTTAGAATTTTTTACGTGCAAGGTATTACTTTGCTGCGTAAAATACAAAAAGTTTTCTTCCTCAATTACTAAAGTCATTGCCTTTTCTAGTGTGTCTGGGTTTCTCAGTCTTACGTTATTTTGAATATGACCGTTAAGTCCCCTAATAAAAGTTTTTAATGCTAAATCATCATAATTTTTGATCTGTAAACGTTTTTCCGGTTCGCTTAAATCGCTACAATCAATTTTCGTTAAAATAAGACTTCTAGCGTCTTGACGACGGGTACCAAAATCATATGGACTTTCTGTTTTGAATGGTCTTAATAATATTAAATCTTGCACCAAGCAATCAATATCACGCTGATGGCTGAAATTTAATTTTAATGCGTTTTTTAAAGATTCCCAATCATTAATTTCGGATCTGTTACCAATTAACATTAATGCTCTGCCAGTGAGTTTACCTAAAATTGCTCTTAACAAAAATTGGTTTATGGGATCCTCTAAATTTTCAGTATTAAAAAAGTTGATTAAAAATTGAGTACACGAATTTAGAAAAATGTTAAGCGTATACGGATTTCCGTCGTAAGGTGTTATGGTATCCAAATATAATTTAATAAATTGATAGTTGATTGATCGGGTTGTTGTATCTTGAGGTTGAGGAGTCATGTTTGTTTCAATTAAATTTAGATTTTTTAATTGTTTTTCAAGTTCGTGAATCATAAAATAATTAATGTTTTGAAATTAAATCGTTTTAAAATACTATCTATTGTATTAAGTTTAAGTAACGTTATTCTTCCAGATAATATTCTATTTATATTAATTTATAAACTTCGCGTGTTTTAATTAAATTGTAAAGTTATAACTATTTATTAGGATTATGTTAGTAAAATCTAATTTATGGATTAATTTTTAGCACTTACGATATAATAATTATTTTCTGCATTGAATTCATTTGTTGATTTTCTTAAGCTAAGGTTTTCGAACGAGTTGTACTTTGTTGGTAGCGATTCCTATCTACCACGTTGTATTTGTCGATCGGTCGGCTCCCAGGATTTTGACTGTGCACCGAATTTTCTTAAATTATGGTTCCTCGATTTGGAGAGGCGATACCAGTGCGAATGGTGATTTCACTTTTCACTCCGAATATCGTTGAATTGCGGCGATTTTTATCCGCTTTTGCAGCTGTGACTTCCCAAAAAACAGACGATTTTTATTCTCTTTTTGGGAAATTCGATCTGTACGACTGCGCCAGATATATTTATTAAATTTAAACTTAATTTTTTAAAAATCAAAAATTATTTATTTATTTAAAGTTACAAGTTTTGCACTAATCTACTTCTAATTCTTACAAAGTTAACTTAAAGACTGCTAATAAACTACTGACTTTTGCATGGTTTACAATTTGTATTTTCTGAAGAGGAAAGTAACATTATCTGTTCTTTCTATAAAAGGTTTAATTTTGCATTTCCCACAGAGATAATAAAAGGTTAATACACCTTGTTAACAATCTTTATGTAATAATGATTATCGTTATCTAGTTTATTACGAATAAAATATAACTTCCATGACTATTTTCAATTTTTTTAATCATGTCATTCAAGAGATATAAGTTTTTAGAAAATTACATTACTTTTTTTTGAAATGCTCATAACTCTGCGAATAATTTACCAAATGGCACGTTTTTTTTGAAAATGTTTCTTGTAAAATTTACTTTCTACAAAAAGTATCGAAAAATATTTTAAAACAATATTACTACAGTAGATCCCCCCTATAACGAGAGCTCAAGGGACCAGCCTACTTACTCGTTATAAGCAGATTTTCGCTATAAACAGTCAGTTTAGCATGTAAACAAAAGCCTAAACTTTTACTCGTTATAGCCGATAAATTGTTATAACCGGACTCGTTATAGAGGGGTTCTACTGTATTAGATTTTCAAGTTTTTAAAATAAATCGCCATTTTTAACAATGTTTTTGTACTGATCGATTTTCTTTAAAATTTTTTGTAAAAAACTGTTATTCATTTAACAAATTTTAAGTCTAGTCTCATCATGGGCAAACGATGGGTTCTATTTTTTTTTGAATTTTTAATTGTCGAGATTATATAAATTTAAAAAAAATTACGTTACTTATTCTTGAAATGTCCGCAAATAATAATTGACCGGATGGAACGCTTTTTTTTGAAAATGTTTCTTTTAAAACGTACTTTCTATAAAAAATATTAAAAAATTTTTAAAAACGATATTACCTACTATTAGATTTTCATGTTTCAAAAATAAATCACCACTTTTAACAATGTTTTTCGGCGGGGTCATCTTTTCATATTCTTTCATTAAAATACATTATAAATTCATATTAATTAATTGTTTTACACTAAAGTGAATTATTCACGGTTTTAGCAAGTTTTCTTTTTGTTGTAAACTCAAATGATCCTTTTTTGGTTCTTTTCGATAATCCGGACATTTTGATAATCCGGATAGGGTCCGGTCGCAATTAATCCGGATTATCGACGCTCTACTGTATATAGTTTTTATACATTAAATAATTAAATATTTGGAAACTTAAAGCTAACTAATTTTACTGCACACGATATTGTGCGGGCATTAGAAATAGCGCATCTTAAATTGCCTATTATAGCTACCGTTTTAGAATTAAATTTTTCGGTACTTCAATTTTTTGTTCTCAAAAACCAATGCTGGGTGATGGCAGAGTCGGTTTTACGGTAGATCTTGTTGTTGGTCTCACTGCGGGACGCAGAATCTGAAAAAACACAATTTGTTTGAGAAGTAAATTATAACTATTAATTTAAGACCAAATTGTTTATTGAGGTAGAAATTGTCTCGGCGTAGAGATGACATTGTTCAGAAGATGAATCAAACAGTTCACAAACAGCAATTAACACAATTAACATGTAAAAACTTATTTATGCAAATCTCTGCTTCCCTAATTATTTTAGAGAAAAGATGAAAGACACAAAAATAATACAGAAATATAAACTACGAACGATAAAAGCATTAGATTTCATCTAACTTTTACTTAAAGTGTCAAAAAATGCTTTTGAAATTGTTAAAATTTTTATTTATCAGACTGGCCATGAAATAAATTCAATTTAATTTCTATTTTCAAAAATAATTACCATGGAAACTTACATGGCCAGTGCGATAAATAAAAATTTTAATAATTTCGAAAGCATTTTTTGATTTTTTAAGTAAAAGCTAAATAAAAACCAGATACAATCTAATGGTCTTATCATTCGTAGTTATATTTCGGCATTATTTTTGTGTTTTCATTTTTTTTTTAAATAATTGGGAAAGCAAGAATTTGCATAAATAAGTTTTTACATGTTAATTTCCTATGTTCGGCTAACTCATTCAGCACCCGGTATAATAATTTATTGTAATATACATATTATATAATAATAATGATCTAAAAATCTAATATTTGTACATCGATGTACAAAATAATTTTGAGAATATAAACTAATTTTATATTTTATATCAACAAATTTTTACCAAGAGCAATTTTAATTAAAGGGTCGAGCTAATTGGTAATAAGTTAGAATTAAATAATTGAGATGCAATTTAAAAAAAAATACATTAATGTTAAGTTCCAGCGACCACAGCGAAACTTGATTGTTTGTGCAAGATTTAACTTTATTGCAGTAACGTAATTTTCTAAAAATTTATATCTCTTGAATGACATGATAAAAAGAATCGAAAAAAGTCATGGAGGCTAGTCTCAACTAGTACTAAAAGAAAAAAAAATTCAAAACGATCCGAGATGCAAAAGAAAAATGATGTCCGATTTGGCGTTGAATGTCCCATATGTATTCTAAGTAAGTATTATTATGCGATTCCTATATTAAATAACTACTTATATCAATATAATATGGTATCCGGTATATTAAAAAAGTTCTGTTTTACAAATAGATGAGGTACCTAAATCAACAAATTGATTTAGCATATCAATATTTACTCAAATTTAAATGACAAAATGATATTTAAAATATCATTTGTAAAGGTACCTATAAATTAATTAAATTAGTTGATAAAAATTCAATAAATGTTGTATTTATTGAATATTCCAAAATTAATTTTTTTTCTTTTCCAAAGTAGCTTCAACAACTTGTCTAGAAAGTTCGCAGAAGTTCAAGGACAAATATTTCCACCTATTTCGTTACCTTAATGAGTTTCATTTCTTGTTAGTGAGTCTTTTATAGCGGACTAGTGTATCTTCATAATTTAATAACACCAGTTAAGTCTTCTGGTACTGCTAATAAGTATTGTGTTTTAAGGTGAATGACCATCGGTAACAGTAAAAAAAAAAGAGCAAATTATATGTACATACATAAAGTTATGTTTATTTTTGAACCGCTTCGTTGCCAATAGAATTACATTCTAGTAGTGATCTGTTTAGTGAAGATATATAAGTTCGCGATAAAGTTTATATAAATATTAAGCAAATAAGTAAGTCTAAATTTTCAATTATATTGAACTGGTTTAATTTCAAACTGAAAACAAATTTAAAAATGCGTAAAAAAAATAGAATACAATATATTATGCCTACCTATACTCAATAAATATCTTATACATATACGAACGAAATAATGAATAATTAATATGTTGATACATAGAAGGGGGTATAATATTATAAATTCAGCATTTATAATATCGCGAAATAACTACCCTAATATAAAAAATATAAAAATAGGTCCATATAATATAATATGCAGTTACAGGTTATACCGAATAGATGCCGAATAAATTATTCTTGTTAGTAAAAATTTTTAATTATCACTGAATGCTAGTTGTCCGCCAAAGTCTTTTTATATCATCTTTATTAATTATTTTAAAAAAGTCTAATGAAAAATTAGTTGACCAATATTAGAACTAAATATTTCTAAAGTCTAAACCTGAAATATTATTTATAAATATCAAAAATCCTGTATTATTCGAGGGGTATATATTACATTATCCTGAAAATTATAGTTCACGTAACTCGGAATACCAAAATTTTCTAAAACAATTTCAAGAAATTCCAATGACTTCCAGACAACAAAATTTTATTTTAACGGTTTTTCTTGCTCTTTCATTTTTTTGTTATATCTCTAAATGCTGAAGGAATTCCGATGACTTGTAGGGATTTTGGATTTTCTACGACTTCCACCTGATTTCTCATCAGGGAATTTCAACCATGTGTGCACAACATTTTTATGATATTTAGTAGTACTTGATAAATTATCTATACCTATAATATAATGTGTTATAAGGAAAGTAGGAAAACAGTGATTTTATACTAAACCTAGTAATATTAAACATTTACTGTGATAAGAAATGAAATTTTAAATCTCGAAATATAATTAAATATTCAATTATTGTTTTTATTTAACTTTAAAGAGTGTTCCACAACCAAATAATAAAACTTTATTACTTACTTTATAACTTAATGTAGGTAACTTAAACTTTATGTAATTATTTAATTTCGTTTATATAGGTAGGTACTTATAAACTAAAAAATCAAGATTCAATAGTAGCAGTGAACTCGTAATTAACTGATATTTCGTATGCAAATACAAATTTTTAATTAATTTTAATTTAAATTAAGATAATTATCTAAATAATAATGTGGCGATAAATTTTTATCAAATAGTTTTTAAAAATTTCTAGTTTTCATTATTTATAAGTTCAACATTTTGAAAATTATTAAATCTGAGAATTATTAGAAATTCTACCTTTAATTAATTTCTAAAAATAACTAATTATGTATATAGGAGTTTAACGTGGTTTAACATTGAACTTTGCATCATCGGTGTGGTGTACTCATAGAGATAAAATTTTCAATTAATTCCGTTTTGCAGAATGACTCAATTTCGACGAGTGTTTGTTACTGGAGGAGCAGGATACATTGGAAGTCATACCATTGTGGAACTTCTAAATGCGGGATACGAAGTCATCGTTATTGATAATTTCGTCAACAGCGTTAACGAACCAAATGGAGAGTCTGCAGCACTAAAGAGAGTTGAAATGATTACTGGAAAATCAATTGCATTTTATAAATGTGACTTATTGGATCGTGCTACTTTGTTCGACATTTTTGATAAGGTTACTAATAAATTTTACATTTGATAATGTCTATTATAATTTTTCGCCAATACTTTTAGAATAAAATAGATTGTGTTATTCATTTTGCTGCAATTAAAGCTGTTGGCGAATCGATGGATTACCCATTATTGTATTACAAAAATAATCTTGTTGGCATGCTGAATTTGTTGGAGGTAAATAGAAGCATATAAAATAATTACCATTAACATAAATCTTTCTTATATCTCATGCCATTAGGCGATGGAAAGGCAAGAATGCTATCAATTGGTATTTTCGAGTTCCTGCACAGTTTATGGAGAACCAATTCAGCTTCCAATTACCGAAAATCACAGCATCGGAAGAAATATTACTAATGTTTATGGAAAAACTAAATATTTTATTGAGGAAATGTTGGCTGATATCGCATATGCTAATAAGGTAGAATATTTAGATGACCTGAGATTTTATTTGATAGATATTACTTAACCTATTAATAAACATTGACCGATGTAGTTGACCACATTTAGAGTCGTTCTCCATAACATTAACGTATATTTTATTTTGTTTAAGAAATGGAATATGATAACACTTCGGTATTTTAATCCAGTTGGAGCACATCCCTCGGGTTTGATTGGAGAAGATCCCACAAAAGCATTTAGTAATATAATGCCTTTCATTGCTCAAGTCGCAATTGGACATAAGCCTGTATTAAAAATATTTGGAGGAGACTATAATACAATTGACGGAACAGGTAAAATTTTGTTATAATTATATTTACAAAAATGAGTTTCCTAGAAAGTTAATTTCTCTATGTCATGAATTTCTTTATAAATGCCAATTTATAATTATTATAAAAACTATATTACCTAATTGAAACGTACTTAAAAGCAGCCGTGTGTCTTAAAATCTTAAATCGACACACTACACCTGGTAAAGTGAGAAACCGCGGTTCAATGCCTGATCGTGTCCATTACACGCGGTTGTGATCTAAAGTCTAAGTTTAATCTATCTACATATCTAACACCATACGTACAGGGGGCAATTTATTATAAAAATTACAGCTACCAAACATGGTAGCCCGAATACATGATATCCATTGGCAATAAAAGGAAAATTGTATAATTGTAACTAGAAACGATGGTTGGTCTTGCGGAACCTTTCAGAGGAGATGCTCTACAGCTTATTACCAGATGTCTAGTTTCTAATTTTCTTTACCGAGAAAATGAAAAATATATTTAGATTAGTAGTCTTCTGTCAGATTCCGCTTGGTACAACTTAAATCAAACTGCAAATAACTAGAAACGTATTAGACTACACCATACTAAAAAGTATACAAAACTGAAAACATATAAAAAAAAACTTAACTTAATATATTTAAAATGTTTCAGGCGTAAGAGATTACATTCATGTTATGGATTTGGCAACAGGACATGTAGCAGCTTTGAAAAAGTTATGTAAAAAACATCAACAATTAAAGGCAAGTGTATCAGGTATGTTACTGCTGTCTTCTGTCTATTTTGTTAATGGAAATTTAGATTTGAAAGTACCATTATAAATATACATATTAGGGTGGGCCAAAAAAAACTTTTAATTTTCTTTTCTTTAGCTACCAAGAAAATATCGTTCAAGATGACGAAAAAAAAATTCTGGTAAAGTTTGAGCTCTTAATATTAATATTTAGAGGTGGCTAATCGTGATTTTTGATTTCCATTTAAATAACACGGGAAATTTTATTTTTTTTATTTGGAATTTTAATGCGCTTGAACGAATTATCGTCTAATAAAATTTAAAACTCATACTTGTAGGAAATTAAACGATCTACAAAAAAGGTCTGAATTGATATTTCGCTAAGTCGGCTCGTTTAAAAGTTATTCGAGGTTTAAGTTGAACCTCAAATATTAAATGAGATTTTCACAATTATTTATACTTGATCACAAAATAATGGCTCAAAAACATAAAACATCATAGTTTAAGTAAAGTTTATCGAGTGTTCTTCGGTAAAACAATAAAATGTTTACGAAATATCACTAAGAATTATTAATAAACTTTTTTAAATAAAAAATAAATTATTAAATAACAAAAATTAATCATTCCCTAAAAAAATCATAAATGTCCTGTTATTGATATTTCGTAAAAATTTTTATTGTTTTACCGAAGAACACTTGATGAACTTTACATAAAATAGGATGTTTTATGTTTTTGAGCCATTATTTTGTAATCGAGTATAAATAATTGTGAAAATCATTATTTAACATTTGAGGTTTAACTTAAACCTCGAATAACTTTTAAACGAGCCAACTTAGCGAAAAATCATTTGAGACGGTTTTTGTAGATCGTTTAATTTCCTACAAGTATGAGTTTTAAATTTTATTAGACGATAATTCGTTCAAGCGCATTAAAATTCCAAATAAAAAAAATAAAATTTCCCGTGTTATTTAAATGGGAAATCAAAAATCACGATTAGCCACCTCTAAATATTAATATTAAGTGCTGAAACTTGACCAGAATTCCTTTTTCGTCATCTTGAACGATATTTTCATGGTAGCTAAAGAAAAGAAAATTAAAAGTTTTTTTTTGCCCACCCTAATACATATAGTTAAAAAGTGAAAAAAATCCAACTTTTCGATATTCGTTTGGGTCAAGTAAAATAATATTTTTCCGCACTAGTGCGAAAAAGCAATTTTTATTACATATGCGGTGTAAGTTCTAACTGGGCACGTTATTTTGTTTGGAAAATAGCTTATTGCTTAATTCAACCATGACATGCAAATTAAATTAGCATGAGCAAAGTATACTTTGCGCAAGCTGATTGATAATAAAACATTCAAACCAAAAATACTAAAGCCATACCTGGATATCATAATATTATATAAATGATATTTAAAAAAATGAGCACCAAAGTAGAACTTATCTTGCATTGGTATAATGTGTTGTCAATTATTACTCACTTCACTCAACTTCGCTCTCGTGGTCGATCGATAACTCCCCACACTTGTTGCACAATATACTATTTTTCTCACACACACCCGAGAATATACCCTAACCCCTTAATAAGAAATTTTTAAAAGTCTTCAAATATTCTTGAAGAGTAGATCACCAATTTACGCAAAAATTAATAGTATGCGTCATTTTTTGTATCGTCATATAAATTACCTACTAACTTCTTGAAGGATAAAAAAAAACAAAAACAATTATGATCAAAACCAGATCCAAATGTAGAATGTTTCATATAAGGGTACATATCAAAATCAAATTCCCTTTAACGTATTTTTCATTTTCTTTTACTTTTCTTATGCATAGGTAATGCACATTTTTATTTCTTAACTTGTGTCGGTGATTAGGAAAGTAGTTAAATCATAAAAATAAGAATCAACAGAAAATCAATCAAGATTTTTAAATTTTGTTAACAAAAACTAGTGACTACACTTTTGGTAATCACCGTCTCTCTTAATATTATGGCTATTTAATATTATTAATATTGACATGGGAATCAGGTTATCAAATCTTCACCGACTACGATTTAAACAAAATTGATTTTATAATTTACAGGTATACAATCTTGGCACTGGGCGTGGAATTTCTGTACTTCAATTGGTCAAAACATTTGAAAGAGTGACGGGATCTGCAGTTCCGTATACAATAATTGATAGAAGAGAAGGTGACATTACCGCAATGTTTGCAAATGCTGAGTTGGCAGAGGAAGAATTAGGATGGAGAGCAAAACATACCTTGGATGAAATGTGTAATAACAAATTTAAATAGTATTCAACTTGTTTTATATTAAGTAAATTATAATTGTAGGTTTGGACTTTTGGAGATGGCAAACTATGAATCCATATGGATATCGCACAAAGAAAGACATTAAAATTACAAATGGGCACTGATAAAACAATTATATAAACCAAACAAACACCTAATTTAATTTTGCCTAAACAATATATTTTTAAACAATAAATATAAAATTGCATTATTTCTCACACTGATATAAGCATTCGTGTTGAAATCTTAAAACCTCGTTACCCCAACTTGTCCAATTTGGAAGTAAATATCTTGCAAAAATTTCTAAACAATTTGGATTCTTGGGTAAATGTTGTTTAAAAAGTTCTAAAATAAATTAAATTACTACTTTTAATATTAGATTTCATTATAAAAAATTATTACCAACTAAAGGTGGCTTATTTGAATGTAATGCACTTGGAACACTAACAATCAGTTTGCCATTGGCAGATTTCAAATTGTGGTGAGAATTTCGCGACCCTATTAAAAGTTGTTCAAAAGGTTGCTTGTTAGGTGGAATTGAAAAATCACAGATAGTTTCTCCCGATTGAGTTACCTAAGAAAAATTTTTTAAAATAGAGATATTGTTTGGTTTAAATTTACAAGCCAACTCACTTTTAACCAATACAACTTTGCTATCAAATTTACATTCCATTTGGCAAATATCAAATTTTTAAGTGCTCTCAAATTTTGAGATGAATTTGTACACCACACAACCACAATTCCATTATCATCCAATAATTTTTCTATTGGAATGCATTGTAAATCATCATTGTACATCATTTTATATCCGTGGTCTGTTTTAGCTTTCTTCCTTCTTACGTATTTATTCCACCACGGTGGATCTAATACTATTATATCATATTTAACATCAATTAAATGTCTTTCAATGTCAACCACATCTTTGCAAAAAAATTTGCAATTATTTGGAAATAAAAAATTGTTTTCACTAATGGATACAATTTTTGCATCTTCTGAATTTTCTCCAAATAAATTGGTTAACCTACATATTCCACTCGCTTCATATATTCTTTTAGAAATTCTTTGAGCTTCATCGTTCCTTGAATTAGCATTTTCTAAAATTACAGGTGTGGTAAGAAAGTCTTTTATTTCTTCTTTAAATATTAAATACTGCTCACTAATATAATTGACCTGAAATTTAAAACTATAGCCGCACTATACCATTAAACAAAATAAAATTTACTTCTTCTTGAGTTATATCAACTTCTGTATTACCATCGCTATCTTCTTTAAAAGTAGTATTCGGTTTTCTCTTACGATTCTTCCCTTTTAGTTTTTTAAATGGTGTGATAATTTTAAATAAATCTTTACATATTTTATAACTATGACAATTACCATTGTCTTTCACATATTTGTATATATCATTGATATAGTCTTCGTGAGATAATAACCAACCTGTTGCGGAAGTATATAACACACTCATCATAAATAATTTAAACAGATAGAATTGTTGTCTAGTAGTCAATCAACATTAAATTAACAATCAACATTAACAATTTCAACTGAATTCGAAAAAAATTTTAAACATAACCTCAAACTCTTGAAATACATTATTATAATTAATCCTTGTTAACAACACAAAACAAACTATTTAACTGGTCCAAATGCACTAACGCGTTTCTTTCGTGACTTTTAACTTAAATATTTTTTATTTTATAACTCTTGCGATACCGTACAATCTAAATTTTTTAGGTTAGTAAATATTTGAAGAAAAATATTTCATTACATAGGCGTCTCTGTTAAATTTTAATTGATTTTAATTCAGTGTTTTAAAACTAGATTGACAGTTATTTTCAACTTTAAAAAAAATGTAGTTAAAAGTTAAATTATTAGCCGTATTAGTTAAATCCGTTAAATTATGATCATTAGTAATTTTATCTTATAAATCAAGCAGTGGCTGAGGAAGTTTGCGCGGACTTATCTGTGGTCACATTCGTCACACAGCATGCTAGAAGGGTATAAGCACAGGGTATAAGTCTGCCAAAACCATAGCCATCTAAAGATGGGTTGTAGCACGGGTTGTAGCGCTACTCTGTATATCATTTTATTTATTCTTGATTACGATAAGAATGTATTTGCACTATGTACTTACCAGAAAACTTGATGATTTAATTTAAATATAAAAATTTTGTAAAACGAATTATTGTGCAAAAATTTTATTAGATACAAATAAACTTCAAAATAATTTTTTATTTTACGGATTTTGTGAATTGTGACGATACGCGTTACAAAATAACAAAGCTATACGAGTAGTTTGTAAATATTTTAGATTTGTAATTATTTATAATCTCGAAACAATATTTTTTTTAAATTTAAATGACTTTATTATTTAGCATTTCTATTATAATGGAAGCATTATAATTTATAACTTAGAGGTAATCCACCTGTTTGCCTACGTGTTCACCACCGAGTTGTGGCAAAATTAAGCTCACAAATAGTGAGTCATAAGCATCTGTCATCTGTTCATCAGAACAGGAAATTCTCAGAATTGTCCAATATGACAGTGGCGAACTATACAGATTCTACTGTACTAAATTTCATATGAGCATTAGCAATAATCGTGAAAAACTTCAAAGTTATCATGGATTATGTTTTATCGCTTCAAGTAAACCCCCCGTCCCCTCATACGATTTCATTCATCTTTAATAGGCTTTGTGCCACAACAGATTGAAACTTAACTTTAAAATGTGGATTGATTTAGTTACTTCGTTTGGTTGCTATCGTGTTCACACACATACATACGCACCCTCACTCATACAGAAACGTTTCAAAAATAATAGAAATGGTTTAAGGGAACCTCGAAACATAAAAATTTTATTAAAAAATAGGGGGTCAATTTTTTTTCAATTTCAGATAACAATACTTTCTTTACTAAGGAGTTCGGAAAGTAATAAAATACTTTGTCTTTATATAATAATACTTTATGATCTCAACTCCCATCTAAACTTCCGATGTGTTCCTATGCACTTCCGGTGTTGCGGTGCGTCTTGACATCCGGTCTTGCTTCCCATTGCTCGTTTGTTCGGGAAACTCGTAATGTCCTTTTTGCGTGTTTGAGGTGCATCCCGGTGAAGCGGGAATTGAAAAGCCTTTGCTTTGTATTTGATTCAATTTAAATATCTACTTAAATAATACGACCCAAGTTTAGTCGCATCAATGAAGTCTTTTTCCCGGAAGTCCTCAGAAACAGCTCCGATTTTGATGATTTTTTTTTTAAATTTTTGTTTTTTTATATTATTTAAAATCAGAAACCTTTTGAAGCGGGGATATAACGATTAAGATTATTTAAACAATATGTATGATATTTATATAAAAAAAATTAGTTTTGCCTGGTTTTTTTGCCAAAAAATTCTTCATATATTAATTTTAGTTTAAAGAATAGTTGTTAAAAAAGTCTGACTACATGCCAAATGCAAAATATGCCTTTTTTTCAAGAGAGTAAATGAATATGTGAGCAATGAAGTTCTGATGCTAACTACATAAATATCCGTTTTTGACTAAAATGTCAGTTAGAAGGTATTGTCAGATCGCCGACGATATTGGTTTTCGCTAGTAAAGTAAAAAAATAGTACTAAATAATAATTATTTACATAAAAGTGAGAAAAATAACAAATTACTGACAATGATCAATGTTGAAATGCGAGGAGCTTTGTGCCGAGTATTTTGGAGCTCTGAGTAAAGTGAGACATTTTCCTGACATGTTTTGTATTAAAGTTTTCCGAAAAACATAAAAAATCAACATTTTAAAACACTAATAATAATAAGGCAACATTTTTAAAATGAGCAATAATTAAGTTTGTCAATTTGTTGAATCCATAGTTACAAACAATACAATTACAATTACAATTACTAATTATTACTCCGTAAAAGTAAATAGTATGCACATTAACATTATGCAGAAGGTATTTATATATCATTTATTAATAAAATAATTTAATCCTACTAATATTATAAGCGTAAAAGTTTGTGAGAATGTATAGATGTTTGTTGCTCTTTCACGCAAAAAGTTCTGAACGGATTTTAATGAAGCTTAGTAATATAAAAAAATATTTTAGGAGGAACAAGAACAAAGTAGCACTATAGATTCTACAGAAAATGTATGTTGCATTTGTCAACAAAGAGAAAATCTAGGTACTCCAAGTACCTCAACTCAAGTCAAGGAAAAATTGACCAAAGTTACTCGTGGACTGCCAAAATTGAAGATAATTGCAACAAATTTGAAGTACAATGAGCTTCTTAGTTTTCTGAACATCGAGAAACAAGTATTCGTTCATTCTAGCTGTCGGAAACGATTCACTGAGCGTAAAAGTGTTTCAGCTGAAATGAATAAAGTTGAGTTATGTGAAAAATTATCTCTCAGCCCACCAAAATTGAAGTTAAGAAGATCTTCAAATTCCTTATTTGATTATTGTTTCATTTGCACTAAACCATTATTTGGACAAAGAAAAGTTAAACAGCATCAAAATATATCTATAGTTACTTCACATAAAACCAAAAATATATATATATATGTATACAAATTGATGATGAAAATTAAACTTTATTTTTGTAATTAGTAATAATTTTTTATCGTTGACCTTTTTAATTATTATATTAATAAGATACAGAAACGTTGAGATAGAGGTCTATTTAAGCAATTTAATTGTCCGACGTTTCGAGTCTTTGTCAAATTTAAAAAAGACTCGAAACGTTGGACAATTAAATTGCTTAAATAGACCTCTATCTCAACGATTCTATATTTTATTAATATTTATTTTTGTACCTATTTATAAATAAACCATAAAGTTTATTTATTTTATGTATTAATTGTAATTTTGATGTACTACATAATTATTGTTTTGATCTATTATTCCCTAATTGATGAACAATTATTATTAATTTTTTTTAAACGTCTCATAAAGTAATAAATAATCCACAATTCATAATAATTTTCTAATTAACTTTCGTATATTAATCGTAGAATAAGTATTGTATGAAAAACTGATTTTTTTAATATAAAAGTTATAAATTGTGTTTAAACAATATAAATAATTATTTCCCCACTTTAAAAGGTTTCTGATTTTAAATAATATAAAAAAAACAAATATTTAAAAAAAAAATCATTAAAATCGAAGCTGTTCTTGAGGACTTCCGAAGAATGTCCGTTTTATGTATTCATTGACGCGACTAGTTTAAGCAGCTTTGTATATTTTGCTTAATTGATCCCGAGATCAATAATAATTATTATTGGGTATTTTTCGAATTCGACACATTTCGAAAATAATAAGTGCATTTCCAAATAATTTTAGAAATGTTGTATTATCTTCAGAGGTTTCTTATAATATAATCATTTCTAAAAAGATTTTTGCTGTAACCATATAAAAACTTTGGATAAATAGATAGTTTTGCTAAAAAAATAATTGAATTAAAATAAAAGTGGTTTCTAAATTTCACAGTATAATAATATTAAGTTAGAATGAAATTGGAGGGGCAAGGCAATACTTCCCTTAAGTTTCTTTTACATTAGGTGGTGCTTTTCCAAGATATGGACCAATGGGCGAGTCACAAGGCAAAATTTTGTACACTAGATTTTATTAAACGAGATTTCCTCTTGGATTGCTTTCCAAAAAAGTTGAAAAATCAAAAAATATTAAGTTTTTATAATAGGTATTCCTAAGATTTTCCTAGAATTCCAACTTAAGATTTTCTCTGTTTTCCTCAAATTTATCTTTACTTGTACACCAGATTTCCTCAGTAATTCCCACCTCGGTATGAACCCTCCTCGTGACCCAAATAAACACAAAAGACTTGTAACTATGGGAAAAGGTGTAAAATCAGCAAACATTGATATTACCATTTTTAGTTTAGATTTTGGGTCAAAATGTGTTTTTAAAGGTGGGTGGGGTCTCACTTAAAAGTTTAAGCAAAATATAAAAATCTGAATATTTTCAATAAAAATTATATCAAACGTATCGTGTATCGAACGAAACGGAGCAAACATGTTAGATCCAGAATCGTGATAAAACAATAATAGAAAATATTAAATTAAATATTTTTTGGAAAATATTAAAAATTTGAAGAGTATTTTAAATTAAAAAAATTTAAAAATTATAAAACTTAGTTTAAGCAAATACTTTACAATTGGATAGAAATCTTGGGATTAGGAACGCAAAATAAAAACTAATTAACTCTCTGTCAACGTTTTATTTATTTACGTAAAACATTTTCCATCCTACTATTAGGCGAATGTGAAATCAAAATTATTATGTTTTCATCTGTATTTACCAATATGTTTCTAAATTAAAGTCTTTGAAGATGGCTTCGGTTAATGAGCCGAAACGAAGCCAGAAAATTTTCAGACCAAAATTTTCTTCACAACGTGTGTTGCGCCACTCCAAAGACACCCATATCGAAAAAAACTGGCCTCCACGATACCGGCTGATCGGCTTAAATCTAAAATCCAAACGGCATTTTAATCTGTAAAGTTGTGGCTATCGAATGAACTAGAATCATTATTTAACCTTTTAGTAGTGTCAGCGGTATGATATACCGCAGCGTTTATGTTGCACCTCACTACTAAGGGATCTTACATTCCAGCAATCTTCACTTTTCAGTACCTTTCTAACATTTCTTAGTCTAACTATCACCCGCATCAAGCTAGCGCCGCCACCTTTGCAAAACCAAAAAAAAATATATGGAGAATTTGTGGCTAATTTGTGGCTAATTAGTTGCCGCAATCGCAAATTTGTTGCTCTCACCATTCGCGAATTACAACGATTTTAAGAGGTGGCGGCGCTAGCTTGACATCAAGCCAGCGCCGCCACCACTAAAATCTTATTAAAAACAAAATATATACATATAGGAATTTGTGGCTAATTTGTGGCTAATTAGTTGCCGCAATCGCGAATTTGTTGCTCTCACCGTTCGCGAATTACAGCGATTCCAGAGGTGGCGGCGCTAGCTTGACATCAAACCAGCGTCACATAATAAGCCACGAACTGAATCCCCTCTACCTACGTGGCTTTGAAAAACGTCTGGCTATTCTATTATGCCGCCGTCACGACGACTTCAAAACTTTTTAGAAAATTAAAATCCGACGCCAAATAACGGCGATGCAACCGCATTTAGCAAAAACCTTTCAACCCTCGCAGAAGGGTTCGGGGGTAACTTTTTCAACTTTTTAGATTTTTCTGGGTGGTTGTTCCAATAACCCAACAGGTTTGCAAAATTTCAGCTTTCCACGACATCTAGAAGTGGTCAAACATTTTCACTCGAATTGATGAATCAGTGAGTAAAGCAGCTTTATATAATGTACATATCATGTATAATGTGACTCTTAGAATGGGGTAATGTAAACTGGACCAAAAAAATTACCTGAAAGTGGTAAACTGGGCCAAAGACAAATATTTCTAAAATTTTAAAAATGGTAAACTGGGCCAAAACCAAATTTCACAAAAATTTTGAAAATGCTAAACTGGGCCAAAGGCAGAATTTTTTAAGTAAGCTGAATTTTAAAAAACTCAATGTTATTTTAAGGAATATGGCAGGCTACCCAGTCGTGGTGGGGCCTCCCAGTCGAGGTGGATTGACTTCAGGCATGTTTTTAACGAGTTAAGCGCCAGTCAAAACGGCCCGGAGCGCAGCGGAGGGTAGCGTAGGGCCAGTTTTGGCTGGCGCAACCAGGGCAAATCTCGGATTCGCCGTAACTTGAATGAATTATGTAAGTTTAGTAAGAAAGTAGAAGTGGTAGCAAAATGTCCTAGAACCCTATAAACATAAATCTTCCGCTACTTCTATAGGAAATTAAACTAAATAAGCTAAAAACAAATAAATCTGCGAGAAAATGTAGATTGGGCGTGAGGCTATAGATCGGTCGGTAGGTTACCTACAGTTTGTTTCTGATATACTATTTTTGAAATAATATCAAAAAGAATTCACACCGGCATACCCTGCCTGCATCCATTCTTTTATTTTAAATTTTCCTTTGGCCTAGTTTACCACTTTCATAATTTTAGTTACAAGTGCCTTTGGCCCAGTTTACCATTTTCTAAATTTGGCCCAGTTTACAGTCACCCCTTAGAATCGCGATATCTCAGGAATGGCAACTTTTAGAAAAAAAATCATAAAAACCATTTTTGTAGAAAATTTTAAGATCTACAACTTTGGTTTGAATTTTTTTCTTGATAAAACTTACAGTTTTCGATAAAAATCCAAAAAACCTCAAATTTTGACCTTTGACTCCAAATAACTTTTGTAGCACACATAGGATCGATGGAAATTTTTAAAACTTTATTTGCAATGGTAAACCCCAGCTCTCCACCAAAATTTGGCTCTCCGGCAATTTTTGTTATTTGACCACTATTTTTATGTCTAAATTGATCGGACTATTAATATATCTGTGTTTACTTTTTACTAATTTACTTCAAATATTATTTTAGTTTTTTTAATTAATTTTATTTTTTAAATTAAATTTAAAATTTTAGATTAAATTTTTTAAATTTAAAAGATAAAATTAAATTAAGTTGCAACAATATAGTAGTATTATTGGAGAATCTATTGTAATAATGCGATAGTATAACTTTATTTCAATCTTCATCATGACAGATTCTCTAATAACTACTAATTACTATGTATATCTTCTCTTCGCCCCCCCCCGTTTTCTATAATTTTTAGCATGTCTTTCAAATATTTCTGGTTCCACCCTGTTACAAATGAAAAATTGTTTTTAAAGCGCTTTTTGAATAATTAAAATTATATTTTAAAAAATTTAGTTAAACTTAATATTTTGACGCTCAATTAAATTTACAACTTTGCAATGTATAATGCTGCCTACTAATTAATATTATTATCCAGGGCCGCATATAAAAGAATGGTTTTGGGGTTTTCATAACCCCCCCCCCCTTAACTAATTATTATAATTAGGTTTTTGGCTCATAAATTTGGAAACGAATTAGCCACAAATTCCCATATACTTTTCTTTTCTTTTTAATAAGCTTTTAGTGGTGGCGACGCTGTCTTGATGTCAAGCTAGCGCCGCCGCCTCTCAAATGGCAGTAATTCGCGAACGGTGAGAGCAACAAATTCGCGATTGCGGCAACTAATTAGCCACAAATTAGCCACAAATTCCTATATGCACATTTTTTGTTTTTAATAAGTTTTCAGTAGTGGCGACGCTGGCTTGATATCAAGCTAGCGGCCCCACCTTTCAAATGGCTGTAATTCGCGAACGGTGAGAGCAACAAATTCGCGATTGCGGCAACTAATTAGCCACAAATTAGCCACAAATTCTCCATATATTTTTTTTTGGTTTTGTAAAGGTGGCGGCGCTAGCTTGATGCGGGTCTAACTATCGGCGGTAACAGTTTCCTTAAATTTTAATTTGTTTTCAAAGTTTTTGAAAGCAAGCGGTATCCTATACCGCAAACACCATTTACGTGATTTATTTTAATTAAATAACTTTATTCAAGTTTTCATATAAGTACTATTCCGATATTTACATAAATTATATTTTGTGATTATCTTTATGGTTATTATTATTTTATATATTTTTTTGTAATCTAGTTCAATCTAACGGAATAAATGGATTTATCTGCGGACTTTGTAAATTTTTCTAATGAAAATTATAAGGGATTGCATTGAGCGCATTTTATTAGCCAAATTAGGTAAGAAATCGGTATCGAAAAATATCACAGAAGACAAGTTAACAGTTAAAAGAACTTGTAAAAGGTGTCCACCTAAAATAAAAAGTTTTTGTCGCGATCGAGTGTGCTTACAATGCTGTAAAAAAGTTTGATTTTCGCGTGTTTTAGTCATGACACATAATTTTGGTATAATAACTATTTATGTGCTATTTATGGTACAAGTGTGTTATATTATTAAAAAACCATAAATCCAAGATGGCGGAGACTTCCGGACTAAGCTTCCGGACCTCGGAGGAATGGCGACGTTTTTTTGGTTAAACAGGAACCTCTAAGACGAAACTTTTTGCCAAGTTTCAAAACTTTATGATTTATTGCAAAGCAATATTCCCCATTGACTGGACTATATATATATTATTTTACTTATTTAAAAAACCATAGTTATACCTCTATTATTGCGAGATATATATATTGGATAAAAACTTTAAAACGTTTTATAGTGCACAGAAATTTATATTTACACTATAGAGATGTCTATTTCAAAATTTTTTTACAATTTATAAAGTTTGAATTGATTATTCAATTAATCAAACTTATTAATATTTTAATTACTTGTACGCAAATTGTATCACATTCATATATTTTTGCTTTATAATTAAATAATTAAAACAATTTCTTTGTTGGGATTTTATAGTAAAAATATAGTAAATCCTATACCTAATTTTATTTTTCAAATAAAACTTCAATTTCTTAAGTAAATAGCTAAATTATTGTGGAGCGATATGTTATACCGCTTCCACTATTCGCTTCAGATAATTTATGACACTAAATGCATTAATTTTGTTTAATTAATTATTCGTTAATATTTTGGAATGATTCTAGTTCATTCAAAGGCCACAGCTTCACAGATTAAAATGCCGTTTGGACTTTTTATTTCAGATAAGCCGATCAGCCGGAATCGTGGACGCCAGTTTTTTCGACATGGGTGCCTTTGAAGTGGCGGAACACACGTTGTGCTGAAGATTTGGTCTGAAAATATTCTGACTTACTGTTGAAATGTCCATAAATATATAGTAAAAAATTGAAACTTATATATTTTTATTGATCGGCAATCATATGGGGTGACCGCCTTAAATTTACAAACAAAAATTAAGAATTTTGTCATTTTTTTATTAATTTTAAAAATTTAGGATAAATTTTAGGACAAGTGGTGGACAAGGATTGGACTGGACAATAATTTTATTGAGGTAATAAATAAAAATAATTTATAGCAATAACTATCAAGCTTCTAATAATAGAAAATTTTATTTATAATAAAAAATCGTAGCCAATTTCATATTAAAAAATTATACTAATTTACAGAAGCAGAATTATTCCTTTTGAATGTTTTCAAGAAGATCTAATTCTGAAGTTTTTACGCTACCGCCCAACTCTTCTACATCTTTTTTTTCTGAAATCGTACTTTCTACTTCAACTGGTGATTTTTTATGGAAAACGCTTACTTCTTCATCAGCATCGTCACCATTTTCATTATCACTACCTTGTGCTTCATCGTCTACTAGATCAAAATTATGCTGCGATAGCCTATCTTCTAACCAATTTAGCATAATTTTTTCGTTAATTTCGGTATTAATTATGGTCGGGTAAATAAACTCCTCCTTAAAAGAATTTACTTTATCTTCGACATTGTCCCAATCTAAATTTTCGTGTAACCCATCACTTCCATATCGTTGATTATATCTTACATAATGCACTTGATCTAACATAAGACCTAACCCAGGTGCTTTAGGAATATTAATTTTTTCTAGCGTCCAA
Source organism: Cantharis nigra (assembly GCA_958510845.1). NCBI lineage: Eukaryota > Metazoa > Arthropoda > Insecta > Coleoptera > Cantharidae > Cantharis > Cantharis nigra. The sequence goes on along the minus strand of OY294028.1, from coordinate 36,616,783 downwards.
GCTTTGTTAAATATGTCCATTGTAATATATCCCTTGATAATAGCTATAATTAGGCCAACCATTTTTCTTATTTGATGCAACATAAAACTTTGACCTAAATAAAATCAAACATTACAAACAAAAGTAATAACAAATTTAAAAATTTTACCTCTGACTTTTAAAACACTGAATTCTACTCCATTACGAATAAATGGAGGTTCACATTCAAATGAGACTATGTACCTTTTAGCACTAGGATCTTGAGGATTCTTTTTACAAGTAAAATTGTGAAAATTTTTTGTACCCTTGAATTTGTCTAACAAATCATTAATTTCTTTAAGTGCATCTTTGCTTAAACGAAAATCTTCTTGGGGTCCTTCGCTTTTAAATTTAGCAAATGAAACTGTTGGAAGCATATAAATATACGTACGACCATCACATTGTGTTTTACTGTTAAAACCTTTCGTCACCCTCTTTATATCAAAGACTCGGATAGCATCATCTAGATTTTCATTAATTTTATCAATATTTACTTCTTCAGCTATAAAAATTAAATTAAAGTATAAAATAAAATCAAAATGTGCATAATAAATTTACGTAGTTTGATGGAAACAACTTGACGAGCAGCAGATACACCCTTGTCCGTTCTGGCAGCTCTTTGGAACTGAATGGTTTGAATCTGATTAAATGATTCCTGTGTAATTAAATCAGCCTTTAGTAAAGCTTTAAAGAGATCTTCTTCTATTGTACGGGTAAATGGATTACTAAAAAGTAATAATAATATTTATCAAGACATAAAATTTAACCATAATAACTTACCGTTGCATACCGAAATAGTTTGCTCCCAAATATCCTAATAACATAGCATATTTTCGTCTCTTAACTCTAACAAACGATTCATCTCCACAAATCCTTTTGGAGTCAAATAAACCTTCACCTTTATCACTTCTACGATCTTCCCATTTCCTTTTCTTACTTCGACCATCATAACGTAACTTTTTAAAAGAAAATTGTGAATCGACTTTGGTGGACGAATTAGAACTCATAATTTGCGATACGTTAACTAGAAAATATTACATTTATTTTTTCAATCAAAATGTGAGGATATAATACAACTTACTGCAGGGAAATAAAAATTGTTTATTGTTACAAATCCCTAAGATTTTTAACATAACCAATACTTATTTAAAATTTTGTCACATACATTTACGTGAACATTTAAAATAATAATTATTTAATCCAACTAATGATAATTATTCGTGATGTGCAAATTCACATTGCCAGTAATGTGCATAACCTCACTTTTAAGAAAATTTATAGGTTGACAATGGCATAATCTTAGGTTAAAGTAACATATACACTGCAATAAAATAATTATGCGAATAAAATTTATTCCAATACTCCAAAAAAATAAACTTAACAATCATTATGACAATGTGTTTATTTAATTAAATTCTAGCGCACTGTAGAATCCAAAGGGTTTTTGTGTGGAATTGATTTTGTTTAATACTTCATCGAGAGTAAGTTCTGGAAATTCTTCAAGTATTTCTTCGGGAGGTGTTTCGATGTGCTTAAAAAGTATTTGCTTTTGAGCGTCGCTAAGTGGTTTACCATGAGAAAATTTGCAGTGATCGCCTGCCCTACACTCTATTCCTGTATGATAAAATTTACATGGAAATTGTGAATGCATGTATAAACATTTATTGCCTTTAGTACAACAATCTAGCAAATAAAACTTGCACAGTTCCATCTTAATCGAAGCGCTTACTGCATGTGAAAACGGACACTTTTCTTCTTTTGTACATTTTCCTTGCATATAAAAACAACAAACCGCTTTTTGTGCTTCCATTTCTTTATTCTTTTGCGAGTCTGTTTTCTTATTTTCTGCCTGTTGGTCACTTACTTTCATGTCTTTTTTTATTCTTACATTGTTTGCATTTGATTTCCTCTTGTTAAAAAATTTTCGGTTTTTATTTATTTTTCCTTGTTTTTCACGTTTTTTTGAAAAACTTTTCACTGCCTTCTGCATATTAGAGTCAAAATTAGAAACAACTTTACTACTAGATTGATCAGTATTATTCATTTCGATAAAAATTTCTTGGATTTATTAGGCACAGGGTACAGCTGTGTGTTATTTGGTAAATATAAAAAGTACTGATTAAACAGTTGGTATACCTAGTGAACTTTCTGATTTTAATTTTGTATAAAATGTACTTCCTTCTTCTTTCACATAAAAAAATAGGTTGTAGTTTTTTCAAATTATTGAAATCATCATGTCAAAATATACTTGCCTACTCATAGGCGGACCTGAAAAATTTCTTGGTGGGGCATAAATTACGCCAGAGCAAATGGCCGTACAAGGTTTTTTTTTAAACGGTTACTTTTTTTCCAAAACGTTTTAATTTCGTTGCTTTATTTTAATTTTATTATTTATTTAGTTCTACATTTTTTTTTGCGTTTTAATTTGTTTTGTGAACATAATTGCGGCCTCGTTAAGTTTGGCCCCGTTATGGTTTTGTATGGTGGCCAAAGAGGGGGGGAAGAAGGTGATGAGAGAGACGTGGAGTGTCGGACGATCCGAGTGTTTCGATTTGTACTTTTTTTGCAAGCGTAGGCGTAGTTTAAGATTGCCTTTTTGGACCAGTGCGGATGAGCAGACTTCCGATTGTATATTTCAAAAATTTGATCTAAAATGGTGCTTTTTGGTTAATTCGTACATCTGCCGTATAAAGATATCGATATTTGTTATGAATTTTTTTTCAATAAAATTTTCATTATTATTCGTTCATATATTATAGTAAGTTGTAAAGTAAAGTGTCGTGTTCCAACGTGTGAGATATACCATTAATTAACACCTTATCGCATAGGTAGCGGGGGAAGGCTAAACTCCCAAAAGCAGAATATATTATTACTGGTATTATATTTATAAAGATTTCTGCACGTTATTCCGGACCAAAGGGCAAGTAGAAGTATGTACACGAGGCAGAGATCCAGAGATGTAATGTTTGGGAGATCTGCCTGAGTTACTGCCCAGTCAAAATAATGTTAACCTTGACGTAATGTTAACGAACGCTCCAATCTAAAGCCATGTTTCTGCTGATCTACCAATCCAAAGCTCGCTTTCGTTAACATTACGTTAACATTAACACTATTCTGACAGAGCACTTATGCTGTTACACCATTGGTGTAGATGTTCTGGTGAAATTTTTAGAAATAGTGAGCGATGTACATATTTTTGCCTCCTGATTTAACTACACCGGCGCTAAAGTACCGTCAAACGGGGTGAGTCAGGACACAGGGGGTCAGTCGGGACAAACATGTTTTGCTGATAAATAGCGGTAGATATTAATTTCAAGTTTCAAAACCTACTCACTGATGTCGTCTATAGTGAATGTTTGTATTCTATCCGTGATTATTACGTACGTGTTCGTCAATAATTAAAATTTGATTATTTAAAAAAAAATTTATTTTTATAAATATTAATATCAGTTTGTTTGGAAATTAAATTCTTGTTAAGACTTCTTATGTTGACGTTTCGGAGAATTTATTTCTCCATTCTCAAGACTAAAAATATACACAAATGAGTCCTAAAACTAGTGTTGATAAAATTCTATTTTGCTCTCCAAAAAAATTCGTGACGATCATAAATAGTTTTTTTTTTTTTAGTAACTCTTATTTCCAAACAACTGATATTATTTATTAAAATTTTATTAACATTGGATGAGGATTATCTACATTTATATATAACAACATGAGTTTTTCAAAGTTTTAAAAATATTGCCTGTTTTTTATTAATTAGATAGTCTGTTAGACCAAAAGCAGTACATTTTTTTTAAAGGTGATGTGTATGTTTTTTTTTAAGTCATAAAATAAATCTCTACTCTCCCCACACATGGGAAAAACGGATCAAACTGTGAATTTTAACGCGTTGTTCCGAAACACTGGGGTGAGTCGGGACGGCAAACAAAAAGTGTTTTCTCCTAATTTTGATAATTTCTTGCTAAAGTATTTAGTTCAAGTTATAGCTTAGGCTTTGATTGCAACATGGTTAAATACTTGGACCTACAAATGTGACAGAAAAGATTCAGTCATTCAAAATATACTAAAACCTGTCCGGTCTCACCCCGTTTGACGGTACTACTTCAGTACCAACCGTTGCGCGTCGCCAGCTGTAAAATGCATAAAATTAAAAATTTTAACAACCCCTGACTAAAAAAATTAATAATAAAAGTACCTTACTTTAAAAAACTACTGTTCCCTTTAAAAAGAAAAAAATTAATTTTTGTTCTTCACTCAACAACATAAACTCCCGGACACTTAACTCGAAAAATTAACTTATCAACCCCTCCCCCACTACAAAATTTAAACATAAATTTTGAAGTTAGAGGAAACGGAGATTTGTTCCACTTACGATACCTGCTTATACATTCTGTATTAAAAATTCTCCGTTTCCTCCGACTTCAAAATTAATGTTAAAATTTTGTAGTGGGGGGGGGGGGTTAACAAGTTAATTCTTTGAGTGAAATGTCCGAGAATTTATGTTGTTGAATGAAAAAGAAAAATTTATTTTTGCCGTTTTATAGGGAACAGTAGTTTTCAAAGTACGGTATTTTTATTATTAATTTTTATTTTTGGAATTTTTTAGTCGGGTTTTTAAAACTTTTAATTTTTTTCCCTTTTTTTGGAATATATTTTGTCAGATAGTGTAAAAAAACCGAATAGATGTATTTAATGTACCTAAATGTAGTTAATGAATGACCCTACATAATCTAACAAATATAGAGAACGGGGGGGGGGCATAGAGATGGTTTCTTGCTATAGAATTTCTTCTCGTCGGCGTCGGTGAAAATTGTATTTGACCAGCCAGGAACACTCTCCTGATCTTTACGAACATGCTGTCAAAAAAGTACGTCGCTACCTGTAACCGTTCGGGAGATATGTTTGACACAAACATATCGACGGTGGAAAGGCAAAAAGTCTTAAGCGCCATGTGAATGCCGTGGACTTAAGACTTTTTGCCTTTCCACCCTCGATATATATATTAATAATTTTATATTATATATAAACAAAGATTGTACATAGTAACTTCATATACCGTGTGTTTTTGAAAACCAGTCTTTTCTACCATTTTCAGAAGAAAACTGTATTAATTTTAATGTAAAATCTCTTAGGGCCTGTTCACACAATCAATATTTTGAAAAAAACCTACCAGTCAAAAATATTTTATTGTGTTTCTATTATTATGATATTGCATCAAAATTATAGATCTATTGACCATGTTACAAGAAGAAAATGCAACGTCTTTTTAAAATTTTAGATTATTGCTTTTATGCAACTCAAATGGGAAACTGAGTAATTTTACTTTGACAGTAAAAAATTACTCGTTTTAAATCAAAATAAAAATATTGAATAAATGCTTACACTTATGGTTACAATTACAATCCCCCTAATGAGGACAAATGTGCCATTAGACTGACATCAGAATGTATCTAAATATCGTCTGAATTAATTATTCAATTAGAATAATATGAAAAACAATCCCAAATATAATATAATAGAAGTAGGTATATAAACTATAGAATTAAAGTAGGAACTTTTAATCTCAAGTACGATTTTTGCCCTGGCTTCATGTAAAAAAAACTTCCCTCTCGATAAGGAAAAGTGGCACTTTAGGTTCTAGGTATGTAATGTACTCTCAATATTATTTTATTCACAAGTAAAGAAAAAATTACGTTAACCAATTTTGCACGTCAATATCAGTGGTCTAAATGAAAATAATGGAAGTACAAATAACTACTTTAAATCAAATACTATAGATAAGATCTATTTATAGTATTTGTTTAAATCCAAAATAACAGAATGTATGCCAAGGGTACCGCCATAGTGTAAAATCCCCAGATTTAATTTATCAAGAAATGTATTTTAGTAACGTAAATACTTAATGTACTCTATTACACAATAAATTACAAAATTTATAAATCACCAGTCGTCTTGTCTTAATTTATAAGTCCAATTATCACTACGAACCGTGTTAATGTTAGGGCCATAATAAGGAATAATATAAGCCGATCCATCAGCTGGTCCCAATGTTTGTGTCGCAATAAGAATAATATCGACAAGTTGTCCTAAAAACATAAATCCAAGTGTGCAAAATTTGGCGAGTCCTATGGCAGGATATCCTAAATAAAATCGATCTGCACCAAACATTCCCAAAAACACCGATAACAATAAGGTAGTCTCATATGAGTACCCATTACTAAAACAATTTAGAATTAAAAATTAATCAAAATAAACAAAATGCAGTCGTACGTCCAATTACATGGCATTTCCTTTGTAAAAGACGAATTTTTAGTTTTAGTACAAATTATACCTTCCACTGCAATACACCATACTAAAATAAAAACAAGGATTATTAATAATAAAGTAAAATTACAATATCAACTACCTTTTGCTTTATTGTCTTTTCTACAACCCTTCAGTTGTTGTGTTTTAGAATCTATGTGACTATAACTGGGATCGGGACATAGATATTGACCCATTCGTAAACTGTTACAATCAACTTCATCTGAATTAATACTTACAACGGATAATAAAATTAGAATACAAATTTTTATCATTAAAATAAACATTTTAATGATTCATCTCGGAATTTTCACATTTAATAACAACTTATTACTTTTCAGGTTAGGTAACTTTTATTATGACATTTAGCCGTATACAGGGTAATTTGGAATTAAACAAAAATCTCGTTTGTTGGATTTGTGGACTGAATTAAAATTAAAAGACATACACTTTTTCAAGAGTAATTTCACTTTACGTCCTAGATGCAAAATCAATATTTTATGGTTTAAATGACCACGAGAACTAAATTTTCATAAATGCCATGTGAAAGGTACTTAAATCGAACAATCTTGAACAATCAATTTGTCAATTATAACCTAACTTTAGTACGTCAAAAGTCAAGATGTGAAAATAAATATAAACATAGATTTGCTATCAAAATTTAAAATAACTTTAAAGAAATAACATTATTTTATTTTTTAACGCATTATGTCGACCTGCTTACTGAAAATTGACAATGTGCGTTGTACTCTAAGGTGCTGTGTATATTACAAAAAATTTTTGAATATTTTATTACGAAATAGTAGTAGCTATCAATCTGCAGCCTGTAATGTAGATGCGATAGATAATTTTACTAGTCAACTTATGGAGAAAAAGTATCAGAAATGGAAAGCGTTCAATTTGAATCAAAACTTTAAGAAACAGGAAGAATCGGAAATAAATAAAATATTGAAAAAGTGTGAACAATGTTTGAATGAAAACGAATATAGCAAAACCTTAATATATGCTGTCGAATCGAATGATATTGAAAGTGCAAAAGAAATTATAAATAAATGCATACGGCACAACTATTTACCAACCTCGGCAGCATTACAGCAAAGTCTGACTTTATTTTCACAAACTGGAGAAATCGAAGGAATTAGAAGTATTATACAATTATGTGATACAATAAATTCGCCTATTTTAGTAAAACATCCACATTTTAAACTTCACTTAGCAAAGGCAGTTTGGATTAAAGGAAATGTTAGTGAATCTTTGAAAATGTTTGACGACGTGTATAGAAATAATGAGATTTTGAGACGTGAAATTCGGGCCATACTGAAGTTTTTAATATCGAGAGATATTCATCAGCGTAGTGAAGCTGCCTTAATTAATGCTATTCATTTTTGTGAACATTTAGTTAAAGATTTTAATGATTATTACGTTTTGGTATGTATATGGGAAATTTGTATTTTAAGTGAATGGTATAGCGATCAATGTAAGGCACTAGATTTATTAAAACGTCACATCAATCTACATAAAGTTATTGGTGATCGTCTACCTTTTATTATTGCTATAATTTTAAAAAAACATCAAACGGAAATCGTATATAGATTGCTGGAAGAGTTTTTAAAAACTAAAGAAAGATCCACTTCAGCTAGAATTATTTCAGCTTTATTTGATTATAAAGGTAAATGATGTCTTTACAAACATTTCTTGATTGCTTTTACAATATTTAAAATATCTTTTACCTACCTGAAATAACATTTTGTCTATGAGATCGACAACTTTGAATTTACTAATATAATATAATATTATTACTATTATATTGTTTAAAATTTTCCAATAAATGGGAAATATGGTTTAGTTTTATTTTTTAATACTCCAACTTTTTTGAAGATGTTAACTTGCAATAAAATTCAAATGTGTTAGTTCTGGTAGGTTAACATTGAAACGTATTATTTAAAAACCAAATATTTATAAGCTTAATCATGTTGATGTATATTACTTAAATTATTTTTCAGTTCGTCATAAGGATCTTCAAGGTTGTGCCGAAATCCTTAAATGGAGTGTTGAACAAAAGTTGGTGTTACCAAATATTCAAAAACAAAAATTTTTGAATCTTGTAATTGATTCTAAAGTTGAAGAAACGTCATCCTCGAATATTCAAGAAATACCACCTAGTCAGAAATATAGTTATAAGTTTTAAAAATGTAAATATGTAAATACTCGAGTAATTTAGGAAATAAAATGCTATAGTCGGATTGTTTCGAATTATAGATGTGTGTATTCCTTATCAATTTCAGATTTACATATAAGCTCATCGATAGTTTGAATTTGGCCTTTCTCATTTGATGTATTTTCTTCATTTTGTTTTTTCTTGAATTCTAAACCATCTTTTTTATCTCGGAAGTATAACCAGCTAAAAAATCAACTTTTACATGAAGTTTTTTCTGATTTACAAACTCACATTAGCATTGGCATTCCAAGTGTGTGCATTGCTATACCAAATAAGAAAAATGCTTGTGGAAATGTTTCTCTTGTGTGTGCATATATTCCTTTACTGTAAATCTGTGCAGATACTGCGGCAGCAATGGCATGTGTTATTGTACTTAAAGAAAATGCTTTCGCCATATCATCTTCTATTACAGCTTTTGTTAGTAATGATCTATTAGCAGCATGACCTGGTGCCCTTAATACAGAAAGTGCAATTCCTAAAATAAATTATTTTTATTAAAATATTCTCTTTTATAATATACAGGGTGTTAACTATCAACTAGTACAAAACGAAGGAAGTGATTCTATGACTTATTTTAAGAAAAAAAGTTCCTATTAACATGGGTTCGCAAACGCACCTTTTTCGTGATTGATATTGATATTATTGAATCTTATACGTTTCTGATCATAAAATTCCGTTTTTCTGGAAAACGGTGGCTCCTACAGCTTTTGACCAAGAGTACCTTTTTTGTGTAAAAACCTCTGACGCTTTATAATTTGCAGTCAAAACATCAATTTTTCGAGTGACGTAAAAGTTACGGGTGTGAAACCCTTACGCAACCTTACAAATCTCCACCACTGGCATATCTGAGAACATTGCTTTAGAGCCTTAAAAGTAGTTATTATTGATGTAAAAATGTGTACAAAAGCTGGATCCTGTAGCCTTAACGGTTCTTGAGATATCGCAAAAAAAGTTAGAGAAAGCAATTTCTTTGAACACCATGTATCTCGAAAACGGTGCGTTTGCGGTCCCATGTTAATAGAAACTTTTTTTCTTAAAATATAAGTCGTAAAATCACCTCCTTCGTTTTGTGCTAGTTGTAGTTGGTAGTTAACGCCCTGTAGGTATTTAAGTAAGTTGGGGAAATATAAAGCAATACTTTTGTTGATTACGTTTAATTTACTTTTTAAACTGTTCTCATCTGTCTAAATTTGCTTTAACATTTAAGATTAAGTAAACAGCGGTTATCCATAAATTGCGTCACGCATGAAGTGTAGAAATAATCAAAACGCAAAAGATTCGCTGAATCCCGTTAATCTAGTTATGCGTGTCACTAACTCGTTGCCGTGGAAATCAAGAGAATTGCGTTACTCCATCAACAATAATAAACGCCCAAATTCTGCATTATACTAGAGCCACACCTGCGTCTAATGTGCATACAAACGCAGGTGTAAGTGACCCTAGCATTACAAAAAAAAATAAGACAGAGAATTGGAGATCACACATTAATAGAATGGAAATATGAAAAACAAAATCCCAAAGATGATTTTCTCATATAATATTTTTAAAACAGGGAAAAGAAATCTCACTAATACCGAAAAAAGCGATGAGAAAATTTATGACGTTGGAACAAGCTACAGTGCTTATACATAGGTTGTCGTGTTCCAATAAAATCCACCGATTTTATGTATTGTATAATTATATTTTTGTAAAGATTTGAGGAGAAGTTTGTCTCCTAAATTATTTTTGCGATTTAGTTTATGTAAATACAGAACCAATTCTTAAACCCACCACCAGCATGTCGATGCGTACTTCGAGATAGTTTTTAATAGTTGATGAATTTTGATTTATGGCAAATAATTTTTTTTTAAGCTTGAATTTCTGTGGTGGGTATGAAAAAAAGTATAAGTCGAAAATCTGCTCCCAACCGGTTACGTCTTTTACGATCTTGCACCTAGCAGTAAGCATTCAAACCTCTTTTTTCACATATCTCAAATTTTGACTTATACTCTTTTTCCTACCCACCACAGATTTAATTTTGATAATTTAGAATTTTTGTAAATATGACATTTTAATTATTTTTGTTTTCTAAATTATTTGTAAATAATTAATTGTAAAATTTTGAATTTGGTACTAACGATTTATGTTTGTACTTGGTATTGGTACGGAAAGACGAGATCCCGGACGAGATATTCGGCCCTTCCAGCCGTGTCCCTGGAAGCGCACGGACGTATTTTTGTATACGTATACTTTGGCACGATGTTAAACGGAGTTTAAACTCGGATCGTAGTTTAAACCACAACTGAAATACCGGCCCTTAGTAAGTCTCAATTAAACTTGATTGTTTTGTAAGTTAAAAAAAATGTTTACTACATTTTTGATTAAATTAAATTTAGCAAAAGTCAAATATTATGAATAATTTGTCATCTTTTAGTTGCCTTGAAGTTCGAAGTTGTAAGCGATGTCAGTTAGGTAATCCTCCAGGTTACGCTCACCATATACGATTGTACTATAAACCTGGCTACAACATCGTGGTACTTTTTCTTCCCGTAAGTTCATTCAATTGTTCTTGAATGCTGAAGGGCAATGTCTTCACGGGCAACCCTTCAAACAAACCCAGGACATGTATTTTCATACCTGGTAATATTCGGGCAGACTCCTTACCACAGTTCGGTGACAGTGACTTAACAGCTATCCGACTGAGCTGTGACTTTGGGGAAGGTCCGAAAGATGTCGTTCTGGCATCTATATATCTCCCGATTGACTCCCAGGATCTTCCACCTTCGCAAAGGATGGTGGACCTGGTGAATTATTGCGAGCAACATAAGAGACACCTCATTATAAGTTGCGACTCCAATTCCCATCGTAGCTCGTGGGGGAGTGGAGATTGTAACAATAGAGGGAAGTCTTTATTCGAATACCTTATTGGTACAAATTTAGAAATTCTTAATCGAGGGGATACACCAACGTTTTATGTGTCGCCCCAACGCCATTCAGTGATTGACATCACTCTGACAACGTTAGAAATTTCAACACGAATAACTGACTGGCATGTGTCTAAACAGCTGACCATTTCAGATCCCATATGGATATGCTTTAAAATTAAAGCAACCAAAGTGGAGCTTAGGCAGTTTAGGAATCCTAGGAAGCTGGACAGGGAAGTCTTTTTGGACGTCCTGTCAAGCACCTTGGAAACAGATATGCCAAGGTCAATTACCACGAAGGTCAATTTAGACTGTACTGAAGAGATTGAAATATGCAGTAATGTACTGCAGAAATCCCTTATTAAAGCTTTCGAAGCTTCGTGCCCGCTGACTGTGGTTGATTCGGGGAGACATGCAACACCTTGGTGGTGCAACGAGCTGGATCGGCTGCGGAAAGCGGTAACGAAACTTTGCAATAAAGCATAAAATCGACGAATGGGTCTGACTGGAGGGAATTTAAAGCCCTCCAGTTAGAGTACAAGAAGATGATTTGCCAAAAACAACGCAAGTCTTGGAGAGACTTCTGCAGCGGTATAGCGTCCACTACGGATGCTGCCAGACTGAAGAAGATCATATCCAAAGACCCAAACCAGCAGCTTGGAGCGATTCTCCGGGACGACGGCTCCTATACAGAGAGCCTCGAGGAGACAGCCAAAGTACTGCTACAAACACACTTTCCTTATAGCAAAACCGTCTCGGACTACGAGTGGACCGAGCGTACAGCGCGGATACCGACCGGGATGGATTGGAAAATTGTAAACCAGATTGTAACTCCGATCAAAGTGGCATGGGCCATCAACCTTCAGCCCTTACAAATCGCCGGGGCAGGATGGAGTGTATCCGGCTCTACTTCAGTGGGGTCTGGATTGCTTACTCTGTCCCCAAGTGAGGGTGTTCAAAGCATGTGTTGCGCATGGCTACACACCCAAAGAGTGGCGGAAGGTCAAAGTTATTTTCATACCCAAGCCAGGCCGAGATGATTACTCACTGGCTAGATCCTTTAAGCCAATAAGTCTTACCTCGTTCTTTTTAAAGACACTGGAAAGACTGTGCGACAGAGAAATTCGTGATGGTGTTTTGGTGCATAACCCACTCCATCCGAATCAGCATGCATATACTCCGGGGCGATCTACTGAATCCGCACTTCATAAAGTGGTGGAATGCATCGAGAAATCGTTACAGTCTCAGGAATGTACTCTAGGAGTATTTATAGATATCGAAAGGGCTTTTGATAAAGCCACTTTTGAAAGCATTACGACGTCCCCACGACGTAATGGCGTTCCTGGTACCATCGTAAGATGCTCCATGCTGAGCACCAGGGCTGTTATGATCGGGGTGGGAGATGTGAGCATTAAAGGTGTTGTTACAAGGGGCTGCCCACAGGGAGGTGTACTCTCCCCACTATTGTGGGACTTTGTGGTAGACAGCCTTCTGCGACGCCTTAATGAAAGCGGTTATTATACCATTGGGTACGCTGATGATTGAAAGATACTGCTTAAAGGAAAATTCGAGAATGTCCTGTGCGAGTTGATGCAGGATGCTCTACGAATCCTAGAGAAATGGTGCACGGAGCAGTCTCTCTCGGTCAACCCGACCAAGACGGAGCTTGTTCTGTTCACTAGAAAAAGAAAGCTAAGGGACATGAAAATGCCTAGCCTAAAAGGAACCTCTCTTAAATTGGCATCCGAAGTCAAATATCTGGGAATTATACTGGATAGGAAGCTAAATTGAGGCAAACATATCACCTCTAAAATAACCAAGGCTGGCATGGCTTTTTGGCAGTGTTGAAGGGCAATGGGAAGATCGTGGGGGTTTTCCCCGAAGATTGCACTTTGGCTTTACACGGCCATAATAAGACCAATGCTATGCTACGGTGCACTAGTCGGGTGGCCCAGGACCAGACTGGTAACAACAGCGTCCTCTCTATATCGGCTGCAGAGATCAGTCTGCCTGGCTGTAACGGGAGTGATGCGAACGACACCGACTGTAGCCTTGGAGACTCTTCTCTGTCTTCCTCCGCTGGATTTCTATATGGAGAAGCAGGCGGTGAGAACTGCTTTTAGGATGCGGGCATGGGGTCTTTGGACTCACAGACAGGGAGCTAGTAGACACGCACGGATCCTTGAGGAATGCTCAAGAAGAGTGCCTCTTTTGGGTCTAGATGCCGACAGAATTTCTCCCAAATATGTGTTTGACAAGAAGTTCAACATCTTGCCAGATGCAACAGGAGCCGACGGATCGGACATTTGTCTGTACACGGATGGCTCCAAAAGTAATACTGGCTCAGGAGCGGGGATTTTCTCCCCTGAACTTCAGCTGGATATAAGTTTAACGCTAGATAGATATGCCTCCGTCTTCCAAACGGAGCCTATGGGCATACTACACTGTGCGGAAATAGTCCAGGAAAGAAATATGCAGGGCAAAACAATTCAAATATTCACAGACAGTAGAGCTGCTCTTATGGCATTTGGTCGTCATAAGATCATCTCGGGCCTGGTGCTGCAGTGTATCCGGGCACTAAATGTAATATCAACACACAATGCTCTAACCCTTAGCTGGGTAAAAGGGCACAAAGGTAATGAGGGCAACGAGAGGGCTGACGAGTTGGCGAGGCTGGGCTCTGGTGATCCATCTTGTGGTCCCGAACCTTTCATAACGCCGGTCGTTGGAACATAAGATGCCATCATAAAGAAAGAAACACATAAACGGCATGCAGAAAGATGGACGAATGTGATTGGATGTCGGCAGGCGCGGGCAACTCTCCCTCTTTAAAAGTATTAAAATTCGACGGATAAAAGAAAAATGAGAAATTATAACATTAAAAAATAAGATGAAAATTAGATATATAATAGATATATAATTTCCGGTTTCATAGCGTTTATACAGTTTCCGGTTATACCTGCCTGTGACCATTGCGTGTTGAAAACATACATATTAAAAATATTAGATAATATTAAGTAGATAGTAGTTTAAAGAAATTATTACAATTTAAAAGTTTTAAAGTTTCACTCATTTTGACATTAGTTCCGAAAACTGTTGTCATCAATAGATCTGCCCTATCAGAATAACAAATATCCGATACAAGTTATCTTGGTGTTAACAAAACTCGAATCTAAATCTAACTTTCTGATGATTTACCAATCCAAAGCTCGCTTTCGTTAACATTACCGTGTTTGCTTAATTTGAAAAAATGCTAAAGCTTTAAAATTCGGGTATTTTTTCAAAAGTAATGAACCTAGCGAACCTTGGACAAAGTTTTTGTTGTGAATTTTGTGACACATCGAATAATAATATAATCATTCAAATTTCATGTTACATTATTATGTAGGTAGTAGGTTATGTAATTATAACAATAAAGAGAATCAATTAGATTCAGTAGATAACAGATAACCAACTATAAATTAATGTATTATTACATATTTATACTGCATAAAAAATAACATTATGAGTTTTGTTAAGCAATATGAAAAAATATTGAAAGAATTTTGTCGAACAAGAGTGAACTCCCATAAATATGAATAAAAGCTGCGAAACATATTATTAGCTAGTTGGTCATTTTTAGTTTAAACATAAAGCATAACATTAACCTTACAGTAATTTTATGTATCTAATCTAATATTTTTAACTTTTTACTAGCACCCAGTGGCGGTTATGAGAAACAATAGACAGAAGCAAAATAATATTGATATTATGTATTTACTTCTTCAGAATGCATGACTTACCAGGGAATATAACGAATGGAGTTGTTTCCCATTATGTTTCTCATATCCCACATATCGATATTATGCTTATTTAGATCACAGTTTTGTGTATCCAATGCATAAGCAGGATTTGAACTGCAGTCTCTCTCTTCCCAACTCACAGTGGGTCAAACGCTCGGAAAAGTGGCCAATAATACATTTTTGTCAATTTAACAGTTTTGCAACAAGGTTCAGTATATCTTTAGATGAAACATCGGTGCTCCTTTTCCCAGAATTTCAAGTGAATTGAAAAATATTTCTGCTTGTTAGAGCGACATAAATATCGTCCTCCATTGATCGCTGATTTGAGTAGCATTTCGCTCCGTGCGACATTAAGTTTTAACGAGTTATTGTGCGCATTTCAGTTTAGACATCTTAGAAAAGATGTCTTGAAGTACGTACTTTTGAATGAAAAATTCTAAGACAATAAAATAGTGCATTAATTAAATTCATAGCTTAATTCCGGGAGCTGTTCAATTGAAAATCTCATGCAATTCTCCAACTTGGTGTGGACTTACAAAAAATCTTCCACCAGATACCACTTTTAAAAAGTATACAAAAAATACATTAGACTTTTCTTAAACATTTTTAAATAAAGGCGACGCGTTGCGTTTGTAAGTATTGCACATATTCAACTTACTTGTTTTTACTGTTATTGTATTGGATCAAAGTTATTAACATGATGAATGCGAGAGAAAATATTTTTTGCCAGACGTATATAAAAACACACCCTCTAAATCAGAGTATTTTATACTTTGAAAAATGTAAACCCCCTCTGTAAACTACCCCTGTAAATTTTAAATTTTTTAATTAATTTTACCATATTATTTATGCCAATTTTAAGTCATTAAAAGTAAAATCATATTTTAATAGCCACTCGTATAAAAAACAACCCCCTCTAAACCACCCCTGTAAATTTTCAATTTTGTAATTTATTTTCCCATGTTATTTATGCCAATTTTAAGTCATTAAAAGTAAAATTATATTTTAATAACCAATCGTATAAAAAACAACCCCTCTAAACCACCCCTGTAATTTTTCAATTTTTTAATTTATTTTCCCATGTTATTTATTCCAATTTTAAGTCATTAAAAGTAAAGTCATATTTTAATAACCCCTTGTATAAAAAACACCCCCCTATAAGCCACCCCTGTCAATTTAAAATCTTTTTCATTAATTTTCCCGTGTTATTTATGTTAATTTTAAGTCATTAAACATAAAATTTTATTTTTGGCTACTTTTTCGTGTTTTCGTCCCACTGTGCAACTGGTCAAATAATGAACTAAAGAAATTATATCGGGACATTTAAAATATTAGGTTGACCAGTTCGAAAAATTTTTAAGAAAATTCTTTTAAATATTTTTATCGAATTTGTTCCAAAATTAACCAGCTGACTATAATATACTATTATGTTATTAGAAACAGGAACACTGTTTAAGGCTGTATTCTCGTCTTCGGGTTTGAAAAAATTGATTTTTTTTACATGTTTCGAAAGTAAAATATATTGACATTATACTGTAAAAATTTCAGACCGAAATTTAAAATATCAACGAAGGTATAGCAGAAATACAAGAGCGCCTCGTAGTTGTGGTCTGCTTATTGTTTATACCTGCATTTTCTCCAAGGGGTACTGAATTTGAAATTTGGATATGTTATTCTACATATCAGTGGCTCTCGCAGGCAGTAGAATTGTATATTTTCATTCAAAATTTCCCATTAATTTTCTCGATTTTCCACAAAAAAACACGATTTTTGAAATTTTTTTACAAGTCCGCCATTTTGTTAAATCATTTTGTTTGATGTGCATCAAATCTCTGTAGTTTGATTTAACATAATCCAATATCCTAAGATTCTTTCTGCAGATTTCATATATACTATCACTCTTATAGTTAGTGATAGCTGTCACACACGTTTCGTATTTCGCCGAGTTCGGGTTTCCCTGGAGAGGTCAAGCCTCCCAGTTGAGGTGGATTGATTTCGAGGATGGTTTCAGTAAGAAAGCTTTTTTTAGAAAGATTTTTAGAGAGCTCCGGGTGCTTCGTGCTGTTTTGGCTGGCGCAACCACGGCAAATAACGGATCCATTGTAAAATAACTTAATTGAATTAAATTAATTTTTCTTCAGAGCCGTTTTGACTGATGCAACCACGACAAAACACGGATTCACCCTAAAATGAGTTTGCGATTGTCAAAATTAAATAAAAATCCTTGTACACTTATGAAGCCGTGAAAAGGGCTGAGTTGCTGTCATTTATACGGAAAAACGCGTGTACGACAAATAATTGTTTCGGGTTGAAGTCAGCGCAGGTTTAACCATAAAGCGGAACAAGCGGCCGCTTGGGGACCCGGACCCCAAAGGGGCCCGTCTTTCAAGCTCAAAAATGAAAAAAATCGAAGCCAAAAAAAAAGGAAGTTAAAATAAAATTAAAATTATAAACCTAGATCTCTTAATAAATGTAAAATACTTTAATTAATTTAAAAACCCCTGAGAAAATCGTACCCCACCATTACACTACACATTAGGGGCCATCCATAAATTTCATCACACGTTAGGGGGTAGGGGGGTCATCGAAGATTTGTGACAAAAATGTGACAGGGGGTCCGGGGTGATTTTAAATGTTGTGATGTCACAAAGTCAAATCTTGAAAAAATATATTTTTTTATCCATGGATAAAATGATTTTTAAGTTAAGTAGTTGTTAAAAAAGATTATATGGTAGAAGTGTGACGTCACTTAGGGGAGGAGGGTTCAATGGAAATGTGACATAGGGGTCTGAAAATCTTAAAAATCGTATGACGTAATTTATGGACGACCCTTTAGGGCACGAAAAAAAATACGCTTGGGGCCTTATGACCACTAAAACCGGCCCTGGTTAAAGTGGATCGCCATTTTCCTGTTCCTTATAGTATTTATTCTATAATATCATCATTGTCCAATCCATTTTGGCCATTAACGTCATTAACCGGCCAAAGACGTAAATATTACAATCATATAAAAATATTTACATCATTGCCCAATGGCCGGTCAATGACGTTAATGTCCAGCGTAAATGAGCATTGACGTCATTGTCCGGCAATTGACGTCAATGCCCAATTTACGTCATTGACCGTAACATACAGTGGCGTAGCCAAGAATTTAGTTCGGAAGAGGCCCAGCCCCCAAACCATTAAAAAATTTTTTTTTAAAAGTCGGACAAAGAGTTTATTAACCGAAATTAATAATTTCGGGAGGAGCCCGCCCCCCCCCTGGCTACGCCACTGCT
Organism: Cantharis nigra; assembly: GCA_958510845.1. Taxonomy (NCBI): domain Eukaryota; kingdom Metazoa; phylum Arthropoda; class Insecta; order Coleoptera; family Cantharidae; genus Cantharis; species Cantharis nigra. Next base: position 36,598,281 of record OY294028.1, on the reverse strand, counting down.
AACATATATTTAATAATATATAAAATCATTAGAAAACCTTTTACGACGCGACGGTGCTAAAATGAGCAATAATATTTAGCAGATTTGAGAACACAAACTATTATATCGCTGGAATAGCGGTTAACGATGGTTATTACATAATCGACTAAAAATTACAAACTATGCAAAAAATTTTAAAATGTATTTAGATTATAACTTTTAGATAACATAAGAAAAAATATGTTCCATATATTTATTATTTATTCACCCCGTCGTCGTTTCAACGTGATTGGTCCCTACGATTAAAACAAATTCACACTTACCTACATAAACGCCAATTGGAGACTTATATAGTGTGTATATAATATTTATCACAATTGTGTCCAAATATGATATTACAACAATCGTTACATCACTAAAGTTGCAAACTTGTGAAAAAATAGGTACCGCTATAGAAAGACCTGAAAATTAAATTACCTAAGTATAAATACTTCAAATGTGTTTATAATAATATAGTACTTAGGTGAATTCTTACCCAAAAGGTTTATTACAGTTCGTGCCGTAATAAAATAGCTATAATCTACTACTGTCCATTGATATGCTGCTTGTGTGAATAAAAAGAAGGTACTTTGCTCCCCTAAATTATTTTTAGATTAATATTGTGGTCAATTTGCTGTATTAATAAAAATCACTTGCCGCTCGATACTGTTGAATGAATAAAAGTAAGAAGTAGAATTGTTAAAAATTGGTTCCGAAGGTTATTTTCATTTTTTAAAAGTAGTTTAAAAGTTTCGATAACATGATTTATATTAAAAACATCTTTTAATATATTTTCTTCTCTTGGCTTTGGATTTACCGATTCTTTCAACATAAATATACCATTTAGTAATGCAGTTGCAAATAAACAAAAGCTTATAAAAAGCATTGGTATATATCCGATAAGGTTAAATAAAATGCCACTTATTGCGTGAATAATAGGAATACAAATATTTAACATAATTGGAATTGTCGTTAATCTAATTACTCTCATTCTGGGTGTACTAATATCGGCAATATAAGCATACGAAATTACAATCAATAACTTTTCTGCTCCAAATAATGACGGTATCACTCTATCTAGAATTACTTGTACTTCTAATGACCATTCGTACATAAATAATACACTAATCATTGAACCTATCACTGCTATTACGTCTCCGATGATAGGTATTAATAAAAAAGGTTTACGAATTTTATGTCGATCGCTAAAAGATCCCAAAAACAACACTAACATAACTGGTATAACACTAGATATTGGTACTTCCCATGCTTGTACATCGATAAGATATGATTGAACTATATTATTTTCTTTCGTAAAATTTTTTTCTAAATATTTCCCGGAAACAATGGAATCACAAACACTATCATTAAATTTGGCGTTTACTTTGCAAGCCTTTTCCATATGCAAATTACCCAGTGCTGGTCCAGAAATCATTTTTCCAATTACAATGCAACATATAAACGGTTCTACCGTTATAAAAGATTTTATATATCGCATCTTTTCTATAATTTTCATCTTTTTGAAATCTTCCGAGTTAACATCATTATTGAGTTTGGAATTATTGAAATTCACATCAGGTGTTGTTTCCATTGCTACAAAACTAAAATAAATTATTTTATCACCACAATATTACAATAATGTACCCATTCCAATAAAAATTATATTTTTTGAACAATGAATTGTAAAGCTGGCTCACTTTGTTATAACAGCCTTGGAAATTATACGCCAGGTTGTTTTCATAACATGATCGAAGTAGGATTAATGATGATTAACACTGATAATATTATAACATTGAAATTCCTACTTACTCTTCTTACAATGTTAAGTACAAAAATTAAAGTTCTAAAGTTCTACTCTAAATTAAAGAGTAGGTAATACAATAAAATAGATCAATAAATTAGTAAGACATACCAATTTTAATCTTCATCCATAATACGTCTTAGGTTTGTTAGAGAAAATTAATAAGAACCACATTTGTTTTTGCATCTTGTATGAATTGTGGGTCAATAAATGAATCTACTTTTTGACATTTGAAATGGATGCTATTTCATTAAAGAATGATAAAAAAACGCATAGTAGGTATGCGCTTCTCTCACAACCACATTATTTTGTAACTGATAGATAATATTGTAAAAACCGAAACATGTATTGTGTACATATACCTATAATTATTAGTTCCTGTTGACGATTGATTTTTTTAGTAAAAATTAAGATACGTGTTTGTCTTGTTTCAACCGTCTAGTAAAGGGTCAAGAACACAAATTCATTATTTTCTACTGATATTGTTAGTAAGTTCATTTTCTAGAATTTTTAAACAAATTTTTGATTCGAATATATATATTTTTTTAAAACCAGACTAAATATCGAATATATATATAACAAACACTAACAAAATATTAATTTTAAATCATAACTGTCACCTTACCTTTTTGCCTTTGAAAACGATGCATGATTAAGCTCAGGGAGAAGTAATTGATGCTGTTAGTAGTAGTTTTAGGAATGAACAATCAATATAACTTCAAAATTCTAAAAAAAGACCGCTACATACATTTTTGCTATAATTAAACAATTTATTGTACCCTGAAAGTGTAAAAGCCTGTTCCCATAGTCAATATTTTCATCAATTTTTTTTATTAAAATTTTGATCAACATGTTAATGTAATATCATAAGTTCTTAACAACAGAAACACAATTAAGAAAAATTTGACAGGTCGTCAAAAGGACCTATCCCACGGTCAAAACGAGTTTTTATCAAAATATTAATTAAAAATATTGAATGCGTGAGCAAGCCACAATAGTAAAGGCAAATAAAACAATGGAATATAGTAGATTATTTATATACTTATTAGTTAAAAGTAGTTACAAAATAACAATTAAATTAAAATACAGTATTAAAGCGAAGGATTCGTATAGAAAATTAGGAAAATTACTTCGATAGTTTGCTATTGCCTACCTAGGTAAGGTAGTCCGAACAAAGGTCATATACGTGTGAGTGATATAAAATCCCTAATAACAGGTGCATAATGTATATGATATGAAGTTTCCACGTGGATTATAATATTGAGAATGACCAATCAGTCAGAAACATGTATATTTATCGTTCATTTTTGGAATTTATCATTTAATTTCAAAATGAAAAAAAAACTAAAAATAAAAAAATTGGTAGGCATAAAAACACCTCTTATCTAATACAATATTTAGATTATTATTGTTTTTGTTTCAATTAAACTTTAATAATAATCTTGCATAAGAAGTTAATGCATTTATAAACAACAATTAACTTTTGTTTACTTTTTACAAAATATTACAAATGAATTTAATAATTATTTATTTTTTAAATTAAATTCTATGTCTATTTCTTTCTGCAGTAATTTTTGGCATAGCATATTTATTATATTCATTGCCTTTACATAGCATCTAAAATTAATTTTGTTTGAATGAAATAGATTCAAAATTTTATGCAACAAAACTTATATTGATAAGATTTCTGCCTAAAACAATCAGAGAAGCAAGAAATTACGAATGTACGATATAATTTTATATTTTACATGTTGTTATTGCTTTCCTTTGACCGAGAGTCACGGTCACCACCCAGTTTAATGTATATAGTCAATCGAATTTGATATAATTAATATTATAAAAAATTGGAAATCACTTTAAAAATTTTATTTGCAGATTGTTTAAATATGAGTTGTTTCAGCAATTGCCTCAGTTTTTCCATTTTCTGTACCATTTCCATTAACTTCTATTACTTTTGCAGATTTTGCTTCTTTGATTTGTTTTGAATGTAACCACCTAAAAATCAAAATAATAATTTCTTATTTAAAATACATATCTGAATTTTTATTTATTCAATATTATGTATTAATGTATTATATCTGTAGAATAAAAAAATGCATTCTCGTAAAGATTTCGATTTCTTTTATTTAATTTTTTCATAAATTTTTCAATGCCATAAAAAAACCATCGTTTTCATAATCATGTTTTTATTTTTCTATCTTTATATTTATATAGATTATAGATGATTTGTTTCAAATCAGAAAGATTTAAAACATAAATCTTAAAAACTTCTCTTCTTAACCTACAAATTTATATGGTAATAATAACAGTCAAAACTATAACATTTATAATATTGTAACACCCCGGAAATGTAGAAATAAATTTCCAGTGAATTAATGTTAAAATAAATGTTAAATATTGTTTATAAAGTGGCACACATAAAAGAACACTCTGTAAATAAACGTTTAAATGAGTAAAACGTGGGAAATGTCGACTAAGCAAAAAATATTTTGTTTTTAGTGTCTTTTGAGGGGCGTAAAATAGCGCAACTTTTGAGATAGTTCAATATAGATTATTAATTTTGTTTCCTAACTAAAATCACAAATTAGTGAAATTACTTTGTAACTTTTGAATGATAGAAAAATGATAATAACTTTTATATCTGCAGTAGACAGGTGATAGAAGAGTTCCTTTCATAAAAATACCGAAAGCTACGCACTTCCCAGGAAAGCTAGTCGGATTCGTGTGGGAAACTGAAAAGGTAGGCGTTCACTTATCCGCATCGTCGTCACCGTCCGCATCGGACGAATTTTCGTGTTAGGGTGAGCCTGTGTAGAACGATACGATGTAATGAACGCTGGCTCATTTAAAATAATGCAAAGCAACTGAAAATGCGATGACGGCGTTGCTGGCGGTGAGGTCGATGCGGACAAGTGAACGCTTACCTAAAGAGGGAAACACAAAAAGTTCAAATCCGGTCTGCACGTGGAAGGTGGTTTCCTTGCATCTTCCCGCGTTTCAAAATCTTAAGTAGCTACTCTATAGGGATTAACTGCTTATATAGAGAAACTGAACTTTGAAACAGCGACTGCCATTTTTGAGTCCGGAAAGGACTGTCATTTTTGGGGTCCACTAAGGCAGTTACTCTGTCAGTTTGCCACTAGAAGTAGAATTTTGCCTTTGAATTTTGTAGAACAATTTGAAAATTCTCTGCAAAATCACGGTGGTGTTAAATTAATTTAATTTGACCAAAACTACAAATAAACGACAAAAAAATTGTCGATAGTTTGTTCAAGTTTAAATTTTGGGTCGATTTTTCAATATAAAATCGGATAATGCGTTTGTGTGATTTTAACACAAAATTTGAAACAAAAATTTTTAAAGTGAAAGTGATTACTTTGGAAATATTTCATTTATTTCCAATAAATAAAATTTCGTGGCTCAAATCAAACCGGTAAATAAAACTAAACTTTTTCCAAACGGAAGCCAGAAGATTATTTTCAAATCATTATTGCTAAACTCGATTCTTATACAATCCAAAGTAATAATTAGAATTTTCGAACATTTAGATCAATAACACGATTGCGTGGCTTAAATAAAAAAATCGGGTAAAACAAATAAAGTTTTCTGAAGATAAATAAGGGTAAGCGATTTAAACTATTTCAAGTTTAAATTAAAAATTAAAAAGTTTAGTTTGGGTAAATAAATTATATGTATTTCGGGTACTTTACCAGTTTGGGTAATTATTACAGTGTGTTCGATTATTGTGTCCATAATATTATTTTGGTAATAGGAATTTACATTAGGATATTCTTTATTTAAAAGAATCAGGATTCTATGTGTTCAATTTTTGTCGATTTGCTGCAAGCAAATAAAATGTGTCCATGATATGACATATTATTATCTTGTGTGCTTTTAATTTAATTATTTTTGTTGCATTTACTTATAGCGTAGGATTTTATAGAATTTTTTTGATATAATAAATTATGTTATAGTCATTGCATTTATAAATTCTTTTTAAATAAATAATTTTATTACCATAAATTAATCATCATCAAAAAAGAATAATCAACGCGGAAAGCTTTTCAAGGCACTGGCGCTGGCCAGTCGTGGCCCTACGCTAACACAAGAGGAGAAATTGGTGAAAAATCGAAGAACTTCAGTAGCTACCAAAAAAAACTACGAAAAATCACAAGTATCGAGAATAAGACAAGCCTAATAAGTTGTAGGAGGTCAATTATTGGTGGCGGCATTAATAAAACTAAAGGTCTAATTTGCGTTGGTACTTGGTCCTAATTGCGGAGCATCTCAAAACTTCGATTTAGAACATAGAAATTTTTAGAATTTCTAAAAACATCGAACCCGGGTGTTACAATATCCGTACATAGTAAGTAATATTAATACATTCGCTAATCTTTTTCTTTTCATATACATAGAAGAAAAACTACTATTATTATCCTAAAATGAAATTAATTTAAATTACTATGAAATTGCTTTACAAAATAGTATTTTACACCATAATCATAAGTTGGAAAAAAGGCAGATTGTTGAATGAAAAGACAACTTTCTGCAACAATATTTTATCTAATTTTATAGAATCGTTGTGTAATATTCATTAGTAAACGATTTTTATGAAAATCGTTGCTTAATATTAAACTAAATTTTCGGCTATTTTGTCGAATTGTCGAATACGGAATTTGAGTTTTGAGTTTATTAATACTATACACCTATTATTATTATTATTGGATATTTTAGTTCATTATTGTATTGCTACTTCGATAATCTGAACTCCTAGTAGTAAAAATTTACTTAGCATATCTTTTGTTGATGTTTATATATTAAATGAATTTCTGTACCAATATCAATGATATTTTTACACAAACATACTAATATAAAAACTTGTTCATTTATTAGTAAAGCATTATGTCGCTTTTGCTTCAAATTTATATATAATTTTATATTTTTATACACTTATTTTAAATAGAATTCTTTATTCCGAAAAAACTTTAAAAGTTTTCAATCAACTAAAACAAGTTTTACATTAATTTGTTCAGATTGTCGAAGCTGCATTACACTTATAATTTATATACGTACATGATTGCAATTACTCCAATTATATACAGTATGATTCCGAGGAAGAAGAAAGCTTGAGGAAAAGACTTCAAAGTATAGCTGTATATCACTTGGTTGTATATGGGTGTTACTACTGCTGGAGCTACAGCTTCAACAATAGCAAATAAAGATTGTGCTTTTCCAAGATCATTTTCTGAAACCACTTTCGTTGCTTGCGAACGAATTGAAATGTTTGCAATAGTAATAATGAAACTCACAATTGTCCCTAAAAATAGTTAAAATTAAAAAATGTTTTCTGCTTTAATATTCTACCTTATACGAATTATGTTTAGCGAAGTTTTCTCAGTACTTCTTTTTCGCAATTTTAATGAAACTAATGTTTTATTACAAATCTACCACAATAGGTATGCATGTTTCATATGACTGAGCAATGCACATATCTTTTCAGATGCGACTACAGAAAAGTATTTATCAGAAATTCAAAAAAAATTTTACAATGTATTATGTAAAGTAAATATTCGGTAAATACTTGGAAACATTCAGGTCTATTATGTATCACTAACGTTATTATAAAGGTGACAGTTATGAAATAAAATAAAGGTTTTGACAAATTGGTATGCACTATAAATGGTAAGAAAACCTTTATTATCTAGATCTTGTTAAAATAACGCTTTGTGAAAACGATAGGTAATACCAATTTGCCGAAATCCTTTAATATTATGTCATAACTGTCACCTTTATAATAACGTTTGGGATACATAATGGACCTGAATATTTTAGCAAATTGAATTTATCATAAAAGCCAGTTAAAATTTCTTTTAATATGGTATAATAATCTCAATATTTAAAATAAATTTTTTAAAGATGAAGTATTTGATAATACTTCATAAGTTATAATGAGTGAAGGCATTTACTGATAATAAGGTAATAATTAAATAAAGGTATTGAATAGTGGTAGAAAATTTAATTGTTCCTGAATATTCAGAATTGGTTCACTTTTTTTAAGGGGGTATTCTAGTCTAGATGCAAGAATTTTCGGGTGGTTTTTGAACCTCTATGCAAACAAAACAAAAGATATTTTTACTATCCATTTTTTATCATTTGTTTATTGATATTGTAAGATTACATAAAAAATTAACCGAAAAAAAAACTCAAAATTCACAAAGTTATAAGCTGGCAAAGTGGGATATCTAAAGTTCCAATGAACCGATTTATTTGAAATTTGGTGTGAACGTTCTTGATACATTCCTCTATCGCATGATCTACGCTCAAGTCAAAATTTTGAATTTTACTATTTTTAAAAAATTTGAATTTGTTAAAAAAATATGCAAAAAAATTTTTTTTTCTCAAACGGCCGCCATTTTGTGAAACAATTTTTGTTTTGCTTTTCCATAGTTCATGCTGTAGCAGCATCTATAAAAAAACATTCACACCAAATTTCAAATAAATCGGTTCATTAGAACTTGAGATATCGTGCACGCCAGGACACCCTTTTTTTGGACCTCCCACTTTGCCAGTTCATAACTTTGTAAATTTAGAGTTTTTTTCTTTGGTTAATTTTTTATGTAATCTTAAAATATGAATAAACAAATGATAAAAAAATGGATAGTGAAAATATGGCTTGTTTCATTTGTATAGAGCTTCAAAAACCACCCGAAAATCATGCCTCTAGACTAGAATACCAATACCCACTTAATAGCTTTTTGTATTTCAAAATAAAACACTATACAAAATTATATTATTGACATCTGAAACAAAATTCTCTAATTTTTAATAGGTGTTTTTAGAACCTACACCTATATCTACTTCTATTTAGTACCTATAGTCGTGATCACGAATAATAAAGCTTACGTCAGATCCATCTGAATCAAGCATCAATAACTGCTCTCCCAAATTTTTAATCAACACACAGGTGCAACAAAGATACACTTATATGAATGTGTCGTAATCGTAATTGTTTCATTTTTGACACATCGAAAATTGCGCAAGTTTCATTTTTCGTGATCACGACTATATTTACCTGTTATTTCACAAGAGTGTCAAATATGGTTTATGAAAACTATGAAAAACGGTGCTATTTTTGCATCTGAAACGTAACTTCAATTGCTATCTGGAAAGAAGACAATAATCGTATTTTTAATAAATTAAAAGCAAATTTTATTAAAACGGAATAAACGGATAAAACGAAAAATTATAATATGCAAAAAGCTGGAAAAACTACCATTAATGTATTAGGAGGCATAACTGCAAATTTTTCAATTTCAATCCATCAAGTTGAAGCTGAATCGGAAATCTCAACATGTAAAGCTATTCGTATATGTATTATAAAAAAACATAAATTCAGAAAAATATGTACATCATCTACATCTACATATATAATCTAGAATACTATATCCTATATCATTGTATTATATAGAATAAAGCGGTCTAGGACGTTTGAATGCAGCCGGTTGAACGCGGCCGTTTGAACGCAGAGCCGGTTGAACGCAGGGACGTTTGAACGTGAGGACGTTTGAACGCAGGGACATTTGAACGCAAGGACGTTTGAACGCAGGGACGCAAAAATAAAAATTTTATACCTAAAATTTTGAAATGCTCACACAGAAAAATTATTACTTGTATCTAATATTCGTATATATTTGAATTGCTTTATTTGTATTAATCAAATAACTTTTGATTTAAAAATATTTTTTCCAATGAAATACGTCGAAATGCTTAAAATTAATGTAAAATATACTTAATGCAAAACTTAAAAGTCAATTTAAGGAATACATACAGAGTATGCGATTTTTCTGCTAAGTTTAAATTGAATATTCAAATAATTGAATTAAATATACCGAGCACCATACAATTATTTCGAATATATGTGTAGGTTTGGATTGAATTCTTCAGTGAAATATTTATTCTAAAGTGTATGGGTTTGATAAGTACAGTACTGTGCAAATGAACTGCAACACTTTCAATTTGCATTTAAGCCAATTTTATGACTAATATTAGCTGACATTGTTTAGTGTCCTTTAAGTATGGCCCTTTTACCACAAACTAAAATTTTCAAAATTTGTTTGGTTGTTTAATTAGTAATAAAATAGTAAATATTTTTAAAATCCGAATAAAACAAGTTGCTCAAAAACACCCAAAAAGGCGTTATATTGATTTAAAAAAGTTAAATTAATCTTTATAATTAGTAATCTGTATAATTTCCCAAAAAATCTCATCAAATTCAATTAATTATTTTTTATTGTAAATATTATTACTTTGTGTGAATTATGCATAAATGCTAGGGTAAATGTTCAAATATTGTCATCTTTATAATTAATTAATCAATTGATTATTATGATATTTATTGGAAAATTATACAGATTACTAATTATAAAGTTTAATTTAACTTTTTAAAATCAATATAAGGCCTTTATAAGTTGTATTTTTGAGCAACTTGTTTTATTCGGATTTTGAAAATGTTTACTATTTTATTACCAAATAAACAACCAAACAAATTTTGAAAATTTTAGTTTGTGGTAAAAGGGCCATACTTAAAGAACACTAAACAATTTCAGCTAATTTTTGTCATACAATCGGCTTAAATGCAAATTGAAAGTGTTGCAGTTCATTTGCACAGTACTGTAAGTTTGAATTAAATAATGTTATACTGCCGTCCTAAGGAAGAAGGTCCTATCTGCAAAATACTGATTCTGAGTTATTCGACTTTTATGTATCTTTCAATGCCGTCGTCCGTTTTCATATCTCAAGTTCTAATAAACCGATTTATTTGAAATTTGGTGTGAATGTTCTTTATACATTCCTCTATCGCATGAACCACGCTCAGATCAAAATTTTTAATTTTACTATGAATAAAGAATTCTGAATTGTTAACCAAGTATAAAATATTTATTTAAAAATTCCTATTTCTGCTGTAGTTAGGACGTTCTTTTTTGGTAAATAGGTAAAATACATTGCATAGCATAGATAGCATCAAAAGTCTCGAAAACGTAAATTTTGCAGATAGGACCTTCTTCCTTAGGACGGCAGTATAGTTGTTATAAGTAATAGGTTATACTTGGATAATAAAAATATGCTACTTCGTATTATAGTAGGTATTATTCTTGACAGTGTTACTGCACTTGAGCTGTGATTGTGTGATTATTATAAGTCGTTGTAAGGTAAGTCATCTTTTATTTTGTATTAATTTATTGCTTACAATTATCGCAATAATTATAATAATTAATTATACAATTATTGCTTACCATCATTACTTACAAAAGATTGGAAGATATTTATATGTAAACACATTTACACATTTATAAAAATTTAATAAGTATTACCTAACTTATTAAATATTATTGTGAACACTAACTTTTTACTTAATATTAGTAACTTTAGGAATTTAAATTTTATTTTGATTAGTAAATCCTATCCCTCATCAGATTTTTTAACTTTAACTTATTAGTTAAAATTTCAGTACCTGCTAATAATAAATTATATTATTATTATTTCAGTCAATTGAAGGAAAACGATTTTTCCAGCAGTCAAGAAAAAAGACTCAAGAACGAGAAAATCATTGATGGCAAAAAAACGATTGGTTTCGAAGGTAAATAATTTAATCAAACTCAGTGGTGAAGGTGTCTCACTAGTAAAACGAAAACGAGAAACTTCTGGCAAAACTTCTGAACTAACCACAGAATATTGTAACGAAAGCATGAGTTTATTGTTTTGAGTAATTTTTTTTGACATTTTAATTTTAGTCGATTATTCAAAAAATGAAGATTTATATGGCTTACCCTCATTTGTGAACTATGGAATTCTGCTGTACTCGAAAAATGGAACAATAATATTGTTATTATGGACGAAAATAAATTGATACGTATCATAATATATTAGGATATAATACAGTGGCTCCAAGAATTATTTGTACACTCCTAATATGTTAACAATGTAAATAGTGCTTTTTGAAGCCATTTTGTAACACATAAAAATCGCTTTATAGAAAAACTTTTAAAAGATTTTTTTTTTAAATTTCATTCTCTTAATTTTTGCTTCTATACATTTTTCTATTTTGTCGCACCGTTTCTGAGTAACAGCGACTTTAAAAACACTCGGTACAAAATTTAATGAAACTACCATAAGAGCAATGTTAATTTTTTTGACTGAATGTTTTTAAAGTCGATGTTATTTAGAAACGGTGCGACAAAATAGAAAAATGTATAGAAACAAAAATAAAGGGCATAAAATTTTCAACAAAAAATGTCTGAAACATTTTGCTATAAAATCGATTTTTATATGACAAAAAATAACTTCAAAATGAACTATTTACATTGCTAACATAGGAGTGTACGAATAATTTCTAGAGCCACTTTATATATTTCTGATTTTAGTAATGTATAAAATTAATATAAATAAAATATGTACTTATTTCAATAAACCAGTACTTTAAATTTAAATATATCGTTGTTCTCGATAACAGTTAATTATACTTGGTTTCAAAAATTCATATACTTAAACTAAATATAATTATTATGGTTTTAAATATATCATTATACTTGATCATAAGATATATTCAATCTTGACAATCATGTAGATATATTCAAATTCATTATACCATTTCATTATTTTAAATAATATGAAACTTCTTTTATACAAATATACAAACAACTTGCTGATATACAGAACTAAATTTCTGAAATTTGAATCAAGTAATAATTTTTCTGTGTGATAGTGATTATTTAAATTTATATAGCGTTCTAGAAATGAATGCCAGAATTAGAACTGAATATTATTCTCAATAATAAGTAATTATGTTTTTTATCTTTACCTATTTTCTAATAATAAATTATGAAACAATTAAAAAAAAATTAACAGTTAATTATGATTAAAAAATTGATTAATTGTGATAATTAAAAAAATATTAGGTAAATAAAAAAAATAATGAAAAAATATAATTCAAATTATAACTTAATATTTAATTAAATTAGTTAAAATTTACCTGCATATAAACCATAAGATGTTGTAAAAATGATAAAAATGATGCTACTAGCCACTTTATCTAAAAATGCTATTGAGGTAATTGTTGCATCACTCAATTTTAAGACATTGGTAAGAATTGGTAACGCAATAATGACACCTAAAATGGAATATTTAAGTACAATTATGAATATTCAATATATTTTTAATAATACCAACTAAATGTATGATTGTATTTGCAGTTATAAAATTGTTGAAATTCACCGCTGTCCACTCATATAAATTTTGCGCGAATAAAAAAAATACAGAACCTTCTCCTAAAATCGTGACATATTATTATTAAATGAAATTTAAGTATAATTTTGATTATTTTACCAGCAACCACTGCACAGTATATAGCCAAAATGCACATTATTACAATTATTCCACTTCGATCGCTACCATCACTTTTCTTCTTGAGTAGCTTGATAGTATCAATAGCATGACGTATATCGAAAATATCTTTTATTAAAGATTTGTCCTTTTTTATGTCAACCGGCTGATTGGGTTCTTTTATACAAAATATGCCATATAAAAAACCAAATGCATATAGCGACCCCGCAATAATAAAAACCCATATATAGCCAATATTTTCAAACAATATTCCACCTAAATACTGAGCAATAGGACTACAAGTGTTTAGAACAATTTGTATGACTCCGATCCTTAGTGTACGCATTTCTAATGTGCTTACATCAGCTATGTATGAAAAGCATGCCATTATTATCATCGTAGGGCCACCAAATAACGAGGGAATTACCGTTTGTACTACACCTTGCCCTGCCAATGGAAATTCTCTCATATAAATAACAGATAATATGCAACCAATCACAGAAAGAAGTTCTCCAAATATAGGAAGCACCAAAAATGGTTTTCGGATTTTGTGTCGATCACTGTAAGAGCCCAAAAATAAAATCAGTATTATAGGCATAGCACTTTGCAATGGTTGTTGCCATGAATGTACGGTTAGAATTGTTTGTTGCACTGCATCATTTTCTTCCGTAAAATTATTTTCTCTATATGTTCCACTCAGAATTGAATCGCATATAGTGTCATTGTAGTCAAGATTTGATTTGCAACTTTTTTCAAATTCTAAATTATTTATTGCCGTACTACAAATTAATGCTGCCATTATATAAGATCCTATTAGAGGCTCTACCGTTATTACTTCTTTGATAAAGTTAAATCGTCTCCTTAAATCCAACTTAAAAGGAGTTGGAGTCTCTTTTTCATGTTCTAACTGTTCCAATGTAAGATCAGAAACGGATTCTGTAACCAAATTATTCGTCGATGATGCCATGCTGATTTTCACATAAACACTTCAAAATCAATTTATTATAATATATTATTCATTATAACAAAAATTAATACTACTGGTAGACAAACGCAAGTTAATTTAGCACTGTTTTTAAATAAAAGCATGGTAGAAATTCTCACGTAATAATGATGAGTAAACCCGTTCTTGAAGTCGAGTGGCCTTTAAAAAAGAACAACGTCCCGAAGCAATATAAATTTGATAAATTTTATTGCTAAAAGTTTGTAAAATCTTATAAGGTGTTTTTCGTTCTTTGGTATGTATGTTCAAAAAAGTTGAAATGATAGCATCAAAAGAAGTTTTTAATGTAGTACCGATAATTGCAATTAAGTAATGTAAAATTTGACTTCTAATTTATTGTCATCTCGTTTCGATGTAAGCGACCTTGTCGATTAAATTGATCATGATAATGCTAAAAACTTCTTACAGTTAAATTTAAAAAAAGCTAAAAAAAAACTATGAATAACTTCAAAAAGTACATCCACATCCTGGTTTGACGGTATTGGTTCGGTATTACAGTTATATTAATAATATCATTTTAAATAATATATCATTAATTTTTTTCTAATATTATTTTCCAGTAGCAAATATTAATTCCTAGCATTATGTATTATTAAAATTAATATATTTAAGTTGTGGATATGCATACTAATGGCAACAAAATAGTGATAATAAATGTGAATTATAAGATTAATCAGTTTAAAAAAGAAATGGGCGACCACTTGTTAACTTGACGAATTAGGAAATTTTATCATATAAATGAGTGGAATCCATTTTATCACATAAGTAAAGGTAATTTTAAACTGTAAATATCTTAGAATATTTAGCTAAAATCTAACCCAGCCCACAAAAAATTCCTAAAATGTTTTTGATGTCGTAATAAATTCAATATCCTTGATAAACAATAAAAAAATGTTACCGCTATTATAAATACAAGTAACCTACTCATTTGCGTAGACCAGTCAAAGAATTATTATATTATTTATACCTAATAATGTATTATACATAATATTTTAATATTAAATTTTATTAAGTTACTCAAATCGTAACTTTTTTTAAAATAAAAATTTGTTAATCATTAATGCAAGATACATAATAAAACGAATAGTAATGCTAAAAGCAGTTGGTTTCTTTATTTAATTTATTTATGGTTATTTTTTAGCATCAATACTCGGCATAAAAACCCAACTTTTTTGTCAGGTTTTCCTCAAAAGGCCCGGTTTTCAAAACTCAACATCTACAAAATATAAATTTTTCAGAAGAAGGTCTAAACTGTATAATTCTATGATTGTATTTTATTAGAAAACAAATTTTAATTCTCAATTGCAACGCAATTTTAGATAGGGCATTTTGAAAAAAAAAGGTTTTCAATTGGAAACAATTCTACTTTCTACAACTTACTTTTAACCTTTGGTATAGGTATAGACTAGCTGTTTGTAAATCTTGAACCGATCATGTCAGTGATACAAATTAGATGACGTCCATCATCACCATCATATTATAAAAATTAAATTCCAATTTATCATAATATAGTCCATTAATATTTTTGCATGAAAATAACTAAGAAATAATTTTTTTCCTTAAACTATTTACTAGAATATCAGTCAGGTACATGGCCATGGTGGGATAAGAGGGGAAACCCCCTCATATTTTTGACAATTGGCAAAAGTTGGCAAATTCACCGAACAGTTGGCAAAACCATCAGCTGTCCAAGTCACTTATATTGTTATATCGTTCAAAATCAATATCGTTTCCTTAAAAAAAAAAAAGCTTATTTGTATGAGGCGAAGAACAAAAAGTTAGCAAAGTCAAGAATGATCCAAAAATTAACAAAATCTTAAATTAGCCATTTCCTGTACAGTTTTTACTAAAAATAGCTTATATTAAAATTGAAGTAAATAAAATTCTGCGTAAAAGTTAAAGAATTTATTGTTCTAGTTTATCTAGTTTCCGATCTATAGTCCTTTATAGAACCTCAATTTTAATCAATTTTTGCTCAAAAAACGTTATTTTCAGCTTTCTAAAAATAACTTTGCGTTATTCTTTTGTTTTCTGTTTATCTGACGCGAAAATGATTTGTAGATAGGTGAAACTGAGAAAAAGGCTGATTGTCCTGCAGTGAACAGAAGAGGCTGAAGAGAGATTACATTTTTGCAAATAGCTCAGTTTTAGTTCACTCAAGCTCAATTTTAAAATTACCCAAAGATCAGAAAATAAAATTTACTTACAATAAAAAAATTCACAAAAAAAGATTTTCAAAAATATTTATTTTACAATTTTCACCAAAAATTAGGGTCTGATCAACTATTGACTTTATTTTTTTATTTTCTCGACTACACTTTAGATTAGAGAAGAATGCGGGACTATCTTTTTCTTGTCCCGTTGCGCAGTGACTCCTCCATCAGTAGGTCCCGTCCCGCAAATCCAGCGGGTTCCGCACGTCCCGCGGGTCTCCTACGCAACGCTTTTGGATTCGTGATTGGTTCTTTTCTTTCAACCAATAGCTATTGAAATTGCAGAACATTTTACGAACGAAGATGAACCTAAAAATTGATAGTACGGATTTGGATTTGGAATCATATTGTAATATAGCATTATTAAAAATTGATAAAACAATGCCAGTAATTCAGTTTTGGAAGACACTCGCCAGGAAATTGCTGTGTATTCCTACGCGGGACTAAATTGACATCCCATCCCGTTTGTTTGTCGATTAGTTTGAGCAGAGTTGCCAACCGCATGCTAGAGTACTGTTTGAGTTAGATCTCAAAAATTAAAATTGTGTAAAACAAAAAGTGCAAACTAATCTACAAACTTTAACAAGTTGTTAAAGTCGACAGGAGAGAGAGAAGAATCTCCCAATTGTAAAATACTGTAAGATACCATAATATGTCCCGGGGTTGACTAACTTATCTTGGGTTATGTTATCTTAATGATTAGTTAAATAAAGAAAGACTTTTGGAATTTCTTCTTTATTAATTGACCCAAATACCCACGATTGATTGTCATTAACTTTACTGAATTAAATATTTGGGGTCACGATTTTAATATTCAAAACAATGATGAAAATTTTGACCGTGGGACAGAGGCTGTATTCATTTCGATTTATTTTCATCATTATAATATAATTTTTATTAGTACCTACTAAGAAGATTACATTATTATTTATTGTATTAATATTATTTTAAAATACCTAAACCTCAAAAATTAATTTTCACAATTATTAAAAAGGGTTAACAACATATAGGGACAGGGCCGGATAAACCATGGGTGCAATGGAGCCGCCGTTGAAGGCGCCAAAATTGTGCGTTTTTAATTTATTTTCTATAAAATAGTAAAGTTTGAATAAAAGAAATATCTGAACGGCGGGCTTCATAACAAAGCAATAACCCAATAACTCACAAAATCCTAAGCAAGAAGGCCACGAATTGTGATTTAATTCATATTTTAACGTCCAAACCTAATAATAACACTGGCCTGCAAATATAACTTTTCTTTTGAGCCCTGATACCATTCCTGCTGATTCTTATGAAATTCTTGAAATTCTGATTCTTAGAAAATAACTTCCTGAATCCGAATATCACCTCCGTTTTTGGGATATGCCCATCTCTTTTTATCACTTTTCGATAATTATGAGGGACGAAAATGATTATTTTAGCCTTTACATTTCTTCTAATAGTAAACTAGAGAGGTGAAAAGTTAATATTTGTAACAAGAAAATTGATTTGGGAGAGGATTTATCCCCTAAAATTGTAAAAAATCATTAAAAATAATCGAATTTTCTGTTTTATTGCTCAATTTTTACCTTCAATCAAAAAAAAGTATTTTTTTGGAGGTAAGGTAGATATAATTATTAAATTTAAACTTAATTTTTTAAAAATCAAAAATTATTTATTTATTTAAAGTTACAAGTTTTGCACTAATCTACTTCTAATTCTTACAAAGTTAACTTAAAGACTGCTAATAAACTACTGACTTTTGCATGATTTACAATTTTGTGTTTTCTAAAGAGGAAAGTAACATTATCTGTTCTTTCTATAAAAGGTTTAATTTTGCATTTCCCACAGAGATAATGAAAGGTTAATACACCTTGTTAACAATCTTTATGTAATAATGATTATCGTTATCTAGTTTATTACGAATAAAATATAACTAGGTAATCGAAAAAAAATTTCAAATTTTTTTAAAACATTTTCGAGATTACCGTGTTCAGAAACGTAAAGATTTTCAAAAAATAAAAAAAAATTTATGTGTCGGTCTGTCTGTCGTCATATTTTGTCTCTCGATTTATTCCTGAACCGTTCAACCAATCACGACCAAATTTTGTATGGTAGTAGGGTTCACGGTAGAAAGGTGAAAATAAGGTTTTCGTCGCGATCTGTCAATCAGGAGTGCCACTACAAGAAAATGACATAAGATTTTTAAAACCGATTTTGTCTTGCGATAGGTTATTTTAAAGTCCTTAAAAAGCTTTATCCAGAATAGGTAAAATTCACTTTCTATCTGTCGTCTGTCAAAAATTACAAGCTGTCAAAGTTGAAACTTCAAGAGTGAATAACTCATCAAGTACTGAAGGAATTTCAACCAAATTTTGAATGTAGTAACAATGACCCCCTAGGACTTGGCAGCTTTTTTTTGAAAAAAAAAGATTACGTTTTCTTTCAAAATCTTGCAAAAAGTTCTTGTCCCTCGATTTTCTTCGGCATTTCTGCGTCGATAGCAATCAAACTTTTTGGACGTATGTCTGGTGGGCTCTAGTGGTGAAAATAAGGTTTTGGCAGAAAAATCTTTGCCAGAGCTACCACAATAAAATAAATTTAAAAAATGAAAATGTCATCACATCTCCGAAAATGTACAACCGATTTTCTTCAAATTTTGTGTGCTAATAAAGCTTTTAAAGTACAAGTATTGGTGAGAAGATAATTGAGCTAAATATAAAAGTAAGAAAATTACATAAAATATTAACTGAAATCTTAATTTATCTATTTTTTGAGAAAATTTGTTAGATGGCTTGTAGAAAATTATGACACGTTCGAAAATTTAATTATTAATCTGAAAGTTATCATTATTAAAAAACTTAATAACGATTGAAAATTTGTGTGCTGTATGTAATGCCATGTGTAATCGTGATCAAATTTTGTAGTAAGTGGCATGTACATCTTAATTTTGACCATTACAATGGGAATTCCGCCATCATATGTAATTCTGTTAGGTTTGTCCAATTAAATTGAACCGCAAATTCAGCATTTCTTTAAAGAACAATATTTTGTTCAATCCTGCTATTGAAACATGTCGTTTCTTACTTGGATACGCAACTAGAAACCGTTTGTTTTACTCACTCAAATTATATCTATGGTAACGAGTGGGCGAAAGACTTTTCACCCACTAGTGAGTGAAAAATGCAGTCATTCATTAACCTGCCTACGTTCTTTATAATAATATTGAAACGTTTTAAAACCAAAGCTAACATTTTTTTAAATTAATGCGCGCTATCGATCGAAAATTTTGCAGAAAGCTTCCCACGACAAATTGCTACGGGGGGTTGAGTACGAGCAAAGGGGGGTAAATTTTTAGCTCAGTTTTTCGATATCTAGCGCCTTTTTCGAGTTATTGTAAATTCAAAATCTCAAATTTAATTATTGATAACACGAATTATAATAAATTGTATTTTCATAAATTTTTTAGATTTATAAGTGCAGTATTGAACATAAACGCTATACATAACTCGTGGAGAAACCCTTTCGCTCACTTATTTGCCTCTGCACACTCGCCTATCGGCTCGCGTGCAAAACACCACTAGTCATGTAATATACTATTGCATTGAACGGTCAATAATACAGTAGAAAACAAACACATCCATTCCATGTTCCAGAAAGGATGGATTAAGTAAAGTAAAATATGAAAATTATAAATACCACTGATAAACAAATATCAGTTTATTTATGTTGTTCAATTAAGAATTAGAAATCTATCTTCATCACAAGAAAAGATCAATAATTATAGACGTCGTGATTTAAGTCTGTTCCACTACTGTGAGTTACAATAGTTAGACATCTTTTTGCAACAGAATAAACAGATAATATTGCGGTGTCTTTATATTTTTATATAATTTTAAACAAAATGGCGGCAATAGTATGGGGGGGGGGGGGAAACCAGATTCTCTTTAATGCATTCATGCGCGTCAGTGATAAAGATATAACTGAAAGTTCCAAAAATTACAAAAAATTCAAAACAATACAAGCTATAGGTATATACAAACAAAATAGTGCTAAAAGTATTACCTAATTTAATTATAATTTTTCATTTACAAAACAATCTCCGAATTTCTTTTTGTAATTTTTAGCTAGCACTTTCTCGGGAGAACTTCGATACCAGAGTAGAAATAAAATATCATTATCGATCATCTCTCCGAAATTAGAATTATGATGAGACTTGAAGTTACTTGACGACTACTATATACACCAAACAAATCTCCGAAAATCTTTAACAGATTTCGTTAAAATTTGGTGTAGATACTTTTGATTGGAGGTATAGCGGCAGAAGTGACGACATTTTTTCACTTATTTTCTACATATTCCAGCTTCTATCCTCCCTCATGCTATTCCAAGCACTCCCAAATAATAAAAATTTTGGTTTGCTTGGATTATTCGCGATTTACATTAAACCAGACCACAGTGGTGGCTTCAGTGCGGTGAACATCTGTTTGCAGGCATTCGGTAATCTAATAAAACATGCGTGAAATAATAAAATATCAAGTAGTCAAAAAAAGGCAAATTGGTCGGTAGAAAAATACAACATTATTATTCAAACACATGTAGGTACAATTTTCAAGTTAATAAAAATATATTACAAAAATACCTACGCCATTGAATCAGCATCAACAATAATCATAATTGATTAATTAAGAAGTCTACCAGACCGATTGCAATCAACACAACAACATCAAACTGTGGATCTAAAACCTTATAACTCTCCTTAACAACTCAATGGAAAAACGGGGTACAACCAGCTTCAGAGCTTCAGTGTAAAGTGGGTCTTACCCGTGCAACAATAATGATGATGATGATGATGATAATAATAATAAATTAAACGAACGCCACTACGCGGAAAAATATTAAGTTAATCTAATACGTATAGTTGGTATAGAAAGTTTTGTTTAAAACCAAACGTTATTGCCTTCTTTTAGAATTTTTTTGTGAATTATTATTTCACCGCGATTTTACAAGAAAATAATTCAGAATTAAACTCAAAACTAGTATTAAAGGCGCTATTTACCTAATCTGCACCCGGAGCTGAAATAGCTTGATCCAGAATTGTGTATAAGTTCACTGTCAGGTAGTGTTTCCAGTTGCGCCTTCGATTACAAAAAGTCGCTTTTCGGTCTTAATATACAATATACTATTCCTGTTTAGTTTAAAGTTGTTTATATTGATTTTTATTTAATATGTATAACATCAGAATGGTATTATGCAAAACATTTTGAGAACATGTAAAGTATATTCCCTTGGAGAGTGCATTTTTTTCCATCACGCTAACGTTTTTTTTTATTATTTTTTAAATTACCGGTTTTGTTTAACTGTTAAATTCAACGCCAATAAAATAAATTGTAATACTATAAAAGTAACGAAACACGATAGAATTATTACAAGTTTTCTAATATTAAATTTATTCCAGATCTTTAAATTGCGACAATTGTAATGCGAGAAAATATTAATAAAACTCTAAATAATTATTATTTATGCCTATTAATATGTAATATGATTTTGTATTATTAGTTTCATCAGGCGCCACGACTAATTTTTTACTTGCTAAGAATAAAGCATCTTGCTGCAAGTACTTTAATCGTCTGGGCATTGATCCCTATACTTATTTATTTTTGTTGAATTTAACCACATGTACAAGTACGGAATGAATAATATTTTCAGTCTATAGTATAACATGTGCAAAGACATGTCATACGAATTTCAATACTTCAATGAACAAGTGGTTTAACATACAATGGAAGAATTTGTTACTACCGATTTATCTACAAACATCAGTGGCTACGAAGACTCTAATCAAAGTTATTTAAATAAAACTGTTAACTATTTTGATGATTCACGATACACCCCAATTTCATTTTGGATATTAATGTGCTATTTTTTGTTTATTTTTTGTGGACTAATTGCAAATTTGACTATATCGTTGGTGCTGATGCGATGTAAACGAAACGGTAAGAACTTTTTGATTTGTTACTCCTTATTATTATTAGTTTCTGAAACAATATATTTTCAGGTATTTTATTTTCGGTATTGCAACTAGCTATCGTTGATTCACTGTCACTATATGTGGCAATCACAGAAATTTGGACAATAAATCAACAGACTTGGAAGTTCTCAAACTCGTTATGTTCATTATATTTAGGAAGTGAAGTTTTATCAAACACATTCGTTTTATATTTTATAATTTGTATCAATTTTCACATAATTTCAACATTTAACTTACACATTTACCAAATTCAAAAAGAAAACAAAAACCCGTTAACTCAAAACATTGACGAAGAAGACAATATTTCAGAACAGTGTTTAATGTTGAGATCCAATAACGAAACAGTAAATCGCAATGTGGTAATCGACTACAGCAAAAAGAAAAAAAATGTATCCATCATTTTTCCTTCCGTTCTTGTATGGTTCATCTGCTTGTCGATAAGTGTTCCGCAATACATTTTAACCAGTGCAGTGACAATTAACAATAATTACACAATTTGCACAATATTGGATACAAACCGTAGACAGTCCGTGCAAAATCTATTGGTAATTTTTAGAATAGTCATTCCTTTGCCATTGCTTTTAATTTTACTACTCATTCTTTTCATCAAAATATATCAAAGTTTATACTCGAAACACTTGGCAGAAAATCTTCTCGTACGAAAAACCGAAACCATAAGGTCGTTTTTAATATTCGGAATAAGTATAACTACTCTTTATATTGTTGCATCAATGCAAAGACAAATATTATACTTATTGCATGCAATTTCCCAAAAATATGTTGTTAGCAATATAGGCAGTTATAAAATGCCTCCTCTAGAAAATAATGTATGCTCACAATTTATTAACTTCATTTCTGCCTTATTACATTATGGATCCATTACATTGAGAGCAATATTGACAATAACTATATTACCTGAACTGAAAAATAAAATTAATTTTCAATTCGTACTGAATTACTTAAAGAAGACTTCTTAATGTGATTATGTTATAAAATATAAGGTTAGGTAATAGTGGTAATAGATTTGAAGAAATATAAATATTTTTAAATAAAGACAAAAACGAGTCGACTTTTATATTTTTATTAATAAACGTTAATTTTTCGAATGCGAATTTTTTATTTTTAAATAATATTATATAGTTTACTTTAGTACCTACTATATGTATAAGCATGAATTCTTAAAGTAAAACTTAAGTCCAGAGAAAAAAACAATTCTAGATTATCTGGAATTGAGCGGAACCGGAGGTATGATTTAAAAATTAGATGGAATATAAAATAAAATAATAAAAATGTCTCCAAAATAGTTGTAAGAAATACGAAGATATTAATTATGTAAATATTTTCAAAATTTTACTTACTAAATACTTAAACCAAATTTTGAGAATCCTACCGACTGGTAATAATATAAAAATAACTATGCAATTGTGTCCTTGAAGGTAGCATATTATTATAATCTAACACCAATCCTTTTTATAATAAGTATTCACTAATTAAAAAGTACTTTATTCAAATATTATCTTGCATAAAATATCTTCATATAAGTATTTAAAGCAGTTTCATGGTTCATATAGTAAATATAATCGAAGTTAGACACCTTTATAACGTCAAGTTACTCTTGACCCCAATTGGGATAATTTAAAAAAAATTTTAATTCCAATTGCAGTGAACTTTAAGGATTATTATTGGTAAATTATAAATAAATCAAAAATAAATATTGTAGGGTTGCACAATATGTGTAATATGTGGGGGGTAAAGTTGACAAAAAATAACAAAATTGTCATGGTGACATTATTTTCTTCTTATCATTAATTATGATTATCATTATCGTTAGTTATCGTCTTTTAGGTAAATTTCGAAACTAATGGGATTTTTCATAGGCTGTACTCCTATCTCGGAAACTGTAGAGGCTAGAAAAAATTCTAGGTTGGCTAAAATAGTGCTTTTTTCCCATATTACACTAAATGCTTAAAACAAAATACCAAGTATTTACACAAAGACCCGCAATAGAGTCATCATTAGAGCTCGGATTTTATCTATGTTTTTGCATGTTCTTTAATATTGATATACCAACAGATTCGTTTTGAAATCAGGACAAATTAGATAAAAATGAATCCGAAAAACAGCTTGTCAAAATGTATATTTTCAACATTTGGTGTATATTTGAGCAAATGATCCATTTTTGGGCCACTTATGATGTTTTTTGAAGAATTTGAATTGAAAAAATAACAAATTATTATTAAATTTACCCAATTAAGCAATTTTGTTTTTCAATTGTTATCTATCCAACCTCCATCGAAGCCTCTTTATAAGAATGTTGCTGCACGAAGTTCAAGAGCCTAAATCAAAGTACTTCAGACAAAGGCAAAGTATTTTATTTTTAATCAGACCCCGGGCTAAGCCGGGTATCCAGTTAGTAAATAATAAAAAATATATACAAGCAAATTATTTGTCTATCAATTGAAAAATATAATAAAATCGCTGGTAAAATGAACTTACAAAATAATTGATCATTTTAATCGTTAAAAAAATAAAATTAACCGACGATCTCTATTGACTTTATTGATCTCGTTCAAGGTTTTATAAAATCGGACAAAGGAAATTTAAAAACACTCTTTATACTTTAAAAAGTAGGTAGCTAGAGTGCTAGAGAAGAATGCGCGACGAGAAAAATCCCGTCCCGTTTCGCCCCGTCCCGCGCGGGACGGGACGGATCCGAATATTTAGTCCCGCAGTCCCGCGCGGGACGGAATGCTAATTTAATCCCGCGCGGGATGGGATGCCAATTTAGTCCCGCGCAGGAATACACATCCAAATCCGTACTATCAATCACGAACCCAAGAGCGTTGCGTGCGGGACCCGCGGGACGTGCGGAACCCGCGGGACTTGCCGGACGGGACCTACTAGAGGAGGCGTCACTGCGGGACGGGACAAGAAAAAGTAGTCCCGCATTCTTCTCTAGGTATATGTTAAGAAGTTTATTTTTTTAAAGCTTTTTTCAAATTTTATAATTTTTTTTGCGATTCCCGTTCATTAGAAACTTATTATCTACAATGTTGATTATAACATTTTTTCCTTAACTACAATGTTTTTGTTAAAGCATTTTAAAATAAACAATTTTTAAAGATTTAAAAGATAAAATAACAAAAATTTCAGTTCCAAAAATATATAATGCGAAAATATGCTAGTTTGCGGCGAATCGTATCGCGACTAGGGTTTCTCAAACGGGATCCCGTTATCCCGAGATCCCGGTAGTAAAAGTACTTCCCATAATCCCGGGATTTTGAACCAAAATCCTGAGATTTAAATTTGAAATTTTAGGATGCCACATAAATTCAATATTATCAGCCTTCTAAATCAGCATTACATTCTACAGAAAAAAAAATTTTTCCAAGCTTTATATTGCCGATGATAATGATGGTAATAATACTACTACTTCTAATGTTATTGAAATTGATGATTTAGAAGATCATTCATCATTATTAGTCGAAATGAGCCAAAACATTACGGCAAAAATTGGATGCTTCAATTTCAAATGTCACTCGAATTGGGAGTGCAAAGAATCCTGAATATGATGTTAAAAACACCGTAAAAGAAATGAATGCGTTTGAAATAACTGGACATCGCACAGAGAATCTCGAAAAATTATTATATAATGCATTAATGACCATCCCACCAACATCTATATTGAATCAGAAAGAACATTTTCTACAGCAGGTCTTTTTATTACTAAAATTCGGTCATTATTAAGTGATACCTCCGTGGACAACCTATGTGTTTTAAAAAACTATTTTCAAAATACGGAGAAAAACGTGTAAATTTATTAATTTATTTTGTTTATTTATTATATGTTCCTAAAATAATATAAATTTTTTAATATTTTTTTTGTATCACCTCCCCCCCTCCCCCGGGAAATTAAAAATTTTCATCCCGGAATCCCGGGATTTAAAATTTGAGGAAATGAGAAACCCTAATCGCGAAGGACGAAAATACTGCATAATCAGTAGCGTAGGGTGGAGGGGCAAATGCCCCGGGAGGCACTTCTGTGGAGGGCGGCAGGGAATGGCCGAGCTGGCTAATCCTGACCTTATTATTAAGTAATCCTTATTAATTTCTTTTGAATAATTATTTTAAAAAATATCTAATAAATTGATATAAGAAATACTTTTTTTTGCTTAATTGCGAAAATAGGGGTTGGCGGCAAATTCAGAGTTTGCCCCGGGTACCAGAAATCCACGCTACGCCACTGTACATAATGATGTTTGTTTGCTGAATTTTTTTGCAAATTCAAGCCAGTTTTTAGGGGCCGTCCATTAATTACGTAAGGGTTTTGGGGGAGGGGGGAGGTATCGAAAATCTTACGGACCCTTATTTGGGGGAGGGGAGGGTCCGAAGTATTCCTTACGTAAGTTTTGTAAAATACTTTTTTTTTAAATTAAATTAGTTTTTTTACCTAAATATTAAGAGATTATCAATTTTTTTGTATTAACTTTTTTATGCAATTAATTAATTTTTATTAACTTTTATTTATATAAACATAAAATTTAATTTAAATATTTGTATTTTTTGTATATAGTAAAAATATTATTATTATTCATATTTTATAAATATACTAAGCGGGGAAAGGGGGGGCTCAACATTATGTTTGTTTAATAATCCTTACGTAAGATGTACCGGGGGGGTGTCAAAATCTTACGTGCCCTTATGTGAGGGAGGGAGGGGGTCAAAAATTACAAAAATCGTCCTTACGTAATTAATGGACAGCCCCTTAAGTGATTCGCGTTTTTAAACGACGGCGACACGCTGCATAATATGTTATGCACATATTCAACGCACTTGTGTTTACTGTTACCGTATTGGATCAATCGATCAATGTTATTTAACATGATGAATGCGAAAGAAAACATTTTTTGCCGGACGAATATAAAAACACACCCTCTAAAATTACCCGTCTAAGGTCCAGTATTTCAGTTGCTAGTTAAACTACGTTCAAGGATTAACTTACGTTTATGGCTACCTGATTTGGTCAGATATCAATATAAACGAAGTTTAAACTCGGATCGTAGTTTAAACCACAACTGAAATACCGGCCCTTAGTTTTATTTTATTTATAAAGTTTTCTGAATTATGTAGGCCAGGGCCGTATCTGAGGGGGGTTTTAAGGGTTCAACCCCCCCCGCCCCAAAATAATGCGCGAGATAAAAGTCCTAGAATATAAAATATAATAAAGGACTTTTAAACAATTTTTTATGTTGCGTGTTACTTTCTAGTAGATTTCAGTGCACATTTATTTACAGGTAATTGCAGTTTTACAATGAAAAAAGCCGTATCTGTAGCAGCGCTGAATAGGGGAAAATATCTTTGTATCGTAATTTTTCTAGGTTTGGATTAGAGCGTTTGACTTTGAAATTTTCAAAAAAATTTGCCTGCGGCGCTTAATCCGGGGGGTAAACACATTAGTTATTTATCGTTAAACCCCCCGGAACAAAAGTTCAAGATACGGCCCTGATGTAGGCCAATTTTAAGTCATTAAAAGTAAAATCATATTTTAAATTTAAAAAAAAAGTAAACACCCCTCTAAATTTTGAATTTTTAAATTAATTTTCCCGTATTATTGATGCCAATTTTAATTCATTAAAAGTAAAATCATATTCTAAAAACCACTCATATAAACAAAACACCCCTCTAAACTACCACTGTAAATTTTGAATTTTTTAATTAATTTTCCCGTGCTATTTCTGTCAATTTTAAGTCATCAAAATCAAAATTTGATTTTTGGCCACTTTCATGTATTCGTCCCACTGTGCATCGGTTTATAAGGCAAGAATTGCGAGAGCACAGATATCTGCTGTTTCGAAAAAATTTATCACCCACTTTACACACTAAATTTGAAACCCAGTTATTACTACTTTTTTCCAAATTTGAAGAAAAAACTTTGTGACAGATATTTTAACAATAATTGATCATTATAAATAGCAATAAATAAGCATTTTGTAGACAAATCCAAAAATTATTTTTCAAAGGTAGGTAAAAAAATAGTAATTTATGGGACTAGTGAATAAAGATACATTTTATCCACGAACGGAAAGTTTAGCACACGAGGCAACGCCAAGTGTGCTATCTTCCGTAAGTGGATACAAATATCTTTACTCAAGAGTTGCATATAACATTTTATCCAAAACCTGCAAGTAAAATTAAAATTTCAAAATCAAATAAAATTTGTAATTACATTATATAATTTTACATTGACGATTGAAAATGTCAATGTAAAAGTTATTTTACTTGCAGGTATTGGATAAAATTAATTTAAACAAAATACTTCATAGCCTTTTCATTAATATGTATGTATTTTAATTCAATTCAATAAAATTAATTCACGAGAATAGTAATTGTAAAAAAATAACTTTTACATGATTACAAAAATTGCAATATATCAGTATTTAAAAATTTAAGAACTATTATAATTAGTTTGAAGTGGAATAATAACATATTTTACATCTTTATTTTGTGTTTTTCGTAAAACGTCGGCTGCGTGTGTAAGCTGTAATGCGCAATCAGGATGAGCACTTCCAGGTAATTGAGTACATTCGTATTCAAAAATAAAAGCCAAGCCGGTTAACAATTCAAAAAAACCTAAAGACATTGCAGCCTTTCTCAATCGATTTAGTTCCTGCAAAAAATGTTAATGTCATATCTGTAATTTACTTAATTACCCAAACATTACCTTGTAAAATTGTTGCGTTTTCTCGGGAAGTTTTCGAGCATGCCGTAAAATTTTTTGAATGTCAGATTGTAATCCAGCTTGCCTAATCCATACAACTCCATTTTGAGAATAACTTCGCTTTTCGGTAGGACGCACGGGAAAACTACCCATAAATTCAGACGGTACATTGTCTGGAGACTCTAAACGATTTAAATCTCCAAGCCATGGAACAGAATCAATTCCTGGCATTAAAATTGTAAGCATTAAGTTAGATTTCTTCTTTGAATCGGCCCAAGAATAAATAAATCCAAACCAATTTTCTCCGAGCATGACCAATGCAGCCATATTTTCAACTTTCAGGGCACCATGCAGCAATACACAAAATGAGGGAAATTTTCCTTCATCTGCATTCTCGTCATCAACCGTTAAATCAATTTCATTCTTTAATACTGTACCTTCCTTGTTAATATTTGCCGGTAATATTAAATGACGACTCACTGCCATTGGTGAGCCAACATCAGTTACAGGTATAAAACCACATACATCAATTATATCTGATACGTAATAGATTTGACAATCAAAATCTGTGATTTTTGTGTAGGGCTAAAATTATTTTTTTATGAAACAATCATTCAGAAAGTTTTAATTTCATATTACAATTGGTGATGGAGAAAGAACTATTTTAGATTCGAGATTTCCACATTTTAAAGTTCCTTTAAAAGATGTATAAATATCATCTGCTAGCTTCTGAAATATCGATATTACATTTGCATCACATAAAGGGCCATCAGGAATTAATACCGATCCGTCATAACCGGTTAATTCCACTAGTCGCATGAACAATGGTTTTGCTGTAAAACAAATATTTAAATTTGTATCTTAGGTTTTGCTATATACTTACATTTTATCAGGTTATAATCATCTGGTGGAGTAATGCAAACAACATGAAGCTTTGCTGGAAATGCGAATGGCAAAGGAAACGCATTTGAAGCATTACGGTGGTTTAAAGTATTTAAAGAATGAGTTAACGACATTGGTCCTACTCCTGTATTACCATCAGTTACCAAAATTACCTAATAAGATAAAGCAAATTATAATATTTTATAATGTAATTTTGAAAGCATTCATTAAACTTACTTGGCATGCACTATTGTTTCCCCATTCTGCAAGAACAGTTTGACTAACACCGTGCAATGCAGTTTCTATACAAGTTTTATCATAATCTTCTAATTTTTGAAGTTCTGTTTTAATGGCGTTATAATCTCTTGTAAACGAACATCTCTCTTCGTATAAAGAAGAAAACGCCATCTGCCGAAAAGTAATACCGTAATACCCAATACCACAATTATTATAGTTTTAAACTTTGTTACAATAATAATTAGCAAAAATTATAGAACTACAGATCCTTTTAATTCAAAAGTTACCGATAAGATTTGGTGCAACTTGATTTTTCCCTACAAATACTCAAGTCTAAAAGCTTTCGACGGTTCCATCCACCGGCCGAACTTTAGTAAGTCTGCATTTGTGGTGAAATATATTTCAAATTAAAACTATTAAAAAAATTATATAGATATACCAAACAAATAATACATCCAGTTTAAAAAAAAAAAATGTTGTCAACAATTTTATCTTTCACAAATTCTGCTTATTTGATTGAAAGCTATGCTATAGGATTAATAACCCATCAACGGATTTTTTAAAAATTCCTATTATGTACATGCCGTGTTGGCATTTGTTATTCACAATGAAAGAGAGCCTTCCAATTACTTTCCAGAATAGTTTGATAAGCACTGCTGTAAAATTTCAATTTAAAAAAAATACTGATCTAAGTACTGAAAGTTTTATCAAAACCTACACAAATTCAAAAACACCTTCAAAATAATATTATATAAGTTAGTCTTACGACCTGTTCCCATGGTCAATATTTTCATCATTTTTTTATCAATGTGTAGATGTAAAAGTAATAAAAATATGTTTAAAATGTCCCATGGTCAAAACAGGTTTTTATCAAAATTATTATCAAAATATTGACCTTGTGAACAGGCCACAACACGTTTTTGCAAAAATGTATCTTTCAGAAAAAATCTTACCTACTTGATTGTTTTCCACTTTTCAAATCGATATAGCAAGGTTACTCATTAATTTTGAAATCAAGACAAATTTAATAATTAAAATAATTTATTATAGTACAAGCCCAAATTCAGAAAGATTCAATTTTGAAATAAATTAACATAGATACTATTGCTAAATTTTAAAAACAGACTGAACAAAATATTGAGGAGAAATCAATATTCCTAGAAATTAACAGTTAATTCTTTTAACACTAAATTGTTTAATAGCATCACAATAATTATCATCGTCACAAAACAATTTCAAAAAAAAGATTTCAAAAAAAAGGAAAATCACTTTTGTAAAAAATAAATACTATATATTACATAATTGCCTAATATAATAATAATTGAATACATTCTAAAAACATGATACAACAGACGTTATTTGTTATTTACTGTTACTTGTGCAGCTTTCTTAGCTTTGATTATTTCGACCAACTCCTTGTACCTTCTCATGCAATCCTTTTTCGTACGATTTGGGATGCATTCGGCAATACGATCCCACCGATCTGGAGTTGAATTATTATAAGTTTTTAAAGCTTGTTCCAAAAGTTGTTGTTCTTCACTTGTCCAAGGTGAATCGGGTTTCTCTCCACCTGCATTTTTCAAATTGTTTCCTTTTGAGACTCCGTTCATCTTAACAGATTTTTTATTATTATTTTCATTAGAGCCATCGATTTTAGTTGAAATTTCAGAATTATCCATCACTTGCACTTGAGTACGCTTGTCTTTGACAAAGTTATTAAATGCTTCCTTATTTGCAGCCTCCTTCAGATCGCTTTTGGAAAAATCATTCTTTTGCAAATCTTTCGCCTTTCCTAGCACATCCTTCGAATTAAATTGAGTTGCACCTTCGAGAAATGAACCGTGCTGGTTAACAAAATTGGCAACCACGTCCCAACGTTTGTTAGTACCTGCTGGAAACAAATTAACAGCTTTTATTAAAAGCTGTACATTTTCTTGAGACCATTCCGCTTTTTGGTTCACGTTATTTTCCACATTGTTAATTTTTGCGTTCATAGTAGGAGCAACACTTTGCAGAACTTCTTTACGGGCTGCTTCCAAATGTTCTTCGCATTCCTTGACCGCATTAAAAAATGTTGTACGACCATTGCTCTGCATTTGCTTATTTAAATCTTCCAACTGTACGGCACTTAATTGTTCACATATCTTATCGACTGCCTGCATGTTAGCCAAAACTTCATTTTTGTCTTGAGCATAATAATCATTAGATTTGCACATATCCCTAAATATCTTGCGTTCCTTTTTTAACACTCTCTTTTGCGCTTCACGTTCTTGACGCTTTGCCTCAATTTTTGCGCGTTCCACGGCCTCTATTTGTTCTCTTGCTAATTTTGCTTCCTTCATTAATCTCTCTTCTTCTTCTTTCTTAGCTTGAGCTGCAGTTTGTCTGGCTCTTTTAGCAGCCAACTTCTTTTCTTTATCTTCCTCTTTAAATTTAACTATTCTAGGATCAACCTTGTATGCCATATCAACTAAATTACGAATACGTAACATCTCCTCTTTCTTCTTGCGAATACGTTCAGCCTTATTAATTTTTTCACACATTCGACGCTCGTCACGATCAGAACACTTTTCCTTATCTTCCTCGTCTTCGTACGAATATTCTCGCCACGATTTAAAATTATACCAAAAATTATAAAACCTATCAACGTCTTCACGCAACGCATCCGGACCACCCAATTCAGGCACGGGAGTCTTTTCAGACCAGCGACTATTAAGACGAAAATAATAATCAAAGATTTCATAAAAATCTTGCTTAAGTTCAGAACCTGATGGAAGCGAGTCATCAAACTCGGGATCAACTGAATCGTAAGCACGTCGTCGACTCATGGTACCCAAAGTTTCATAAGCCATAGTTATGCACATAAAATAATCTTCATCTGACTTAATTTTCTCACCCTTAGCTTTACGTTTATCGGGATGATGTTTAAGTACCATTTTCCTGTAAGCTGTTCTAATAACCTCGTCGGAAGCATCATATCTCATATTGGAAATTCCTAAAACTCTATAGTGATCCTGCTTCTTCCATTCTAAAGGCTCCAAACTTCTAAGATATTTTACATCATTAACAAAGACAACACGTTTTGGTTCTTCTCCATTTTCTTTTGGTCTCTCCACTTTATGTATAATCACTTCGTGCGGTACAAACGAAACTTCGCTTTTTCCATTATTTACGTTAAAATCGAAATAGAACCGTACGGCAACAGTTTTGCACAAATTATTGCTGCTTGTACCCATACTTGCATAACCTCAACGTAAAGAGATTTTAAAACCTGTACGTTCACCAGATATAATTCACTTGGTCGGTGTACTAAAAATTTTAATTAATGAAATAATTTACTTATTTAAAACTATTTACAGTGCCGCTTCTAACTTTTAACGATTTAACGTTTTCTTTCACATGGCAATTAAAAATTTATATGGATGTGGCTCAACAGCGCTGCTTTTTTAACCGCAAAATGGCTGTACCTCTGCATAGTAATTTGCCGCCACTTTTCAACACGGGTTACGTGTTTTATGTTTTCATAAAAATTATTTTATATAAAATACCTACTAAAATGTTTGCCATGAATTGATAAACATACTTCTGATTAACTAAATTTTATAATTAACAATTTTTATAATTGAATAATACATTAAAAATGATGTAAAAATTGACGTAACAGATCGTAACAAATTGTGAGAATTTTGTATTTAATTATTAACCCTCGAGGAGTACACTGTTTTTTACTACATGGGGTGTGACCGCACCCCAAGTTTCAAAAATGGCTAGCGCCTACCGTATTGCAGTTACCAAAAAATTTCTTTAACATATTTTATCCGTTATTGTGTGTAGAAAAAGAAAAAAAATAATATCAAAAGAAATTAATACTTTTTTGTTACTTAAAATAGGTAAACGTGAAAAAGAAGCCGGAAAAAGTGTAAAAATGGACTTTTTTACAAAAAGTGCTCTAAAAGTGTAAATTTTCAATCGATTTAGGAAAAATTTTAGGGTAATGAAGTTAAAACCATACTAAATGAAGATATGTTGGAAACATTACGATTCGCTCAAAAAAGTGTAATTATTTCAACAAATGAAAAGTGGCAAATTGCAAAAAGTGTTCTCGACCAACATTTGTGTTCAGGACTACTAAAAATGTGGGGTAACACTTTGTAATATACTGAATAGGTGTAATATGTTGCTATAGAGACCGAGCGTATTTGCAACTAGCGCCAGTAGTGGTGATAATTTGCATAATTGGCGTGATCATTTCAAATAGTGATATTGCATATTAGATTTTGTTTATTAGTATCACGTGTTTTTAACAATAAAAATCGGTACTCATGTGAATTGCTGTGTTGTTGGGTGTACAAATAATT
Source organism: Cantharis nigra (assembly GCA_958510845.1). Lineage (NCBI taxonomy): Eukaryota > Metazoa > Arthropoda > Insecta > Coleoptera > Cantharidae > Cantharis > Cantharis nigra. The sequence goes on along the minus strand of OY294028.1, from coordinate 36,563,662 downwards.
ATTTAAACACCGAAGGAGCTGTAAAATTTTATAGATTTCCCGCAAAACCACACGAAAAAAAGCGACGTGATCAATGGATAAAAAGTGTTCGCAGGAAAAACAATAAGTATATTCCATATTTTCCTCATTTACTGGTACAATTAAAGACATCCTAATTGTTTATTTAGATAGAAAGTTTATGGCAACCAACAAAATGGACTCGAAAGCCTAAGGCGCCAGAAATTTAAAGTATTCTAGGAAGGAAAAACCCTTGAAAAATCCATCGAAAAAAAGGGTGAATAATTGTACTTTTATTTTCTAAGGCGAGCCAATTTATGATTTTTTGACTTTTTTGCTTTTTTATTGGTTCAACTAGAAGAAAGGTACATGTTTTATGAACACGCTCAAACCAAAATTTTTGATCTCAGATCGCTGTAACAGAAGCTAAAAATCCTGCCAATTGATGCCTTTTGCCGCGAGGGTTTAATCGGCCAAGATTAGTTACTCTATCCCCCCCCCCGTTCTCTATGTTTGTTAGATTATGTAGGGTCAAATTCATATCATTGGCTAACAATTCGCGCTACCCCATCGTCTGATTGGATCACGAAGCGGTTTAACACATATATTCGGTTTTTCTATACATTTTGACAAAATGTACTCCAAAAAGAGTGAAATAAAATAAAAATCAAAAATTTTAAAAATTCCTGACTGTAAAAGCACCTTACTTTAAAAACTACTGTTCCCTTTAAAAAGGAAGAAATAATTTTTTCTTCTTCACTCAACAACATAAACTCTCCGACACTTAATTCGAATAATTAACTTATCATCCTCCCCCCCCCTACAAAATTTAAACATTAATTTTGTAGTCAGGGGAAACGGAGATTTGTTCCACTTAAGAAACCTGTTTATAAATTCCGTATTAAAAATTATCCGTTTCCCCTGACTTCAAAATTAATAATGAAATTTTGTAGTGGCGGGGGAGGGGGGCGGAGGATGATAAGTTAATTTTTCGAGTTAAGTGTCCAAGAGTTTATGTTGTTGAGTGAAGAAGAAATATAACATTAATTTTTGATTCAAGTATAATAAAAGTAACAGTAAAACTTTATATTAGGTACATAAAAAAACGCCAAAACACCAATTTCTAGAAAAAGTAGAAATGTGCCAGGTTTGAACGAGCTATCAAGCGAAAAGAAAATAAATTAGAATTAGTAGGACCTTGTGGATCTAAAGAACAAGTGAACATTAATTGTGCAGAGGAAGCTTAAAGAGATTTTTGTAGTCAAGTGAGTTGTCGAAAGAAGCATACAGCGAATCAAAACCCATCATATTTTGCACAATATAAGCCACGATTTAATGCCTTACCTTGATGACATAGTCCGTATGTGTTGTGCATTAGCTAACTTGCAACCACCAATTTATTCGACAACCTCCCTAAAATCTATAAACATTTCCAAGAGAGCTAAATTTGGTTTATATTTTTTGTAATTTTAATTTGTCATGTAATTATGTTATATTGTTTTACAAATAAAATGTAGCATGTTTTGAAAATAATTGCGTTTTAGTGTTAATACTGGATTCACAGCAAAATCATAATTAAATTGAACATTAACGATCTTTAACAATAATAATATATGTTTTGTAGCTATGACCTTCACGCCAAAAATGTTCAAAGTGTCCGCCTTAGGCGCCACTTTACGGTATTCGCTCGGTCCCTATATACATGGTTTAAACTATACATGTTTAAAAAAATGACAAATTGATTTTTTACATTTTGGTGTTTATTTTATATTTTTATGTCAAAATAAGGTTTCAAAATGTGCAATTTACATTGTTAACCCATTAAGTACCAGCGTCCTCATTTGAGGACAGTAACTTATCGTAGGCCTTAACAAAATATATAAGATTTACAGCGGTATTCATAAAAATATCTTAAAATACTCTTTAAACCTATTTTAGTTAAAACGTGTTTTAAGGCTTACAGAGCTGTTTAACTTTTGTTCATTCATAAACGGCCCGTAAACCTCCGTTAACTAAAATTTATGTCTACTTTTGTAAAATATGCTTGGTACTTAATGGGTTAACTTAGGAGTGTCTGGATATTTTCGTTACTCACTGTACATCTAACATCTTGCGATGTGGAGACTAGAGAGGTCATTTTCAATGTATAAAAACATTGTAACCGAGGAAACACAAAACCTTGTTTGGTGTACACTGGGGTGTGAGCGAACCCCAGAAGACTTTAAGTCCATCCTGCTGAAGACCTAAGCGACAACAGACCGCGGTACTAACCTAGACTTACAGTTAACATCCCTACTTATATTACCCTTACCTTCAAAATTCTACCTGCTTTTTCAGTACATCAATTTTCTCGGCGCCTGGGGTATTCACACACCCCATGTACATCTCTAGGGTTAAGATTTTTGACTGAATAGATCTCTTTGGGTTAATTTATTAAATTAATGAAAATTTAATATTTAGAAAAAATATCTAATTTTTTGATAAAAAAGAAATAATTTTGTTACGTAACATTTTAAAAAACACCCCCCCCCCCGTAACAAATTGTCGATCCGCCTACCCCCCTAAAGCCGTTACGTACTTTGTAAACAGTCCCTAAGAATAAGATGTAAGATGAATATAAGATTAATGACTCCTGGTGTAAGGTAATGTTGAATTTCTATAGTATATTACGTACCGAGGTGGAAAATGTTTCATTACAGCCGAGCGCTAAGTTAGTTAACTGAGGCGCGAAGCACCGAAGTCAACTATAAGCGCGACGCTGGAATGAAGCTTGACACCGAGGTATGTATACTATTTTATTCACAATCGGTTTGTAAACAACAAATAATTAAAAATTGTATTAAATTATTATACATTGCTTTTCAATAAATTGATTTCACTTTTGAAAATAAAAATAGTTTATCAAGTTAGTATAAAATATTAAAAACAAATTGCTGATTATGTCAAACAAAATATTTGTGTTGGCAACTGGCTAATATTATATTAGTAACAAATTTACAGATTTGTTTCATGTTTTTTATATTTGTGCTTAAATAATTTTTAATTATTCTAGCTAAACTTATAAACTTATAAAGTAACTAAAATAAAATTCTAATTCGTACATTTTGGGCTTCGATTAAAAATTTTTTTTTAAATTAAGTAATCCTGAAATATTGATCGGAAGAAGTGGGAACTATTAATTGGTCAGCAAAATCAAGATCTCTAGATTTAACTCCTCTTGATATATTTTTTTGGTGAGCTGTTAAAGTATTAGTGTACAGCAACAGATGAAAGCCCGATACCAGAAAGGAATTAATGGACAGAGTAACGAATGCTATAGTAGCTCTTAACGAAAGAGGTAATGTTATAAATAATAATACCAAGGGGCAACAACATCTTTTAAAACGATCCCGACTGTGTAATGAAAATGAGGGTAGTCATTTTGGTCATTTACTTAATAATGTAATGGTTAACCTTAATTAATAAACAAATTTTTCAATAAAAATTTAAATTTTGTGAATTTAATTTTTTGTTTTGTGGCTCCTTTTTTTTGTTATTTTCTGATTTTCTGTGAAATAGATTAGTTTTTCAAAACTTTTTACTAGACAAAAGTTGTAGTCCGTTAAATTTCTTATCCGTAAAGGGGCGTCAGATTTTTTGTAAAATGTTTCGTTTAGAAGATTCAGCGATTTGAAAAAAAAAACAAGAAAAAAAAAGTTGAAAATTTTCTACATTTTTTTACTTACTTTTTTTCATAACTCGAAAGCCGTTAAATTTAGACAATAAAAGGTTAAAACCTAGTTTGTAGATTATTTCACGCTCTTTAAAAAAGCACTTAATAATTTTTACTGAAAAATCAATATTTTCTGAGCTATGGCCATGTGAAGGTGGAAATTAAAAAAAATGCTTTAAGGAGGCCTAACTCTCGAAGGTTTGAACTTAGAAAATCATTTTTGTTAAATATATTATAGTGTCCTCTATCACCACTGAAATTATGTAAAGTTTATCCGGGGATAAATACCTTTACTTTCTGTGTAATTTATGTATGTACAAATTTGTTCATAAGCAAAAAATTTACAATATTGAATATTTTGTGAACTTGAACTATTAAATTTTATTTAAAAAAAGGTTACGAAATAATAAGTTATTGGCAAAAATCTGTTTTTCAGCATCTGCAAGTATGTAAATGTAGTGTGCGATGGAGCTAGATAGGTGGAGAATGATAAGGGGATGGGGTTGAGCCGAATCTCACGTGGGGGTGAGGGGGAGTCTCGGCAAATATCACGTATTTTTTTTGTCTTAACTAGTCCACAATAAAATAAATTAAGCAAATTATGTTTTTTTTAAAATAAATTCAATGCAAGCAAACACAGATTAACGTACTTATGCTAAAAATACGAATTTAAAAAAATCTCACGTGAAATTAGGAGGAAGGGGGGGGGGGGTCGAGCCAAATCTCACGACATCTCACCGACGGGGGCGGGGGGTCTAAAAATCGCCAATATCACCTCACGTAATTAATGAACGCCCCCTTATTTCAGGCTGCTTTTCAAATGAGCGTCGCCCAAAACTCGAAATATGTTACCCAAAGCATATAATACGACTCACCCTGTATACTATATAATATGAAACAATTTAATCAATAAATTTAATAAATTCTCGCGTGCCGAAATTGTAAAGTAAGCCAATTTAAAAAATGGTAAAAAATAAAGTTTTAAAACTTACCAAACTAATAAATTCCAGTTTTGAATGCAAACCCAAAGAGTCCAAAAATGCATTTACTCCATTTACCGCAAGTTGTTTCTTCGTAGTTTCGGTATTTTCATTTATTTTTACAGGTACTAACATTGACAGAGATACATCGAATAATATTATTGTAGGCATAATTAATAAATGTATTATAAAATATATTAAAAACCATTCGATATTTTGAGGTTATATTTACAAATTTTTGATGCAGTGTAGTGAAGTTGTACGTAATAACCCGTCTACGGAAATATAATAACGTGGCGGGAATTTGTTTCATTGGCCTATTTTTTCAAATTTCAAAACTTTATTTAAATAAGAAAGTAGAAAATTATATATTCTCTTTAAATAAAGACTTCGGCAAGAACTTATGACATAATAACGCTCTTCTTGGGATCATACATGCTAGAAAAATGCATTGATACTTTTCTTTTGCAAAAGTAGTACTTATTTAAAATTTATAACCAAATACTACTAGGGGTTATTGTTAAATTATAAGCTACTGCTGTTTTAAATAACCTTGTATATTTAAAAAATTAGTTTACAAAATATATTAAAAATTTTATTATATTTCCTTCTTTAATTTTTGCTATTTTTCTAATAGTTTATTATTCTAATTTGTGCTGCAATTCTATATTGACTTTGTTGGAATGTTTAGCGTGTAAATAATTTAATAATTCATTGCAACTTTTCGTTTGAATCGGTTTTATGTCATCGACTGTAGATTCCAAAAGTGTTTGATTAGTGCACACTTGACACGCGGCTCGTTGAGAATTCTTCAATCGACTTTCTTCTTCAACATCGTTTGAAGACTGATGGGAATGAGCTCTAAAATAAGAAATAATTTCATTAGTGTACATAATTCGTTCATGCATGGATTAAATTACCTTAAGGCACCTTTATATCTTCCTAATAGGAACCCATTTCTTATGCCTTCGAGAAAACCAATGTCAAAGCTTTGCTGGAAAATTGTATTCTTCCCATGAGTTGCGCCTTCTCGAAAACCAGCCTTAAAATAAAACGTAATAAAATTAGAATTATAAGAAATTTTGGAGCACCTTTTCATTTCAACTTACTTTTTTGGCAGAATTGGAAAATTTCCTCCAAGTTTGTGGAATTTCATGCACTTCGTCACTTTCATCCATGTTATTAAATTGGAACGCAAAAATAATAATAATAATAATAATAATAAATATAATTTCTGTAAATTAAAATTTAAAAACTTACTATTTTTATTTATATATTAGGTTAAATATTTGACAGCAAGATTGGTAACTTTTGTTTTAATATATTGGTAAGAAATAGGGGTACATACAGGTTGGTAAAAAAGCATAATTTTTTTATAGGTTATAAGTAGTGTTCGAAATTTTCAAAAACGTAATCACTTTGAACACGAATCAAAGCGAATATGTGAAAGAAGATGTAATGGCAAAAACCAAGCAGACTAGAGTTTCTAATGAAGGAATACATTTAATTTTGCCTGACGTTTCCACAACTGTTATAACGGATATTATTAATAAAGTCTCGAGTAATCGGTACATAGTAGGTACTTAATTTTTTATTTTACTTGTGAAGTATTATATTATTATACTGAAAATTTTTGTTTTAGTGTATAAATTTTATTTTCCTACTATAACTAGTGGAAAACAAATTTTATTTAAATGCTCCACAACTACAACAAAAAGAGGCACACACGTTTACGAAGCACCTGTTTAGATTAATCGTTGATGCTGACAGGAAAGATGTTTTTCGAGGGACATTACTACATCAAAATTACGTTTGAATAAAGCACTCCAACCAAAAGTTTCAAAAAATTTAGAAAACAAAAAGCTTTATGAAAAGTGTCACAATAACGGTAAGTAAATTTATATTATAAGGGAGAGGCTTGAGTTAAGGCAAACGTAACTTTTAGCAAACGGTTAAGTTACTGTTGAAGTAACTTTTTTGCAGTTTTATGGTAGAAATATTTGAAGTGCAATCAAAATGATTTTCACAAATTTTTTCTATTCTGAATGAAAAATATTAGGTAGGTGGGTGAAAAAAAAAACACTTTACATATACAGAGTGTACATTTGAAAACAATCCACTTTAAATTTTTTGTATATTCTACGTTGCACTAGAGCTCGTGCCAAATAGAAATAGAACCGAAAATCATCGTTTTTTAGCAATAACTTTCTTGATTTTAGTGATACAGCAAAAATTGTAATATACAATTTAAAGAACTAATAAAATTCTTTAAGTTCACATATTACAAGTTTTGCCGTATCTCAAAACTTAAGCAAGTTATTGCTGAAATACCATGATTGTCGAGTTCATTTCTACTTGTCACGAGATATAGGATTCATTCTCACACCTTCAGTCACTCAAACTAAAGCGGTAGTATTTGATTTTTGAGATATCCCGCTCCAATAGGGTGTTTTTTCTGCTCAGCTATTCAATTATCATCTAAAAATGTATAAACCAATGGGGCAATGTAAATTGCACTCCAAAATACCTGCATTTTATTTTCTCTAATTTTGTTTGATAATCCAAAATGTAAACTCCGCTTGCACCTATTAATGTAAATTGCGCTTCAAAATATCTGCATTTTATTTTATCAAATTTTATTTTATAATCCAAAATATAAACTGCGCTCGCACTTATTTACAATGTTATTGAAATTTAAGACTTAATTTTACCAAAATATGTCTTTAACCCTTTAACGCGCAAAATTATCTGCTAAGAAATTTGATCGGAAATACTGTGGAATCAAATATATAAATATTATAATATAAATAAGATTTTCTGCAAGTTACATAAAATTCTGAAATGAAAGAATTTTTACCATTTTTCTTTTTTTGTTAGCATATCTTCATGCAACGCTCGATTTAATTGCTTGATCCTGAAAGGCATTCGGGATCTGAAAAATAGAGTTTTCATTTTTGTGCTACATGGAACTTCTTTAGCTAGGTTCAATAAATTACCAATATAATTTTTACAAATGAAAATTTCTTCCGAACTAACATTTTCGAAAATGTGTTCCAATTTCTCCATATTTATCATTAATTCTTCTGGTGGCTTCGTCAAGCCACCTTCAGATAAATGATCGACACAAGTATAACTAGACTGATCAGATGAAGATGTGGTGGAAACAGTTGGTTCCATCTTTTTTAACTTGTGACAGATGAATCCAGCCAAATTTTCTAAGCCATCGTAGGTCAGAGAATCTAATTCTTCTTTTAAAACGTCGTGTTTTGAATGTGACTGGCGGAGGCGGGAATATTTCTAACTTGCGATAATTTTAAATAAACAAGCTACGGCTGCGTGAGCTAATACTTTAATTATTTATTCAGCGATGTTGAAAATTTCTACAAATATATACAAATAGCAAATAATAATGATTACAATAATAATGTAAGTACTTACAATTTCTGACTTTACCGATTCTTTCATTCTAACTGATTTCTGAAGAGCGGTGCTCGTATTTTAGTCATTCTCCTGTTTGTGTTGGCACCACCGGTAAAGGCAGAAACTGCAAGCGCTAAAATTTAAATTTGGGACAGCGGCGTATCGAGCGGTTTCAGGGTTTTCGTAACACGTTGCTTTCATCAGTTTCCTCGGCTTCTTCCGCTCTAAGGGATGTAAAGCACTGCCCACTTAAAAGTTTCTCTTGAATTTCTTGGCAATGTATTAAATCGGGGGTAGAATCTTCATCTACATTTCCACCATCTGACAGAGACTCTTCATTTCTACCCAAAATATAAGACCTTAAACGATTGTTAAACTCTAAGGGTCTAAGGCATCAGGGTGATCATGGTTGTCTCTGTTAGATCTAATTACTGCAAAAAAGTTTTCCAGAACGTGTTGGTTCAACGAAACGTTAAAATATAGTCTAGCTTAAATCTTTTCTTAAGATCATTATATAGTAATTTTAAAGAATTATTACTAATTATTATTGCCGACTGAAAAGGTAACGATTTTTTTCTGCCTTTTACTCTGACTTGTAATAGCTTTGGTCATATTATTCAATTTTCCTAGATCTTTATAACCGAGCACGGAACCCTGAAGACTTACAAAATTCTATTTCTCACATTATGTCCATTTCATGAAAAAGTAATATGCATTTCTTTTCTTTATCTTCCATTGTATATACTTTATCCATCAAACGTGCAAACAGTTTAGAGTTGTATCCTGGCTTTGTTTTATAATTGTTTATCCACTTGTGAATAATAGATTCTAATGGCAAAATAAAACCATTTTTTAAAGAAATCTGTACATTGTGGGTGATTTATAAAACATGGAGACAGCTGCAGTTTTTTCTTCGGGTGACCAAGCGGTTCTAGGTCTATGATTTAATTGCATTTGAACAATTAATCTAGGTAGCAACGCTAAATCTTCTACTTTTCTTAAAGGGGTACTCGTAACTGGAATAGGTTCTTCATGTTTTGGCGGTGTAGACAACTCAATCACTTCTTCCAAGAATTGTTACGTTGGAGAACATATGGCAACAGAAACTCTCTCTTCTTTTTCCGGGGTAATAAATTGAACAAAATTTTGTTTTTCTTGAGGTGTTTGGTTGTCATCTTCAGGCAATGTAAATAATTTCCTTTTCGTACCCATTCTTGGAGAATTTGTCTCGTTCAACTGCTGACTTGATAACAAGTTAACAAGTTAACAAATGTTAACATTTCAGAAGTCGAAATCAATGATTTATTTTTTCTGTGATCGAAAGGTCAAGAACTGAATGCTAATTTTTTAGGACGTAGTACATCTGCTGAAAAATGGTTACCGCAGAGAAATCTTCTTTTAAGTTCGGATTCATCTAATTCTAACAAAGTTGAATTTCCACAAAACAAAATCCATTTATTTCATGTTTCTTGATGTTTAACAGGAAAGAAACATTTTCTCAGTCCTAAATTGTTCCTTGAGGAATTATTGCATTTAATGTAGGAGCATTTATTACCAGCCATTGCACTATAAAAAAAAAGAAAATAACGTTTATTTACATACGATATAATAGATATTATATCCGAGTTGTAGCTAGGATCATGAGCGCCCCCGGCAAGATTTCAAACAGATCAAGTATTTTTATTTATATACAAAACCAGCTGATCCGACAGACGTTGCCCTGTCGAAATTTAAATAAATTTGTTTGCTATCCTTTTGTGAATTTGTCAAAAGCTATTGAAAATGTGTAAACAAAGTAAAAATGAGAATCATTATATCTATTAACGATTGTGGTCATAGATATTCAATTTCAGGAGGAGTACATTCAGAAATACGGCAATGGGAAATTGCCGGAAAAAAATTTTTTCAGTTCTCCAACTTTCTTGGTCTTCTTTCTTGTAGAAAACAGACGTGTTTGTTTTTCTACATTTTGTTGAACATTAATTTCTTCCACAGTTTCTAAACTAATTGTTTTACCTTTATTCATCGTGTTTATAATTTTATCAAACTGATTTAAAACAGATTTATGTTCTTCTTCCGTTAAAGAGGTTGTATCGCATAATCCTATTAGTGCAGTATTTGTTTCTAAAATAATACTAATTTCGTTATTATTAATTTCTTGAATATGATCAGAATAAAGTTGCACATGCATGAATATGTTTACATATACAGTAGAACCCCTCTATATCGAGAGCTCAAGGGACCAGCCTACTTACTCGTTATAAGCAGATTTTCGCTATGAAGAGTCAGTTTAGCATGTAAACAAAAGTCAAGGGACTAAACTTTTACTCGTTATAGCCGATAAATCGTTATAACCGGACTCGTTATAGAGGGGTTCTACTGTATTAAGCTTTATAACGTTATCTATGCAGGAACACTTAAAACTGTGAATGCATAATATATGTTGCATTCGAAACATCTTAAACACGGCTAATAATATTGTTTACTTACATCAACTTTGGTCGGTGGTGGGTATTCAACTATTATATCTTGAAGATGTACCATAGATGAGCATGATGGAACAGAATATGATGAATTATCCTCAATCCTGAATCCTGATGTTTGGGAATACCTAATCTAAAATAACAACGGATGAGTATAAGAATAAAAATATACAATAATTAATAACCAACTACATACATTATCATCATCATGCTTATTATTTTCACCGTGAACAGATCTTTTGTTAATAATGTCCATCGTTAAATTATATACAGGATCATTTGCGATCCTCAAGTGTGGCCCACCACCAGTTCTACTTACTTGTAATCTATCGGTGGCAGCTTGTTTCCGAGTTTGCTTTTTTTGATTATTATAAAATCTCTTCAAAACTTTTATTGACCGATAACACGTGGTTGAAGAATTAAATCCATTTTCAATTTTTCTCCAAACCTTCTTATTGTCTTTCCAGGCCATTACACCGCTTGTTTTATTTTTCACGTGTTTATATTTTTTTATGATTTGAAGAGGTAATAACTTCTCAGAAGTAAAGTTAGTAAGAACGTTTTTTTTATATTTTTGTCACTCATTTTAATCGATTTCAAATTTATTTAACAAATAATTTTTCACATTTACATTTACAAATCCTTTATTTATAGTTATATAATAATTTTTTGTAATTTTTCAAGGGTTCCTATTTAACGTTTACCTCTTTTTGTCAGTATCTTGTTCTGATAGAACTTTTAAGACTGATACGGATTTCTTGATCTTTGATCTTGTGATTATGGTTTGTCTGGGTTATTTCAGATACTTATTCAGGAAAACACGTGTAAAAACCTGATTTGCAATAATGGGAATTTCGAGTTGAGTTGCGGTAACCAAGTTATTCTATGAATATTGGTAAATTTTGATATATCATTTTATGTTTGATTCTGAATGGTGCGTTGCTGTGGTTTATTTCGGTATTTTTTTCTGTGAGTTTGCTATTTTTGATTGTGGTCGAGTAGAAGGTTTGACTGATACGGTCAAATAAATAAATTATTAGTTAACCAATAGTTTGCGAGAGACTGTGCAAAGCATTTCAAATTTAATTATTAATTAACTATAGGTAACTAGAGATCAGTTAACTTTCACTTTTTACTACAATCGGTGCAAACCACTGATGATGATGTAACTAACCATTCATTCTCGTTGTCAAGAGTTTTCACCATATCTAAAGTAATCGCCTGGCTTGATTTATGACTTTGTTTAATTTTTTGTATTTTCTGATTCGAAGCACCTTTCGCCAATTTAATTATTCGCTTAAATATACTATCTCTTGCAATTTTTATAACAACATCAACCGTTTTGTAGAGCTCCTTAACTTTTATCCCTTCTAAATAAACATGTTTTAAAACTTATGTAAGGATTCAAGATACATATTTGTGTTTATCCCCAAGCCTAATCAATAACAACATTGCGGACGATGCGCATATTTACTTTTAAAATATTGAACAAAAGATATGGTAACGCTGTCTTCATTAAGATCTATTAAAACTTGATGTAACCCATTATTAAAATCTTGGAACAGATGTAAATTGTAATAAAACACGTAAAGTTTTATAAACTAATGCTTTTTTCTCATTTCTACCTTTTACTTTTGACAAATTTATACGCCAGTTACGATCAACGTGCCATGCACATAGAAGTCGGTTAGGGACGGAGCCCATAATAGATGACCAAGCGTTATAAAATGCAGGGGCATCGTCTGACATAAACACATTTGCATGAATAATGCCAACTTTTGACTTAATCTGTCTAAAAAATAAATCAAAAATAATTTCATCTGAACGATTAGAAAAAGCATCCCGAGCCAAATTCATCCACTATCATTAAGGTGCTAGATCAATAGGCGCTGAACTGGTGTCAAGTTCAACTCAAAAACGAATAATCGTAGAAAGTTGAAAGTTTCAGTACATATACGTAAAACATAATACCACATAACATTAAGCTATTTTTTATTTTAAAAAAATTAATAAAATTTATTTTTTCTTTGAGTTTTCAATAAAATACATTTTAGTTATAAATATAAAATAGCTTATGTAAAGTAATACCTACCATACTAATCAATCGAAAAGAAAAAGTAAGATCATCTTTCTTAGTTTGACTTGCAAACTTGACACAAGAATTTGAGCAATTTTAACCAATCAGAGAAAACGTGCAGTTCAAGCACTTTTAAAAAGATGTCGGCACTTAAATTTGAAGCAAAGACACAAACCTACCTATTATTGTATTGCTAAAATATATGGAGCAAAAAGTCCGGCTTTCAAAATTCCTGCTTTATTGGCAAAAATCAGAGAGTTTCATTTATTTTACTTTAAGTATTTTACTTTCATTTTCATCACAAAAGTGATTATTTTTCAAATTTCAAATGTCAAATATATTACAATATTATACCTTTTTGAAAGGTATGCATCTTGAATAAAAAAAAATATCATAAAGCAACTGGTGAACTAATAATATGTTCTGTGGTGACAACTGTTTGATTTTTATGATCTATTCCTATTGATCTAGCACCTTAATGTATATAATTGGAAATCATTACTATTTGTACCATGCGTGCCATCAATACAAATTTTGTTGTTACTACAAAGTTACTGACGCCGTGAATTTCAAAATCATCTTCTACACGTTGTTCTTTATAGTATACTATTGGACAGTCTCCCTCTAAAGTTTTCATTTTGTTCTACCCATAGTTTGATACTAACTGCATCTTCTTGATGACCTTTTGTTTTATAACTAATATGGAAATCTCGTATAATGATCAGTGTTGCCAATTGCAAATATGCGTTTTCCCCTACCGAAGATCTAAAATACCCAATTTACCCAACCTACATTTCCCAAACCCCCAAAACATCTCCTACAATCAAAAATTAAATTTTATTAGTTTAATTTCATTTATTAAGTAAAAACAGTTTGTAAATTATACATAGATAATTATCTATGTATCTATTGTAATAGATAAATATAAAGGTGACAAAAAAATAGCTAAGTCTGCACAATTTCATAACCTATTCTACTTTAACAGAAACTTTGTTACAACTTTATTACCTGTAAAACTCAATTATTTTTTTAGGGGGGGGGAGGCTTAGTTAATAGGAAAATATTAATTGCGATAATAAGTAATAAAGCAGAAATTCGATGTTAAAGTAAGTAAAAAATCTAACCTCAAAATATATTTTTGTGCCATTATTGCGCCCGATCGATCTGATTTTTTGCATATGCATATACTCTGTTTTTCGATATCTAGAGCCGTTTTCGAGTTATTGCAATTTAAAAAACTGAAATTCTTATCGGTGAAAAACCATCAACATACGACTGATATATTAAAACGAGTATTCTTTATAATGTATTTTATTCAAATTAGTTTGCAAGAATTGCAATGTTAACAATTTATCACAATCTTTGCGTAGATATCACTGTTTTGTGGAAAATTTTGCTAAAAAAAACAGAAACTACCGTTAACCTACATAACCGATGCATATCTTGGCGCAGATATCTCTTTGTTACGGACAAATTCTCGTCGGTGAGTCAATGAACAGTTGTATAAAATAAATGTAAATGCCAGCATGGTTTAAGATTGTTCTTAAATCCTCATTACTGGTATTTTATAATTTGGGTAGCACTCACCACGATGATATTTTCTTTTGCCAAATTTCGACTCATCTATCTCCACGATGACCCCGGGTCCACCAAGTTTTGTCGATTGATTGATCATCTCAAATACGACTTCTCGGCAAAACGAGGCCCAGTCGACGGCTGTGTTGGAGTTGATCAACAGTTCATTGCGTATAGACTTCAGTGTGTGGTCCGAAAGCCAAAGGTGAACAAATGCAAGCATTTGGTTCATAGTTAAATGGGACCTTTGGAAAAAGATACCCTTGTAAAAACTCACCACCGTGCCACATGCTCGCCTTTTTTGCTTGCGGACAGACACCTTTGCATCTGCCCCAAAAAGTACGTTCTTGTCCCCCTCGGCCAACCGTTGGAGACTAGATAGTCGCCAAATGGTGTACATAGGCATTTTGTGGGAAGGAATTTTTGGTTAAGTCAGAAACAGGGGTAGAAACAGTATAACATCGCGTTGTCTTTAGTACTTACAAGAATGTAGGTGAGAAAGGTGAAACCACTAATCTAAAATTATAAATCGGTTATAAATCGGTAAAGAATGCACTAGCACAAGCACCATAAAAAGTGACACAAATCACTAAATATTAGCGGGTAACAAGCTGGTAAAAACAGTAAAATGAAAAATCCCTAAACGTATAATAAAGTTTACTTTTTTACGGACAATTTTGCTAAAAGCAAACATAAACTAACACTAACGTACATAATTTCGCTAAAAATAAACTAACACTAACCTACATAACCGATGCTATCTTGCCGCAGATATCTCTTTTTTACGGACAACTTCTCATCGGTGAGAAACCATTAACAAAAGACTTTGATATATTTAAACATCACCTATTCACTAGCTAAATACATTTGCGCACGAAAATATTATTTTTGTCGTAATGTATAAGCTCCAGAGCACCATTCCTGCAAGTTTCAACAAAATCGGAGCTTTCAAGGTAACCTGTAACTTACCCTTTGCATCGATCATTTGTTTTGAAGGCTTAAATGCATGCACACCCCCTTCTTTGTTAGTTAAAATAACACTTATGGTTTCAGTTTTTAATTTATTTCTATGTTCCGTTATTACATTGCTTAAAGAACTGAAAACCCTTTCTACTGATGCGTTCGAGAAAGGAAGAATTAAAAGCAGATTTATCACAGCTTTTAAGTTGGAATACATTAATAAACAAGTAGCGTCTTTTAAGTTAAAAATTAGCATCCAAATTCGGATTTAATCCTAAATCAGAATAATCAAGAAGAGCATGCATTTTCCACTCATTATCTAAGTTTTCTACATCCACAATGTTCTTCAAAAATGGAAATCTTTGTATAATAGGCTGCAACGATGTGATTTCAAATTTTTGAGCAGTCTGTGGATCTACTACTGAAAGTAAATTAAACAATTCATCTTCGAACACGAACCTTTTCTTTATTTGAGTAACCAATTTATATAAAAACGCAAGCAAGATTTGAAAAAATTTGACAATTCCGGTAACGAGAAATTTGGATCCCTTTTAAGCGTTTCTATGCTTTCATAAGCACTTATTCCAACATAAATTTTTTCAAGTTCCACAAAATTTCTTGGATTTTCATGCTCAACGTTTAAAATATCAGAAATACTTAGAATATAAGAAATATTCCTATAATTGCTGCACAAATTTCTCAAAAGTTTACATATTTCGGGTTTTAATTTTTGCAGAAGAGGGATTTCGCTTTGAAACATACAATTAAAATTATTTAAAAGGCCAAGAATATATATTGTGTAATCATTCTGTAATCATAAAATAAGTTGTTTATTGTTTTATAAGCCTTGACGGCAAATGACAAAATTATTTAGAAAAGTGCGATTATCCCCAAAAATACTCAACAATTTGCGTTACCCAACAAAGTACCCAAATGAGTAGAAAATACCCACATTTTGGGGAATTACCCAACAATTGGCAACACTGATAATGTTGTGCATATCTTTTCTTTCTAATAATAAAATTCGTTGACAATCTTCCTGATCGGAATCACGAATGGTGTCTAATATGTGCCCAAACTTTACACCTTTTAAAGCACCTAAAATTTGCACCATACAGTTTCTATTAATGAACTAATGTGTATAAAACATGTCTGCTATTTCAGCTCTTATTCGCTAACTTAGAAAAACTCGACCAATGTCAAGTGTATGTACGATGTAAGTCTTCCAATATTATACTGTAATGGGCCTTTCCTCTTTAAAACAAACTTCCATTCTGGAAGGACAAGCGCTTCCAGTTTTATTTGTGTCTGCGCCTTTTAATTTTCTTATATTTTTTCCTTTACCTTCATAAATGTAGGAACGATGACAATTGTAGTATTCTTTTCTAGCTTTATAGGCCAGTAATTTACAAGAAGTATCAAGTGTATAATTTGACAAAGATTTTTCTTGCATTTTATCTTTTCAATGTCGAAAATCTAAAAATGTATTATATTAAGATTGCATTCTCTTGAAAAAAAAAAAAAATAAATAAATTTATACCTATTGCTGATTCAAATTGAAATTCATCCAATTCAATTTTAATTTCATGCTGCATTGTCAGATGCTTCCTTATTGCATCGTAACTTGTTATGTGTTCCGTACAGTTTTCATTAAATGGACACTTTGATCTTGATTGTCTACTTCTACTGTTTGCTTCCTTTACATATTTATGAACATTTTTACGATGACGCACACTGGTAGAAATGCATAATCTAGATGTGCAAAAGTCTGAATGAACAATATGTTTATTTTTAAGGCAAATGATTGCATTTAATACTTCCAAATTAGATTGCAGGTAAATAATTATTAATTGAAATTGGTAATTACTAATAGTTGTACTTATATTTAATAATAATAAATAAATTAATTATGAATAAGTCATGGGAATTTATAATTTGTAACAAAACTGTAAAAATGTAAAATGTAATTAACAAAAAAACATTAGATTATTGAAAAATATGGACACAAATACCTATAAACGAAAATTTAAAAAAATGTAAAAGAATACTTACAAAAATTAATATCCAAAAAATTATTCACTATCACTAACATTGTCACTTTCGTGTATATCCGCAGAATCATCATCGAGAGAGGGTTCCAGTAATAAACATTTCACATTTTTATCAAGTGTTCTAATGTTATATGATCGAGCAGAATTATGGGTTTTAGAGAGAGAAGATATAAAGGGATCTGAAGTAAACAGCATGGTATTCATTAAATCTGTCATAGTTTGCTGACGAGAAAATTTTCTGGTGTGAAATTCTCTATATCTTCTCAAGTCTTTATTTCTGGCTTCCAAAGCTTCTTCTGAAAGCATCCCTATTGGTAGAACAGCAGATTTTATTATATCTGCTCCATGAATAAGGAGCTTGTGTACACTAGATGGCATATAGTACCAAGAATATAATTTTACATACTTTTCTGCAGTGTCTAATGCAAAATTTCTAAATGCTTTCACATCTACAGCATACCCACAAGAAATAGTTTGTAATATTATTTTGAAACTTTTTATTAAGTCTTCATCAACTCCAGTAATAGCAGATGCAAGAGCAAACTCTTCAAAAAATCTACTGGCAGTATTGCCATCATTTGTATTGCCAGGTTTTGGAATGTCTACCAATAAGCCCATTTGAAGTCGTAATTTGTTTTGTATGTCTTTTTTCGTTGCACTAAATTGTTGTTTTTCTTCTTCACCGCGTACTTGCCATTTTTTTATATTTTGACGATATGCAATGTGAAGAAGGCATTCAAAACATCTTATCCATGCGTGTAATGTAGAAAGTCCAAATTCATATTTGCTACTATCTATTAATTTGGAATTTTGCCTAATAAACATCAAATTATTCATATTTTTAGGAGTTACTCCACAAATTCCACATACTTGACTTGAAGTATCAGTAATTACTCCAAACAAATCATAAAGATATGCCCTAGGTGTTTATCTGCAAGTTGTGCTTCCCTCAGAATTTTAAAAGAAATTTCTAATTCTCTCCAACTATCAACCTCAAATAAAGCTAAATCAAATGACCTAACACAAGCAACTATCGGCTGATTTTTAATCCCAACTAAATGTGAACTCCCTGTCATTGGAAATCTAGAAAGTACATCTGCAACGACATTATTACACCCCTTAACATGTTCAATCTCAAAATCAAATTCACTCAAAATTAATGACCACCTTGTTAACCTATCGTTTAATAACTTACATTGTTTAAGAAATTTTAATTCATAATGATCCGTCCTAATAATTACTTTATGTCGCAACAAAATTGCCCTAAATTTCTGTAACCCAAAAATAATTGCTAATAATTCCTTCTCTGTAACGGTATAAACTAATTCTGGCCCATGTAAAATCCGGCTTGCAAATCCTAGTACCCCATGTTCTACACAATCATCTAAAATTTGATAAACTACTGTACCCAAAGCTAAATTTGAAGCGCCCGTTTGAAGATAAAACACTTTTGAAAAATCGGGAAACCTCAACATTACAGTATTCAGAAATAACTTCTTTATTTCCTCAAACGCTCTTTGTTCTCTTTCTCCCCAACTCCATTTACTATCCTTCCGTAGTAAACTTGTAAGTGGTGCGCTGGACTCGCTGTATCTAGCGGCAAACCTTCTGTAAAAATTACACAATCCCAAAAATCCACGTAATGTCTTGACATTATGAGATTGCGGAAAATTTTGGATCGACTCTATTTTCTCTGGATATGTAGTTATACCTCTTTTTGTTAGAATGTGTCCCAGAAACTTAACTTCTTCCTTAAAGAAACATGTCTTTTCGATATTAATGGTCATTCCTGCATCTGCAATTCTTTGTAATACCATTCTAATATGCTGTATATGTTCCTCAAAAGTTTCTGATACAATCAGTAAATCATCTACATAGTTCGTTGTAAACTCTCTTACTTCTGGACCCAAAATAATATCCATCGCTCTCGTGAATGCTCCTAACGAAGTTTTCAAACCAAATGCCATAACCTGATATGTATACGATTTTCCTTTAAAAAGGAATGCAGTGAATCTTGTACTCTTTGGATCCAGTGGAACTTGCCAACAGGAAGATGTGAGGTCAATCGTTGTCATGTATCTCACTCCTTTAAACGTTTGGAAAATATCTTCTGCTGTTCGAGGCGCTTCAGTATCAGCGAGCATCTGCTGATTTAACCATCTCGCATCAAGGGAAATCCTTACACTACCATCTTTCTTCTTCACTACTGTCATTGGACTAGCAAAATCGGATGCTTCTCTTTTAATGACACCCATCTCTAACATCTTCTCTAAGGTTTTTCTAACCTCGGGTCGTAACTGATGTGGTATCGGATAAGGTTTTCGAACGAAAGGTGTCTCGTCATGCATTTGGATAACATGTGTGTATTTCGTTGTACGTCCTGGTATACTACTAAAGCTCGACCGATATTCCAATAATAATCTAAATAATTGCTCCGTCCCCACCTCATTTAAATTTGATTCTAATACCTTACACTTTAATTCTTGCTCGGTGACAATCCCTTCTTTTACCTTACTAGTATGTTTACTTATTGAATCCTCGAAAGTTACCCCCATGACATTGACTTCAACTTTTCCCTGGTCCACAAACTCCGTTATACATTTAACCTTCTGTCTGCGTTTTCCTAACTCAAATTGAAAATTCCCTTTATCAAAATTAATACTACCTTTCACCCGATCTAACCAATCAATCCCCAAAATTAAAGGTCTAATTAATCCTTTAACAACGAGTGCTACCTGAAATGAACTACCTTGAGCTCCCTCGATATTAAACTCTAATAATGCCTGAACTCGAATACGTTGACTTTGTTGCCCCGTGGCCATCCTAAGTTGAGTACACGTAACTGGTAAAACAGCTAAATTTCCCTTCGATCTGATCTCATTAAAGTATCCCTCTTCGATACATGTTAGCTCACACCCACTATCTAATAGTGCTAACATTCTAATTCCCTGACAAATTAAAATAATATGTGGCAAACTTTTACATTTATTTTCCCCATTCGCACTCATCGATAAAGCATTATGAATTTCCTTTCCTTTTCTTTTTTTCAAATAATTATTATGTTCCCGACCTTGTTTCTTTAAAATATCAAACCCTTTCCCATATTTAATTTTAAGTTCGCGGTTACTTAACTTTGGTTGCTCCAAAATCTTACTACACTCGTTGAATTGTGGTTCGTCCCCATTCTTGAATTTAACTAACGCACCTTCTTCAATGAAATTCTTAAATTCGAACGGTAAAGGGATTTTCTCTTCTACAAACTGGACCACCCTTTCCGGTACAGCTTTTATTCGTTTCCCGCATAGTAATTTTGTCTTCTCTGGCTTTCATCATTTGACATCTCGATTGCCATTAACTGTCGATTGTTACCACGGTTATTCACCACTGGCTTCGGTCTTTCTTTTCTGTTTTCCTCTCGCATTAGAAGTTCCAGTGCCTCTTCTGTCGTCTTTCTTTGACTTATTCGCCAGGCTGTTCGGATAGCTCTCGGAAATTGGCTTATTATGGCATCTATTCCCACTTCCTCTTGATTGACCATATCGAGTGTCCTTATTTCTGCTATCTGCTTTCCGAAATAAGCACTCATAGTTAACGGCTTCCTGTTATCATATTGCATACTCATGATACGTTTAAAACAATTCATTTGTTTTTCATTGCTCCAGAAGTATGCTATAAAATCGGCCTTGAACTGATTAAAATTCCTCCATTTCTTCTTGTTGACTTGGGCCCACACCTCTGCGCCATGTTTCATTGTTGATAATACCGCTAATAACTTATTATCCCCGACTACTTTTCTCTTTCCCCAAAATTCTTCAAATTTATCCAAGTATAAACGCGGGTTCTCTATTCCCCCTCTAAAATTCGGTTTCGCGGTCGTAACCAAGTTATATGGTGAAGCCATGTACCCCAAAGCTAATTCCCTCCAACCTATATCTGTCGACACCTTTTCAACACCATTATTTCCATCACTAGTATTCTCTTCGTTAACCCCTGAATTCTCCGAACTATTACTACTCCCTCCTAAATTTCTCACAACTACATTTGCCAGAACATTACTCACTGGTGCATCTCCTTCAACCTGTGCTCGTCTACTGTCCCTTTCCTCTCTCATCTCTGATACGGTAATTATGCCGAAATTTGGTTTTATTCAAATTATTAGTACAATTGGCCCTTGGCTGCTCAGCGGGTCTCAAGGCGTGCAACTGCAGCGATACAGTTAAGGGAAGATAGGCCGGTACGCGACGACGTCTGCGAGAGTCGAGACGGTGGCGTTCTCCAGCTACTTTCGCACACCAAAGCCACTTACAAAGTTTAATTATTTCTGAAAGTAAAATTAACACACAAACAAAAATATAAGACGAACACCAGTATTTAATGTCTAATACGTAGGTACATACATCAGATGGTACACAAAACATGTACGCAATTGAACAACTAATTGCGATAAAGAGATAAATGAAACGTACCGGGTCGACCACGAAATACAGGAATTAACACTAAATCTAAAAATATTAAGCTAAGACAATAGTTCACCATATAAGAATGATATGATTTCCTAAAATTAAGTTTGAAAACAAACAGCAATAAGTTAAGACACCGATCGTGTCGATGGTAATAGGATGATCGAGATTCGATATCGTTCTTAATTAATCTTAATCTTAAGCACTTCACCAAATAGTTAATTATGGTACTCACATTAGTTGTTGTAGTTCTGGCGGCTTTGGTGTAAGGCAGATGCTGGAGCTGCAAAACGTGACTGCACTGGATGCGGCCGGAACGATAGAAACTCACCCGTTCCGTTTCACTTGGAGGTGTGGGTGTTTCCATGGCCCGAACGATATTCTGGGATGGACTGAAGGGTCGCGATAACGACACTACGCAGACTTTATGCGTGAACAGGAAATTGTTACAAAATTTAACTGGACTCGAGAGTCTCGGCTACCTACCAAAGGCACGGAGCAAATAAGCGATTTCGGCGTTTTAGCACAACACTATAATCTATTAGACCGAATGGGCAACAATGGCCTTAACTTGTCCTCGAAGAGGCACTAACGGTATAGAACGATCTCACAAGGCCCTAACGGCATATAATAATATCACAAAAGGTATCTGTAGCAACCAGCAGGGTGCTTGTACGTGTTCACTCAGTGGTGAACGGTACCAGAAAAGTCCCAGCGCTTTCTCCCTTCTTGAGCTAAATATCCCCACTCAAGGAAAGTTAACATCGCCAACTTGCAGGGACTTGCAGCGGGATATCTGCACGTGTGGCTATTAAGATAGGGCTTGACAGTGTTATATTTTGGGTTCTTTAAATAAAACTCTTTTAATTACGACCATGACTTTATTCTTACATGCTAGACGCCATGACTGCTCTCCCTCCCCGCCTGCGCATTGCCTCACAAATATCATTATTATTTATCATAACACGCTCTTTTTTTTTTTTTTTTTAAATTGAATAATCAATTACAATTCTATATACAAATAATTTATATACATAAACTTAAAAAAAATAATTACATCGATCTTACAAAATAAACTTTTTATCTCTACACATAAAGAAACAAAATAAAATTTCAAAATATTAATTAATCATCTCGCTCATACATTAATCGTTTAGGAGGTTTTATGACTCTACCACTTTTACTACGATATTGACTAGTTACATCGGCTGTTTGTAGTTCAGGAATATGACTAGGACTTATTTTTGGACTAGGACTAGGATTTCGTTCCTTTTCTGGACTTGGAGATTTGCTACTGTTCCAGTCTTGTGGGTAGTAATGATTATATCTTCTCTGATTATAGTTTGTATTTTTCAAAACCGAGGAAGGCTGCGCTAAAATATGTTTCCTATTTCTTCTATATTCCACCCCTTCTGGACTTTTAATTATATACGACCTTGGACCATGTATCTTGACAATAATTCCTGGAGACCAATGACTATCTGGTTTATACTTAAAGTAAATTTGATCTGATATATTTAATCTTGATAACGGCTTACTTGATTTGTCAAAATAATATTTAGACTTTTGTTGTTTTTCAAATGCTATTCTTAAATGTTTATTTTTATTTTCAATTTTTGGACGTAATAATTTATGATTAATAGGTAAAGTACAACGTAATCTACGTGACATTAACAATTGTGCTGGAGACGACATTTCATCTTTGGGTGTATTTCTTAGATGAAGTAAAGCTAAATAAGGATCTGTTTTTGCATGTTGACATTTACGAAGTAAATTTTTAATAATTTTTACAGCACTCTCAGCCATTCCATTTGACCTAGGATTGTATGGACTACTCATAATATGCTGTATGTCCCAATCATTAACAAAATCTCGAAAATCCTTGGAGGAGAAAGGTGGTCCACCATCTGTAATCAAAACTAAAGGAATACCATGTCGAGCAAAAATTGACTTTAAATGTGTAATGGTATTGTAAGCAGTATTTGATGATAATTTTATTAAGTCTATATACTTTGAGTAGTAATCAACTACGACTAGATATTTCTGTCCTTCATAATCTAAAAAATCTGCACCTACTCTTTGCCAAGGTAATGTTGGTAATTCATGTGACATTAAAGGTTCATCAGTATTTTTTCTCTTATATGTTAGACAAGTTTTACAATTTTCTATCATATGTTTAATTTCCATCGACATATGCGGCCAATATAAAACACCTCGAACTAAATTTTTAGTTCGTTCAATACCCATGTGACTAGTATGTATTTTTTGTAAAATACGCGAACGTAATTTAGTTGGAATAATGACACTTTGATTTCTATAAACTAAATCTTTCATGACGTTGATTTCTTCTTTGATATTCCAAAAATGTTTCACTGACTCAACTACTAATGACTTGTTTTTAGGCCAACCTTCTGCACAATACATTTTAAGTGCGTTCAAAGTTTCATCCACTAAGGTAGCTTCTTTGATTTCTGACAGAGTTTGAGGAGAAACTGCTAAAGAACTTGTTATTAAATTAACATGAATTGCTACATCTTCATCTAGACAATGTTCTATTTCTGGTAAAGGAGCTCTTGACAACGTATCTGCAACATACATTAGTTTTCCAGGCTTATAAACTACATGAATATCATAAGGCTGTAATTGAAGAAGCATGCGTTGCAATCTACACGGTACAGTAGCCAAAGACTTTTTACAAATTGTTACTAAAGGAGAGTGATCAGTTTCCACTGTAATTGACTGGCCATAAATGAATTGATGAAATCTGATGCATCCAAAAACTACTGCATACAATTCTTTTTCAATCTGTGCATATCCTTGCTGACAAATTGTAAGGGTTTTAGAGGCATATGCAACTGGTCTTCCGTTTTGTAACAAAGCCGCACCAACTGCACTCTTAGAACTATCTACTGTTATAACTATTGGCTTGTTAATATCGAAATGAGATAGTACTGGACTTTGTGTAATAAGATTTTTTAATTTATTTAATGCTTCTTGATGATGGCATTCCCATTGCCATTGTGATTCTTTCTTTATGAGCTCTCTTAAATGAAAAGTTTCTGAAGAAAGATTTGGAATAAAATTGCCCAAATAAGTTATCATTCCCAAAAAACGCTGAAGACTTTTTTTATCGGTAGGAGATGGCATTTGACATATGGCTTTAATTCTTGATTCGTCCACACTCATACCATGTTTTGAAAAAATATGACCCATATATTTGACTTGACTAGCCCCAAAATTACATTTTGAAATATTAAACTTAATGTTAAGTTGATTGGCACGTTCAAGAACAGCTTTTAAGTTATCGTCATGTATTTTTTTATTTTTACCAAATACCAGTAGATCATCTACATAAATGCGTACCCCAGGTAAATCACCAAAACATTCAGTCATTTTTCGATGAAAAATTTCAGATGCCACCTTAACACCAAATGGCATACGATTAAATTTGAAGCGTCCAAATGGCGTATTAAAAGTTAATAATTTTGAGCTTTCCTCTTCAATTGGTATTATCCAAAATCCTGAATTTGCATCTAGAGTAGAAAACACAGCTGCATCATTTAATTCTGTCCTTATTTCTTCTAATGTTGGTATTTTATAATGAGAACGTAATAAAGCATGATTTAAATTACGTGGATCAATGCAAATTCGTAAATCACCTGATTTCTTTTCTGTTATAACCATCGAGCTTACCCATTCGGTCGGTTCTGTTACTTTGGAAATTACTCCGTCTGCTTCCATGCGTTCCAATGCCAACTTGACTCTCTGGTATAATTTAAAAGGTAATTTTCTAGGAGGATCTATGACTGGTTGACAATTAGGTTTAAGGAATAGTTTACATTTAGTTGACAAACAACCAAGACCATTAAAGATATGATGATATTTATCAATTAATTCATTGTAATCCTTGTTATTGCTAATCATTTGTACTCGTTTTACTAAACCTAATTTTTTACAAGTTTCTAATCCTAACACAGTTGGACAATCTAAAACTATTATTTGAAAAAGAATATTAACTGACAAATTGTTAATTTTACATGGCAATATACAAGATCCATAATTAGGTATTTCGTTACCACAAAATGATTGTATTTTAGTTTGACTAGGTTTTATCAACTTTCGATTAATATCTAAAGAAGTAAATTGTTTTAACGACATGCAATTAGCTTGTGCTCCTGTGTCTAATTGACCCTTTATCACTGTGTTGCCTATAATAATATTTACTAACCATTCTTTTTCTAAATTAGCATGTGATGCTGATAACATACATACAAAATTTGTATCTTGACTTGAATAATTATTATCTATCTGTCCTTGACTATTTAAAATTTTTACAAATTTTGTTTTACACATTTTGGCAAAATGATTAAATTTTTTACATTTGATGCATTTCTTACCATAAGCTGGACATTTGTAGCGATGGATTTGTCCACATTTGTAACATTGACGACTGCTACTACTATTTCTGGATGACTGACGAAAATGATGACTGTTCGTTGGAGAAGCTGAACGAGAGGATGAACGGGAAGATGCAAAACTAGATGTTGGTCGTCTGTTGGTTTGATTGCTAAAATTGGTTCTTATAGAATGTATACCTTCGCCTTGATTACTTTTTTCACTGATATTTTGTGCTTGCGATTGTGTTAATTCCAGCCGTTTACATATTTTCATAGCTTTTTCTAACGATAAACTATCTTCCATTAACAATCTTTCTTTCATTTGGTAATTAGCTTTATTTAAACCACATATTAAGACATCTTTAACTAAATCTTCTCTAAGATTTCCAAGCTCACATGACAAACTGAAATTTTTCAATTCTGTTACGAAATCATCAATCGATTCATTTTCACGCTGACGTCGTGATAAAAATGTATATCTCTCAACAGTTATGTTCTTCTTCGGTGTAAAATGGTTATTGAATAATTTCAACAAATCATCAAATTTTATGGTATTTGCATCCCGATTGAACGATTTAAATATAAATTTACCTTGACTACCAATTAATGATAATAAAATTGCGACCTTTCTTCTATCATTTTCCACTTCCAGACCTGTGGCTGTTAAATATAATTGAAATTGTTCCATCCATTCTGTCCATTTATGGTCTTCATTTCCATCTATTTCCAATGGAGAAATGTTTGGTTTTATATCAATGATTCTTGGACCCAGATTTGCTGCACTTGCAATTGACATTTCTGTTTGTTCTAATTCGCTAATACCACTATCTCCAGTCAATTCTGTCATTACTTTTACCTTGAAAAAATCACTTCTGACACCATGTTATATTTTGGGTTCTTTAAATAAAACTCTTTTAATTACGACCATGACTTTATTCTTACATGCTAGACGCCATGACTGCTCTCCCTCCCCGCCTGCGCATTGCCTCACAAATATCATTATTATTTATCATAACAGACAGTTATGGTAGATTTATGACTTGTTGGATTTGCTGAAGGCAAATCGTAACATCTCATCGATTAGATTGGTCAGGTTCCTTTCACGTTTCTTCATCTCCTCCATCTCTTTCTTTTGCTCGGTCATTATTTCCATCAGAAAATTAACATCCTTTATAGGATATACCCAACTTATAGTGGGATAATGTAAACTGGGCCAAAAGAACTACCTGAAAGTGGTACACTGGGCCAAAGTCAAATATCTCTAAAATTTTAAAAATGGTAAACTGGGCCAAAACCAAATTTTACTAAAATTTTGAAAATGGTAAACTGGGTCAAAGGCAGCATTTTTTAGTTAAGCTGTATTTAAAAAAAAATCTATTTGGATTCTAATGCCAACCAGCCATATTTATTAACACCCTTATTAAATCCCATTACGAACGCAGAAAAATTATACAACAAGCGTCATATTACAACAAGAAATGCAATCGAGAGATTATTTGGAGTTTTAAAAAAACGCTTTCCAATATTGGCTTATGGGTGCAGATTGCAGTTAGAAACATTTTTGACAATTATTGTTGCAACTTCGGTTCTACATAATCTCGCTCTTTCAATGGGAGATAAAGAACCTCCACCAATAACAACCGAATTAGATGAACACGTTCTAAATCAACTGATAGCAAGTGGTTCGATTCCCAATGTTCAAGTTGAAGGAGATTTATTGGCAACTACAAGATCTGCTTTAATAAACGATTATTTTATTAATATAGTATAAATAAAAATTCTTTATTAAAATTTTACTTTTTATTAATGTTTCATTAATTGGCACATTTTTTCAAAGCTTCTAATTGTGCTTCTTTTATTTCGATATCCAGTTGTAATGCTTTTTTTTTAAATTATGCTCTTTCAGCCTACAGTTTGCTTCCAACTTCCGTTCGTTACTCTCCCACTCTAGATTTTCTTTCAAGCCTTGTTGGGAAGCAATTAAATACTCTCGTTGCAAAATAAAAGCTTCTTTTTTCAGTTCTGCAACCTCCTCGTACTTTAATGCCACATTCCCTATATTTGAAGTTGGTGGTCTACGAATATTACTTATTCTCCTTACTCGAGGCCTTTCAGATCGTGGTAGTTGAACATTCATTTCCGTTGGAGAGTAATCCTAAAATGGGATTTATGACTTTAAAGTTTACAGTAATATTGTTACTTTAAAACCTACAGTAATATTATTTACTTACATCAACTTCGATCAGTGGTAGGTTATCGATTATTATATTGTGGATATCTCCTGCAGTTGAACATGTTGCTACATCTTCAATATTGATTTCTGAATTTTGGGAACGGTTAATCTAAAATAACAACAGATGAGTAAAAATACACAATTAATAACCAACTACATACGTCATCATCAAATTTATTATTTAAACCGTAAACGGATTTTTTATTAATAATGTCCATTGTTAAATTAAACACGGGATCATTAATTTAATAACCGACTGTAACCATTTTTATGTTATACTCGTACAATACATACTTAAGGATTTCAGTGTTACCACCCTAGATAAACTATTAGTTACTTAACTAATAGTTTGCGATGGACGGTGCAAAGCATTTCAAATTTAATTATGAATTAACGTTAACTAGAGATTAGTTAACTATCACTTTTTACTACAAGCGATGCAAACCACTGTATGTTTTTGAAAACAATACCTAAATCTAAAAATAACTTTTTCGACCATAAGCCATCAGATACATCTGAGCATAAAGCTACTAGTTCAGCCTCGGTAGTGGACAGCGATACACATTTTTGCTTTCTCGTCACCCACGATAAAGTGTTTCCAAACACTTGAATTACAACACTTCTCTTTTCGACTGGAACACGAACAAAACATTTAGTACCGAATAATCTAAAATTACTCACATTTGGTTTTGAGTCATTCCATCCTTCGTACGGAGTGGGCATTGTTGTTACTTTAGTTGATAAACGATTTTGGATATAATTTGCTGTTGATACTGCTTCTGCACAAAATTCATTACTTAATTTTGCCTCAAGTAACATTCATCTAGCCATTTCCATTAACGATCGATTTTTCCTTTCAGCTACACCATTTTGTTGTGGTGTGTATGCTGTAGTGTATTGAACTTGGATACCTTCATTTTTCATGAATTCCTTCATGCTGTTTCCCATATATTCTCCTCCTCGATCTGATCGCAGTAGGTATTTTAAGTTTCTTTGAAAATTTTGTCTTCACCATTGCAACATATTCCTCGAATTTCTTTTCTACTTCCGACTTATGTGCTAAAAAGTAAATTACCGTGTATCTTGTAAAGTCGTCGATGAATGTTACAACGTATCGTGTAATTGATTTCTTTGGAAATGGTAAGCGCGTTAATTTTGCTTGTAAACACACTTCACATTGAATCTTCATTTCACAATTAACAATATTAATCAAACCATCTGAATGCATTTTCTTAATTACCTCCGGATCACGATGACCAAAAACACGATGCCAATAATGTGTGCAATTAGAATGATCTTTGTTGATCACGGTGTAAATGCTGTTTGTTTCTCGCAAAACAAATAAAATGGCATAACTTTCACCGATTGCTGACGTCTAAATGAAAAATCGCAGCCTTAAGATCTGAACTGTGAAATAAGAGTGTAAGAAAAATATTTTCTAATCGTGACCGAAAAACAGGTGAAATACAAGGAATGGAAAGATACACTGCACCCAATTTATGAATTCCAGCATGAGATCCTAAAGGGTTTCCGCATTCATATTCATCAAAATAAATAAATATTGGAATGACAAGATCATTGTGCGAAAACTTTTCTATTTTATTTTTCCAGAATTTAGTTTGCATATTTGAAATTTCATCATTCGATTTTAAAGATATACTATTATTTTGAATTTTCGTAAAAACATTAGGTAATTCAAGAAACATCTTGAAAACTTTATTCAATGGAATTAATTGAGCTGTACAATCTTTGGGTAATATTTACCTTTATTATTTTCATCATTACGTTGGCCTACAATATATTCAATTGGTTTTATAAATGTACCGGTCTGTTCCAAATATTTGAAACGTAGATATTCAGTGTATTATTGTTTAAAATTGTTATCAATTGAATCTGAAGCAGAAAAATGTGTTGCTATATTAGATTGGCGCAAATCATGACTTTTAGCAAAATGCTTCTTAAATGAATTTAACGAAGAAAAATTTCTATAACAATTACTTTCAGAACATATAAAAGTACTTAATTCATTAAAATTATGCATTATTTTTAAATGAGATCTTGGCATACTTGACAAATTGGCATAATTACAATTGGCAAAAACTAAAAAGATGAAAATAAACTAATATGAAAAATACTATGAAAAATAAATACTATAAAAATAGAACTACTATGTAATTTAAGAATTTTGTAAATGGTATGTCACGTCTGCAATTACACAAACTGTGCTACTAGTTTTTTTAGTTAAAGGCGATTTAAACACCATTTCCTGCAAAAATGTCCAAATATGTTTTGACTCATGGATATTCCAGATTAAATGCATGAAATGTTATACAACAATTCAATACATCTAATACAGGTATCACATTTTAAAAATTATCATTTACGAATACATAAAAAGAAGTTTGACGTTTTTCTTCTAATTTGTCCACAGCGATTCCAAAAGGCTGGAGAGGTATTTTATAATTTTGAAGGCGCTGGCGACGTCTCTCGACTTTATGTTGAATTTCTTCAAAATTCTACAAGAAAACAGTACATATTGCACTGTTAACAGTGGAAGACTGTAAGTCCATACTTACTTTCTTTTTTTATGCAATGAATGCAAAACTTAACGAACCTCTGCATCTAACTTGTGAACTAAATAAAATAATGACCAATTTTTTTAACAAAAATGTTTTTCAAAGAATCTTAAATTTGGCACTGAATTTTAAATATTTATTTTTCAATTAACTTAAATTACAAAAATTAAGGACATAAATTTCCGCCTAACGATGCGCTTTTCACTTTAAAAATCAGTTTATGCAAACCTAACAGCAGTACCTCGTTCTTCCGGTTCTCCTTGAAATGGTTTGTGGTTCACCTCCTCTTCAACCACGTGATATGAAGCCACGTCCAAATTGGCTCCAGTAAATTTCAATGCCACTTCCAAAATATTCTAAATAACTTCTTTCACATTTGATTATCCAAATTGCATTTATTTTTAGTAAGTCGAAATTAATTTTTGATCACCATGTGGTTGGCTTCAGGTTTCTTTAAAACCACCACTTAAACAACTTGATTGGTGCTAATCGTCTTTTACATTCATCTCCAATCTCTTTTTCAGAACGGTCAATCTGTAAGGCATATACTCCATAGTCGAGATTTCTTTTGGCTGTCCGTGTTGTAGATGTTGATGCAGTAGTTGTAGGTGATTTAGCCGATGATTTTCTATATTTTTTTACAGTTTTTGTTGTTGTCATGTATTTGTTTAATTTCGCGCTTGGATTCCTATTTAAAACGTCTTTTAGAGGTTTATAAGTGCCATTGCTTTCCTGCAAACAAATTCATAATAATTTGATAAATTACATTGTGTTAAAATTAATTAATAAATGTATTACAACTTTTATAATTAGTTATTAATAAATAAATACCGTGATTATACCGAAGAGAAGTTAAATATGCTCCAGTTGGAAATGACCATCTCTGAATTAAATTCAAACGTTTCCCGGCATTAAACCTATTTAAGACCAACATAAATGCTTCGGCTCTGTTGTTCGTTTCATTGTTAATTAATGATGAAGCATTTCGTATCAAAATATTTAGGGTCCCTAAATTATAAAAATTAGTAAATATATAACCAAAACAAAGTTGAAAAGACAAACCTTGAATATGTTGATATAACCCTGATGATCTGGCAGTCGTTACTTTTTCATCAGTTTGACCCACTTTATCACAATAATAGTCTTTGCAATTTGTGTGCCGATTGAAAATGTGTGCAGGACCATTAATTAAATCTGCAATCAAAGTGCCTATGTCTCCATGAGCATTGTCATATATTGCTTTTTGAGCGATATGCTGCAACGCTTTTATATTTTTGACAGTAAGCAGTTGCCGTGCAATTAGTGATAGTCCCGATTGAGGTTTTTTCTTATTGTATAACCCTTTGCCATAATTTTTTATAAGATGGTTGGAACATTCAATTTTCTCAACCTGAAGTAAATTTAATGTAATAGTTTTAAACTTCTATGTTGTAATAGTAGGTATTAATGAAATTTACACAAAAATCGGTTCCTACCTGATTTCCATATGTTACATATTTTTTTATATTGGCATGTACACTGGAGTCTCCATCGGCGATGAATCTTTTGTAACGGATACCATACAATGTTTCGCTTAAATTAAAACCATTTACAATAATATCCGATTCCATCGCTGATGATGACCCAGTCCAATTTTTGAATCATCGATGTTGTTTATCGGATGTCCTTTTACACATGATACAAAACTTATTTCTTACGCCCATGTGCAAAACTTTTTTTGTCTCCTTTCCTATAATAACTCCCTAAAGTCGTAACATTTTATTTCTAATTGTTGTTTGAGCATCAAAATATACAAACAACTCCAGAAGCAGCATTGTAACTATGCCCATAACTTCTTTTGCTCCAGCCGCCATCCAAATATACGGCAATAAAAGGTATACCATCTTCATCGACGTCTCTTTTTTCAATCGCAATTGCGTCTTCTTCTTTAGCGGCATTCGCCATATCTTCTATTGCTTGATCTTCCCATAACTAAAAGCATAAATCATATTTCAAATATAAATAAAATATTATGGTACGAGTATGTGCACAAAATAACTTGGTCGGAGAAACATACACAAATGAACTACCACACAGAGTAGTGATAAAAAAAGCTAAAAATGAATTTCATGCAACTTTTGTGTATGCACATGTTGCCTTAAAAAAGGAGTATTTGTGTTAAATGGACTGGTATGGCCAGAATAATGTCACAGTCGTGATCAAGGATGTTGACCCTCCAAACTGCCCACAACTCAGACCCATTGCAAGACATTGGGCAATAATCAAAAGGAAGTTGTTGAAGACGAAGGGTAAAAAATAAAAATATGCAAAATAAGCAAGACTTTAAGCATTATAATGACGTAAGGCAGCTGATTCAGTCACGGAAGCTTATGCGTAACCCTTGATGAACAAAGTATAGTTCAGTTGGGGGTACTGCTTTTACCATTAGCCATCCATTGTAATAGTAGTCGGCAATTTTATTTAAATCTTCATCTTTGTTGCTTTTTATTCGCAATTTCTTTCATCACTCATCGGTAAATCTTTACTTACGTAGTCGATTATTTCAAACATTTCTGGGTCAAAACTACTTTCTTTCAAACTTGATCTTGATAACATATCAGAAAATGTATACTTTTTCCAGGGGCACGTTCAATGAGTCTTTCAATAGTTTTAGTCGCAAATGCTGTAGTCTAACAGATCCAATTTTACACATTGGGTTTTTCATTATTGACACAATGGGTTTGTGGTCAGTCTGAATATTTACATTAGACCGATAAATAAAATCATGAAACTTTTGCGTTGCATAGTAAATTACTAGCATTTCTTTTTCTGTTTGGCTGTAGTTGAATTCGGGGGCGTTCATCTTCCTTGAAGCGCATGCCACCAATTTTAAAATTTCGTTCTCACGCTCTTGAAATATAAATATCCAATTCCATTTTTGATGAATCG
Source organism: Cantharis nigra (assembly GCA_958510845.1). Lineage (NCBI taxonomy): Eukaryota > Metazoa > Arthropoda > Insecta > Coleoptera > Cantharidae > Cantharis > Cantharis nigra. The sequence goes on along the minus strand of OY294028.1, from coordinate 36,529,813 downwards.
CATTGTAAAATTATCTTCCTTGTATGATCAAATGGAGTAAGAGTAGGGGCACTACTTACAATATCATTCAGCCTTTCAAATGTTTCTTGGTGCTTTGGAAGCTATTGCCATTCTACATACTTTAGACTTTCGTAGTTCGCATAGGATGTGCACGTGATTGGCCATGCTGGGGATGTATCTTCTAAGGTAATTGAAGGATCCAATAATTCTTTGTAATTCAGTTTTATCTCTATGACTTTCCAGTTTACATAATGATTCAACAGTATCCACGTCCTTGTCCTTATCAGAAAATATCTGTCCCATAAACTTGACTTTATTAAATCTCACACCGACGTCTTTCGCTTTCTGTACTACTTGCTTTATACTGCTGTGTCATGTTGTTCCTTCGTCGTACCTGTTACGATCATGTCGTCATGACATACTCGACCGCTTCTTGAAATAGGTCTTGAGAATCAGGTAATCGATAATGTAATACAGTGAATCTATATATTTCAAACGGTGTTGCAAAACAACATTTCCACGACGATTCTTCATATAACTTGAGATGGTGGTAACCTTCGGCTAGATCAAAGACAGTAAAATATTTTTTGCCTATCATTTTTGAACATACTTCTTCGATATTATGCATTAGCCTAGTTTTTCTAACTATTATCTGGCTATTTAAATCAGACAGATCCAAGCATAATCTTATCTTGCCGTTAGTTTTCTCAACAAACATCATTCTGTTTATGCTCGCACGGAGATCAATTTCTTCTACCTGAGTTATAGCCTTCCTTTTTACCAATCTATCCAGTGTTACGGTACAACCAGACGAACAGCACCCTCCGCAGGTTATAAGTTGCCGACTCTGCTCAGAGGGGGGGGGGGTTCATTGACAATTCGGAGGAAGGTTTCTTCTAAATCAACATGGAATTTAATATCGGGATAAAAGGGCGCCACCGCAGTTATTTTGTCACCAAGGTGACAAAGTAATCAATAATCATAAAGTAATCACTAATAATGGGTTCTCCAATAATAATTGGCATCAGAATTAAAACAGTTAAGGGGGGGGGTAAGGTTTGAAAATTTTTTTTTTTCCATTTTTTAAAAAATTTTTTAAATTAATGCTTAACATTTCAAGAATGTTGTGTCAAAATTTCAGGTCGATTGGACGAAAACTGACGAAGTTATGATTTACCTACCAGCGGCTTTGCCCTGTATCTAAGCCGAGACATCTGTTTCGGTCTCTATTGTATTTTTTAATCCCCTCTTTTCGTTTTCATATGTTCAGGTAGATAGAATGTGTAACGTACATGTACGTATTTTATAAGAAAATCCATTTTTTTTTCAAGATATTTTCATTTTTTCAGTGTGCAAAACTTTAAATCGATTTTCCCAAACATGCAGTTTTTAAAGTCGGTGACCAGCCTACAGAAAAAACTACTCAACCGATCGATTTCAGATTTTGCACACATTTTCTACACATATATGGCTCAACAGCTACATCGAGTTTTTTTCAATTTTTCAACTACTAACACTTTTACAATAACAAAGAGGTCGATTTTTTCGTCAAAAATCGTCATTTTTGCTTCAAAATGGTGTCAAAAATTGAAAAATTCAAAAATTCAAAAAAACTAGAGGTCAGTAGAGAGAGAAAGTAATAAACTAAAAAATGCATTTTGACTTTTTGGTTTCAAATGATCCAGTGATGCGGTAGGCTGGTCACCGCATAACCACTTTTTTTCGAGGCGCCTGAAGAGATCGGTCATAATTCCTTCATTTCTCAAAATTTTTGGACAACATTTTTTTTATACACTCTTCAAATGATGTACTTTTAACTGATAATATGTAAAATAAACCTATGTTAATAATTTTGTCTAAAAAAAAATAATGAAAAAGGGTATTTTTTTGACGAAACAAACCTTACCTCCCCCTTAATCAAGATGATACAAATGTTGGTAACCAAGTAATTGTTTCGTACTCACGACAATCTCAAAGTCCAATGGACTGGAGCCGGACCTACTCGGACGCTCTCCCTGGATTGGTTTTACTGGTTGCTCGAACTCGGCCTCGTCGAGGTATTGAAGTAGTGTGTACGTATCCTCCAAAAGGAGATGAGGGGAACTATTAACCCCAGAACAACTTTTGTTCCTACGGTGACTCCCGGTATTTTAATGTTCCACCCTTGGGTGTTGTAACCTGATATAACGATAACGGTAAGGAATCCACGGAACAAGATGTTGTAAACTTCAGTCGCACCTGCACCTTTATACTTAACACCGAATTGATAAATATCTAACCCAACAAATAATTACTTAGTCTGTATGACTTGGAGAGTCGGGATCGCGACTAGAGATTGCGCAATATTACTGAACTTTCATAATTAATTCCGCATTAGGCGTGACGTTGAGTTGAGAGGTCTAAGTTCAACTACCTGTGGCTGGCACAGGTCGCGAAACAGTCACACGATGTAAGTTGCGTCTGCGTACAACATTAAATTATTTGCAAAGGACCAATCACAGTAAAGCACTTTTTCAACTTCGTCCATGTAGGGACACATTTTCTATTCAGCGCGGTTGCGTTACGGTAATTAATTGTCAGGGTGTCATGGCGACTATAAAATCAAGGAATTAGAATTTGTAAATAACCTACAATATCCAATTGACTGCTCGAAGTTAGGAAATAATTATGTGAATGATTTATCAAATTTATATTGTTATGTTAGGAGTGTAAAATCAAAAAAAAGCAAATTAAATATTAAGAGAAATTTTTTTTTTTATACAACAACCTAACATATTGAAAATAAATTTATGAGACTCCTTTAAATTTTTTAACCACGGCTTAGCTCAAATTCAAAAAAAGATTATTTCTCTAATAATCGGAAATGAAACAAAACACATCAAAAGGAATTTGCGATTTAATATCAAATTTAAAGTAAAAATAAGCAATATTAATAAAGTACAGCCTGACATCTAGTGAGCTTAGACAAAATTTTCGCGATAAGTAATATTTCTAAATCGTTGATTATAAATCAAATTGAAACAATGAGGTGAAATTACAATTGGAACTTCGAGTCTCATTTAACTTTTTAAAAACATACTCTATATCTCGAATTTCCAATTTGCAACATGATGATAACATAATACAATGAAGTAAAAAAATAATGGTCCGTGTTCGGAATAAATTTTAAATTTAACAGTCTTACCGGTAATAATTGGAGTCTTTCACAGATTTTCTTCTTAATTTCACTATTACTCTAAAACCACATCTATCTATTGTTTAAATACTGTAGAAAACCTGAAGTACCACATGTGTTCCATCTGGTTCCATTGTAATCCAATTTCATCATAATTTATCTAATACTTGGTTGAATTTCAAAGGTCCATTAATAAATACCAATACCATTCTCAAGATTCCAAATTTTAATACCAATTTCCAAATAACTTTTCTTCCAACTTTATTTTAAACCATATGATTTTTTCTCACAAACATCCAACATTTTATAATCGTAATGATTGATTGTATACCCAAATATTAACATTGACCATCTGTTAATTTACAAAATGAAATAATCCAATTTCTCCAGCACTTCTACCATAGATAACTTAATTTCCAATCCACTTTTCCTTTCTTTTCAACCTCTTATCGGACCCCATACCTTCTTAAAATCTGCTCCACACTACCAACCTCTATTTTTCAGTGGAACCAAAAATTTTTATTTTTATACCGGTAGTTGTAGTTTATTTTGGACACTTTATTTTATAGAACCAATCCTGACTTTTACAAATCAGAAATGGAAAAATTTGTCGCGTAACACCACCGTCATCATTGTCATTTAACTTCTCATGCGAAATTTTATTAATTTAGAAATATCTTTTTACTTTATTTTCAAAATTTAAATTAATTATTGAACAACTTTTAAGCATCGAGATATCAGGCATGATGTATTTACAAAAACAAAACTCTGACTTCAATTAATCTCACAACAACAGCAAAACTCGCAAATTCCAAAATTGTTTCCAAAAATAAAAAAAACAAATTAAATTTATTCAATACTTTCAGGACATGACAATATATTATTTAATAGATATCTAATAAAGAAAATTACTATTACACCAGTTCTTGTTTAAGTTCATCCCTGATTGCAATTGGTACTTAGGTGGGAGGGTAGCTGACTGCTTCAAATTCTTTTGTAGTAGCAAAACTTGATCTGTGAGATATCTTACCGACAAAACAAATTTTGGTTTTCTTCATGACTTGATTCATCAGATATCTAGTAATAAAATCATATAATATTAATAAATAAATAATACCTACTATTGGAGCATGAGTCTCACCCTTTGGTAAAAGTACCACCATAATATCCCTACAAAATAACTTTCTTGGCAATTAATAATGTTGAAGTGACGCCATGCTTTAAAGATAAAAAAAATGAACAGGTTGAAAACTATAAAATACCGATTTCCACTTTGCTGCAACATTTTTAATCGAGCTTCCTTTAATTCTATATCCAATTCTAAGCTTTTAATTGTTAATCTGTTGATTTCTTTTTTTTTGTATTTTTTCTTCCAAAAGATCTTTCTGTAAATTGAGCACGGTTCGCTTCAACTCAACCTAATCTTCATCTGGAAGTTTTTTCGCTTTTTTGTTCGACTAGTTGATTCGGAAACCGTGCCTTTTGACTTCTATAAACGTTACAAAATTTAATTATGCTTTGGTTTAAAACTATTCTAAATTACATACCTCTTTTAGGAACTCGGGATTGTTCTACAGGCGGTGCTGGTTCATCTGCAAGTAGCAGATCGTTTTCAATGCGTGTAGGCTCCTCTCCGAGATCTGGCACATATTCGTACGAAAGCATTTCCTACAAATTATGAACATTTTAAAGATTATTCAAGTTTTGTATAAACTCAAAACTTACAGTGTCTTGCCAACTACAACGTGGTTCTAAAATAATGATAAATTAGTTTTAAAATATCAAGCATAAAATGAATCGGTTAGTGGATACATCTGCCATATATTTACTTATTATTGCTTATTACATGTACTGTTCTTCCACTTACCAATTCAAATACAGTTTCTGATATTGTGATTTATGACAATATACTAACCTTCCTGTTGAACCACTGAAACATCTTTGTCTTCAAATAAAGGTGCAAGAACCAGCATAGTCACTTCTGTCATTCCCATTATTTCCTCCACCAGTTTTAGCTCTCTCGTGCTTGATGAGCGCACACGTTTTCCTAATTTTTTTTAATGGTCTCATACTTGGATCTTAAAGTTTTTCCTGATCTCGGATAACTCCCACATACTGAATTGAACTCTTCCGCTACCTTTTCCCAAGCATCGCCTTTTATTTATACTTGATTACAATATCAACCAATTGGTTGACTTCACCTCTGCTAAAATTTCGAGAGCGTTTGTCAGCGGATTCTGTAAATAAAAAAATGTTATACGCTGTTTTCTTGTTAAAAGATTATAATAAACTAATAAGGTTACCTTCAATTTTTATATACCTCAGCGTATTCTTAAAATTAATTACACTATAAACAACAAAATCTACAAAAAATGCGACTAAACTATGAACACATAAAAACAACTTACTTAAATATAAAATAACGCAAAACTAAAACTAACACACTTATTACATACAACTCAAACAAAAAATCTTAATGAAAATGAGCAACAACTATTTATTAAACAAGAAAAATATGAAGATTACAAGTATCGCTTAAAATGCACAAACACGTAGAGGTTGTAAGATATTTGTTACAGACTGAAAATAGTCTCAATCGACGCACAAAAGTATTTTGAAAATTGCATTGCAATACTTCCGCAACCATATTTATTGTATAAATTCTTTAAAAAATAATTGACCACCAGCAGGCGATATAATGAACAATGTAATATCAAAATTAACGGTCGTTATAACTCTACAACAAAAATATTGAAATAATAAAAAATATATTATTTATGGTAGTGAAAGTGAGGCAATAGTACAATAATAATTATTATTATGATTATTATTATCTTGTAATATACAACCGTATACTATTACAAGAAGAAATTACAAGTCCTAAGTTAGCAAAATTGAAAAAATAATAAAATAGAAGAAATTTTTATTTCTAATAATAAAAAAGAGAGAATAAACTCAAACGTTTACATGTACTACACTTATTGAAAATACATATAGGTAATAGTAGTGTGTTTACAAATTATCATATATGTTAGCATTAGTAGTAGGGGATATGGCCCTGACTATGAATAGACCAATAGAAGGACATGTTACCCAAGTGCCGACCTGATAATAGAACTGTTACAATATTAGAACAACCCTGTATATGTGGAAATCCCCGTAAAGTTTGTTAATACGTTAATACGATTGGTAATACGAAAAGAACTATATAAGGAAGAAAGGACTAGAAGAAGAACAACGAAGGAACAGAAGGAATAAGAACAACAATCATAAGGAAGAATAGTGAAGAATAACACTAATTAGGAAGATAATAATTAAGAAGAACAATAATTGGCAATATTTTAGAAGTAAATGAAGAACTAACATCAGAAGTGGGATAATTACTAACGATCTAACATATACCGGATGCTGAATGAGTTAGCCGAACATAGGAAATTAACATGTAAAAACTTATATATACAAATTCCTGCTTTCCTAATTATTTTAGAGAAAAAATTAAAGACACAAAAATAATGCAGAAATATAAACTACGAATGATAACAGCATTAGATTTCATTTAACTTATACTTAAAAAGTCAAAAAATGCTTTTAAAATTGTTAAAAGTTTCATTTATCAGACTGGCTATGCAAGTTTCCATGGTAATTATTTTTGAAAATAGAAATTAAATTGAATTTATTGCATGGCCAGTGCGATAAATGAAAATTTTTACAATTTTGAAAGCATTTTTTGACCTTTTAAGTAAAAGCTAGATGAAATCTATTGGTGTTATCATTCGTAGTTTATATTTCTGCATAATTTTTGTATTTTTCATTTTTTCTCTAAAATAATTAGGGAAGCAGTAATTTGCATAAATAGGTTTTTACATGTTAATTTCTTATGTTCTGTTAACTCATTGAGCACCCGATATATCATATCCAACATATATGGGAACGGATATTCTAAATCGAACGATTCTATTTTGTACAATTGATTGTACTTCTCGACAATATCAATAGGGCCTTCGTCTTCTAGTCCATAATATTTATAAATAATTTTTTCGTTGAGTAATTCTAAAAGTACGAAGCAGACAAATTCTGTATCCAAAATTAGGATATGTTTCATGATTAATCGACATATTATTAAAAGAGATTTTTCTTGATCTATAAAGGCTACAGAATAATCCCATTTTAAATGTTTGTAACAATCTTTTGATTCTCTATATCGTCTATATTTGATTTTCATATCTCTAGTGTAGTAAATTTCTTTTAAGGACTTTGAATAATGTATTACAAAATGCTCCAAAGATATATCATTTAAACATTATATATATTTGCTATTTTCTATGGACTGGAATAAATTGGAATTAGTGAGAGTGGTACATGTGTCACAATTGAATATATAATTTGGATCCTTCACGTCAGATATATTTAATTTTTGTATATGTGTAGGAAGACACTTATTGCTAAGATGGACCCACCTGTAACAATTTGAGCACTCCACATGTTGTTCATTTGTGTGTAGACCATAAACTAAACACTTATCGTACATCATTTCTGATGATAGTAATAAAATTTCTTGAATTACTAATCTAAAACTTTCGGGATCAAAAGGTTCTTTTAACGAAATTGATGAAAATTCTGACATTTTCTCAATATTAGATAACAAATATATGTAGTGCAATACATATACTCCGCAATTTTCATTATCTTCTAGACTTCGTTGAAGCTAATAAGATAATTTAGTAATACTCCACTTGCGTATGTTGAATTTGTGTGATTTTTGAGTCCGATTTCTAATTTCAAAAAAATATTTTTTAATATTTATAAAGATATTTGCTTCGATGTTGAAGTAGTTCTTCGCGGGATTCAAAATATAAATATTATTAGTACCAAATGATTCCCACGAAGGAGATGTGGCATAACAATAAACTTTGTATCCTCTAATGATCTTACGTAAGGTTGAAAATTTGTGTACATTTTATGACAGTTTCCAAGTTCTTTCCTAAATAGAATTTTGACCGATACGGTGTCTATATAATATATAGACGAATTGAATTTTAATAATGAAAAAGCTGTGGCATCGATGGAATAATCTGTTAACTACCTTGCCGTTCCCGATGGAACATCGTCCACTTTGTTATATTTTGAAATAAGGCTTTTTTAGTCTGTACTAGATAACTGAATTTTTTGGGTTTTGTACCAATATGATCTAATTTTATAGATTCTTATCATGGATAATTGAATATAGAAATCGCTATTAAAGTACAAACCATTCGATAACGCTCTCGAGTTAGACTTTTCTTCAAAATTGGTTTCCACAATTGAACATTTTGTTGTGTATTTTCTTGCACTTCGGTAAAATTTAAAATATCTTGAAAATTTGACTGATTTTCAACGTTTTTTCTACCTTAATTATTTCCTCATCTTTCATAATTGAAACCTTGGTGTCATTTAAATCATCTTCCATATTCTTTTCTAAAATTATACCATTGTTTTGTGTTTTTGGAATATCCGTTCTTTTTTCTTCTTTAACTTGTTTTATATGACGTAAATCAAAATTTCCTTTTCGCTTTTTCGTTTTTTTCCAACTCTCGGTAAGTTTAGGATTGTCGATTTCAACTAACTCTTTCTTCACAATTGTACTTTCTTTTTTCTGAATTTTTTCTATATCATGTTGGATAATTTTTAGATTTGCACTAATTTTTTCAAATGTCTTTTGAACGAATCGACCAAATTTTAAATTAGATTTCCCACTAAGAACTTCTTTTTTTAATATGTTGTACCAAGATTCCACATTTGCGTTGCTAAAACGTCCGGTTTGAAGAATATCGCACCAAAGTGATTCAAATGGCATCAAACGTTTCAACAGGTATTCCGCAAAATTTTCGGTTTTGTATGGATTTTTCTTAGCTTTCTCGCCTATTATTTTGCCTTGCTGGCGCAATGCTACTGAATCATAAATACGGAAAAAATATAAAAAGAAAGGTAATGTACTATAGAAGGCCTCTAATGGTTTCATCATTTTCATCAAACGGACAATGGTTTTCTTCACTTAATATCAATAATTCTTCTGATTTGTTATACTCATTCATTATTTGATTTTAAATTATCGAGTGCTCGATCAAGTTCTTCGTCCCAAATTGGTGATAAATAAAGTGTAATAACAATCTCAAACTGAAATGACAATTCTTCTAAACTGGTACATTGTATAAGTACTGCCATCGTGTCAATGATAACCCTTCTTATATCTTTGTTTAATTTAGTACCAGAAACTTTATTTATGTTCATTTTAATAAAATGGTTTCATCCAAATTTGTTACAAACCGGTAAATTATTTTTAAGTATACGTATATAATGCCACGATGGTAGAATCGTAGGGGGTTTTATGTGTAGCTCAGATTTTGGGACTTGGGGGTTGATGCATTGTTTAAGAATAAAAGAAGTGGGTACGACAAATATATTAAATCAAATTCCTATACATAAAAAACAATACAACTCACAACAAAATTCTTACCCTAAATACAACATTTGGGAGGTTGCCATATTGACGGACATGGGTTCCTGTAGTCACTTATTTCAAAACCGAATTTACCGGGAGACTTCGGTCTGAGTGACGGTATACCTTTTTTATGGCATTCCTCCCTCTTAAAACTAAACTTACAATATTAATTATAATTGGTGTAAATTAAATATTTTCATAATGATCTCATTGGTTATTGATATTGCTTGTACAGCAGGGCAATGCACTTCTTTCTATACTTTGCTTGATCATTGATCACACCGGATATTAAATGCTATTTTTTATATCAACTATAATTTTAATTATATACAGTGTGATCAATATTTACGTGACGATAAGGTCATGTCATTAGAACTTTGGCAAGCTGATATTAATAAAGCAAAACTCCAATCGGTAACGATCGCATCAAATACCTATAGGCCACTTCTTATGACATTCAGTTTGTACAAAATGCTTAAACTTGAGTAAAAAGCTGGCTATAGTGGCAGAATCACGCTTTGAAATAATTAGTTCTGTTATTGGTACAATGGTGCCTTTGACATTGACTACTATACAATAATACAGCACCCGATTTCCTTTGTCGTCCGAATTCTGTCGAACAACAGACCCTATAGCATCAAAATATCCAACTACTTTTTTACCTTTTTTACCTGTTGCCTAGAATATAAATGCACCAATGTTCTTCCATTCGGAAACTGGATATATCTTTTGAAATCGTCTTGTTCTCTATATCGTATTAATAAATCTAATAAAGGATCACGGTTGCGATTCCGAAATACCTTCCGATCAGGCTTTTTGATACACAGATAAAGATCACAAATCTTGCCAGTTTCCTTCGTCAACTATATCCATATTTATAGCATTAATTGTTTTAGTACGATATTGGTTTGGCAGCATGTTTTTTAATTCTTCCTTTACTCTTTTTCTTTCTTCACCTTTTAGCCAATAAGAATATTCGCCTTCATGATTTACGTCAGTAGGCCTTTTATAATACATTTTAATCGCGATGTTGATTTTATTAGCTGCATAAATAATTTTGTAGGATCTACAATTACCATGCTTACACAGGGCGTATTCTACAATAATATTGTAAGTCTTATCTTTCTTATTTCTCATACTTCTAAATCCTAAATCGCCGAACTGGAATGAGTAATGTTGAAAACAAATCACCGTATGAATTGTGGTACAACAATGCTATTCAGAATGGGTCCAAGCGCCAAATGCATAAATGTGAGAAAAGTGACCCTAAAGTTTTTAGTTCGTAGAAACTCGGTAGAAACTAACTTATAAATGCATTTAATGATTAGATTTTTTATTTGATTGTGAGAGTATTAAATTTACACTTACGTTATTAATAACACAGGTCAACACGATTTTTGGGTCTGGGTTCTGCATATGAAATTTTGGTTTCTCCAACGTTAAAAATAAGGGGAAAAATAATATTTTTGATCAAAGTTTGCTTTTGTAGAAACTAGAGCAATTTTTTAGATTTATATATTTTGTTCAATAATTTTATTTTAAATTACGATTAGATTAGAGACGATTAGAAAAAACTGAAAACTAGACTTGTTTTTATTCAAGATTTGTGATAAACAATAGCAAATAAATGTAAAATAACAAAAATTCAAGTTCAAAAATGAATATTTTTAGTGTTGCTCTTATATTTATATGGGCTGTCTCGTATTAAACCCCAAATGTAATCTCCCATCATATTCTCGTTGTACTGCCCTTGGTAACGTCGTTCAAAGTCCATCATATCTTGGTGAAAACGTTCTCCTTGTTGCTCTGAGTAGGCACCCATATTATCTTTGAATTGGTCCAAGTGAGAATGCAGCAAGTGCAGTTTATGGGACATTAATGCAGGCAAAGTGAGGTACCCAATTTTTATCTTGATTCCCGATTTTGAGGTTAAAATAGGCTTCATAGTCTTCGCAAAGTTTCACATTTGTAGCCAATGCAAATTTTTTACTCCTTACTTTAATAAAATCACCCCAAATAAAACAGCATCTTGTTTACACTGTCTTGATGCCATTTTCTTACTTAGTAATACACAATGGTGGTTGTTACACCTGTAATAGACAAGTAAACACTCACTACTGTGCCTTTCACATATAATATGATATTTGCAATCGGGTTAATCGAGGTGCTACCATGTATTGCTCATAAAATCAATTAAAATCTTTAAAACTTACTTATCGGCGTGAATCAGACAAAAGCAAACTTTAAAAACTAAAAATGGAAATTTAAGTGTTTTTCGATGTCTAGAATCAGAATTTCAGCATTAGAACAGAAACTCAAAAAAAAATAATCTTTTTGTTGACCTGTGTAATTTAACAAAAAGAACTTATTAGATGTATTATTTAGATTTTAGGAGCTTGGTACCTTTCTGAATAATGTTAAATTTGTTTAAATTTGCTTTTCTGAAAGGAAATGCAAATAGTTGTAGTACAATAGTACCTATACTATTATAAAAAATTATTTTTATGAATAACTAATTTATTTTTATTAAAAACACAAAAATTAAACTGTATTAAGTACAAAAATACAAAATGACTAATAAATTATTATTTTACAAATTTGTTACATCGGGCTCAAAATCGATGCTATCACCATAGCCATCTAAATCGTCCTCAAATGTCATGCCTTTTAGGTTTTTATAGAACGGTTTTGCATCCAATGGGATAAACGGCATTAGTGATTTTATATCTGCTAATTTTTTAATAGACATTTCTGTCCCATTTGGCCAAAGAATTTTGAGATTGTTTTTAAACATCGATGGCGCTTGACGTTTGGCGTTTTTTTGTATAGGAAGTTCTGATCTTCTTCATTATGCGAGTATTTAAAAAAAATAGAAAATGGTTTCTCTTTTTTTTTATTTTTGCTTTTAACCAGCTAATTTTGTTTTTTTCTGTGTCAATTTTTCTGTTTGTAATTTCTTTTTCCAAATTTCCAAATCCGCAATGGAAAAAAAATCCGGAGTACCCATTTCTGTTACAATCAATGGATTTTTTTTCCTATAACTCTTTATAATATTTACATAATCTTGCATTGTGTAAATTCTTTGGTTTAATTTAATTGCTTTTTCTATGTCGGAAAAATCAGAATCATTCGGCAGATAGCTGTGACCGGACACTAAATACTTGAAGTATACAGTCTTTAAAGTAGGATGATGGGTAAGTATTTCAACATTAAAATAATCTTAATATTTCTATTCTGGCCACCACAGCTGTCTGACCACAAAATTAAAGTTTTAGTGGTTTGCTCCAAAAAAAGTTCTATTAATTTTTTTACACATGAACCCACCTCTTGTCCTCCTCGTCCTGCTTCCCATTCTTTCCAAATAAAACAGTATCCTTTATGAATACCTTCATTATAAAGCCACAGATGTCGCTTATAAAACACCAGATTAGTTGGAATATTGGGTAAAGGCAACATTTTTTCCATGTCGTAGGTCAAAGTTTGAAGTTTGTTTTCATGTTTGGCTATCTCAAAATCATTTTTCAATTCTCCTCTTGCCTTTTCAGCAGCTTCTATATGTTGATTGTGTGCTAACTTCAGCTGCTTCTTATCCTGTTCTTGCAGAGCATTTTGCAGTTTTGCGTTGTAGGCATCACATAAACTGCACGGGTCTTGATTCTTGGTTTTCTACGCACATTAAAGTTTTTATAAGAATTGAACGATACTCTCTTCTCCTTGTTCTCATCTTTATATAAATTGTACATCTTCCGTTCTGTAATGTTGTATTGTAAATACCGAGACTCTGTTTGCGTTCTGCAATAATGAGATAGGTATGTGGGAAACTTTTTTATGTGATTAATAATAGAAGTAATTACCTCTTCAGGGAGTTTATTTTTTCCGCCTTACTGTTCTCTCCGAGCATCTTTTATATTTCCTTTCCTAATTTTACATAAAGCAGTATTTATTCGCTTAGAACTTACTCGAAGAGTATTTATAAAGAAATCTTTACAAACTGGAATACTTTCCAAATAGTAAATCCTAGTGAAAGATATTTTCTCAGAATTTGTATTCCGCTTCCTTTTGATAGGAATTTCACGAACTTTGGCACATATGAATGCAGTTTGTGCATCATAATTCGCAAGTTTATAGTAGTTGTCAAATACGTGTTTTCTTTGTTCCTTGCTAATCAATGTAGAACAATTATTGCTTTTACAACTACATCTGTAGTCTTCCAGAAAATTCTTCTTTGCCACAAATTTTCCTTTTTCAGTATAATATGGTTTATTTCCATGTTGAAGTCTCTTCTTAGTCTTAAAAGTTTGCCCTTCAAATTTTCTTTTTCTTCCTTTTTTAGGCCGTCCCAGTTTCGCCTTGTTTACATTTTCAACATCGTTATAATCAATATCATTATGAATTGTGTTGTCGTCATCTTCAAGTCCAATATTATCTTCACTTCTACTGTTAACAGAACAGGGATGATAATCCGAATTATTACTTTGAGAACGCGAACGGTTAGTCCGTTTTATTTTAGGAGAAAATTCTTCAGAATGCAATGCACTACTACTATCAATTGAAATATTATTTTCATTAACAATAAAATCAAAATTGTCTAGTCCACCACATATCTCCCCCTCTTCAGTATTACGGAACACTACTTCATTTGAGATTATATTAATTTTACTTTCAGAGGGTTTAGAGCTTGCTTTAGGAATCTCATATTGAGATGGTTGACAATTTGTGTCGACGGCGTAAACAATTTCCATATTATTAAAATCATAATATTAATTATAATTATTAGCTCTTGAAAATACAATAAATATGAATATCAATTTCGAGCTAAAGGGTACTAATAAATCTTATTATATGGATTTCGCAAACCTATACAATTAAATGTTGTAAAAAAAAAAAAATTATTAATGATTGAAAATGCTTACTGTTCATTAATCCGAAAAAATATGCAAATTAAGTGAATTAGTTTGCGACACGTATGCATAGGTGTTTCGAATTTCGGATTCTCATCAGGCAAACCTGGAAAAAATTACTAACGCGCACAGTATTCAATTCAATATGATAGCAAAAAATATAAAAATTCAAATTTATTTGACATTTCTTTAAAATAAAAACACAATCCTACCTAACTTGATTCCAAAATGAATAAAAATAAAGAAAAATTTTTTTTTTTGAAAATGTTTAACCGAGCAAATAAAAAAATAATGAAGGCGGACCTAATTGTGAATAAGCTATCCCAAAATGGGATAATTGATATTCATATTTATTGTATTTTCAAGAGCTAATAATTATAATTAATAATAATTTTTTCATAATATTGCATTTCATTGCATAGTATTTTAAATAAAATACTCGAATCCCATTTTGGGATAGCTTATTCACAATTAGGTCCGCCTTCATTATTTTTTTATTTGCTCTGTTAAACATTTTCAAAAAAAAAAAAAAAATTTCTTTATTTTTATTCATTTTGGAATCAAGTTAGGTAGGATTGTGTTTTTATTTTAAAGAAATGTCAAATAAATTTGAATTTTTATATTTTTTGCTATCATATTGAATTAAATACTGTGCGCGTTAGTAATTTTTTCCAGGTTTGCCTGATGAGAATCCGAAATTCGAAACACCTATGCATACGTGTCGCAAACTAATTCACTTAATTTGCATATTTTTTCGGATTAATGAACAGTAAGCATTTTCAATCATTAATAATTTTTTTTTTACAACATTTAATTGTATAGGTTTGCGAAATCCATATAATAAGATTTATTAGTACCCTTTAGCTCGTAATTGATATTCATATTTATAAAATCATAATAGTCACTTCTATCTTCCAACTCAAAATGACAATTATTATTTTCGTAAGAATTGTAGGGTGTATTCACAAAGTTGTATTCTTAGTTAATAGGTACTATAATATTGTCATCGCTAAATTGATTTTCTGATAGTGTTATATTTGAACACACTGTAGGCGACGACTCCTACAACAACGAAAATGATACTATACTATCGCAAATTTACCGGTAAGCATTAAAAACTAAACTTAACCTTATAAAAGTACTACATAAAATAATTAAAGGACAAAAAAGAAACTTACCAAAGTATTTTGTTTAAGAGCCATTTCGACAATCTTTCTGCTTCGATTCATCATGATGTATTATACGATATTATAGTATATACTTATAATATATTAACAATATTATCAACAACAAATGCACTTTATATTACTATTGCAATAATTTATTATTACAGGTTATGAAAATTTTATCACACAGTACCCACATTACTCCTACCTACTTCGAGAAGAAGAGTCCAAGCGCCACAATTCATAGAGTTGCATTTAACTGAACGGAATCAGCCGTTTACTTCCATTCTGATTAACATTAAATGCCGTATCAGGGCTGTGGTGGTTGGTTCTTCTATGTATTTTGACGAAAATAATCAAAATAGCTCTTGGTTCTTTCCTGATTAACATACTATGCATCCTATTACGTCGTTTGGTACCTTAAACCCATTTTTACAAAAATGTCGGTTGGTCCCTTTCTGATAAGCATGGTCCAATTAGAGGTGAAAATTGATCATTTAAGAATTTTCGTATCGGAAGTTTTTGTTCACGTTTCAAAGAAAAAGCGACGAAAGTTTGATTCTAAAGTAGTCAAATGTATTTTCGTCGGGAACAACAACCACACTGAGAGAAAAAAACTGCTTAATCAAACGATAAACGATTCAATCAACAAATTTTTTGCATTACAGGTGTCGAATGCAAAACGTGCATTAAATTAGTGCAAATAAAATGTTAACTTTTTTGAGTTATTTTAACATGAGGAGTATTTGATTGAACATTCTCGTTTTGTTAATTGAATCAAAATTTACAACGCTAAAGCTGTCGATTACGTTAAAAGAACATATAAAAATGTTCATTCAACATTCCGCACTTTTCGAACTAACCAAGTGGGTATATTGTATCAACCATTTCTGTGCATTAAATTAAACAATTTATTCTATTGTTTGAATCCTTTTAGGTTTTTGATGTAACTTATTGTAGTATATGGAGAATTAAGGGTTGATGGGGCGTTGGTCATGTGCCAGTGACGCTAAACAAGAAAAATGGTTGTCGCTGTAAAAAATATTATGTGTAATTGTTAGAAAAATATAATTACGTTAATATAAAGCTTAGTATTATTTCTCGAGTAAACATTACACTTATGATGGTATTAAATCAACATGCAAGCACTGTAAATTGAATGCGTATTCAATGTTGAACCATCACAATAGGTTTATTACTGTATTAACAGTAGTGCATTTTATGAATAAATAAATTTAAACAAATAATCCTCAAAGGTATTAACTTTTAAAGAATTAATAACTGCAGTATCCATTTTTCTTGCACATTTCATGAACACAAGGTTATGCATCAAAGATCAAATTGAAACTACAAGACAATAAACTTGCGCAGTGGCTCGTATATTTTTCAAGCTTCTAATATTGTTCAGCTAGCGGATTAAAATTTTCGGTTTAATAAAATTTTGCCTTGAAATGACATATACTAAAATGCTACAAGACAAAATAACAGTTTCGTTCAAGAATTTCAATGGTTTTCTTCCAATCTAACTATTTTATTAATTACCGAATTCTACTGTTTTTGAGGACGTGTTGCTATCTTTTACATATGTTGCAAAAGTTTTGCTTGGCTGGTACAGAGAATATTTCTAACCCACAATAAACTTGCTACTTGAATGGTATACTTATTTATTGTAAATATGGTTGAAAATTACTACAACAAAACAGATAAAAAATATATACAAAATTATAAAATGACCTTACAATTCCTGCCCGCGCACAGTGGGCCAAAGTACTAATTTAGGAGCTCATAAATATAATTTCGGTTTAGCGCCAAATATAAAAATATTATCGTAATCATACTAAATGGTAACTAGACCAAAATAGTGCATACAAATTTTGTAAACAAAAGCTGTCTATTTGTCGTTAATCCTCTCTTTTTCTCATTACTCCAGCAGCTCGCGTGACTTTAATTAGATTCAATTGCAACGTCTTGTTCGCTATTGTTAGTTTTTTGCAAAATTTGAGTAATATTTCAAAGTGTCATCATGGATTCCATCGCTCAAGGTATGTAACTAAATTATGTGTAATTTTATATGGCCATCTGAAAGCCCATTTTCCTTTTTTTCAGGTTTTGTTTTATTAGTATTTTATTTAAGAAAATGAAATATTCGCGAAGTACACATAGACTTATACTAAAATAGTACAGTTAGGTACAGTAACCACTTATTGCATCAGTCAGCTTGTTAAGTGTACTATATGAAAATGTAAAATCCAGGTGGTAGGGGGTGGTAAAACACTTATTTATTTAGTTTTCAGTGAGCCATGTCTCTGTTAGAATTATTTGAGTTTCTCAAGACTAAAGGACCTATTCGACCCAGGAGCGCCAGAAGTATATCGCCGCTGATCGAATACGTACTGAGAGCCGGATTTGCTGAGAATGAGTGCCCGGTTGATTTAAAAAATGAAATTTCCACCAAGATTAAGGCATTTACAAATAAGTTTCATCATGAACTTCAATTGTTTTTTTCTTCTAGTTTTTTCGGAATCGAGTATTTTTTAAATAATTTCAAAATGTAATGGTCTACCTGCTGGCTTTTATAATAGTAATACAGTTTATCAAAATGAATTGGTACTTTCATTACTTACTCTTTAAGGATCTGTGGAACCTTGGCAAATGTCTCTTTTTTACATAACAGCTTTTTTATTCAATTTCTCATTTTCCCCACAATTTTGACAAATTTCAAGGTACAAATGCAAATTTTAGGATCTTCATATTATAATGTGCCTACATCAGGTACTACATGTACAAAAATATCGTTATAATGAGAAATTGAATAAATTATCGTTTTGTAAGAGAGAGAGAGAATTTCAAAGCTTTCATTGAGCTTCTAAGTTAATCATAATTGTGTATTTAAAAAAAAACGTAAAAAAACAACCATGATAAACAATCCCTTATTTTCGCGCCGCTAATATAGAAACCTGGCCCACTGTGCCGCGTGCCGTTTGAGGTTAGATTTCCTGTAGTTCTCAATTCAAGATGTTTTCTACTACCGAGCCACAGGTGAACACTTACTTATAGTAGTCCTCGTAAGGTTGGTAATAATCCCGTAAGATGATCTGCAATTCAAATTTGTTGGAATCGCCAAATTTAAATTCCAGATCGTCAGAACAGGACCGTCATTGAATGAATTAAACTCCAGAAATCCAACCCCAAACTAGATGGCGCACGGGTAGAAATTTAAAGTAACGTGTGACTAGCTTGCTGATGCTATTTCAGCAACAACATATTTTAACACCTCGCGTTTATTGGAATAGAATTTACCCAAATTAAAACAACCTTGAAGTAAAATGTCTGCACTCCCTTCGCTAAAAGAGCAGCTTCTCAATTTTATTGCCACCGGTTAACAAGTCGTCTACGTAGAAATCTGATTCAACAATTTTTGCTAGCTCAGGCTGTACTTCTCTGTTTTCTTCAGCTAATTGAAAGAGACATCTTATGGCGAGAAAAGACGCGGCTGTAGTTCCGTATGTAACCGTCAGTAATTCATATACTTCGATTGGTTCATCGGGAGATTTTGCTGTTTCGACTTTATTTGAACTTGACGATACATCTTAGCTATATCACCAGACACTACGAAAGGATGCTGTCTGAACCTTAACAATATTGCAATGAAATCGTTTTGTATGGTTGGACCAGCCAACTGCAAATTATTTAACGAGACGCCGGTGTCAGTCGGCGCTGAAGCGTCGAAAACAACTTTTAATTTAGTCGTAAGGCTGCTTTTGCGGAGCACTCCATGATGTGGCAAATGATACGCAATTTCATTTTCATTGCGGTTTTTTACCTTCCTCATATGCCCTAACAACTAGCAATCGTTCATAAAGTCGACATAAAGCTTTTTAAATTCAGGCTTCTTCTCTAATTTTCGTTCTAAAGATAAAAACCGTTGTTCCGCACGCTTGTAAGACTCGCCCAACTTACCGATGCTTTCTTTTTATGGTAGAGCAACGATAAACCTTCCATCCGCAGCGCGTCTTGTGTTTTCATAAAAATGTTTTTCGCAAGCTATCTCGTCTTGAGAGAGAGGTTTTACCGCTAAACATTCCTTCATTTCCCAAAATTTGCATAACTGCTCTTGCACCGTGCAATTCTGACTGAAATTACAAATAGTTGATTTTTTCATATTTTTACCAACGGGTCCCGACACGATCCAACCAAATTTAGTTTTTTGCAAAACTGATTTATTGACCCCTAATGCAATTTGCCCAATGCAAATAACGCTCCAAAATAAGTCACCCTCAATTAGCATATCGATTTCATTGGACTTTTAAAAGGTGGGATCCGCCAATTTTAAATGTTTCGGTATATCGAAATCTGACCCTTTGAATTGCGTACTCGGTAGACTTTCCGTTATCTTCGGTAAGATAAAGCAGGATATATTGGTAGAAAACTTACTATGTATAGATTCTACTTGCAATTCACATCTTAAATTTACGTTAGAACTACTATTGTTTAATCGTTAAATCAGTACTTTCAGTTATTATGTTTGTATAACCATTTATTTATTTTACAATATTCACATTTACAATATATCAAAAACGTAGTCAGTGCTGGGTGCTACTCCGCGCTACTGACTCTACTGCCCATGGTCACTCCAACTGTGTCTACCGTACAAAACCAAACTTGTGTCTGCCGTACCAACCTTATTCGCTACATAAACTTAACTATATATACATAACATATTTAAAATATAAACCCTAACTCTATATACATAACATCAGTTTCTAATTTTAATCGTTTACATAATTTTTCAGTTATATAACTTGCTTGAGACCCGGAATCGAGTAAGGCCCGAATAGTATATACAACCTTGTTTTTGTCTGAAACTTGAAGCAATACAGTGGATAGTAATACATAAGCACAAGACGTATATGCCGATAAATTAACGTTATTTACAGCCGTTGTAACCGTATTATCGCTTGTTTGCGCTTTAGCAAGTTGAACTTCAAAGTGTAGAAGTGTGTGATGCTTTGCAGAGCATTTTTTACAAGCACTTCTTCGACACGCGTTACTATAATGTCCACCCTTTAAACAATTTAAACAAATCTTTTTACTCATTGCTTTTTCAGATCGCTCATTTGGAGAAAGCATTAAAAACTCCTCGTAATTTTGAATGTAATGTGCATTGTCGCAAATTTACAACGTCTTTATTTTCTACTGCTAAAATCCCCTGGTAGTACTTTGTTTGTACTTTAATTTTTCGGGGTGATTTACGCGCGATATTTCTAACAAATCCGCTCTAGATTTAATAAAAACTCTCAAATTATCCAATGTCGCGGCTTCGTTATTTGTTTTGTAACCCTCCCACTTTTGCTCAGTAAAACGATCAAATTTTGACGAGACCATGTATATAGTAAGTGCGTCCCACTTATCAACTGGTTGCCCTAATTATTCTAAAGCACGAAGATTTTCATTTACTGTTTCAACCATTTTTAGTAAACCTTCTCCACTTTCTTTCATTAAAGGTTCTATTGAGAACAATGCTTTTATATGATTGTGGATTAAAAGTCGGTGGTTATCAAAGCGATCTTTCAATGCTTGCCAAGCAGATTGATAATTTTTTGCGGTTAATTGTATCGACTTGATTACATCACGCGCGCTTCCTTGCAAGGTAGACCGTAAATAGTGAAATTTTTGAACTTCATTAATGGTACTATTATTATGAATTAGAGAAGTGTAGGTATTCCTAAATTCGAGCCACTCCAGATACTTTCCGCTAAATTTTGGAATTTCAATCGTCGGGAGTTTTATTGATTGATTTGAAATTTGACTAATATTTCCGCTTGTTCCGGTTTCACTTAAGGCATTGTCATTGAGAATTTTCTTTGCGATTGCTAATTGTTTGTAATAGGCACGCATTATCGAAACTTTCTCTCTCTTCGATTTCAACTTCCAAATTTTCCGCTGTGGAATCAATAAAATTTTGAATTTCCTCGTACTCGTCTAACACCCGTTCGAATTTGTTTAACCGATCACCAATCTGGATTAAATCCGTTTCGGAAACTGAGAGTTGTTCCTTTATACTCAATAAAAACTTCGAAAATATTGTTATCTTTGACTTTAAGGTTGCTCACGATCTAATCTCGGCTTGCATTTTTAAAGAATTTACAAAATAACATGTGCTAAATAGGATATAAATTAGGAATTTTATGAAAGGAATCACTTATCTTTTGGTTCACTCGATCGGCAGCTGCAATTTCCACCTGCGTGTATTCGCTATGCGTAGAGTTGTCCTGCTGGATTTGTTGAACATTCGCTACGAGCAGATTTCCTGCTTGCGTTTTCTTCGATTCTGTATTCGGTTTTCGAAGGACCATGTAAATATTTGGTAAACTTTTGTTCTGTAATGCGTGCGAATTGGCTAGTTATGACTCGAGCCTTTCATCGCAACGACGCAACTGTTCACATATCGCGGCTGACATTTTCATTCCCATAAGTTCGGGGAGCGCGCGCACTACACAAATCTGGTGTTTTCTGACAATGGCTTTTTTAGCCCGAGGACGTATAAAGTTGCTAAGCAATGACAACAATTTTAATACCTATCAAAACAAAATAGTGGAAATCTTTTTATTTATTATTTAAATTTCAAGGATATAAATTATTTTTTTTACTACTAACATGAGCATTATTAGTATTATTTACTCCATTCCTCTAATGAGAAGTAATATTTCTCACCCTAGGTAAATAATGATAATAAAAAACACCTAGATAAATAATAAAACATTTTCTATATTTTTAATGAAATGAACCGAAACTCTTTTATTATTAACTTAATTCTAAGCAAAAATCAAATCAAGTCGGAAATTCAACACTGTTATATGATATAACATAATTATAGTATATAGAAGAAAACACTACTTAAAATTATAGTTAATTGTACAGTTATGACAAATCATGTGTATTCCTGCATTTCCCGTATTAACAGAACTAACATTTGTAACAGGTTTATTTATTTCTGTTTTATGAATAGTTCCCATATTTTGTGAACATTCATTGACAATTGGCACTAAATCGTCGGTAGCTTGGAAGTTTTCCAGAATAATATCTTGACGTTCCAGAGAAGTTGAAGGTATACTTAAATTTTCATTGAATAAAGTAGGTTTTTGTACTAATTCAGCAATTCTCTTCTTGTCAGCAATTGATTCCTCAATATACCCTTCAAACATTGTAGCCGACTTCCACCCGCCGTGCCTTTTTAGGCTTAATAAGTCTCCTCCATTTTCTGCCAGGAGCGTTGCTGAGCTGCGCCTTAGAGAATGACCAGTATATAGCTCAGAATTTTGTAATTTAAAATATTGAGCCATGACATAAGGTACTTTACCAATAGTATTATGCCCAATATTTTGTTTAATATGTTTACCTCTACGGTATAAAAGAAAACGTTTTCTCATATCAGTTGGTCTGTTAGCTAAGTATTTTTTAATGAAATTAATCCATTGTGGCTCAATAATGACAAACTTTCTAGATGTACCATTCTTTGAATTACGAATATTTATTATTATAATATCATCTCGGATGACTAAATCATCAAGAACCATATTACACAGTTCGTCTGTTCTGCAAGCACCGGCTACCCCAATTACCACAATAGCCTAAAATATAGTTTTTATAAAAAGCAAACACAAAATAATAATGAAATGTATTTATTTTTTTTATAGATATTCATCATCAGGAGCTTCAATTATAAATTTGTCGATTTCTTCTTTTGTAAATACACAGGATTTTTTTGGGTTTATAGCCACTGTTTTTCTGTTTTAGAAATGCAGTGAGTTTGAAAAACTTGGAAATGTCAATGTTTTCTTTTATTGCAAGAGTCGATTTTACCATGGAATAGTTTGCCCACAATGTTGATATCTTTTTGCAGCCAGCTTTTTCTTTGAAATATGCCAATAAAACATTTTCTGATATTTTAATAACTTTCTTACTTTCGCACCATTTTTTTAATGCAGTGTATGCATTCATGTATAATCTTTTCGATTCTTCTGGCAACAAATCGCTACTTGCACTAGTTGCCGCCTTTCTAAGTTCAGGTGGGGTACATACTTCCAGCTCTAAATCACTGTCACTAAAATTTTCACCCATGTTCCAAATTTTATTCACACATTTTACATAAACTTTTAGAAAACGGCTATTTCCTGGAAAATTACATTTAAAATTGCATTTAATTCGTTTTATTTTGTTTATTTGACAACACCCACACTACTTGATATTTTGAAATATCTGAAAAATAAATAGGAAGCAACTAAAGCTATATTTATCAAAATCTAATCTAATCAAATATAGTAATATATCAGTTTTAGTAGTAAAAAAAATTTTATATATACTTCGGTTGAGAAGGCCATTATACACCTCACACATTATATCCTTCGGCGCTTTTCGCCTCAGAATATAAACTTGCTCGGTAAATAATGGCTCACTTCTCAACCTAAGTGTATAATATACTATTTTTTACTACTGTTAAACAATAGCGTTGTTATATGCGTATCGATAGACACATAATGTACTTCATATTACACTAGTGGAATATGAATTCATATTCCACGGCTCTTGGAAATTAAAAGAAAACAAAGTTATTGCACCTTTAATTTATTCAATTAACTTTTGGGTACCTATTGGAATAAACTTATACATACTTATTCACAAAATTAATGGTTAAATTATTACAGTTAGTAAAATTGACAGTCCCAGGTGCATTAGAAAGCTTAACGTTAGTACTACTGTTATTATTTATAATGGGTGAATTGTCGGACAGAATGGCAGAACTATCGTTAATGTTAACGGAAGAACAAGCATTAGGAAAAGTAAATTTATTGTTAATCAAATCTGGATCAATTTGGTTCATAATTTTATTGGCAGTATCCATCTTATTCAGTTTTGAGTCATATAAAGTTGCAGATGATTTTCGAAGACAATGTCATGTAAATTTTTCTAAATTTGGTAGTCCCAAATATTTTGCAATTTCTTTACCCATTCTTCCAAATTTGTTAATGCCAATTATCTGTTTAGTCAAAGAGTATGTATATATAGAGGGACAGCCATTAACAAATATTTGTCACAAGTTTTTGTTAATGGCTCTGCTACGCCATCTAGTAGACGGTGTGATCTCTACGTTTTAATTTTTAATTTATGGCTGATCCTTTATATACAGGGGGATATTTTTACAAAAATAAGTTTTTACATGTTAATTTCCTATGTTCAGCTAACTCATTCAGCATCCTGTATATAGAGAACCAAAAATAAAGTCGTAGAGATAACCCCCTCCACTAGATGGCGTAGCAGAGTCATCAAGAAATACTTGTGACAAGTATTCCCATAAGAGCTGTCCCTCTATATATACATACTCTTTGGTTTAGTGCATTTGCCACTTTGATAATTGAGGAAAAAAGAGTTAATAAATACCATTATTATTAAGCGGTTGAACATTTTCTTACCATTTGAAATAAATACACATTCAGGTCTATTATGTATCACAAACGTTATCATAAAGGTGACAGTTATGATATAAATTTTGTTTATTAATGAAACAATAATGTAATAATTAAACAAAAGGTAAATTTATTTTTAGTACACAAATACAGCACGAACTGCACTTCAGTGACTTACAAAAAGATCTGATGAATTTAATTTAGTTTTTGAAAAATAAAATGTTTACAATATGATATTTAGTGCGCTATTAATTTGAAGTGGATGATTTAAACAGAAAATATAGAACGTTGAGAGTTTAAAGTGCAGATAAGTGGTCTTATTCTAAGTAGTTACCACGTAAATATTTTGTTAGTAAAATAAATGTTTTTAAAATTATATTAGTTGATTAATAATTATTTAATACATAAATCCTAAATTTAATTTAACATAACTCTTCCCTCCCTAAGTCAGAAAATAAAGGTTCTGAAATTTTCTGTAGTTGTATATTAGTTTCTTGTGGCGATTTTTTATTTGATATATAGTTTTTAATGCACTTGAAGTATATGATCACTATTATACAGGCCATAACACAAAAACACACAATTACACTGTTGATCCAAGAATGGTGTCCATTTGGAGATGATAACGTGTTAGGTTGCAAATTTTCTGCCATGATATTGATGTGCTTTAATTCGGATACATCTAGGGTTTGAAGTCGAATTGGTTTTATTTGAAGGTCGTGATTTTTGTAGCCGTCTAAAGTTGTTTTTAACTTGGGTAACTCAAAGATTGATTCTTCGTGTAAACTTTCTTCTGGTTGGAATGTTTTATTTGATGTTTTAATTTTACAACCCTCTGAGAATATAACACTTGGTTGATTTATTTCGTATAGTCCATCGTCAGAATTACATTGTGTATGTACTTTTATTGGTTTTTGTGGTATTATCAATATTTGATCCGAATTTATTTGAATGATATTATCTTCCGTGAAGTTGATTAACGTTTTCTTACACTGATCCTCTCCGGTTTTTATTAAAATAGCTAAACATGGTTGATTTTTCTGTAATTTTTCTTTACGACAATAGTAGAAATTTTCAATTTCTGGACATTCTTCTGATGAGGTCCAATAATCGTTGTCGTTGAGCAATAGGAAAGGTTGTTGTGGTATTATAGTGAAATTTGAAATGGGAATAGGATACAATTGAAAGTATTTGAATGGGGAAGTAACAATAGGTATATGAATTTTGAACACTATTATATCTTGTTTTATGATTACTTGTGTTGAAAATAATGAATAATAATTCAGAATATTTTTTAGGTGAGGAATTTGTGTGACTTGATAGAATGAATTTAATTTTGTAATAATTGATTGTACGTCTTTTGGTCGTATGATAGAGTCGTGTAAAATATTCAAACGAGCAAATGAAATTGCGGTTTCTATATTATTTATTAAATTTTCAACCATTTGCAATTGCAATATTAAGTTGTCTATGGTATTTGAAAGAGAAAAAGCTTTTTCAATGTTAGAAATTTTGTTAATTTCTTTTGTTAACAGATTTACTTGTAAATCTTTACTTTGTAAAACGTTTTGGTTGTTTAAAAGTATAGAGAAATTATCATTATATGTTTTTGTGATTTCTTTTATTACAGTTGTTTGTTTTTCTAAATCATTATGCATCGACTGTTGATTTGTTTTCAAAGTTTGAAGATAAGAATTGATGTAATCACCATCATCTGAATCTAGAGGGCCAAATAGCCATTTAGATACTTTTCCGATGCCGTTTATCATACCTCTTTTATTACGAATCCCGTGTGTTAAAATACTTAATTTTTCAATTAAATGATGCGTGATGCTGAAGGCATTTTCTATTTTGTTAAGTAAAAGTATAGAAAAATGATTTACGTCCGATTTTGAAATATGTTCGTATAAATATTCTAATTGGTTATTAATTTCGATGGTTGAAGTTTCTGGTAAAGTTAAATTAATATGGTAAAAGAAGGTGTGTTTTGATTCAATTATTTTGTTTTGTCCTAATTGAACTGGAAGGATCGGGTTGTTTATTTCTTTTACTTTGAGACCTAGTAAAAGGTTTGGAAATACTAGAAGTATCAGGCACTGGATTGGGGTCATTTTCAGCATCTGAAACAAAACGTTGTGGTTTCAGTAAAGTTTGATGATAAACTTTATCGTTTGATTTTATTTTGTTATCGTCAATGATTTCTGGATTTTGGACTGTCACGAAAGGTTGGGTGACCTTTTTTGAATTCGTGAAGCGAGTTTCTTTTCTGTAAAGGGGTTTCTCTAAATCTATTTCGGGATTTTTTCTGCTTTGATTTAATTTTTCCAAGTTTGTTCGCTGTTTGTCAATTAATTTTTTATGAATTATGGAGTTGAGGGTTTTTAAATTTTCTGAATGTTCATGGACGTATTGAGCGACTTTGGATTGTTCGTTTAATTCGAACGGGTTTTTATAATTTAATTTTCCTCGTGTAATTTGGAAAGGCGTATAGTTAGTAGAATTATGAACGCTGTTGTTATAATGTAAAATCGCGTAGTTCATAATATTTGAGATACTCTCATGTGGTTTTTCTCTTTGGAGAATCCGTAAGCTTTCCGCTAGGGTCGAATGGAATCTTTCAACGGGGCTGTTACTGTTGGGATTGTAAATGGTGACGTAATGAATTTCGATTTCGTGGGTTCTACAGAATCCTTGCATTACTTCGTTTTTCCATTCGATACCATTGTCACAAGTTATTTTCCTAGGAATTCCGAAATGCTTTATGAACTGTAATACTTGGTTTGTGGTTTCTACGGCATTTAAGCTTTGAATTGGGTATGCTAATCCAAATTTTGAGAAACTGTCTATGATGGTTACGAAACATTGTCCGGAAAATTTATAAGTGTCAGTATACAAGTGGTCAAAAGGTTCAAATCCGATAGGTGTTGGTTTAAATATTAATTTGTTAGGGTGGCGTTCGTATTTAGTTTTCTGACATGTTCCACAGGTGTTAACATAGTTTTGTACGTCTTTGTCCATGTTTGGCCAGAAAAATGATTGTTTTATAGCTTTTAGGTTTTCTTGAATACCTCGATGACAGGTTTTTGTTTCGTGATATTGTTTTAATTTTAGATTTCTTTCGTCTTGTTCGAGAACGTCTGTTACAAAATAGTTGGAAATTGTCAGATTGAGGCTTTTATTTTTAAAGAATTTTTGTACGGTTCGTATAAAGGGTAATTCAAAGTCTTTGTAAGTGAAATGTAAACAATAATGTTTTAATGGTTCAAAGTAATCTTGTAAGTAGAGAAAAATTGAGAGTGCACATCACCCCCCACTCCAACTCCCCAAAGACACTCCCACTTTTCAAGTTCATGCCCCCAAGCCACGCCCACTTTTCAAGTTCACGCCCCAAGCCACACCCACTTTTCAAGCCCCCTCCCCCTTTTTTCAAGGTCACCGAAAGTCACCCACTTTTCGAGGTCACCCTCTTGAAGGTTTTTCACATTTGATGTGATGTTGATTGTTTTCAATCACAATTTTTATATTGTGTCAGATATGCATGTATATAATTAATTTTATAGACTTGCTCATTTGCATATATTTAATTAAAACTGTGTTAGTAGTTTATTTTATTGCAATTACGATTTTTACATTTTTTTTTAAATGAACATTCATTTTAAATTTATAAATTCAAGTTATATATAAGTTATACATTGTATACTAAAAATATAGTTGTTTATTTCATTTGCATATATTCAATTAAAACTGTGTTGGCAATTTATTATATTACAATTGCGATTTTTACAGACATAATATTTATTTTATAATTAAAACTGTGTTGACAATTTATTATATTAAAATTGCGATTTTTACAGACATAATATTCATTTTAAATTTATAAATACAGGCTATAAAAAATAATCATTACATTGTATAATAAAATATAGTTGTTTATAGAACTAATAGAAAAATCCAGTTTTTTATTTGCATGTGTTTATAAATAATGCGAATCATCTTACAATGTTCAGTATTACCTTGCCTTGTACAGAGGTACAATGACACTAATCTGTGATAAATGTGATCGTGTTTTTAAAACAAATTTTACGTTAAAAAGACACAAAGAACAAAGCTGTAAAAAACGGTTGATTGAAGGTTAGTTTTAATAGTTTTATAAATTGCATATTATACTAATTAGTATAATTACAGATCCTCAACATGACAATAACCCATCATCAAGTCAAACTAAAAAAAAAATTAAAATAACTGGTGAGGTAAAAAACCTTTTTTTTATATATATTTTACGTGTTATATATATTTTTTAGTATGTACCACGTGCAATGTAAATGTAACAAATATATTCAATCATTACAACTCAATACAACATAAAAACAAATCCACACAATACTTTTCCGATCGAGTTACTATTTTAAATTCATCGTTTAAATCTCGAATTCAAACATATAGAATCTCTAGCCCATATAAAAGAATTAATTTAAAAGATTTTGTGCAAGACATACAAATTGATTTACTAAATGTAATAAAAAGTACATTGGAAAAATTTTGTTCACTTAAAATCAATTTCCAATTATTTGGTCGATACATTCAACAAACTAAAAATATATCAGATATAAAAAGTTTTCACACTAGAAATTTAATAGCCACAACGGCATCAAATTTAGATGAAATGTTAATATTATTTATCGATATTTTAAATTGTAAGATGAGTGAATTTCAAGAGCGAGATTCCGGGTGGGGTTTACAAGAAATTTTATATATCGAAGTAAATTTAAATAAATTTAACCCATTACATGGTGGAAATAGTACATTTTTAGAATTACCAAAATCGATTATAGCTAAACAAGCGGTGTTAAATATACGAAATATTCACGATCAATTTTGTTTTCGATACGCCATTTTGGCAGCATTGTATAAACCAACTGGGGTTGATATTAATCCAAATTCATACACAGATTTTTTTCAAAATTTAGATTTTACCGGAATTGTTTTCCCAGTTAAATTAACCGACATCAATAAATTCGAAGAATTAAATGATATATCAATTAATGTTTTTGGTTTAGCTAAGAATGAAAAAACCGGTGTAATAAATGTAGTAGGACCTTATCACCACACAAAATTGAAACGTTTGCGTCACGTAAATTTACTACTTATTGATGACTGTTGTGGTAAATTTCATTATTGCCTAATAAGAAATCTATCACGACTAGTCTCTAAACAATTAAGTAAACATAACGGTGCTAAATATATTTGCGATGGTTGTTTACAATTCTTTAACAATAAAACTAAATTAGAAAGACACACCGAATTTGATTGTACGCATGTGCGAGTGAATCTACCTGCAGCTGATGAATTTCGACGCAATAAATTTGGTAAAGATATACCTAAAAATATTTTAAAATTTGAAAAAATTCAAGATCAGCTTTACACTCCTTTTGTAGTTTATGCTGATTTTGAATCGATGTTAGTAGGCATCCCCACCACAACACCAAATAAAAATCAATCTTTCACTGTAAAAACCGACCTACACATACCATATTCATTTGGATATTATATAAAATGTAATTTTGATGATACTCTCTCATTATATAAATCATATCGAGGGGAAAATTGTGCTGACACATTTATGCAATATTTAGAATTAGACATAAAATCTTTATATGAAAATTGTTTAAAATCCATAAAACCAATGAAAACCCCCACATTAAATCAATTAAACGAATTCAATAATTGCAAAGTTTGTCATATCTGTCGAGAATCTTTTACAGGCGTAGATACTCGGGTCATGGATCACTGTCATTTATCTGGCGAGATAAGAGGGGTCGCCCACTCCATTTGTAATTTGCATTATCAAAATTCTAACGTTATCCCAATCTTTTTCCACAACCTTTCAAAATATGATGTCCACTTGTTTATAAAACATTTAGCGCAAAATGGGGAGCAATTGGAAGTTATTGCTAAAAATAAAGAAAATTACATTAGCTTCACTAAATCAATCTTAGTAGATAAAGATGCAAATGGAAGATATTCTAAATATATTAAACTTAGATTTCTTGACTCATTCAAATTTATGCCAACATCGCTAGAAAAATTAGCTAGAAATTTGGATAGTAAAGACTGCTTTGAAATTCGAAAATTTTTTAAAAACCCATATGAATTTGATCTTATTAGACAAAAAGGAGTTTTTCCTTATTCATATGTTGACAGCTTTTCAAAATTGAATGAAACAATATTACCACCCCATCAAATGTTTTATAATCGATTAAAAAATGAACACATATCAAATGAAGATTATTTACGCGCTGTTAATGTATGGAATTCATTCAATTGTAAAACTTTAGGAGATTACAGCGATTTATATTTAAAATCAGACGTCCTTCTTTTAACCGATTGTTTTGAAAAATTTCGTTGCTCCGCATTCTCATCTTACGGATTAGACCCAACAAAATATTTCACACTCCCATCCCTTAGTTGGAGTAGCATGCTTAAGCGTACAAAGATTGAACTAGAACTTTTAACTAATATTGATTTACTTCACTTTTTCAAAAAAGGAATTCGCGGTGGTGTTTCTACATGTATTAAGCGAAAAGCTATCTCAAATAATATTTATTTAAATGGGTATGATCCACTAAAGCCAATATCCTATATATTGTATTTAGATGCTACTAATTTATATGGATATGCGATGCAGCAAAAATTACCCTACGGAGGATTTTCTTGGTTAAATGCTGATGAAATTCAAAATTTGAATATATTTAACATTTCTGATAGTTCCGATGTGGGTTATGCATTAGAAGTTGATTTAGATTATCCTAGTACATTACACGACTCCCATAACGACTTCCCGTTTTGCCCAGAAAATATCATTCCACCCAATGGAAAAATGGGTAAATTAATTCCAAATTTATATAACAAAAGAAATTACATCATTCACTATAGAGCTTTAAAGCAATGTTTAAAGCACGGTCTTATATTACGTAAAATTCATCGGGTTGTTAAATTTAATCAATCTACATGGCTGGCCGAATATATAAATTTGAACACCGATTATAGAAACAAAGCAACTTGTGACTTTGAAAAAGATTTGTTTAAATTATTAAATAATTCAATTTTTGGAAAAACAATGGAAAACGTTGAGCAGCGGAGAGATATTAAATTACTATCACATTGGGAAAATGATAAGTTTTGGGGCGCCGAAACTTATATTGCTAAACCAAATTTTAAAGATACTAGTATATTTTCGGAAAATTTAATAGCGGTGGAAATGAATAAGGTAGAAGTCACATATGATAAACCAATATATGCCGGATTTGCGATATTGGATATTGCAAAAACCGTTATGTATGATTTCTATTATGATTTCTTAATTCCACTGTATAAAGAAAACGTTACATTACTATATACGGACACGGATTCCCTGATTTTAGAGATTAGAACGGAAAATGTTTATTGTGATATTAAGCAAAATTTAAATAAATTTGATACGTCTAATTTTAAAGATTGCAATATTTTTGATATTCCAAAACAACCATCAGAATTAGGAAAAATGAAATTGGAATTCCCATCGCAAATTATTAGGGAATTTTATGGAACGGGTGCTAAAGCCTACTGCATAGTTTTGGACGATAATATAGAAATTAAAAAGGCTAAAGGGGTTTCCAAACATGTAATAGGAAAAGATTTAAACGCTTCTGATTATCAAAATGCAATCGAAAATAAGCAGGAGAAATATTGTCAGATGAATGTTTTTCAGTCAACCCTTCATGAAATGTATACCGAATTACGAAATAAGGTCGCGTTATCATACTTTGATGATAAGCGTTATCTTAAATCTTATTCGCATACTACGCTAGCGTGGGGTCATGAGTCCATTCGACTTCACGAACTTATTGAGCAAATGAAGGTGAGTGAATAACACTATCTCACCCTACTAGTCACATAAAAATTTATTTTGCTTATAACTACTGGTTTTAAATAATTGCTTACAACTTAAAATTTCTGCATGCGATTAAAAATATTAACTTATAAATTGTGCTCTGCACACGCCCTCAACCACACCCTCAACCACACACACACACACACACACCCTCACCTACCCTCACACACAATATATAAGATTGCAAATTTACCGACGAGGCATACTATCACCATTACTTGAAGAAATATGGTAAACATTTTGCAACATTTCCAAATTAAAGATGGTATTTTAAGGAATATGTTGGAGAGTGGTGTCGAAGGTAATAAAATATTGTGTTAATATTTTTTATCGTTTTTCTAATAATCTTTATTTTAGAATATCGCTCAACAAATAATTTATACGGTGATATAGAAATGATCGAGGAGGAATTTTTGAAGCATGTAGGAAAGAGTGTTGATTTGCTGGATGATGGGATGGATGAGTATTTCCACTTTGATGATTCCATCATTCAAGAAGCTGAGAACGAGAAGGAGAAAAAGAGAAAAAAAGAGCGAGAATATATTGAAAATAATATTAACAAAATAAATTTAGGAATAGTAAAATTAAAAAAAATAATTGATAGAAAAAAAAATATTGTAAAAAATTTGAAAATTTTACTAAATAATAAATAGTACTATACATATAACTTTCTTTATTTAAAAAAATAATTTTTGTTTTACAAATTATCATCACACAACTTGATCTGAGTTGATCCACGAATTGTGACTCTTATCTAATCCCAACCACTTAACAAACATTTTCTTTTTCTGTCTTTTTAAAATTTTTTCAACTAAATAAACATCTGGGTGTCTAACTTTTTGCAATTCCTGCTCATAAAAGCAACCTTTAATTTCTTCGTTGTTAATATCAGTAAGAAGATATGTTCTTGGTAGTGTCACTTTAACTTGTGAAATTTTAAATATTTCGTTAGACCAAGCTGGTGTGTATCCTTTCGAAAACGCATGTCTGTATTTGCTTATTCTAACACTATCACCAATTTTAAATTTGGGCTTTTTCGGATCGATGACTTTTGGATGATTGTATACAGTCTTTAAAAGTAATGGAACATGTTTTTTAGTAACATCCATCGGTTTTAAACCTATTGTTGAATGCTTTCTTGAATTATACACATGTACCAGTTCTTGTAATATATCCAACCATCGATAGTTCCCACGATGACTAAATTCTTTCCACATTAAATTTTTAAGCGTTCGGTTAACTCTTTCTACTACCGAAGCTTTTTTAATGGAGTACGTACTATAATGATTTATTTTATATTTCTTCATCAATTCTTGAAACTCCTTATTGTAAAATTCTTTCCCCAAATCTGTTTGCAAATTTTTAGGAATACTTTTTTTAAGAATCGCATTCATAGCAGCGGTTACCTCGCGTCCGCTCTTGTTCTTTAAAGGTTTTACCCAGACATATTTGGAGAACACATTAATGACGACCAATATAAATTTGAATCCTTTGTTTATGGTTGATAAATGTGCTATATCTACTAAATCTGCTTGAAATAAGTCGTTCAATCCTTTAACTAAAACTGGTCTCCGCTGATAATTTCGGCGGGCAGATTTATGTAATTCATTTACAACATCTCTCTTTATATCCATCGTTCAATAATTTCTTATTTGATAATTTTAGCTTCTCGTAATTCTTCTTCAATGGATGCGATTTCGTTTACATGACCGTCGTGACCAGCAGATCGTGATGCTATTAAAAGTTTCAATCGCTCGATTATTTCATTTACATCGTCAAAATACACAAAATCTTTTTTCTTATTGTTGTATTGTAAAAATAGTGGAGATTCTAGAAAACCACCACCCGTTTTTTTAATTACACCTTTTTCTTTTAATGATGGTTTAATTATATTTTTATATTTGGACGCGCCAGTACCATTAATTTGATCAGTAGATGAATAATTTCTACGAAATAAATTGGTTCTGTTTCCAATATCAATATAGTTATCTAGATCAATTATATTATGCCCTATTGGATTTTTTTTAAATAAGAGTTCGTAGAGACCTGGGGTTCCTATATATGTTAAAGACTTAGTACTGTTCGGTACTTTTAACATAATATTGGGTCCTTCAAAATCAAGTAGTGAATCACCAATAGTAAATTTAGCAGTTTCCAAATTATGCCTAACTCCATAATTAAAATCAAAAACATCCTCCGTATCTCTTATCATGTCTTCTATGTATTGTCTTGGTAGTGGTGCAAAATTTTCTAAATATTCCTGAAATGCATTCGAATTCATCATATCATTCATTTCTCTAACTGTTTCATTATGAGCTCGACTATATTCTTCGTCGACAAACATAGGATGTAAAATTGTTCGATTTAAATCAACATCATCAGGTTCGTGTTGATAAACTGCACCTTCCTCTAAAAAATTTGGTGGTGATTTATAAATTTTCGGCTCCACCTCAGATTTGCGACCATAAATTTTTTTTTTTGGAGTGGATGATATATCAAATTCCGATTTCATTTCAGGTTTTATTTCAGGTTTTATTTCTGGTTTTATTTCTGGTTTTATGTTATGTGATTGATTAAATTGCGAAACTATTTTTTGTAAAGGTTCCGTGATAGGTTTATATTTTTTAAATAAATCCATATTTGATTGGTTCATATCCGATTTTAAACTTTTGTATTTCAATTTTACAGATTTTCTCGCTTGAATAAGATCACGAGTTAAACTTGTATCCATCGTGGTCGCCTGAACACTAGCAGTTATTTTAATAACATATATATTCTTATATAATTATAAATGTATCGAAGCCTTGTCTATAGCGACCATCTTTAATATCGCAAGCTTTATCAATAACTAACATTCCATATTTATTTTGCCAACAAATATTACATAAAGTTTTAAATTGATTAAAAGTCATATCCACCCCCACATGATCATCATAAACATGTTTTAAATTTGTATTATCTTGTTTAAACAAAACTAGAAAATTTGCATTGTCTCTTATTAATTGTTTGGGAATTTTACTATATGTTTGACATAAGTAAAAAGAATCAATATTTTTATGTCTACCAAAACTGAAATACTCTCTCATAATATCTTGATTTTTGCAAGCCACATCATCAAAGATAAATATCGAGTTTGGTTTGATATCAATCGGCGATGGCACATCTTTTTCGCTTTCATATTCAAAATAACCAACCCCTTTTATAGGTGTCAAAACATCTTTCAAAAATTTGTATTTTGGTTGAAATACTGATTTGGAATATAGATAAATATTTTCAAAACGAAGTCCGTTGGGGTGAAGAAGTAAACAGAGAAGAGCATTAGTTTTGCCACAGCCAGAATAACCAACAACCAAACCCATTTTTGATAAACACCCCAACAAAACACCATGCTTAGGAAAAGTAATAGTTTGAACATCGTGGTTTGATATGGGGAGTTGATGATGTTGCTTCACTAAACGCATTTTTACTTATGCTTTTGTTTATAAAGAAAGCAGTATTATGTATTTAAATTATGGTTTAAATTTGTTTTTTAAAGCATTAATTACTACAAGGTGTAGCGTTAATTAACACCGTGGTGTAGCGTTAAGTACCGCTACAGTACCGCGTTAAGTACCGCTACACCACCGGGTGATTAGCGATATATACCACTAAATACCACAGTATACTGTGTTTTGCGATACACCATAAATACAGTGATACCGTAGTATACACAGTATAGATGGCGTACCGTGAATATCATGTATACTGCGATACACGGTATATAAAGAGAGATCTTATTCATCTAGCTGTAGAATAAAATGACTTGTGCAATTTGTTTAGAAGAACTAAGTGATTACTTAGGGGTGCTAAATTGCGGTCATTCGTTTTGTGAAACCTGTATAGTGGCCTGGTCGGTGAGCAGCAACACCTGTCCAATAGGTAGAGAGGTGTTTTCAGAAATTGAAGTATATAACTTCAAAATTTGGAATAAAACTCTTCAAAGACCTGCTAAGCAAACGCCATTAGTGAAAGAAGAAGAGGAAGAAGAAGAAGAATTAGAACGGCTTTTACCTAATTTTTTTATTGATGTGCTACACGATTTGGGCGAGTTAAGTGAAGATTATGGGTATGAAGACGATGACGAATATGAAGACTATGATGAATATGAAGACGATGACGACTATGAAATATTTTAAAATTATGTGAAAATCATTTGTATTAGGATGTAAATATAATATATATAAATAGCTTCACACCCCAAACACTTATCTAACATCTTTAAAAGATAAATGTTAAGTATTTAAGTTCAGTCAACGCTTGTAATGCAATGTTGATACATCGTAAACGTGGTGCTGGACTGGTTAATAATATAATAAATAAGCTACCCTTTGAATTACATATTCCGGGGTATAGGTATCTACTATATAATAAGAAATTGAGAAAAAAAAAATATTAATTTAATTTTTTTAAAGATTTTGCGGTCCTGGTACGAAGTTGCAACAACGTTTAGATAGAGGTGATTCTGGCATTAACCAACTAGATGAAGCTTGTAAAGAACACGATATAGCATATTCAAAATTTAAAGATATATCTGATAGACACAAAGCAGATAAAATACTAGTCGATAAAGCTATACATAGAATACATTCAAAGGATTCATCACTTGCAGAAAAAATCGCTGCTATGGGTGTAAAAAGAGTTATGAAAGCTAAAGTAAAAATGGGGATGGGTTGTAAAAGATCTAAAAAACCTTCGTTTAGGCAGACGTTGAAAAAAGCCGCAGACGTTTTACGTCGAAGTAAAAGCTCAGATTTATTAACTAACGCCAAAATCGCTCTTGAAACCATTAAGCAGAAACCTAAAAAACCACGAGTTATTCCAATACCAAAAACTGGTGGCTTCCTACCTCTAATTCCAATATTCGCAGCTCTAAGTGCTTTAGGAGCATTGGGTGGTGGTGCTGCAGGAATTGTTAAAGCCGTTAATGAATCAAAAAGTGCCAGCGAAAATTTAAAAGAGGCCCAACGACATAATAAAAACATGGAAGCTATTGCCATAGGCAAAGATCTTTATTTAAAACCATATAAAAGTGGACTTGGACTATATCTAAAACCATATTCAAAAAACTAATAACATCGCTACCGAAAAAACCGCTAACAAACATCGATTTACTTCGACTTGTTAAAAAATTGAAAATCCCACATTTTAGAGGAGTGTTTATGAAAAATACTTTACCGAAAAAAATACACAAGTTTGAATGTGGGATAATTAATTTGGAGGAAGATTTTAAATCTGGTTCTCATTGGACTGCGTATATTAAACATAATGATGATATTTCGTATTTCGATAGCTATGGCAACCTGCCCCCATTTCCAGAATTAATAAAATATTTCGGTAGCGATAAGAACATTAAATACAATTATGATAGATATCAAAAGTATAACTCATTCAATTGTGGACATCTGTGTTTAGACTTTCTATATAAACATTCTGCTAATTAATTTACATCAGTGTTAAGTCAACCACCGCGACATGTCATATGTAATCAGTGTAAGCGGTAATAGTTCCGAGTTGTGTTCGGAAATTAATCCGACTATATATGCTGATGATGGGCAATATGTATTAGCTTTAACAAATTTTGAAACTTATAACACAATACAGAATGTTAGGGTTGGCTGTAATAAATTTTACTATGGTGAAGATGTTTTTTTCTCGGTTCCCGATGGTGTTATGAGTATTGAAAAGTTTGTTCAAAATGTGCAAACGCATTTAAAAAACCCCAATGCTATTTCCATTGTTTCAATAAAAAATAATAAAATAGTACTAAAATGCGAATCCACGATAAATTCTGAGAGAGACGATAGCGTATTAAAAGGTCTTAATTTCGAACTAACAAACAATCAATCAAAACAATACATATTAGAGTTAAAAGATGTACTTTTCCAAAACCTTAAAGTAGTGAATAAGTTTTATTATACTAATGAAGAAAGTATATCCGTTAACCTTGAATTAGGTTCTCATGAAATCAAAAAAATTCTATCCTATATCAAAGGAGAAGTAAATAAAAAAGTACCTAATAAGGTCATTATTACAGACTTTGAGGTGCGTTTAAAATCACTAACAAACTCGTCCAATAACTTGAAAGAAATTGATGGTGATATTAAACCACTCTTAGGCTTTACCAAACAAAAAAATGGTGATTATGTATTAGATTTGTCTAAAACGCAAATCAAAGTACTAAATACTTACAATAAGTTTTATACAGCTTTGGAGAAAACTATTGAAATTCCTAGTGGGGCTTATGAAATCAGTGATATTCAATCATATTTACAAACACAGTTAAGCATTACTAATACTTCCCTAGAACTCACAGTAAATGCTAATACTTCAAAAGTGAACATTAAGTGTTCGGAACGTATTAATTTTAATAAGCTCGATAGTATAGGACCATTATTGGGTTTTGATAAGAAATACATTATTAAAAATACTCCAGTAGTATCTGATCATGGTGTAAATATATTATCGGCTAACACGATATGCATTGAATGTAATATTACAACTGGATCATATAGAAATGGAAGGCTGAGTCACATAGTACATGAGTTTTTCCTAATAGTTCCACGTGGTTATAAAATAGTTGAAAACCCGTCTAATGTCATTTATTTACCTATAAACACTCAATTTATATCAAATATCGCAGTTAGAATAATAGATCAGAGCGATCGAGTTGTAGATTTTAACGGAAAAGAAATATCAATAAGGTTTCATTTAAAAAAACTCTAAAGATGGTGATCCTATATTCGAAAAGCGCGCATCAGCAATATAAACGTCTGTCTAACTTAAAAAAAGTCAGTCGAAAATCTTCAGCGGACTTGGTAACACCAATCAATAGAACGCTAACACCGATCAATAGAGCGTTTTTAAAAGCATTAGGTTATAAAGTTCTTGTGCAAAAATGGGGATTTTGGATATTACTGAAAAAATTATAGAAGATAATTCGATTACAAATGCTGAATTTCATACACATCAACCATATGCTTCAACATCTTTTGATAATAACGATGAAATTAGAATTCCTATTCAACAGCTAGATGTGTATACTGCACCTAGCCTTAGTTATCTTTATGTGGAGGGTTTGCTAAAAACAAGCGCAGGGGCTACTTCACTGACAGCTCATTTCACTAACAATGGCATAGCTTTTTTATTCAGCGAAATTAGATATGAGTTAAATGGAGTTGTAATAGATTCTTCTAGAAATCTAGGTGTTACCTCTACTATGAAGGCATATGCATCCTTTTCTGAAAGCGAGTGTTTAAAATTAAAAAATGCTGGGTGGGATCCAAAAGCAAATAAAGAAATGGTACTAAATCAGGGTGTCGAAGGTCATTTTAATGCTTGCATTCCATTAAAGATGCTTTTGGGTTTTTGTGAGGATTATAATAAAATCATATTGAATGCAAAACAAGAATTGGTGTTAGTGAGAAGTAACAGTGACGTAAACGCAATACAATCTTCGAAGACTGATGAAAATCTTCATGTTACAATTAATAAATTGTTTTGGAAGGTGCCTCACATAACGGTTTCACTGGAGGAGCAGCTACGTTTAACAAAATACATCGATAAAAACATTGAAATCCCCATAGCGTTTAGATCTTGGGAACTTCACGAATACCCACAGCTATCCTTAACAAATCGTCACTCATGGACCGTAAAAACTTCTACTCAAATAGAAACACCTAGAATGATAATAATAGCGTTTTCAACAAATAGAAAAAACAAAGTTACTAGTGATATGAGTCAATTTGATTATTCCAATTTGGTAAATTTAAATGTTTACTTAAATTCAGAGCGTTACCCCTACGATAATTTAAATATAAATTATAAAAAGAATTCATTTTCAATTTTATATGAAATGTTTGCAAATTTTCAACAAACATATTACGGTAAAGAAAACGAACCAATGTTTACTCCTGAAGAATTTAAAGCTATCGCCCCAATGGTTGTGGTAGATTGTACTCGTCAGAAGGAGGGTCTTAGCAAAGGACCGATAGAAGTAAGAATAGAATTCGAGAGTGATGATAATATAAAGGAACACACAACCGCATATTGTTTAATCTTACATGATCGCGTGTTCAATTATAATCCTCTTACAAATTCAGTGAAACAAATATGAGTAATAACATAATAGTTTTGGATGTGCAGGGTTTTAAAACTTCCAACATTGTATTTTCACCTAAGGAGTTAGCCGCTTATGATGGTTTTAAGTCAGCTCATTACATCTTTAAGCCACCTTTTCGATTTACTTGTCTGACTATGAAATTCCAAAAACAAGCAAACTATTTGATGCATAATCACCACGGAATATTATGGGAAAGTGGGTGTACACCTCCTCATAAATTTAATGAAATTGTGAAACATTTAACTTCATCTGTTGATGTTGTATATGTGAAAGGACGTGAGAAGACATTATTCATTCAAACAATAATTGGTAAGCCGGTGACGGAATTGGATGAGCAACCTGTACTACTAAAGGGGGAACCATATTGTTTTTATCACTCACTATCAAGTTGTATTTGTGCATTGGCTAATGTATTTTATTTATATAACAATTTTATTATGCATGAATAAATTGAATTTTTTTTTTACATAGTGTTTTTATTTTGTGTGTATATAATCATTAGCAAAAGTACTATGGAAGGGATTAGTTTGATGTTGATGGTGATCTTCTTAATATGATCATTCAATATCTAAACAGTCATATGATAAACATGCGTGTATATGCAGAAGAAGAAGGTCGCCTTACCTCGTTTAGAGATTGGAAGCATCCCTTTGTAGATTCGAAGGAGTTGGCAAAAGCTGGGTTTTACAATTTAAGAAGTGGTGATAATGTGCAGTGTGCGTTTTGCGCAATCATTATTGGAAAATGGAAGAAAGGGGATAATCCTATAAAAGAACATAAAAAATGGTCTCCAAGTTGCCCCTTTAATGATGAAGATTCGTTTATTGCAATGTATGCAAAAAAGGAAAGTCGTCTTACTTCGTTTAAAAATTGGAAGCATCCCTTTATAGATTCGGTCGAGTTAGCACGAGAGGGTTTTTACAGCTTGGGAATTGGTGATATAGTTCGATGTGCGTTTTGCGCAATTATTATAGGTGGTTGGAAGAATGGGGATAAACCTGCAGTACAGCATGAGAAAATATCTCCAAATTGTCCTTTTATTGGAGAAGATGTTTGTGGGATTTACAAAGTTTCACCGAATTCAAGTGATTTCAACCGTGGATATGATGTTTGTGGGGTGAGATTCAAGAGGTTACCTAATTCATTACCTGAAAATTACGATTTTGATAGAAATTTACCCGAAATTACCCCACTACTGAAATATAAAATTGCAGATCCACTTTATTGGAAATCTAACAATAAGCTCTCTTGTCCATCTTGTATATTA
The DNA here is from genome assembly GCA_958510845.1 of Cantharis nigra. Classification (NCBI taxonomy): domain Eukaryota; kingdom Metazoa; phylum Arthropoda; class Insecta; order Coleoptera; family Cantharidae; genus Cantharis; species Cantharis nigra. Next base: position 36,487,274 of record OY294028.1, on the reverse strand, counting down.
CAATAGCTGTAAAAAATACATAATACGATAGGTTAGATATGTACTCACAAACATGATGATGATATTGTAAATACATACCTAACCTATCGAATTATTATTTAAATATTTGTTTTATTTGGATATGGATTAATAAAAAAAATAAATATTAAAAAATTGTTGTTTTTATTTTGTTTTACAGGAAAAGTTTACATTGTCTCAATTTAACTCTTAAACTAATATATGCAACCGTTAAAATATATAATATAATGCTTATAAAAAATAAAGATTCGAAAACAATTACATTGATATGAAGAGTGTTGTAGTTGTTTCTGAGTTCGTTCAAATTGAGAACCAAATATTTACCAGGATTTCTTATTTGACTTGTATCTTGATGTTCAAAGATGGTCTCATAATATAAAACCGGTTTGTCATTCTGAATTAGTAATGGGTGTGTAATAATGTATTGATCACTTTGCATGATATCAATAGACATTTTATAAAATTTTTCACAATGTTTTGATGGTTCAGCAATATCCAGATATTGAGTGCAAATCATGGCGTTTTTTAGATTTCTTGGACATGTCAATGTAATTGTGTTGTTCCATATCGCTGCTATGAAATAAATTAAAGTTGAATTCATTTTGTACTTTATGTGTTTGATGCTTGCTTTTACACACACACACATCTACTTTGTTGGAGATACTCAGTGCTAATAAGTAAAACCATTAAATACATACATAGTTTTACAATCATTTTTATTATTATTATTGTTATATTACATCATGATTAATACATTCTACTAATTTATTTTCTATTACAAGACCATATGGTAGAAAATCTATTATTTCACTTATAATATCTATAAAATTTTTATTTTTTAATATTCTACAAAATGCTTCTAATGTTATTAACTTTTTTAAAAATTTATCACATAACTCCACTTGAATTCCATACTTCTCTGCCATAGCTGTAGCCTCCTGTAAAGTCGGATACCCTGATTTCATATATACAGCACCATGTTCAACATCGAATGCCATGTCTGTTAAACTACACTTCAATCGTTCGATGGCTGACTCTAGATCAACAGCTTTTGGATAATGTTTTTCAGCGTAAGCCATCCACATCCTATAATTTAACTGCATTAGCAATTTCCACATCCTATAATTTAACTGCACTAGCAATTTCCACATCAACTATAAATTTTTCAGGGAAGAAATGTGCCATCTCCATAAGTGTATATGCTTTGATTCCATCAGTTTCCATATTGATAAATTTCATAATATTATCTGGGTTTGCTAATAGGTTTACATTATTTTTAATAATATCTGAGTAAAATATATCAAACGTTTGTTTATGTAATACTGAAAAATATGCGTTTATCAAATTAGCTAATCCCCATAACCCAGTGATAGTTTCAACCCCCAAATAAACCCAAGTTTCATTAACTTGAGACAATTTGATAAGTTTCTTGTTTTTAAAATTACGAAATTCAATCGTAAACACATCATATACTGTAGACAATGTTAAACCATCTTCATTAAAATACGATGTTAGCATGGGTTTGTAAAACATAAATCGTTTCCAACTGTCCTCACTTAAAACAACTTTCTGTTTTACACCGGTAACTGTAATGCTAGGTTGTAAATTATATTTACATAAACCGATTGATATATTCTTAGAGCGAGATTTGTTTAGTGGGTAAGATTTTTCATTTAACAATTCCACTATAACAAAAGTTACAATAATTATTAAAAATAATTACTTAATAAAAACTTTACTTACTTGATTCAAGTTGATATTTATTTCGTTGATTATCAATAAAAAATAATAATAATAGAAATTATTATTATTAGTAGTTTTACTGTGCATATACAAATATATGTGTAATGTTGCACACTCAATGTATCCAATATATAGTTGGTGTTCGACCTTGAATAGCGGGGTATGCCATTCAGTCATTATGAGATTGACCTTGAATAGTGGGTGGGGGGGTGACTTTGTGATGGGGGGTGACTTTGCGGTAGAGCGACCTTGAGAAAAGAGTAGAGTTTAACCTTGGCCAGTGGTGTGACCTTGGCTTTGACATTGGATATGTTCTTGACCTTGAGTAGCGTGGTGACCTTGAAAAGCGGGCGTGGCTTGGGGGCATGAACTTGAAAAGTGGGCGTGTCTTTGGGGAGTTGGAGTGGGGGGTGATGTGCACTCTCAATTTTTCTCTACTCTTGTATGATTTTTAAAAAATGATCTTTCGTTTTTGATCTAGGGATTTTGAGATAGATGCGGTAGTTATCGAAAACTTTTTGTTTAGTTATTTTGGGTTGGTCATTATTTTTTGAATCACATAGAGATATAATTATTTGATTTTTGAATGTGTTAACTGTTCTTTCTGTGTATGGTACTGTAAAAATTGGATTTTCTTGACTGGTGTGTACTGTTTCATTGTCAGAGACCGTTTCGTTTAAATTTTCTATTTCCGAAAGATTCTCGTCTAAATTATCAATGTTTACGATCATTGAAGCATTGTCATTAGTTTCGAGGGGGTGTATTTCGATACGTGATAGTGTGTCAGCGTTAGTATTTAATTTTCCTTTTTTATAGGTAATCTTGTAATCGAACTCTTCTAGTTTAAGCCGCCATCTCACCAATTTTGAGTTTGGTTCTTTTAAAGAAAATAACCACTGTAATGGTTTATGGTCGGAAATTATATTAAATTTAACGCCAAACAAATAAGGCCTAAAATGCTTTACCGCCTAGACTATTGCAAGAAGTTCTTTTTCGATTGTACTGTAATTTATTTCGGCTGGGTTGAGAGTTCGTGATGCGTAAGCGACAGGAAGATCTTTACCTATATGGCCTTGAGAAAGAACCGCGCCTATTGCAAAATTTGAAGCGTCCGTGGTGAGATTAAATGGTTTTGAAAAATCTGGGTGTTGTAAAATCGGATCGTTCATTAAAAGGTTTTTGCAAGTTTCGAAACTTTTTATAAATTCTTGGTCGTGTATAATTTTTGCGCCCTTTTTTAAACATTGTGTTAAAGGTTTTGTTAACTTGGCGAAATTCTCAATAAATTTTCTGTAATAACCTACTAGTCCAAGGAAACTTTTGATTTCTTTGGCTGTTTTCGGAATAGGAAATTTTTTTATGGATTCTATTTTTTTTTTCATTTGGTTTGATACCTTCAGGGGTAACAACATGACCTAAAAATTCGACAGATTTGCAAAGAAATTCTGACTTATCGAGTTGAATTTTTAATCCGGCTTCTTTTAATTTAGAAAATATTAATCTTAAATTATTAATGTGTTCCTGCAAAGATGCGGAGAATACAATTATATCGTCTACGTAAATTAAACAAATTTTATTTATTAAATCTTTCAGAATATTTTCTAGCGCACGTTGAAAGGTACTAGGTGCATTTTTTAAACCGAATGGAAGTCTTAGAAATTCGTAATGCCCGTTTTCAACATTAAAAGCTGTTTTTTGAATAGAGTTAGGATGCATTTCGATCTGGTGAAAACCTGAAGCTAAATCTAAAGTGGTAAAATATTGACACCGTCCAAGTTTATCTAAAATGTCGGTAATATTCGGAATGGGGTACCGGTCATCGATTGTTTTTTCATTTATTTTTCTATAGTCAATAACAATTCTCCATTTTTGTTTGCCACTAGCGTCTAATTTTTTTGGAACTATCCAAATGGGTGAAGCCCATGGAGATTGTGATGGTCTTATAATGCCATCTTGCAACATTTTTGAAATTTGATTCCTTACTTCTTGTTTGTGAACGAAGGGGTATCTATAAGATTTAGTATGAACTGGAATTTCGTCTGTTGTTAATATTTCATGTTTAACTTTGTTTGTAAAAGTTAATTTGTCGTTGGGATGATGAAAGATTGTTTTGTATTCGCGTATTAATTTTTCCAAAGCTATTTTTTCTTCTGTGTTTAAATGATTGGTTCGTAATTCTGGGAGATTGTTATCTTGGTGTTTGTAATTGGGAGAAAGTAATTCTTCGCATTGTAAGCATTCAAAAGATTCATTAGAAAAATTAGAAATAAAAGGTTTTAAGAATTCTTCGGTTATTTCAAAGATTTCGGTCTTAGGTGTTGTGTTTATTATTTCGATAACTGTCGAACCGTTTTCTATTTTTAATAAACTTTCTGGAATTATTAATGATTTTGCATGGTTGCTAATTTCGGGAATTAATACTTCACTATTTGAGATGTTAGTTTTTATGCGCTTTAAAACGGAGGACATTGGTGGAATTTCAATTTTTTGGGTTTCGAAGTTTGTTCTATAATACAAAGGTATTGATAAATAATCGTTGTACAATGATTCATTTTGAATATCAATATTAAGTTTAAGTTTTCTTAAATCTCTTATGCCTATAATTCCGTCAAAGTAATCATGAAAATCAAATAATACGAATTCTAAATTATCTTCTAATGGTTTAAATTCTTTAAAAAGAGGTATATGTGCTTTAAATTGTGCTTGTCTAGATCCTGTACAAGTAGTGATGGGTGTATTTGATTTAAATATTGTATTACAAAAATGATTTTCTGCAATAAATGGTCTAATCAAAGAAGGGTAGCAACCTGTATCGATTAAAAGCTTTAAAGGAGGATCGGAAATTTTTATGTATGGTAATGAATTGGGCTTTAAATTATTAAGATCTACGTGTTGTTTTGAAAAATTTTTGTTTCTTGAAAATTTTGTGCGTGGTTTTCTTCTTGGACGTTTTCTGCGTTGTTGCTGTCTGGTTGATAATTTTCAAAATCGGTTTCATATTGTTGTTCAACATTTTCGGTTTGATGGTTATTAGGGGTGTAAAAATAATTATCGTGATAGATTTGATTATTGTCATCGTATTCGTAGTTTTCCATTTCCACATTGGTGAGTTCTTCCGAAATAAAGTTTTGGGGGTTTCTATTTTGAAAATAATTTCTATTTTGTCTAGAATAAAAAGAAGGGTTTCTAGACATTGTTGACATAGGTTCCGGTTTATTAAAAACATGGTTTCTAGATGTTGTGGACATAGGTTCCGGTTTGTTAATGGGTTTATGCGAATTTTGTGGGCTGAAGACATTTTTTGGTTTTCCAAAAACTTGACTATTTGTAGGAAATCTCTGTTGAATTGGACGACTCTGTATATTAATTGGTGAGCTAGGAAATTGCGTACGTGATTGTTGGAAATTTTGTGAAATTTGGTTATCATTTTTTATTTGCGAATTAAATGGGGACCAATTGTTACTATTTGTTGAATAATTAAAATATGAATGATTTGGGTGAATTCTATTATTTAAATTTGTTTGAAAACTTTGACGTGGTGAATTAAATTTTTGCTTATTTTGCGGAATGTTAGTGTTTTTGCCAAAGTCTTGCAAACCTCTAATTCGTTGTTGATTATAAAAATGACGCGTAACGATATCACTTGCTTCTAACATATTTTTGGGTTCTTTTAAATCTAATTTTACGCGTAAATTATCGTCTACATTTGAAAATAATACGTCAAGCGCGTTCGCTTCATTTTGTTCTACTAACAAAGGTTTTCTTGGGTTAGGTATAGTGGAATCGGACATGATTTTAATTTCTAATCGCGACTTCATTTGTTTTATACGTTCTAAAAAATCTATAATATTTTCATTTTTATTTCTCGTGAGGTATAAAAATTCGCGAGTTAAAGTTTGTCTATCGATTCGATCACCGAATTGTTCTCTTAAAGCAGATTTAATTAATGACCAAGTATTTAAATCTGGTCGACACATAAGGTAATTACTTACATCGTCTTTTACTTTAGATTTAATAGCAGTAAATGTAAAATGATTTAAGTTGTTATCAGTGGTTGTACCGTAAGTATTAAAGAAATTATCACATGCATTGATAAAGCTTTCTAATTGCATAAAATTTCCATTAAATGTTGGTAAAAAATCCGCAACAGCTTTAGCTGCTTGAATTGTCGGGGTAGTTAAAGACATATTGTTTAAACAATTTGACAATTCGTTTATATCAATTTCTTTGTTTATCATTAAATATAATATATTTTCTTTTTATTTAAATTAATCTTAATGACAATTTTGAAAACACTCATACGAGACGAAAATGAATCAAGTTTTATTGTATTAATCTTGAAATCAAAAATTAAATTTTTAAGTTACGTTTTTTGTTATGTATAAATAAAATAAATTGTTTTTAATAATAAAAATAATTTTTAAACACTCATCAAGTTCGAAAATGAATAAAATTAATTTATTTAATGTAATTGTTAAATCGAAAATGATTTTATCTATAAAATCACTCGTTATCCTAATTTAAATATTTTGAATAATGATTTTGAAAATGATTATAATAAAAATCACTCATCAATAATTCAATAAAATTTCATAGTTGTTCAAAATTCACAAAAGGAGTGCTAGATGGAATAAAAGAAATGCTCAACGACTTACCAAATAAACGTTCGGAGATTTCTTCTAAGGGTGTAGATTCTGGATCGCGAATTAATGGTTGAAACCAAAGGTAGATGCTGGTATTCCAAAATTCTTCCTTTCGAGATCCTACCGACTGCGCCAATTTTGTTTATTAATGAAACAATAATGTAATAATTAAACAAAAGGTAAATTTATTTTTAGCACACAAATACAGCACGAACTGCACTTCAGTGACTTACAAAAAGATCTGATGAATTTAATTTAGTTTTTGAAAAATAAAATGTTTACAATATGATATTTAGTGCGCTATTAATTTGAAGTGGATGATTTAAACAGAAAATATAGAACGTTGAGAGTTTAAAGTGCAGATAAGTGGTCTTATTCTAAGTAGTTACCACGTAAATATTTTGTTAGTAAAATAAATGTTTTTAAAATTATATTAGTTGATTAATAATTATTTAATACATAAATCCTAAATTTAATTTAACATAACTTATAACATCAAGGTTTTCGGCAAATTGGTATGCACTATAAATGTTAAGAAAACCTTTATTATAAGGATCATGTTAAATAATAAAATAAAATAAAAGATTTACTTTTTAATCCATCAAATGACGAAGAAGAGGCTGTAGCTCATAATCGGCGTAAGAAAATGTTTAGAAGGTGTATAAATTTTGGTTTGGAGTCATTCTTAGAATTCAATGAACGGTTTAAGATGTCTGCTACTAAATTGGAGATGCTGTTGCTAGAAATAGGATCTCTACTTGCACATTAGTTAAAAAAGGTGGGGTATTAAGTTCTAAGCAACAATTTGGTGTAGCCTTTACACTGGCTTGGAAGTGGCAGCCAGTACCTGTTGAGTTTATTCAATAAGAAAACGTTTTGTATAAATTTATTAGTAAGTTGAATTAAACGCAATTTTACTGAACTTTGTTCAGCCGCCAATACATTACAATTTTTTTGTTATTATTATTTGACATTTCATAGTTATCAAGTGAGCCTACACCAAGCGCCATCCACCGCCCGCTCAGCGTATTTTAAAGAAACAACAAAATGAAAAATATTCTACAATATCTTCAACACTTTCCCTTAAAATATTACTCATTTAATACCTTGATTATCCCCAATTGATCACGTAATGTCTCAAAACGTGGTTTTAGGAAGAGCTTTTGTTAATATATCCGCACTTTGTCTTTCACTGGTAATGTACTCTACCTTAATCTCACCTTTACCGTATAAGTCGCGAATAAAATGATACTTGACATCAATATGTTTCCTCAATTTATGAGGAACCGGACAAGGTCCTGAAAAGGCTTGCGGTCCAAAATCCAGGGGTTACGACTAGTACCTGGAGTGTAGTGGGCCGAAAGCAAGATCCGAAAGGACAGCAACTGACCATCCTGATGGATGAGGCTTCTTGGAAGCAATTACAGGAGCTGGACTACAAACCATTCCTGCACTTTTCCAGGGTAATTTTTAAAGTCCTGGGAAAGAAAAAGGTAGGGGAAGATGAAGCGATGGAAGTGGAAACAGAAGAGGGGTAGCAAACGCACCCTGAAACTAATCCACCCATTGAAAGAGTGTCTCCGGGTGTTCCCAGCAGCACGGAGAAGGCAAATCAGGAGGGGTAAATACTAAATCCCCTTCAGATTTGTACAAATAAATCTGCACCATTGCAGGGAAGCTTCAGCTGAACTGCAAAGGTACATAATAAATAAAAACATTGATATTGCTCTAATACAAGAACCCTGGTTAAACAAGGGACAAATCAGAGGATTAAACATTGCAGGGGACTGGGAAGTAATTAGCCCGGTAAACAAAGACCCTAGAGTATGCATTATAGCAAAAAATAAACATAATGTACTTCCGCTTTGGGGACTTAGTAGTAGAGACCTAATAACGGTAAGTACAAACATTATGATGGAAAAGGGGGCGATGAAACTGGTGGTTTCATCAGCTTACCTTCCATACGACCAACTTGGACCTCCACCTACCAAGGAAATTAAAGACCTAGTAAGATACTGCGAAAGCAGCAAATTCCAATTGGTGCTCTGCTGTGACGCGATCTCGCACCATATTGTTTGGGGGAACTCGGACACCAATAGCAGGGGAGATTTCTTATTAGTATTCATTTCCAGGGAAAACCTGGAAATTATGAACGCAGGTGACAATCCAACCTTCGTTATAAAGACGAGGAAGGAAGTTATCGATATAACAATCGGGACACCGTTTGTGTGTAGTGTGGCTAGCGGGTGGCACGTCTCTAATGAGGAGTCCCTCTCGGACCACAACTACATAAGATTTGATATAGATTCACTGCTGAAGGAGGAGGCAAAGGGGTACAGGAATCCAAGGAACTGCAAGTGGGGACTCTTCAGAGAGCACCTAAAGCAGGAACTGGAAAACTGTCCACGAAGGCCGAAAACTCCAGCAGAACTAGAACTGATGAATGACATAGTCACATCAGCTATATTAAAAGCCTACGAGGCAAACTGTCCAATGAGAACGAAGGCAGCAAAGAGCGAGACCACCTGGTGGAATCGCGAGCTCACCTCACTCAGAACAGAAACTCATAGACTCTTTAACCAATCCAAAAGGAATGGGGACTGGGAATCATACAAAGAATCCCGTCAGAAATGCATGTATGCTATTAGAAAGGCAAAAGAAAACTCGTGGAGGAAGTACTGTGAGGAGGTCGAAAGAACTCCAGAATGTGCAAGACTCCAAAGAGCGCTAATGAGGGACAACCATGGTAAGGTTGGTTCCCTACAGAAACCACAAGGAGGGTTTACATCCAACGGGGAGGAAACTCTGGAGCTGTTACTCCAGACACACTTCCCAGGATGCAAACCAACACAAAAATCTGTAGCCGTCCAGACAATCCCGGACACCCAACCTCGGTCGGGTAGAAGGGGGGGATGGAGGGCTGCAAAGAAACTTATAAACAAGACAAGGCTTGAATGGGCGTTGAAATCTTTCAAACCATACAAGTCTTCGGGTCCTGACGGGATTTTTCCCGCCCTTCTTCAACAAGTGATATAGGAGTTATCCACTCCCTTATGCAATATTTTTAGGGCAAGTATTGCCCTGAAATATGTGCCGCATGGGTGGCGTAGGGTTAAAGTGGTATTCATACCCAAGCCAGGGCGTGCCACATATGCCCAGGCAAAATCCTTCCGCCCAATCAGTTTAACATCTTTTCTTCTCAAAACTCTTGAGAAGCTGATTGATAGGCACATCAGGGACGATGTCTTGGTGAGATCGCCACTACATCGACACCAGTATGCATATCAGTCAGGAAAATCCTGTGAATTGAGTATTCACGAATTGACTCTAAGGATAGAGCAGGCACTCGTGGGACAAGAGATTGCCCTGGGCGCATTCCTTGATATAGAGGGGGCGTTTGATAGCACGTCCTTCAACTCGATAGAGAACGCACTTCGAAGACGCGGGGTAAATGCATTCATTGTTGGATGGATTTCCTCTACTCTGAGAGCTAGAAAAATTAAAGCCTCTCTGGGCGCATCGACCGCGGAGGTTTCGGCTGCGCGATGGTGCCCGCAGCGGGGAGTTCTCTCTCCCCTCTTGTGGTGCCTGGTCGTTGACGGATTTCTGTGGGAGCTGGAACAGATGGGCATACATGCGCAAGGATTTGCGGACGATATCACAATCCTTATCGGCGGGAAGTTTAGGGAAGTTGTATCTTCACTGATGCAACAGGCCCTAAATATCGTCGAGAAATGGTGCATAAAAGAAGGATTGTCGGCAAACCCGGATAAGACAGGGTGTGGTAGCTTTCACAAAGCGCAGAAACCTGCATGATGTGAGAATGCCCAGCTTATGAGGGAAAAACTACTACTAGTAGGGGAGGTCAAATATCTCTCTAGATAGCAAACTGACCTTCACACAGCACATTAAGAACACAACGATCAAAGCGACTAGGGCAATGTAGGCCTGTAGGAGAATGATCGGAAAATCATGGGGACTAAAACCGAAAATGGTTCTTTGGCTATACACCAAAGTTGTGATACCCACGGTAACATATGCATCCCTTATCTGGTGTCATCAAGCCAAGAAAAGGGGTAGTATTACAATGCTAAACAAGTTACAAAGACTTGCCTGTCTAGGGATTACGGGGGCAATGGGAACAACGCCCACCGCAGCCATGGAAGCGCTTTTGGGGCTCCCTCCACTACACCTTGTGGTGGAAACGGAGGCTCTACTGGCAGCATACAGGCTAACCATTAACGATCGTGGAGCCCCAGAGAGGGCTATCACACCATGATCTTCAACTCTATTAAGAGCAACAAGATGCTGTGCATGCAATCTGACCGAACCAGCACTGGAAGGAACTTCCAAAAACCTTTCAAGGTTCTCATACCTGATAGGGGAGCGGAAGGAACCAAGCAGAAACTGGGAGCTCGATATGATACTATCTGGTACACAGATGGATCCAAAACGGAAATTAGTATTGGAGCAGGGATTAGTGGGCGTAGAACGGGAGATGCGTTTAGCATTAATCTGGGCTGCCACGCTACTGTGTTTCAGGCAGAAATAACTGCTGTAACAGCCTGTGCAGAGGAAATGATAAGGAGGGCTTATGAAAATAAGCGGATCTGTATCATGACCGACAGCCAGGCAGCTATAAAAGCCCTTGAGAGAGTGGAAACACAATCCAGGGCTGTAAGTCACTACCTCGATGTGCTAGTAACACTTGCACAACAGAACAGCTTAACACTGAGATGGGTGCCGGGACACTCGGGAATAAAAGGCAACGTAAAAGCAGATGCCCTTGCTAAGGCTGCAGCAAAACGACATCTAGTAGGACCAGAACCTACTTGCGGGATAGCATATCTGACCGCAAAAGGGACTATAAAGGAACTACTAAGGAAACAACATCTTGAGTGCTGGAGAGACCTTCCGGGACTGAGGCAATCGCGGATGTTCATTGGGGGGGGGCCCTCCAGTAGCTAAAGAATATGCGAAATCCTCAAGCTGAGTAAACTACAGCTGAGGAAGACAGTAGGTCTACTTACAGGACACTGCTGTCTGAATAGGCACCTTAATATAATTGGGGTTGTAGAAGATCCCACATGTAGGAAGTGCGGTGAGGAGGAAGAGACTCCACACCACATGCTGTGTGTGTGTCCAGTTCTAGCCTCGTTGAGGTTAAGACACCTCGGTTGGCCATATCCGACAACTGAGGAAATAACTCAAGCACCCATCAGCTGTATACTCAACTTTATTGAGGAAACAAAGCTGATGGAGTAAAACCTGGAACGCGGGGTACAATAAGCTTCGAGCTTCAGTGCAAGTGGGCATGGAACCACAACCCGTTCAGCAATAATAGCTCTGTTTGTTATCAAAATCCGGTGCACCGAGTACGGAGTAACTAGTGTAACCAGTGCTACTCAGAACTCGCTAATGCGCCGGTGCAGCCAACAATCTGTAACTGTTAACAAACGCCTTTAGTCTTTAGTACGCTTAGTTCAGGATTGATAATTATGATTAATCGATAAAAAGTAGAAAAATCAGTTGATTTTCAAAAAGATTATTATTTAAGGAATTGTAAATATGGGAGTAGCCAACATATAAATAGTAGGATATTGCTAATTTCAAGGTTTTCCACCTATAAGTTGTTTCTGCACTCGCTACACTACATATTTTGTTGGAGTAAAAAGTGTAGTCCAGAGTACTCCGGGACTACGCGGATTTTCATAACAAACGGGTTGTACTAACTGCACTGATGCATACCAAACGCTTTTAGAGTACTAAGTGTAGTTCGGGTTGCACTAGGACTGTGATAACAAACAGAGCTATAAATAATATGTTTCGAAAGTTGATGAATTTCTGGGTTCTTTATCAATTTTATCGCACTTTGATTATCAATATGGATAGTTGCTTCTTTGAAGTGAACACCAATTTCACCCAATAATCGTTTTAACCAGATAGCTTCCTTTGCTGCAGTCGCTGCACTAACAAATTCAGCCTCGGTAGTGGATTTAGCAACACATTGCTACTGCTTACTCTGCCATACCACCGCACCCCCTCCAATCTTACACAAAATTCCAGATGTGGATTTTCTATCTTCCTCGTCGCCAGCAAAATCTGAATCACTGAAGATTTCAAGGATTCCTTCTTTCTCATAAAGCAAACCAAAATCTTCGGTTCCTGTAATATATCGTAGGATACGCTTGACTAATTTCCAGTGTGCAGTGGTTGCACATATCCTGTTTGTTTTAAAAATATCGAACCGTTATTTACATAATTAACTTAGATTCCCAGATATGTTCTTACTTTGGAATTAATAGTCGCCTTGAATTCCGTTCGTAACATTGTTAAAAAATTGGTTACCTCCTCTTCACATGATGTTGCAACTAGTCCATCGTCAACATACAACATTACTATTAATTTCCTGGTATCTGTAATACAATAATACAAACATGGATCAGCTCTACTTTCTTTTAAACCACATTCAGAGAGAAAATCTGAAAATCGCTTATACCAACATCGAGACGACTGCTTGAGCCCATATAAACTCCTTTGCAGTTTACATAACCTTTGCGAACCGTCTTAAAAACCTTTTGGTTGCATCATATAGATCTCTTCATCTAGTGACCCATACAAAAATGCTGTTTTAACATCGAATTGTTTGAGTAAAAGTTTGTCTTGGGCTGCAACACTCAACTCCGTTCGTATCGTGTCAAAATGAGCTACAGAGCTAAAAGTTTCTTTATAATCAATTCCTGCTTTTTGATTGAATGCTTCTTCAATTGATTTCGGTTCATAATACCCTGCCACCATTGCATAATCTTTGTATTTTTGCGGTAATTTTAACGTCCTTTTGCTTCGGAGACTTGCATTTGTGCCTTCTTCCATTTCAACCTCAATATCTTCTTGATTCTTGTCACTGACTATTGTTTCCGAATCTATATTCTTGAATTCAACTTGAGAAATTGTAAGTCCTTCGGTTGTGCTTATCTCATTTGTTTCTGCTACCAATCGTTCTTCTTTAAAAATCACATCACGACTCACAACGACGTCGTTTATTTTTGGTACCCAAACTCGATAACCTTCTACTCCATCCGTATATCTCACAAAATAACCTTTTATTGCCTTCTTTTCTAGTTTTGTACGTTTTGCTTTCGGTATATGTACAAAGCATTCAGTACCAAACACTCGAAAATTTTTCAAACCTATTGGCTTTTTATCAAATCACAGTTCGTAAGAAGTTTTGTCTTTTATTTTTGTAGGCCAGCTTCGGTTAATTACATATACGACTATATTGACTGCTTCGTCCCACAAAAATGAAGGTAAATCAGGTTTCGCGTATAACATAGATCGCGCCGCTTCTACAATAATTCTATTTTCGCGCTCAGCAGTACCGTTCTGCTCCGGGGTATATAGAACAGTTATCGTGTGTTTTGTTCCAAGTTTACTGAGTAATAACTTAACGTCTTTATTAGCATACTCTTTGCCACCGTCACATTTCAGTTCTTTAACATTTTGTTCAAACCGCGTTTTCACTTCGTTACAAAAATGTTCAAACTTTTCTTTTACTTCACCTTTTTCTTTGAGAAAATAAACAGCACAATATTTTCTATAATCGTCTTTAAATAGCACATAATAACGCTTTTGTCCTAGAGATTTAGTTTCCATTGGCCCGCACACGTCCGAATGAATTAAATCACGAGGATTATCCAATTGTTTAATTCGTGTACTAAAACTTTGTCTGTGAATTTTTCCGTAAGCGCACCCGTCACAAAATTCATTGTCTACATTTACTTCGATTTTTAATTCCTTTAAAAAACTTTGCACATTAGCACATGACGTTTATTTTGGTGTACTAAACGCTCATGCCACAATTGCAACATATTAGTCATTTGCAATACAAACTGTTTCTGGAGTCACAACACGTAAACAAATTTTATATAATTTACTGATTTCCATTCCCGTTTCAATTATTCGTTCGTCCTTTTTAAATTCACATCGCATCCCATTATTTGTTATGCTAAAGTCCACGCCTTTCTTTGCTGCAACCTTCACTGAGAATAAATTATGTACCATATTCGGAGTATGCAACATATCATACATCATTCCCGAAGACCATTTTCCTTCTGCAAACGTTTCAACTTCAATATCACCTTTTCCTAAAGCTAACACTTCCTGTCCATTTCCAATAATTATTGATTTCGGTTTTTCCAATACTTTGTAGGTTTTATACCAATCTTTTCTGTTCGTCATAAAATGGTCCGAATTTTCTTCTTTTTCTTGGGACTATCTTTTACCATATGTTGTGTAGAAACACATTCAAAACAACCATCACAGTGTTTTCTTATGTGGCCTACTTTCCCACATTTGAAACACTTTATCTTGCCTTTTGTTTTCTGGTAACCTTCTTGTTTATAGCTTCCCTTCTTTTTCCATTTTGAGAACAAAGCTACTGTTGGTTCTTCATTTTCTTTTTTTGTCTTTTGGTCGTCAAATTTTCCAGGTTTTTTTGCTTGCCTTTGTAGAATCTCATTCACTATGAAAATAATTAAACACTGCAGGCAATGTTGATAAAATACGTGTCATCAACATTGATTCTGGTATTTCACTCCCAAGTTTCTTCATTTTATTTGCCAGCTGTTCTAATTTTGAAATTTGTTCCGCCACTGTCGGCGATGAAGCCCACTTGTATTCAAAATATTGTTTTTGTATTAAAGCCAAGCTTTCTTCCCATTGTAAATCATATATGCTATGCAGTTTCTTCCACATATCGTGCGCATTTTCACAATTTGATAAATACTGTAGTGGTTTCGTATCCACCGAAGTTACTAATAACTTCTTAGCTGCCTTGTTGGCTTTGTTCCTTTTTTGCAATTCATTTGCACCCGACGGTCTTGTTCTAGTACCTTCGCAAACTTCTAACAAATCGTCACCATCCAGTAAGGTTTTTATTACAAATTGCCACTGCTGCCAGTTGTCGGCACTATGCAACTTTTCAATTCTGTACTTATCTGCTTCCATCACGTGTACGCCTTTTTGGTTCAACTTTAAATAAATTTTAAAAAAACCAACCTTCTTTGTACGCCAACACACGTGTCTTTCGCTAATAAAATTTCCGTCTTTTCTTATCACTACAGCGTTCACTGGGCCCCTAACCTGTTGAGTTTATTCAATAAGAAAACTTTTGAATTAAACGCAATTTTACTGAACTTTGTTCAGCCGTCAATACATTACAATTTTTACTTTCCGAACTCCTTAGTAAGGAAAGTATTGTAACCCGAAATTGAAAAAAAAATTGACCCCCCATTTTTTTATCAAATTTTTATGTTTTAAGGTTCCCTTAAACGATTTCTATTATTTTTGAAAAATGTCTGTATGTGTGTGTGTGTATGTATGTCTGTGAACACGATAGCAACCAAACGAAGTAAC
Organism: Cantharis nigra; assembly: GCA_958510845.1. NCBI lineage: Eukaryota > Metazoa > Arthropoda > Insecta > Coleoptera > Cantharidae > Cantharis > Cantharis nigra. The sequence goes on along the minus strand of OY294028.1, from coordinate 36,471,456 downwards.
GAAATCACTCCAAATTTTAAATTTAAGTTTTCATCTGTTGTGACACGAAGCCTATTGAAAATGGATGAAATCGTAAAGAGGGAACGGGGGGTTTACTTGAAGCGATAAAACATAATCCATCATAACTCCGAAACGCAATGAAATAGGTAAAAGTTTATTATGACAAAAATCATACGTATAAAATTACCTACAACTTTTGTTCTATAAAATTTTTTCAAAAATAAAAAAAAAATTTTTAAATTAAAAATTTTAAAAAATATTTTATAAAATTTCTAAATTGGCTATAAATAAGGTAATTTTTTTGTACATAAAATTTTAATTATTTGTGATAGGTATATTTTTTTTATTTGTATTTTTGCTTTTGCTCATTATTTTGATTTTCTGAATGTTTTTGACGATTATTGCTGATGCTCTGATAAGATTTAGTAATTTAGTTTTTTCTATCCGAGGTAAATTGGGAGTTACTTTTAATATTCGGAAAGTTATGTGATGGCCACATCCGATTTTTTTTGTTATTATTATTTGATATTTCATAATTATCAAGTGAGCCTACATCAAGCGCCATCCACCGCCCGCTCAGCGTATTTGAAAGAAACAACAAAATGAAAAACATTTTACAATATCTTCAACAGTACCATAATACCACATAATACCTCCAGTGGGAGATATACACAGCGTTAGCAAAGCAACTATCTGTCGTTATCTAAAGGCCGTCGTTACCGTTATTAATGAAAGGTTATTTAATTCAATCATCGTATGGCCAGAAAACTTAGCTACTGAAGTTAGTCGATTTTACTCAGTAGCTAGATTTCCTCATGTCTGCGGAGTAATAGATGGATCTCTGATACCAATCGATGCACCAGTTGAAAATTAAGCGGCATTATTTTGTAGATCGGCATGGAAATCATTCGATAAATTGCATGTTTGTTTGTAGTCCATCAGGTTTGTTTTACTATGTTAGTTCGAGGTGGCACAACACAAAATTGTTGACGACTTTTTGCATACATATTTGATCAATCAACTTTAAAACAGCACACAGCAGCCTGTTTAGCCGCATCAATTCGATAGCTTTTACTTTTCCCTTGTATAAACCAGGGGCCCTGTTTCATAATAGTACTAATATTATTAGTTAAAAAGTACAAGTTACAAATTCCTAGTTTTAATAATTTCTGTTCCATAAACAAATGTCTACACTAATAGTATTACCTGATTTATACAAGTGCAAAATACAAGCTATCGAATCGAGGCGTCTAGACAGGCTGCTGTTCTAAAGTTGATTGATCAAATATGTACGTAAAAAGTCGTCAAAAAATTTTGTGTTAGTTATATTACAATATACCCATACACAGTTTATTATAGATTTAAGTTGATAATTATTGTTGTTGTTATTTGTTAAGTTTAATTATAAGCTTATTAAGGGCCAATCTCACCAGACCAAAAAAATCGAGTTTTAGACAAAACTTATTATATTACCTAAGTAACACATGCTAAATTTGTTATTTTAATCGAAGTTTTGTCAAAAACTCGATATTTTTTGTCTGGTGGGATTGGCCCTAAGCCACGTTGCAATGGGAAAACGATCGGATAACCAAAAATTAAAGCTGTATTTTATCCAAAATTAAAGACAAGAAAAGGCTTTTATTTGGTGCTTTTAGTGAAAAGTTGACCAAAGACGATCAAGTGCGCACTTGAAAAGAAATTAACGTATATTGCTCAATCAATTGGAGTTATTCCTTCCAATAAAGATTGGAGTTATTTAAGAGATGTTTGGTGGCCTAATGTACGTAAATTATCTACTGTAGGTTTTGTTCATTTATCAAATATGTAGTTTAAGTTATTCATCGTTTCATTTCATTCATCAATTACTGTAAAATTTCTAGAAAAAAAAACTTCGGCTTGGTTTTCGTAGGTAGGTAACTGATTTTGATGTTAATTAAGTCCAATTTTCAAAGAAGTTTTACAGTAATATAGTTAAAATTAAGATTTAAATCTCAGCTAAAAGGTAACAATTAAAGTCTAAATTAATGTACCTATTTTGATTTCCATTTTTGAAATTTTTTTTATTTGTGGACTTCGAAAAAAATAGACAATGCAAATACAACAGGTTCCAGTGGAAGGACAGACAAATCTAAATCCTGACCGATTTAGATAACGAAATAATTGACATCGTTGGTAAAGATTCACCGGCTATCATGGGACTTGATGTCACGGAATCGTTGATTGAAGAAATTAATCTTGACGAAATTTCAACAGCCGCTGATTCAGAAGTGTTACTTGAACCCAGTACAAACGCAGCCACTTCGCATCCATCAAAATCTAAAGAATGCGTATCAAAAAAAATCAATAGGTATTTACTATTCACTGTTATGCAAGCCCCTTTTCTATTTATATAATTATTGTTTAAATGTCTTTCTGTCTATACTACAGCTGACTGTTACCAGATTTTAAAACAATACATAATATATTATGTAATATACTTAAACAAAAAATATTAATAGACGTACCACTTCTGAAGACGTCCCTGAATTATAAATGATCGAAACTGCAGTAAGGTGAAAATCTCATTTAAAAAAATTATTATAGAGAAAGTGCATTTTTAATTGTTATACGTTATTACAGTTTATTATTTTACAGACAATGATATAGACAAGAAAAGGAATCTCCAGATTAAACTGTTGGAAATTCAAATATATAAAAGTAAGTTAGAGTGCAGAAAATTAGAAATTGAACAAAGATTACCACCAAGTTCATATACAGCGGACATCCTCAATGAACAAAATATGATGGTACATAATGGAAATGTTAGTAGTGAAATCATCGTAATTCGCAACGAAGATGTTTTAGAAGCCAACAACATTATCATTGAATAGGCCTTACAAAAAAATTTAAAACAAAATTTAAGTTGAATTTGATAATGTACTATTATATTATAAGGTAAACTTTATAATATATCGTACATTATAATATTATGTTATTGTCTTCATTCACTGCATAGAATTTAAAAGTTGTTGTTGTCTAAGTTTTGCTGCGGGATGTTCTACATCTTGTTCTCTTTTAAAATTCTTCTTCGTCTACAAGAAAAGTTTCTATATTGTCCTATCCCATTCGTGCATAGTTACCTACATAGCATAAAGCAGCATTTTACAACTGCTCCAGCGTACGTATAGGTTCTAATCGGAGATGATTTAAACAAGGAAATTTTTCTTTCAGAATTCCCAATGCTCGTTCTATGACTTGTCGTGTTGCTTTAAGTCTGCAGTTGTATCTTCTTCCGGTTTCGTTATTAGGATCGTGGTGCAAAGGTGTCATTAGCCAACATTTTAACGGATAGCCTGAATCTCCGAGAAGTACTGCATTCGTGAATATATTACTTACTTCCATTTTTTGAAATAGTGTGCTATTACGTAAGACACGGGAGTCGTGAACACTTCCTGGCCTCTTCGAACTAACATAATAAAACAAACCTGATGGACCACAAACAAACATGCAATTTATTGAATGATTTCCATGTCGATCTACAAATGCCGCTTCATTTTCAACCGGTGCATCAATTGGTATCAGAGATCCATCTATTACTCCGCAGACATGAGGAAATCTAGTTGCTTTGCTAACGCCGTGCATATCTCCCACTGCATGGTACTGGCTGCCACTTCCAAGGCAGTGTAAGGCTACACTTAATTGTTGCTTAGGGCTTAATGCCCAACCTTTTTTTGACTGATGTTCAAGTAGAGGTCCTATTTCTAGCAACAACATCTCCAATTTAGTAGCAGACATCCTAAAACGTTCGTTGTATTCTAAGGATGACTCAAAACCAAAATTTATACGCTTTCTAAACATTTTCTTACGCCGATTATGAGCTACAGCCTCTTCTTCCTCACTTGATGAATTAAAAAGTAAATCTTGCAACATTTTTTAACTTTTTTTTAATTGACTTTATTGATAAATATAAAAGTATAAACCCAACATACATTTCTGCATTATGACATTTCACACCTATACGCACACTAACTCTTATTGCCAACTTCATTATTTACTGCAATGATTTTAGCGCGCTATTTTAAATGTGTATTTCAACATAAAACACTAATGAAACAATGCAAAATAATGACAGCGTTTTACTAATATTTTGATAATATGGGTAAATGGATACTTGTATAAATTATATTAGTAAACACTAATATTTTTAACAAATTAATATTATTAGTTAATATTATGTTATTATGGAACAGAAACTTATATAATTTACTAAGATTTTTGATAATACAACTTGTAATTTGTAGAATTGTACTTTCCCATTATGAAACCAATTTTTACAAATTACAAGACTAATAATATTAGTACATTTTTCATTATGAAACAGGGCCGTGGGCCTATTATATTATTACAAGTTACAAATAACTTTAGGTTTGTTCCAACAAGCTATTCGATTATCGACGGCAACCAGTAATTTGACCACTTATTGTGCCTGCGTTAGGAACACTAGTAAATTCACAAATAGTAACTTAAAGCTGTGTTGGAACGTTTTCCGAATTGTTTTCGAACCGAGATTAACCTTAAATAATTGACAAGTGTGATCATAGAGAGCGATGCTTATCGTCACTATTTAAGGCAGCAATAAATTGTTTTAAAATGTATACGATTTACGTTATGAAGTTTTTCTATGCTTCTTTTTTGCCTTTTTGAGTATTTTGTGCAAATTTTCAATTTTTGTGCTTATTTCAAGCCTGTTTTCAGGAATATTTTTTGTTTTTAAAGTTAATTTATAATTGTTATCCGATGGTGAATTTTACTAAAATGGAAAATATGAATAAACTACCCGAGAAAAATCGGCCTTAAGGCCGATTTTTTTCGGCATGGTTTGCCCTATCGGGCTCACAGCGGCCTGCGGCCGCGAATCTGTAGTTAGAAATCCCCTAGTAGTGCAAAGTGAGAGATTGTACCAAACCGAACGCGAAAAATATTTTAACCATTTCATTTTTATATTTAAACATTAAAAGTGTTGATAATAAATCAAATAAGTTAAAACATTTAAATTTTTTCGATAATTTTCTGATTTTAAGGGATTTTTAAAAAGTACAATAAAAAGAGATTATAATGTAATTCAGTTCAATACATCAAATTAATTACGAAAATAAAACTTATTTTTAATAATAATTAAGACGATTAATGATTAGGTAATTACAACTTCTGAAATTAAATTTTGGGCCCCTGAAATAAAAGTTTGGGCTCCTGAAATTTTATGCCACTATAAGCGTAAATGTTAAAAATTAAAACAAAATTTTAAAATGTATATCCGTTGTAAAATAATGTTTAGATTTGTAAGAAATGTAAATTGATAATTATAAATTTAAAAATGGTGTATTTTCAGATGCGATGTTTTGAATATAATGCGGTAAAACTTATTTATTCACTTGCTTACTTGAACATCGCTGGCGAGCGTTCTTATCAGTGGAGCTCGAGAACAATGGCGTTGTTGTTTTTACGAATTGCCCTACAGCGGTATTTGTAATCTTTGAAATTTTTATTACTTATTTATTACGGAATTCAATTAAAAATACTTAAATAAAAATTAAAGTTTGAAACCTAAAACGAAAATAACAACTAATTTCTTATTTCCGCACCACCTTTTGAGGTAAAGAATTTGGCGCGCTTTTTTTCAAGTGGTTTCCCCAAGTAGGCCTAATCCACAAAATCATTGATTATGAATTTTAATAGAACATAGATTAAATAATTGCGAAATTAATAATTTTTCTAATAATACAAATTATCTATTTATTATAAAAATAAAAAAGGTTGACATTATAAAAATTAAAATTGAAGTTTGTTCATTTCTATTCTAAATTAATAATCAAAGATTTTAAGTCAAAATCGGTTAAAAAGTCAAAATCTGGTTTAGAATGTCAAAATCTTGTGTAATTTTAACGACTCATCGTACATGGTCGATTCAACTTCTACAGTATATATAAATTAATATACTCACGTACAAAACAAATTTTTGAAAAAATTACGATTTGATAAAAATGAAAGTTGTCGAAACTTGGTACCACTCGATTTTTACGTAAGTAATTGTCGATAGACGATATTGGAAGTTTGTGCCACATTATTAATGATTCTTTCCGGGGGCACCAAAACCTTAATCGCATTGTTGTGACGCACTCTCCTTAGAGCCGCGTAGAGCTGACCGTGACTAAACACGTCGTTTCTCAAGTCGACACCAACGCGAGAAAGAGTTTGGCCCTGGGACTTGTTAATCGTAAGTCCGTAAGCGAGTTTCAAAGGAAATTGTCTTCGCTTCATTTCCATTCCGTTATGGCCTATCGTAAATTTAAATGAAATTCGAGGAATGAGTACAGTTTCTGTCGCCAAAGGAAGGCGAGCTTCGATGTAAAAACGTGTGACTTTGACAATGATTAGCTTTGTGCTGTTAACCAAGCCATCTAAAAAGCTAAGGTTTCTAATTGAAATGACTACCGCGCCAACTTTCAATTTCAAATCGTAATCTGGAACGCCCGACTGAACGATGCTATTCAAAATTACAGCATCCATAAAACGATTTTCTTCTCGATTGCTATTAGTTAAAACGATAGAATCTGCGCTGTACGAATGAATCGTCTCGCCGTCGAGTCGCTCGAGAATTTCGTCGTTAATCTGACGAATGCTATCGTTAGTACCAGATAATATTGCCCGTCGGCAACATTCTTCCGGATTTAAAAGCACTTCCGGTGCGTAAACAAATGTTAATAAATCTGCGAGCGTCTCGAAATAAGAAATTCCCACAAGGGGAATAACGGCGGTATCGTCGACCCTTCGCGATTCCACTCGACCTTCACCTATCGCCAGCGTCGCTTGAAAATACGAAGAGTCATCTATGGAGCGTTGACAAATCTAGAGAGATACCTTGGCCACCGACGGCCAAAAATTGCTGTTCTTGAGAGACGCGGCAATAATGTCGTAAACCGTTCCACCCGGAACAATAGGTGGAATTTGTCGAAAGTCTCCGGCAAAGACGATCAACTTGCCGCCAAACAGTTCGTCGGTGTCGTGCAAATCTTTAAAACCGCGCTTTAAAATTTCTACGATGGTTTTGTGCGCCATGGGAGCCTCGTCGAAAATTATCAGTTGCGCTTTTCTAATGAGTTCGGCCCTCTGACTGCCGTTGGAAATTCCCCAGGGAACTGAGGCGTCCGCAGGTTTTAGAAGTAACCGAAACATAGAGTGCGCCGTGATACCACCCGCGTGATTTAATGCCGCGATGCCGTGCATAAGTACGATACGGCCAAACGATCTCACTTTGGCAGTGATGGCGTTCAGCAGAATCGTTTTACCCGTTCCCGCCGGACCGTCGATAAAAACAGATCGAGTAGGTCTTGTAGCTCCGCATGCCTGAGACACGACGCGGTTATAAACGAACCGCTGCTCGGCATTGAGTTTTGGCTCCCATTCCTGCACAAAAGCTTCGCACTCCGATGTCGAAAATCGGAACGCCTCCCTACCGAGTTCGGTGGTTTGATCCGGCACATCCGGAAGACCAAAATCGAGCAAAGTTCGGCCGTGCGCACGTAGAAGGCGATCGAATTCGCACAGGCCCAGCACGTAAGCTTGCTCCTTGATGTTGGGTAACCTCTCCAAAAAATCTTTGCACAACAGGTCTCGCAACTCGTCCCACAACTGCGAAACGCCGGCTCCCGATATCAGCAGTGCAAAAAAAATTGACGAAGTCCTCTTCCGGTCTTGAAGGTGGACGCCTCGAGCAAAGCCTGTCTGAACTCGTCTTGGTCTTCCAATAAACCACGAGCGTAGACGGCTTTTTGCGTCTACCGTACGCAAATCTTCGTAGCTATCGCACGCGAATCTCAAGAGCAACATTCTTTAAAAAAACAATTCGCCCAAAGTGGGCGATATAAAATGAATTCGCGCAACACATTCTCCGCGGACTCTCTTAGTTATATAGTGCCTACCAGACGGATGTTCTAAAATCGGAACTGTTGCGCGCTCACGTCTTTTACTCTCTACATTACATCTTTCGAAAAATTCTAAATAATTTAAATTACGTAATTCAGGTAAGTCGGGTCGGTTGAGGTAAACCGCGAGTTTCGAGTAAGCGCTCGCTTGAGCTTCTTGCTCCTGACCTGGTCTAAAAATGATTGCGTCTTCGTTCGGAAGATGTACGGGTAAAGCAATGACGTTCGGCTGCCGACAGCACAAATCAAATTCGAAAACTCGCCACGCTGCCTCAGACGCACTGACGTACCTAAAATTTACGTAATTCTCAATTTCGTCGTTATGTTCAGAGGAGTTTTCACTCATAATGCCCGCAATAGCATGATCGGGCCCTTTATAAATATATTTATACAAATACTTTATAATTTTTACTCCCGTGGCAACTTCCAAATTACAATGTGATTCCATTAAAAGCAGTACTACGGCGTTATACGGTACGATCCACTGGTTGTTGATTATTCTGCCTGACGGAAGCGTCACAGAATCGGTAGGCGGTCGCTTGTAATGAACGTAACCCTTTTCGTCCGTATGCGTGATCAGTTCGAACGCTTTAGGGTAACGCTTGCTGCATTTCTTGGTGGCGGAGTCCATGCAGGGCGACGTCGGTCGATCTAAGCCGCAAGGGCCGTGTACCATGTGCTGTAAGACCAGTTCTCTCAGCCTACCGTTCGCTTCATCTACTGGAGGGATCGTACATCTCACAAACGCATCGATATCTGTGCTGTTGACGGGCCCACCGCCCTCGACTCTAAAGGCAAGATGTGCGTGCGGCAGTCCTCTCTTCTGAAACTCGATGACATACAGCATCGAAACCAAGTTACCAAACAATAATCCTGAGTTTATCAACGCCATGAGCTTTTGCATTTTAAGTTGGAAGATGCGGTCGCAAAGATCGGGTCTATCAATCGACGATTGACCGGGCAGTAATCTGGAGGTGATTTCGGTCCTTCGGGGATTGCAAGTGACGGTAAGAAAAAAGCTTGGTCTACCTAAACGCGACACAATAGCTATAGCATCGTGATACTTGACTTGCATGTACCGGGCACCGTGCGTAAACGAAGAAGGTAGGTACACCTTGCCGGGTACTATACCTCCTTCACCAGCAATGGTCTCGTCAATCTCACGACGTGTGGCTACTCTAGTAACAGAATTTTGATTAAATCGTATGAATTGCAAGCGTTCTTCCTTCGTCCTACACCACATATCTACTAAATATTCTTGCGATAAGCGCCTAAGTAAAATGAATCTCTGATCGGAAAGAAACTTGTGACGATAATATTGAACTTGGGAAATTTTTGTATTGCCTGATTTGTTCATCAAATTGATATGCCATCCGTTAGATCCGTGAGGAAAAATTAAAGGATATTGAAATGCTTCGTAAGCCGGATGTAAATAAGAAACTTGATGGGGTTTGCTTTCCCCTATTTTCCAAATTGTGACTTGTCTAGGTGCGCTGTCACAACTGGCAGAAATTAAAGCAGAAATTTCTGAAGCTGATGGGGCGTCACCTAATACTGGACCGTGCGTACTTCGGGACGTATTTTCAAATATTAAATGCGCATCGTCAGAAGGATGATCGGAAAGTAGTCTTAGCAATTTTATGAGCGGATTGTGGCATTTTAGGAAATTTAAAATTGACTGAATTAAGGCTTTGTCCAAATTTAAATCCTCCCCCAGTTTCAAGCGCGCGGCTTCGTCGTAAATATAGAGCGCCGTGTTGTTTGAACTTTTATTATATGACAGATCGAATAATCTATGATAAATCCTCCCCTGAACTTTGACGAATGAGACACCTGTTTGAAAAGTTTGAAATTGACCCGTAGTTCCTAATGCAGAAAATGCAAATAAATTATTATTAACTTTTATTATATGACAGATCGAATAATCTATGATAAATCCTCCCCTGAACTTTGACGAATGAGACACCTGTTTGAAAAGTTTGAAATTGACCCGTAGTTCCTAATGCAGAAAATGCAAATAAATTATTATACGCTCTAGAATTTTTCAAAAACGATGGATTCGAGTAAAATTCTGCGTCTACTAAAGGTAGCACATGAACGTGATTAAGTCCCCCCCCCCATCAGCACCACTTGGTTCTACCTCTTTCTTCTTCAAACAAAGGCGCCGAACAAAATGTACACCTATATATATCATCAGAGAGCAGAGATTGTATTTTTAATTTCAAAGGTTGAACGGCTATCAAATCATCACCGAATTTGTCACCAACGCATGTGAATTTCCGGAGGTTAATGGGTGCAGCCCTTCGGATTTTCCTAACTAATGGCAAAATATCGCTATGTGTTTCAGAGTAACACGCCACAGCATTTCTATTTACTTCCGGGTTAGTTTTGCTATAGCGCGCCACGGCACGCTGATGAACTTCAGCATGCGATTCCTGGTATCTGGCAGCTGCAACGCGAAGCTGATTCTTTCTCGACAGAGATGGTGTTAGGCGCCCGCGCTTTGCTTTCGAAAGCCCACCCTGTTGTTCCGGGCTACTCAATAAAGTTAACTTTGGCCTTCCCCGTTTTACTTTGACTGGCCGCCCACGTTTCTTATTCCCAACACTATTTGAAATACTGACAACACTGGGGGCGAACGTATTCAAAGAGGTATCGACTTCGACAACGGACTCGTACACATCATAATGGCCCTCGCAAAGTTCCCCGCTAAAACGCAAACGTTTCACGGCATCCGCAGTTCCAAATACTCCCACCAACTCGGCATTAAGGTAAACGCCGAATTTAAATGGGTACAATTCTGAGGCGGCTTTGATTTCGCAAGATGAGCCGTAGCTTGTTGGCATACACATTTCTGCAAAGTAGTTATCACTGGATTCGTACGGCATGCCATTTGAGTCATTAGACCAGGGTTGAAACGTTCCCCAATGCTCTACTACATAATTAATGCAGGTAGACCGGACTACCGTGGAATGGCGATCATTTCCAAAAATACAATAAGATTGGGAATAAAATAAGCAGGAGCCGTCACCTTTCATTCGAACTACTCTCTGGTTGGTTGCCACTCCCGAAATATTGATAATTTGAAACATATTGATAGAATTCAAAAAAATACTAATTCTAACTAAATTAATTACCAAATTATAAATAAATAAAGAAATAAATTAAAAATTCACCCTATGTGTAACACAAAATTAAAATTAATTTCTCAAGAATACTATAAAATAGTCGGAAAACAATTATTATTCGAAAAATTCCCAGAATTCTTAAATAAAAATTCAAACTGAATTAAATGGAGATCAAAAAGCTGCAAATAAATTTATTTTAAAATTTTTCCTAACGACGTTAAAGTAAATAGAAAATAATCGCGAAACAATTATTAAAATGTTGGAAAAAAATTTTATTTGAAAAAGTTTCTGGAATTCTTTGTAATAAAATGAATTAAATTCGATTTAAACTGCTAGGCAGGTATTACCATTAATGGAGCACTCAAATAAACACTTTTTAAATTGCAAGCACTAAACTTAACTAAATATCGGCTAATAATTAATTATAATTAATAAATAGCACGTCTGCACTAAACAAATCAACACTAATGGCGTCCTCGCTTGCATTTTTTAACGGTTATTTTGTAACGCATGCGCCTTGAAAGTGTATACAACGGAGTTGTATAAACATGAAATGAACATCATAATAAAATCTAAACGTGGAATCTAACAAAAAAAACCGAAGAGATCATTTTTCTAGGTTTCATTTTTTTACCTCGGTGTTGGTTCAATTAATTTTGAATTTAATTAACTGTTAATAATAAAAAAAAATTACTTAGAGCGGGAATCGAACTTTGAGTTGTTCGCTTGACAAAGTAAACGCTTTCGGACCTGTGCCACGCTAGCTTGTTTATAAAATGCATTTTCCCAGGATATAACGTGTGTTTTTCACACTAAATATTTTAATTGTTATATTGTGTAGATTTGGTACTTCACAAAGATATAATAATTTTTATAATAAACGTGTTTATACTTGAAAATCATTACCTATTCGTGGTATTTATAAAACATCTCAAATAAAAATAATTTTAAATGTTGTATCGTGACTAATTTGACCCTTCTGAAGGAAGATATTGGGAAGATATGTACAGAAAATAATTTATATATTCCGGTTACCCTTTAACTTCGCACGACGCTGTTGTTAACAAACGAAAATAAGATTGTAATATTTTGACACTAAATTTGACAGATATAAAAATTACAAACTATGTATTTTTTGTGTGTGATTGATTTGATCCCACTGAAACTAATGTTAACTATTTTCAAACTACTTTAATAAACAGGTAAGCAACTAAGATTCTATTTTCCCGATTTCGAGCAGAGATAACTACTGGATGTAAAATGAAAAAAAACTATTACTATCATTTGTTACAGAAGCAGAATGGAGAATATCTTATCTAGTTATCTGGTGGCTACCAAAAAATTATGCGACGCATATCTTTCTTACCTCTTTGTACTGGAGAAATAGTCAGTGTTAAAGGTAAAGGATTTACTACCTTGAAAAAATAAATTGACTGCATTGAAACGATAAAGCTGCAAAAACACCTTCTGTAGCAACGTCGGATTACAGCTAAAGTATTAGAGATACAAAAATATATATATAAACTATTTTGGAGGATATTCAATAAACTAAAACTTTTACTTTAACATTTTTTTTGTATCAGCACAAGTTGCCGAGATAAAGCCAAAAAACTGAACAAGTGTACCTTATTTCCAAGAAGGCGGCTCGAGCGCAACAGATTTCAATGGCGACTTTTAGTATGTTTAACAGGAAGCCATAATAAATATGTATACCAAAATTCAGATCTTTACCGATTAATGTTTTTAAATTGATCTAAATTGACTGGACTACTGGGAGTTTTTTATTTTTTATTTTTATCCGTTGAGTAACCCCCATCTATCGATAATCTTTGATAGATTTTTAACCCATAAAAATGAATTAAATAAATTAAATAAATTAATTTATCAAAAATTAGAAAAAACAACAGTAGTTCTTTATATTTTCGTTTATTTTCAATTTTATTTAGATTAAGCATCTAACACTTCGAAATTGTGGGCCAAACTACGAAGGTATTCTAATATATCCCGGTTCTCAAAATCATTGACTAATGTCAAGATTCTTTGATCTGCATCAAAGATAAACTTTCTATGTTTTTTTGCAGTATGGTTCTCAGCAACTAAGCTATCATAAAGCACGTCTGTTTTTTTGAACTTTTTTTAATTCGTTTATGAAACGCCAAATAGTCGGCCTTTCGATACTGAACTGCGATTGTAGCCTCTTATGAGCTGCGTCCGCAATATTATTAGTTCTCTGTAAATAAATTTAAATCAGCACTGGATTTACTCGAAAACTGGAATGGAAGGTAAAGAGGTATAAAAGATAAAATTTGAACCATTTTAATTGACCTGTGTCGTCATGTAAATACAAAATGTCAACAAATCGAATAATTTTCTTCTTGTTTAATTCCGAAGATTATTAATTGTATGGCGCTAGAAGCTCTCGGTGAATCGTGCTTGCCGGCGAGTTGTACCCAACCCATATCGATATAAAACAATGTCAAATTTGTGAGAAACATATGCCAAGCAACCGGAAGGAACCATTACTTCCCAAATTGAGATTCAATAAAGTAGGTACAGATATCCTAGAATTTGGTAGAAAAGCATTCTTGACAGTAATAGATCATTTTTCACACTGGATTGAGATGACCCCATTAAAATATAAAACTTCAAATTCAGTCATAAACTCATTTCAAGATATTTTCACAAGATATGGATACCCTGAAGCCTGAACACATCATAGCTGACAATCGTTCCACGGCGAATCGTGCTTGCCGGCGAATCGTGCCGGCGGCGAGTTGTACCCAACCCGTACTTATATATTCTAAAATGAGTATCTGTGCTATTTAGACGTCCAGTACTAACCATGTGTACATAATGGTGCATATTTCGGCCAATACGTTGACTGGGAATAATGTGAAATTGAAAGATTCATTAGTGGAGAGTTGTCACAAAACTTCATATTTCAAACTCAACACTGAAATTGCTTTAATATTTGAAGGAAACTAGATAAAATAGTGAAGTAATTTTTGCTTTTAAAGTATCAATTTAATGCAGTTTATAACTTCTTCAATCTATATGAATCTCTTATCTCCAAATTACTAACACTTATCGTTCAATTAATTATTATTACTTCCCAAAAGTTTTCTCAAAATCTTCAAAAATCATCGAGTTTCGGACAAATCAATCCAACTGATAAAAAACATTTTACTCGCACCAAATTAACTCGTTTATTGATCGTAATTATAAAATAAAAATTTTACCACTTCGGCAAAACGTCCGCACCACGCGGCTTGAAAATTGGCAAACGCCTCGTACTTCCTTCGCGTTACTACCAACTAGACACGTCGGCGGGAAATACAAGAAAATTTAAATTTTCAAATATTTAAAATTATTTACAAAATCAAAATAAATTCGAGCAAAAAAAAAATTTCTACAAAATCAAATTTAAATTTAAAAAAAAGATTTTGGAACACTACAATATATTATTGAAGGGATTTAATGCTCTAAAATCCTATGGCCGGCATTTATTTTTTGATTGCATCGTTGAAGAGTTATCCGGTCAAAAAGAGTAAAATATGTGAGGCAAAAATGTTTTTTTCCAAAATTACAGACTTTCAAGAGCAGATATCTCGAAAACTATACAAGATATCGAAAAATTTGATTAAAAGAAACTTGTAGAAAATTGAATCAGCTATCATTTTATATAGAATGGTCATGTCGCTAGAACGCCTAGTTACCGAGATATAATCAAAAAGCCGAAATATGGGACCTTCAAACCCCCCCTTTACCACCGGCTCAAGGGCTACGGGCGGGGACTTTTGATATATTTACCTCCTAACTAGTCCACAAAAATTGTGTTTTCAACATTTCCCTCTATACCTTTTCGTTGCATGGACTAATGTATACATAATATCTATTCAAAATATTGCAGTGTCCTAAAATGCAACTTAATCGAATCAAATGCAGATATCATTAGTTGTCAATTCAAAAATTATATTTCATCATAATAATTTCAAAGAAGCTTATATTATAAATTATGACAATGTCAAATTTGACAATTCACATTTTTGAGGTTAAGTAAAACAATTGAAGTGTAAGGGCAAGCCATGTGGCTAGTGACGGTACGTCGACAGTGCGTTGCGGTGCATGCATGTAAATAAACAAAAAAAGTTGAATTGCTTAGAAACGGATGAAAAACAAGATCTGAAATATTTAGTTAAGCTTAAGCTTAAGGTTAAGGAACGTTAGTGCAATCGGTGATGAGTATCTTTTTCTGATTTGTCATTGAGATTTTATATATTTTTACAAAACACGTCACTCGTTTTAATTTCTATGCAAAAACTAATGAAGTTTCCCGTTTCGTGGCGTGTTTCTATTTTAATTTTGCTAAATGTGCACTTTGCCATATGCATTTTAATTTAAGATTAGTTATTTTTGCTAAATTAACCTAATTCTTCTAAAATTCGTTATTTTCTAACATTTGTTTATTGTTATCAAATTGTTCTTGGCCCAAAGTGATCACATTAAGCGGATTCTACTGTATATATTGCACTGTTAACAGTGGAAGACTGTTAAGAGTCCATACTTACTTTCTTTTTTATGCAATGAATGCAAAACTTAACGAACCTCTGCATCTAACTTGTGAACGAAATAAAATAATGATACATTTTTTTTAACAAAAATATTTTTCAAAGAATCTTAAATTTGGAAATGAATTTTAAATATTTATTTTTCAATTAAATGAAACAAATGAATTACAAAAATTAAGGACATAAATTTCCGCCTAACGATGCGCTTTTCCCGTATCTATTAACTTTCCGCAAAATCCGCAATAATCCGCAACAGCACTTTAAAAATCAGTTTATGCAAACCTAACAGCAGTAGCTCGTTTTTTCGGTTCTCTTTGAAATGATTTGTGGTTCACCTCCTCTTCAACCTCGTGTTATGAAGCCACGTCCAAATTGACTCCAGTAAATTTCAATGCCACTTCCAAAAATTTTCTAAATAACTCCTTGCACATTTGCTTATCCAAATTGAATTTATTTTAGTAAGTCAAAATTAAATTTTTTTATCACTATGTGGTTGGCTTCAGGTTTCTTTGAAATCACCACTTAAACAACTTGATTGGACTCAAGTCCGTGTTCCAATGTATTGGACCTTGTCGAAAATTGAACTACCTCGGAACGTGCCCAGAGATCAACCTTCTCGGACCTCGTCCAAGGATTAACTAAATATTTCAGATCTTGTTTTTCATCCGTTTCTAAGCAATTCAACTTTTTTTGTTTATTTACATGCATGCACCGCAACGCACTGTCGACGTACCGTCACTAGCCACATGGCTTGCCCTTACACTTCAATTGTTTTACTTAACCTCAAAAATGTGAATTGTCAAATTTGACATTGTCATAATTTATAATATAAGCTTCTTTGAAATTATTATGATGAAATATAATTTTTGAATTGACAACTAATGATATCTGCATTTGATTCGATTAAGTTGCATTTTAGGACACTGCAATATTTTGAATAGATATTATGTATACATTAGTCCATGCAACGAAAAGGTATAGAGGGAAATGTTGGAAACACAATTTTTGTGGACTAGTTAGGAGGTAAATATATCAAAAGTCCCCGCCCGTAGCCCTTGAGCCGGGGGTAAAGGGGGGGTTTGAAGGTCCCATATTTCGGCTTTTTGATTATATCTCGGTAACTAGGCGTTCTAGCGACATGACCATTCTATATAAAATGATAGCTGATTCAATTTTCTACAAGTTTCTTTTAATCAAATTTTTCGATATCTTGTATAGTTTTCGAGATATCTGCTCTTGAAAGTCTGTAATTTTGGAAAAAAACATTTTTGCCTCACATATATATTTTACTCTTTTTGACCGGATAACTCTTCAACGATGCAATCAAAAAATAAATGCCGGCCATAGGATTTTAGAGCATTAAATCCCTTCAATAATATATTGTAGTGTTCCAAAATCCTTTTTTTAAATTTAAATTTGATTTTGTAGAAATTTGTTTTTTTTTGCTCGAATTTATTTTGATTTTGTAAATAATTTTAAATATTTGAAAATTTAAATTTTCTTGTATTTCCCGCCGACGTGTCTAGTTGGTAGTAACGCGAAGGAAGTACGAGGCGTTTGCCAATTTTCAAGCCGCGTGGTGCGGACGTTTTGCCGAAGTGGTAAAATTTTTATTTTATAATTACGATTAATAAACGAGTTAATTTGGTGCGAGTAAAATGTTTTTTATCAGTTGGATTGATTTGTCCGAAACTCGATGATTTTTGAAGATTTTGAGAAAACTTTTGGGAAGTAATAATAATTAATTGAACGATAAGTGTTAGTAATTTGGAGATAAGAGATTCATATAGATTGAAGAAGTTATAAACTGCATTAAATTGATACTTTAAAAGCAAAAATTACTTCACTATTTTATCTAGTTTCCTTCAAATATTAAAGCAATTTCAGTGTTGAGTTTGAAATATGAAGTTTTGTGACAACTCTCCACTAATGAATCTTTCAATTTCACATTATCGCCATCGCCAACACTTCCAACACCCTCCTCACAGTTGAGGCAGGTATGTACTTTTACTTTTCCAATTTCGATCTAATACATATATTATACTTTTTGTTTTTACTTTCAGCTAAACCTACGCGTTTCGGCCGATTCGCAAGACTCTCTGGATTTGGCTGCCAGGATGGCTAGCAAAGATTCGGTGCATGGGTCACGTTACAAAAGAAAGCTTTTTAAAGATTTTCTTGAGCTTTGCAATGAACTTGCGTCGCCAAGATGGTACTGACAACAAAGAAAATTCTCTTAAATGTCTATGGCATTTTACCGCCAATGATATAATGAGGCGTTTTGCGAAAGGTAGTTAATTTTTAATCCTTAATTTTTAACTTACTCTTTTTTTCAGCAGGCATAAAATTTAATATTTTTGAAGACGCCATTTTCAACACGGCCATGCAAGCTCGAAACTTAAGGCGTAAGGAACTACAGCGCCAGGCCAGTAAGCGAACGGAGAGCGCAGCTCATGTCACCATTGGAAAGAAGAACCTGCAGTCCTGGTTCAAGGGGGCCACCCAACGGATCGAGTTACAAAGAAAGAAATTTTCAAACCACAGCGCCCGGGCTACAATTACCACTGCTCTCGCCAGTTCTGATATACCAAACGCAATAACGTATAGATTTACAGGTACCTTTTTTTCTATTTTTTTCTTTCCTTGTCTTTACTTTCTTTTTTCAGGTCATTCCAGCTTATCAGCTATGAAGCTATATACGCATCTTCTTCCTAACAAATTGCAAATTTATTATAATGTAAAACGGCTCTTAGAATCGAATAAATATTTTGAACTGCTTGAAGAACAATTGAAAAAAAATCTTTATAAGCATTATGCTTTTCGTTGATAACTCTCATAATAATGTGGGAATACAACTTTGTGGAAATCGCAGTAATGGGTGGTCCCTTTGGCCACGATGACGTATGTTAAGTGGTTAATAAAAAATAATAAAATATAAATTGTTATTAAGGGTAGGTAGGCATAAGGATATAAAATGAAACATTGAAAGAAATACTATATTAACTTTTATTTCTATTCAAAGAATACATTATGTTGTCTAAAATTCAATATTAAATGGATATCAATACATTTTGTCCAGAACAATACATCGTATATAAAATTTTACAAAACAAGTGAGTCAATGCATATATGCAAAATGTATTTTACTTCTTAGAAGTAAAAAATTACTTTTATATTCTAGTTATAGTTATTCAATAGAAAAAAATTGCAAAGGATTTCTGGACAAACTGCAAGTTAACTATTATTATGTTAATATACAGTACATCTGCAAAGGCTTATATAAATTACAACTGTCTTACGCAGTTCTAACTTTTAGGTCTAGCTTTAGAATTATTACAAAATTGGTTTTGCAATTTAACATTGTAACCTAATTAATTAATAATATAGTATTGACAAATGTATTTTAAATATCTCTTTGGGACAAACAACTATTTACTTCATTTAAACATACAATGGAATGTTTAAACTCATCTTTTGTTAGCTTAAAAAGTCAACATTATGTACTGCAAAAAGGCTTTTCAATAATCAAGAATTATCATCGAAAATGTTTCAAAATAAGATTGTTTAAACAATTTTGAGTCAAATTTTAGTACCTTTTCATTTTGTAACAACACTATTAAAATAATTAAAACATTCTCCCTGAAATTCTTGCAAATATTATTTTTAAACTATTTTTCTTGTTTATTGTTAACCTACAATAAATATAATTATGCTTAATATTTTTAAAAATGGCGACAGCCTTACGATATAAATGCTGCACAGCTTTGCAGAAAGTCTGCAAGTTACTGATTCGGCACTGTTGCATTAGGAAGAAGCAATTTTAATTATACAATCTCTATTATAATAAATTGTATTATATTATAGAAATATGACTTTGCATTTTAATATACAAAAACATAAAACTTGTTTAAAAGGTTTTTACAAAAAGGAAATATTTGCAAATAATAGCTAATAATAATAACATTACCTTTGTGAGTACAACTTTTAGAAAAAATGTAAAAAAATTAATTAGTTTGTAACTTGACTAGGATAATTATTAAACACTATCTACAACTTTTTACAATTTTAGAAATATTAATCCTACATACATAATATTTTAATATTATTGGAATAATCTTAGATACAAAATTGGGAATTGTTAACAAAACGACACCAAAATCTGTTATTTCTTGTACTTTACGTGTAATTTTAGTATCAAAATAATATGGCCTCATGAATAATGATGAGTTTATATACAAAATGTTATACGTAAAGTTACAACTAACAACAGGTTGAAATTTTCATAAAATCTTGCATCAAATGTAATCACAATATGCACAATAATATAACTCGAAATCTAACATTACATAGTTTCATAAAGTAATTATTTCAGCTGTGCCTTAATATCTATAAAAACGTTTTTTAATAATTGTGCCGGTATACTTTGGAATAAATTAGTTGGTAATATAAATTATTCTAAAATCAAATAAAAGTAATATAAATGAGCACTAAACTTTCTAAGAAAACTTCCGTTTTTATTAGTTTTTCCAGTCAACAATTTGTTGTAATCACAATCTGCCATCGTAATTTCGAGGTAACCAAGTTTTTGGTGTTATTGGAAGAAGTATTTCTTAACAAATTAAATTGGGTCGAGGTATACCTAACTGGATTTGTTATTTATTTATTTACATATTACTAACAATAATTACAAAATTTCAAATAGTAGACAAAACAATTTTCGTCCAAAAATAAGTAACAAATCCAAAATTTAAAAAAAAATAACTAATAACAAAATGTACAAGCAGTTCCTAAGCTTAGAAAGTTTGTACTGTTTATATGCATACTAAACATTAGCCTCACTAACTAAACTTGGACATGGAGTATTTAATTGTTTCAGTCTTATATACATTACTAGTTGCAGTAATTTGATAAAAGCTTAAACACTGAAAATTTGTTAAAATGCTTAAAATTCATTGAGATTAGTTTCTTTGGTAATTATGAAATTCCGTAACTATTTGGAAATTTAAAAAATATACAAGTCTTTTATTCGGATTTTCCCATTTTATGACAAAATAATTAATTTAAAAGATTCTCGCACTTGAAGAAATATGCATCATAAAATATTTGAGATATTTCTATAGTTAACAAAGATGCAAGTGGAACAATTTTATAGCTACAGAATAATATATAATCTAATCACAATGTCGCTAAATCATAACAATCTATCTGTACGGACATACTTATCTAACACATCCATAAGAAGCACTTATTAATCATCGAAATACTTAATTCTATCATATCGTGTCTACTATATATTATGTATATATTTATATATTTATAATAGTTCTACGCGCTAACGCACCATCTATTTCAATTGAGTAACTGTAGTCGGTACAATAAAAACTACGTTAGTTAAATAATTATTAATAGAAGAATTTCATAATTTGTTTTGAATAGTCAATATTTGTGTGTAATTGCTAATAAAAGTAATGACTTAAACGTTTTCCAATTTAACAAAAACAACCATAACATACTCTCTACCTCTATAAATGATGAGAAGAAAATATTAGTAGGAATATTCCTAAAATTTTACTGTGAGGAGTACAGAATAATATGCAACATTATTTATTTCGTTATTATATTTTCATTTGATGAATCAGAATTGAGGAAGAATTTTATTTATCACAAAATCGTATTAATACTCTCAAATATTTTACCTACTTATTTCCGTTCCCACAAATTAAAACGTAACAAAAATTAACTAATTCAATTACTAACTTGAAAAAAATTTCTTATCATTTATTTTGGCAACATATTTTATGAACCATTTACTTCTATTCTTATAAACGCTTTCCAAATTTATCACATAACAAATAAAATAATTTCCTTATAATTATTTCTTATCCATAATTAATCCTACATTTGATGATGTGTTTAATTTATATTATTTAGTTGATCGTACTTGATGAAAAGGCGGTAAATTAAACTTTCACAGTAACTGAAGAATAAATTAATTGGTTATTAAAGAAGTAAGAAAATTGATTTTATAACTTTAAAAAAATATTTGTTTGCAAACAACCCGTAGGTCTTAATTAAAACATAACTTGTTCTTTCACCCTCATTCCAAAGTTACTTTATCATACTAATCATAATAATATGAAAAATTGCAAATCTTATTCTAATCATTTAATACGTCACAAACATACTAGTCATAGAAATATAAAGAAGTGCATTTGGTGCACTTTCAAAAGGTGTATGTTTAATATTACCATGATGTAAAATCCATAGAATTTGCTAAAACACGCAATAAGTGAGTTTAAATTTTTATCCACAAGAAAAGATGGTACACCAATTTTATTAGCTCATAAAAAAATATATTTTTTGCTATCTTTATATTTAAAATTTACATTTTCCATAATTTTTCAACTTTTTTTTTCAATCACGTGATAAATAAAACTCAAAATTCACAAATTGCTGCATACACTACAACAAATACAATATTAATCACTCACATAATTTATAAACTATCAAGTCAAATTTAATTTTGTTCCACTCACCAACTATTTAGAATCAAGTAAATGGTTATTTAAAAAAGTTCTTTTTCTTTGAATACTTTCGAATTAAGCATAATAAAAAATTAAAATGTTATTATTATCTTTTGTAAAACTGTCATTACTCTTATTAGAAAATTTGTTTGAATTTACCTCAGAACATATATAATTGATTCATAAACTATGCCCGGTATATGTATGAGGCAGTATGGGGTGGTGTCGGTGATGGTGACGAGGAGGGCGGCGAAGGAGAACTGGAAGAGCCGCTACTCGTGGGCAGTGCGCTGTGCCCCGAACGTGGCGGGCGTGGCCGTCCTAAACTTCGGGCGCCCACACCGCCCTCCTCACTACTTTCTCAGAGGTATACTTTCTTTACACTCCGTGTTGTCGAAAAACCATCTCCTCGCCGATAGTTGTCACCCTGAAAGTGCAATAATACAAATTGTATTAAATGAAACCAAAGGCAACAGTAAACTCTAGCTCAATTTCAGATGGATTAAAAAAAGATGATTGTAAAGTTTTTACCTGATGTGAACGAAGAGTGCCAAAATTATCTCGACCTCTAAAATTATCTCTACCATTATAGCCCGTATCGGTTTGAAATTGAAATAAAGTTTCTGCGTTATTTTGATGTGGTCCTTTCCTTAGCGTACTCTTGGGCGAATGTAACTTTGGCGGCGGTTGAGGCACAAGGACAGGTTCCGCATATGTTACCTCTTCTTGTGGAAGCAGTTTTGGCTCAGCTTGTAGACGACTGCAGAAGCTATTATTAGAGTAAGTTATTGAGCTTTAACTAATAGTTTAACTTACCTATTCATATTTTGACGTTGCTCAAAATATTCATATTCCGTATCTGGATAAGGCAAATTGTCATCGTCATCTTTATGACATTTCCTACCGCATAAATAACCGGCAATAAATCCTATAACTAATGCAGAAGCAGCTCCGGCCACCACTGCCATTATTAAAGTTTCCACAGAATATTGGGGCGGCAAACTATCAGCAGCAGTAACTGATAAATCGCCTGAAAGACCACATTCAAATTTAATTAAACGATTTCGGTAAGAAACAAATTACTTACCGCCAATGCTCTCGAATTCTCGACCATGAATAATATTTATAACCTGTCCATCAGCTACGTCTTTATTGGACGTATGATCTTGATTAAATTTGGGTTGAGTGGAGCTTAAACCTCCTACGGATCCGGCATCTTTACCTAATTTAGGAGGTGGACACGCATTGTGCTGACCAGTTGCAACACTTTGATAAAAATATGATTCTTCTCCCCAACGTCCAGCTCCATGAGACCGACACTTTCCGAGCACTTTATCCCAAGCACAATAAGGATCTTGAAGAGCAACACATTCGCTAAAACGAAAAGAATTAAAAAATAATTTAATCGTGGCAAAAATCGTCAAACCTGCAACTAGAAATTTTTACGCTATCACATCTATGAAGCCTCAACGATTGAACTTCGCCATCGGCAATGACAACTAGGCGACCTTCTTGTTTGTCAGTTCGGACAACGTGAATTCCTCTAACAGCAACGTGAACTGGAAATACTTGAATTTCTTCCACCACCACAGGTCTTACGCCGTGTCTCATTTCAGCAGAAAGAGCATTAACTGCCTTTATTATTTTACCATTATCTTAAAAAATTATTAGTATAGAAATTAAATAAATTTGAAAGTGGGTACTTTCTTACCAGTTCCTATGAATAGTACATCGTAAGTTTTGCCACCTGGCACTTTAACTTGTGGATCGACGGCTATTTGTGTAAACCGATAGCTAAATAAAGAATAATATAAAGTACAGTTTACCACTTTTAATAATATTAATTAGAACTTACTGAAAACTAGTTCTTATAACAATTGGTTGTCCAAAAAAGGAAGGCACACTCTCGTCCATGAGTGAGTGTGTTTTGATAAAATTAAGGGTAAGGTCAGGCAGTGTCCGACTATCATTGTGGCACTGGCCTGGTCTTGGATCAGGCACTTTCGAACTTTGCACTGGCAGCCAATTTGAATTTAGTGCTGTTTGTTCTTTAAAATTACCCTCAAAAGTGTCTGAAATATCTTGTAAAGAAAAGGCACAAACAGCACTACCGGATATACTGTTTGGAGGTGTTGTAAATGTACCATACACTAACTGAGCGGATACATCTCCATATTGTCCTTCAATCAACTCCGTTGTTGATTCTGTAACAATAAATTAATATACAAAAACGAAAGACCGCCTTAGTTGCGGTTTTGAAATTAGAAACTTTCCTTATAACATCGTTTTCCGTTCTATTCTGTTATTCTGTATCTTATAGACATTCTTTCAATTAATTGCATACCATTTATATTTGTTGGTTTTACTTCATCAAAGTAAACCATGTATTTTGTTACAATTATTTCAAAATAACCACGTAAGTACTATTTATTTGATAACTTTCACTTTTTTCACTACTTTCGTAGGGATACTAATCGACTTAATAAAGAACTTGTCAACTCCCGATAATTCAGGGAAGGCTCACATAAATTTTGAAACGATGTTTCAATGACCAAAATGGTCTTGGTAACTACGACTGGATTGCAGTTGCGGTTAAATGTCTATATGAAATAGCTATTTACGTACGAGCTAGCGAAAGTGATCCATTCCGGAAGAGTAAGCAAAATATCAGAACTCGCTAACGCTCGTTCTGATAGCTTACGAATCCGGAATGGATTACTTTTGCACCCAGTCACGTATGCGGTTTGACAAGTCCTTTCCAAAAAAAAAATATAATAAATGTACGTCACTAGTCGTCACCTCATAACAACCGTAATGAAATAAAGGACGTAAGTAATATTTTCATTACGGTTGTTATGACTGGGGATATCATGTAATATAACACAAAACTGGACCGCAAAGTATCATTTTCCATAAGTTAAAACTGCATAGAATGGTATACTTTCCATGGTCTTGGATGAAAAACTGTTTTTGGGTTATTGGCAATATTTTGGATAATCTCGTGCAGTGAAATTTGCTGTAGTTGCGTATGGACTAAAGAGGTAATTTTTGTTGAAGATAATCAATCACCACAATATGTGGTAAAATGACGTTTCTTTGAGAAATGACTAAGTTTAACCTTTAAACTGCGGGAAGCGGATGCGTCCGCAAATCTGTGCTATCACATATGCGCGGGAAACGGAATATTCCAACGACGTAGAGGGTGCATTATCTGTGAGAAATGCACGTTCTCGCTATTGTAGAATACCGTTTTTTTTTGTTTTTTTTTTTCAAAAATGAATATTTTTGTATTTTGTTGGTATTTGTATTTTATTGTATTTTCGTATTTTTTTTTCAAAATATATTTGTTTATTTTACACCTCTCATATTTTGTAAGGGTAAACAGCTGAATAGAACAAAATTAATGCACGACAAATGATATCTGCAACCGCTAACCAGTGAGAAACGTAAATATTCTATTGGATCCGCGAACGAGTGACTGCGGGAAGCGGACGATTTCGCAAGCGTAAAAAACACCCGCGTATCAGAGCTGCCATGTAAAATAACGCCCGCAGTTTAAAGGTTAAAGCAATATACGAAAGTTTACAGAGTTGCACATCGAAAGTTAGTGTTTGTTTGGGTTTAAAGCTATAATTTGATTTTGCAGTGCATAAAAAATAAATTAATATGCTCAGGACATACCAGAAGCGATCATAATTTTGAATTTCCAAAGGGAACCAATTCTGAAAAATAACTAAAATATAGAAAAATAGATACGTATTTAGTAACGATGTATGTAGGTATATTATACACTATAATAAGCTAGTTTGGACCTGGCACACTAATAAGAATAAGAAAAATTTAAACAAACCACCATATTCTTTAAGCCTTCCTGAGTAGAGACGAATTTCAAATTAAATAGTCTCATAATGCATTAGAATTGGGTATGAGAGGCTCAAAGTTTTCCATAGGACGCTAGCTATAGTAGTAATTAATTTGAAGGTTGTGAATGCCAATGTAATTACAAAAAATTGTACGAGTGAACAATGTAGATTCAATATCTTTATTGAAATATGCCAGTTTGAAATGTTATGAAAACATAATATTATGAAGTTATTTAATTTATCCTAACTCCCACATGTTGCCTACTCTCGTCGAAATTTGTTATCGCTCTTTCCTGTTTGAGATTATTTAAACATTATAAAATTGAAAAATATACTATGTAAATTAATTAGTTTATATACCAACTCATTTACATAGGTAAATGTACGTAAATGTATATATTATTATAAACAGTTATTATTTCTAATAGTCCGGGAGCTAGCGACATTTTTCATTGTCACATTTTATAAACCTTGGTTTATCTTTTATTTTATTATGTTCATGAAACTTATCAATAAAATGAACTCCTGCCATCTCGTTGGCGGGGCAGCGATTCACAGCGGTCTTCTGATTATGTTTAAAAAAAAAGGTAAATGTTGAAAATTATAAAAGCTGAAACTTTTTCTAATATTTAATAATATTTCAATAGGGTATAAAATGACATCCTGCCACTTCTCCTGTGGAACGGTCTACTCCTGCCATAGCCATATTTATGTGAAAAAAAATATCAATTGTTACAAATATTAAAAGCTGAAATTTTTTTGTCATTTCTGTAATAATTAAAGCAATTAAAAACACATCCTACCAGCCATTTGGTGGGACCTTGCTAAGGCAGGAGCAAAGTTGTTGAGCGTGAACATCTAATATATTACACAGGGCGACAGTGATTCTGCGGTCTGGGGTTTATGAGTCGATTTTGGGTAATTATGGTCGCCTGAATTAAAAAAAAATTCAGATTTGTCGAATTGACTCCAGTTTTTGAGATAAAGACAACCCTTTTATATTGAAAATAAAATGAAACAAAAATTTTTAATTTATTAAAAGACTACATAGTGGGAACAGTAATTTTGAGGTGTGGGGTTTATGAGTCAATTTTGGGTAATTATGGTCACCTAAATTACAAAAAAAAATCAGATTTGTCGAATTGACTCCAGTTTTTGAGATAAAGACAACCTCTTTATATTGAAAATAAAATGGAAATTCTTCTTTTTGAGATGTCCGCGGAGATTCGCTGTCAATGGCTCATTTCTTCATAAAAATTAACAAAAATTTTACAGTATATTCTTCAAATGTCACTTTATTATGTAGTAATTATAGCAATAAATATATATTAATAGTTTCGTCAAAAAAAATTATCGAAATATGCTGATTTTGCTTAAAATTAACTTTACCCCCCCCCCCCTTAACATGAGAACTAGAGTCAATTTGAACAAAATAACTATGTGACGAGTACATTATTACATTAGTGTATCCAAATTCACTGCAAAACCCAAGACCGCAGAAAAAAGCTTTTGTTTTGTTGCCCTGTGTTATTTGTAATTTCTCCTGTGATAGGTAGATGTTCTGAATCCAGCATTTCATATAATACATACAATTATATGCAATATTTGTTATACTCAAAGTATTAAGTAAGGGAGCTGTACCAGGTATGAGACGGCTCCACTTATATTTTTCCATATTGCGATGCCAATTTTCTGGCTTTGACTAGTGTCAACATATTTTCATGTTGGAAGCTAGTTTTTTTTTAAGACACCGGAGTCAATAGTCACAATTTTTGTATGTGATCCAAACATCGAGTAAAAATTTCATGAAAAAAGTTTTATTTGATTTTTTTGTAATTGCTGTTATTACTAGTTATTCAACGAAAAAATGAGATTACAGTGCATAGAAATTCATCATTTTCCTTATATTTTACGATGAAGTAGTCGATTGAACTGATTTATGTTCACACATAAATTTTTCTGTGTTTTGTAAAAATGGTGTGAGACAGCCGAGAGTACCAGTTATGAGACTGTTGCCAATTCCATCAAATTCATCGAATATAATTTTTGAAGTGTGCAAATATGCGTGCCAGCTTCTTTACGTTCAAACATTGCGAATTGGATATGAGCCGAAGATGAAGACGAAAAATATGATGTATAAATTATAGAAAAAAAGTGTCATTTTCTTTCGTAATTTTGGTCACTGAAGGCCTTCATGATGATTAAACATTGATATTTTCCTTTCATATTTCCCCATATTTAGCAGATTTTACCGGGTGTCTCATAGCTGGTGTCAAATTTTTTTTCGATCAAAAATCAACTCATCACGGAAATGCTCATAACTTTTTTTGGTTTGACGGAATCAATATATTTTCTACAGCAAAAAGTTGCGTATGATCATTAGCTTTCGAATGGTATGTAAGATATTCGGTATATTTGGTTTCTATAAAAAGTTTAGGCTTGAAAACAAAACCCGTCTCATACCTGGTATATCTCCCTTATAATTTGTTATACCGGGTGCTCAATGAGTTAGCCGAACATAATAAATTAACATGTAAAAACTTATATATGCAAATTCCTGCTTTCCTAATTATTTTAGAGAAAAAATGAAAGATGCAAAAATAATACAGAAATATAAACTACAAGTGAAATTATAAGTTTTCTACTTAAAAAGTCAAAAATTGCTTTTGAAATTGTTAAAATTTTCATTTATCAGGCTGGTCATGTACGTTTCCACGGTAATTGTTTTTTTTTACAAGTAATAATAACAATTGCACGTTGCTACTAGTTTTACACTATTTAGTTATGCTATTTAGTTTTACTAAATATTCCATTTTGCATATAATCCGCTATTTATACTGATAATGATAATAAATAATAATTAATATTGTCAGTTTGCATACTTAGTGCTGTGATACTTTACAAAACCTTGTAAACCTTGTGCGTTGAAACAAACGATTTTGTTTCAAGTGATATTACCTTACTATTTCCTAGCTCCTGCCGAAGCCAGGTCCCATCATATAGCTGGCAGGATACGTTTTTTTAATTGCTTTAATTATTACAGAAATGACAAAAAAATTTCAGCTTTTAATATTTCTAACAATTGATATTTTATTTTCACATAAATATGGCTATGGCAGGAGTAGACCGTTCCACAGCAGAAGTGGCAGGATGTCATTTTATACCCTATTGAAATATTATTAAATATTAGAAAAAGTTTCAGCTTTTATAATTTTCAACATTTATCTTTTTTTTTTAACATAATCAGAAGACCGCTGTCGATCGCTGCCCCATTGGTGCCTCGGCAGGAGTCGATTTCAGGTTTCTGTAGCTCTAATATGACACAAATAAACTAAAATTAATCTTTATAAAATCTGACAAAATTTTGTGTCGCTAGCTCCCGGACTATAAGTTAATTTAATAAATATACAAAAAATTGAAAATTACTTATCACATTGTAAACCTAATTAACATTAAACAAACAAGATTTTATATTCTCTAACTTTCAAAACATAATGTAAATTAAGATAAAATACAAAATCACCTAGTACCTATAATACCTTATTCTGGTAAATAAATATTTTACTTATGTTGGTGTATTTCGTGTTAAGAAACTTTAAGTTCCAACATAAATACGTACCTACTTATTTCATTTGATATATTTTATCGAGTTAGGTAGACCAATGATTCTCAAAACCGTTATTTTAATATACTATGAAAAATATTCACTAGGTATATCTACCTTTTACATAAGCATAAACCAAATCTGCCAACCATTCAAGTGTAATTTTTCAAACACTTATAAAAATGATAGATGTTCATAATAAATTTTTGTTTAGCGGCTTTAAATTAAATTAGTTATTGTGAGTTATTCCAGAACAATGCAAAACTAAAATTTAATTTGAATTTCAAATTCAATTATGGCGGTCGAAAACTTTATTTTTAATTTAATTATTTTCGTATTTATCTTTCACTTCGTATGATGCACTCTTATAAACAAGTTAGTTTATATTCACTCAAATTGTAATTTAATCACATGATTAGGTCTGCAAATACAGGATATTTCTATTTTCCATTATAGTTTTTCAATAGCCACATTTCTAGATTATCTCTTCAATTTTTCCTAATAATCTTGAATTTGGAACGATTTTACAAGAATTGAAAATAGAAATTCTGGAATCTTATCAAAATGCATTTTACTTCTTATATAGTCCCTATTCAAACTTGATACTCTCAAGTATATTAAGAAAGAAAGAACTTGAAGTACACAACTTACATCTTTTAAAAGTTTGTGTAACTTGGAAATACTCGACAAAAGTTTAAGTAAATATCCACCTTTATTTATTATTATTGATTAATTTAATAAATTGTCGGGCCATTAGTAGATACTCGTATCCACTTCATTCACAAAGAAAAATTATTATTTTAAATATTAATTCCATTATAAAGTTGTTTAATTAAAGTTTTCAGAAATGCGGCAAAAATATTTTACATAGTATAAAAGTAATTATAGTTTTCCGAGTTTTAAAATGAGATAAACTTTTCGTTGCTTCGCAAGTTTCCTAAAAGATAGAATAGGATTATTAATATTTCGTAACAATAAGTCTTTTAATTTGTAACTTATCTACATAAGCCAACCATTTGCAAAAAGTATAATTTTGGGGGGCAAAATCTCTTCAGCAAACTAACTTCAAAGATCAAATCAAAGGAAACATTTTCATTGCAATATTCTATGACATAATGGATAGGTAAAATGAAACTTAAAAATTGCCGATATGACCCATCAGCATTTTTTAAGTTTCCTTTTAGCCTTTAAAAAAATTATAATCTAAATAAACGTAACTAGAAAATCTTTAAAACCGCCGTAGAAAATGCTTCTCTACCGGGGAAGCACCCAGTAATTTAAAACTCTAGTACAACTCGAAATAAGTTTTTGCACTTATATATCTGTTGTATCCAAATAATACTTAATAAAAAAAAAGTATTCCAATAAAAGTCAGAAGAATCACGCGATCATTCGGTAATTGAATATTGACTGACAAGTTTACTAGGTTTTGTACTAGTAAACCAACAAAATTACTTAAATTATTAACGTAATTGTATTTTATTTACTTTTTGATAAATTATTTATCAATAAAAAATATAATCCATTAGATAATAGAATTTTTGATCAGCTAGAACGGAAAATTAAAAACCATACGTACATTAAGCATTACAAATAACATTTGGTAGATAACTAGACACTTCTTTATATTAAAGAAAGTTTTTTAATAATGCATTGCGATCATTAAATAAAATTATATATTACTTACGTATTTCGTTGAAGTAAAACGGAAATTCGCCAGTTACTGAGCAGTTTAGTCTGGATTTAAGAAAAGATGTCCAACGATTTCGAAAACGATGAGGTCCTCCACGATCGTACTTGCATACTCTTGCCACTCGAGAATATACAGTCTAAAAATAACATAGTTATTTTAAAAAAAATCGTGTTTTTACATTTTTTCTTTTTATAAAATTGAATCAATTAAATATAATTGAGTATGTCTTTAAATTTATTGTAAAGCTGACAATAATTGATTAGGCACTTTTATACGTATGTTATATATTATATACTATATACATCAATCAAACTTTATGTGTTTGTAATAATTGTATTGGCCGCATTATAAAGGGACAAAAATAAACTTGGGAAGTGAAAATGATGAGAACATGTTAAGTGGTAAAAGTGCACTCAATTATAATGTTGACAATTAACATACAGGGAGTACTTCTAGAACAATTGCAAAGGAATGTAACCGAAGGAAAACCGGTGGAGAATAATACGTAATTATATTTCCGCATAATGTAGTGCGCTTTTATGTAATAACACGACAAAACAGTACGCATGTTATACGCCCGAAACAAATAAAATTGCGAAATAAAATTTTCTAAATATAGTTAGGAACTCAAATATTAAATAAAATATAAAAAAATCGATTTACCTTTCCACAGTTAATATATTCGACAGCAGTTTCCCTAAAGAAAAAGTAGACAAAGTCGCCCTGCGTCATGGAATTGACAAAATCTGGAGCTGTAAAGAATTCGTTTTAAAACAAATCTATAGAAAGTGCCAAGGCACCGATTATTCCAAGTAATTCAAAAGCAACTTTACCATTGAGACTCATTGAATCGTATTGTTCAGTCTGTAGTGGTTCCCTGTAGATAATGGGATCCATCCCACTAAAATCGGCCACTGTCCCGGTGTACAAATCTCCATCTAAAACAAAGACTTTCTTACAGAACTTGGCTATAAAACCATTGCTAAATTTTTCGATTACTTAAGGCGTAGTCAAGTTAAAATATTTTAGGCTTTCATGTTTATAATAATAGGTAACATATACATATAATTTTATAGCAATTGTAGAAATAGATTTCTAATCTTATTAAATCACTCTCGTAAATTTAAAATAGGTTTATAGTTAAAAAGTGGTAAACCAACTCTGTAATTTCCGAGTAAACTTGCTGACAAGGTAATGAAGTGTTATGTAGATGAACTCGGTTCCTCACCATCTAACGTGTTGAACCTTCTAATAAAGCGAAATTGTTTCAATAATGTAAGGCAATATAATCGCATCATTGAATATTCAATTTAAAGAAAAGCTAAATGTGTTTTAATAATGTAGAATATTATTTTAAAATTGTAAATATTAAAAGGTAACCTAATCAACACCTGACCCTTAGGTTCAATAATAATTAAAGACACATTAAATAGTAATCAATATTTTTTTAATTCATCAACGCCTTTTAGATAATAAAATATAAACAAATGAAGATATAGTTATAAAATATAATATTATTATAATAACTTTTACTAATCAATTATAATTTAAAATAAATATTGCATTTCTGTAAATGGGAATAATTACGTTAGAAACAAGAAACATCAAATCTTTGCTTGATTTCAAATTCTTCATTGTTACTTCTTATTGTTTGTCGTTTGAGATAATATCTTTTCTTCTATTATATACATCATAGTATTTTATTTATCAATAATTTATGGCAAGACAATCTTGTTATAAAAGACATAAAAACTTTTGTAACCAAGAAAATAATGTAGGCAGGTACCTAGTTATCAAAATTAACTACTTTATTTAAATAAGATGTAAAAATCGTTAAAATTATTAGTTAATATTGCAAGCGACAAAGATTACACTTGCGAATTACTGTAAAAATATAATCAAGGTGCGTGTATCAAACGTAAGCACACAAATACCTTTTAGCAAACACACGAAAACGAAGGAATACTACATTAAAATGCAAATGAAGTCAACAATATTTTGGCAATATAAAAATTTAGCAACAGGGCTTTCAAGTTCAACATAAATGCTAAAAACTGAAATGAATCGATGACAATGACTATATGAGTAATAATTACACGTACTTACACATAATAAATTTTTTTTATACATTTTCAGAAAAAGCTTTATATTATATTATGTACCCTATATCAATTTGAAAACATCAAAATATCTTAAATTTCGACAATTACCTACTTAAAAAGCAGGGACACCGTCACTTAGGCGACGGTTAATTAGGCGACGACAATTAGGCGACAGCCCAAATTAGGCGACGAAAAATTCGATACAATTTTATTAATTAAAAAAGTAATATTTAATTACAAAATTATTTTTAAATTTAATCCCTTCATCTTTATCGATAATTTAATCGGATTATAATATAATCGGTTTTGCGATTGCTTCGCGGATTATCATACAATTATAACATGGATTGAAAATCTTTTATTTTTTGTATGTATACATAGGCATTAGGTATGTACCTCGAGTATATAATATAATATTGAATAAAATATTAAATAATAATAAAGAGAATATAATATATCTAATATAATACGAAAATATTAGAATTTGTAATTAAATATTATTTTATTAATATTTTTAATTAAAAAATGTATCGGATTTCATTCAAAGCATTTTTAAAATAAACTTTTTATTACATTGTTTTATTTAATTTTTATATTCACCAAAATCCTTATATAATTATTTAATTTTAAAAATTAAATTAATCCAAATTTATCCAAATCCAAAAACATAGGAAGCAAACTTAAGTATGTGTATAGAAAACGCTGAGATAACAGAAGGTTGGTTTATACAAAACGTCGACGCACGCAACCCACGCACCGCACGCGTCCAAATGAAGTTGAAGTATTGAATTTCTGTAGGAGAGTTTATGCACTTAGTTTACGCGCGTGATTTCTGACGGCGTGCGCACATAAACCCTCCTACAAAAATTCTATACTTCAACTTTATTTGGACGCGTGCGGTGCGTGCGTTGCGTGAGTCGACGTTTTGCATAAACCAACCTTAAGGAATACAACAAAATTATATATATTATAGACAATTCTATAAAGAATTAAATTTCCTACTAAAAAGGAATTGATTAAATTAAGAAATAGAAAAATATAGAAATAGTTAGATTTAAAAGACATTCAATGTTGCGCATAAACAGCTAAAAACGCCCTGAAATACATTTCATGTTTAAACTATTAAATATAAAATATAATATAAGAAATAAAGGAAATTTAATTCTTTAAAAATTATCAACTTGCAATGTTGTCGTAGTACTTACCGTTTTCTCAACGATTTCGATTTAAGATCGTGCCATAATTTTTTTCTTGCTTATATTTAAATATAAATAATAAAAAAATATTACTGCTGTATTAACATCAGGTAAATTTAACACGGTAGAAATTGTGTACTAAATTTCAGTTAGTTAAAAATTAAATTGAAATTGAATTAAATTTAAATTAGTTAAAAAATAGAAAATTAACCCAAAATAAAAAATTTTAAGTATAGCTTTGTGGTATGTAGTATGTTTTTGTAAAATGTTACATTTTTTAACAGAACTTAACGAAACGTTAAAACAAAAGAATTTTAAAAGTAAAGTTAAATATATAGTAACGTAGAAAGAATGAATTATTCAAACAATCATAAAAGACAAAATTATCACTCGACAGTTTAGGATTAAAAATATTTAAAAAAGATGAATTAATAATATGTTATAAAAGCTATAGGTATTTATGAAAAACTTAAAAGTTAAAAATTCGTAACGCGATAGTGCCTTTTATTAGGCATTAACGTCATTGCCCCGACAATGATGTAAAAACCACATATGAAATTTTAAATGTCAACATCGCCCAAAATGTATGGTCATTGACGTCAATGACCGGTCAATAACGTTAATGCCCAACTAAGCTGGGCATTGACGTTATTGTCCGGCCATTGACGTTAATGGCCGAATTGTCATCTAAAGTTGTTTGAGACAAATTATTGTAACGTTAAATATTAGCAAATGTTACACAATTGTAGTAAATACAATAACGTAATAAAATCTCTTATAAATTTAGCTAAATACTGCTACAATTTCTATAAAAAATTATATATAGTTTGATAAGGTTTGCTATAAATTTGTAGGCAACGTTTCACTACATTTTATAACAGTCTTTAATACAAAAGAGTTGCTAAAATCCTGTCTTAAATTATCTTAGAAATTACATCTGGGGCCTACGGTTCTAAAATTGTAGTATTTAAAACAGCAATAGTAGCATATTCTCTTATTATTTTTTTCCGTGTAAATACTACATCTATATCGCAAAATAATTAACCACGCGCACCTCGCAAACACATACTTCTACCGAAAATCGTCATCAAAACAACACTTCCCTGCTTATATACACGCAGGGAAATTGAATTTTAATGACTAGTACAGTAATAATTAGTAATTTTAACAAAATAAAAGAGACGTCGTTATTTTCTATACATATTACTTATTATTGTTTTAATAGTAACTATGTATGGTAACTATGAAGTCAACAAATTGACAAACTTGATTTTTGCTCATTTTAAAAATGTTGTTCAATTAATGTTGTAAAATTTCGATTTTTTACGATTTTCGTATATAATATACCAAGAGCTGGGCATATTTCCGATAATTTGTTCAAGCCGTCAAACAAGTGTTTGTTGCACGAAAACTGCCCAAGCGCTTGTGCGCGGGCAGTTTTCTAAGGGCAACCAACACGCGTGTAGACAGCGCGAACAAATTGTCTCAGAAAAATGCTCTGCTCGAGGTATATTAAGATAGACTATCGCTAGAACGAGTATTTATAAATTTATTTTATAAAAATGTTAGGTTGCAATGATAAAACAAATGGATTAAAACAAATGGATTAATACAAATGTCATTAAATTCATTAATTTTTCGTAACCATATTTTACACATCGTGCGTTTTAAAATGAATTCACGTTTTGGTAAGGAATCGCTAAAAAAATATAAGTGAGAAAATTAGTAATAGCATTCCGATTAATACTGTGCGATCTAAAAACTCGGTTTGGACACAATTTCAAAAATTTTGTGGTGAAAGAAATTCACCTGCACTTGTTTCGCGGGAGACTTCGCGATAGTCTCCCTAAGGCGATTTCCGTTTTTTAAATTTTCGCTAAATTAGCTACTGATTGGTCGACATTGTGTCAATCCAATTTCTCAATTGGTTGATGTTCGTCACATGATATGTGAGTGCGATAGTCGGTAAAATTTAATACCATACTTGTCAGGAAAATGTTTCACTTTACTCGGAGCTTAAAATACTCGGCACAAAGCTCCTTGTCAGTAATGTATCATTTTCCTGACTTTTAGGTAAATAACTATTTACTGAAAAATATTAAAATTAAAAAGCCAAGAACTGTTCAGGAGCTTTGAAATATCATTAAGAAAATGGGATATGAAGATATTAGCAACATTTACATGAATAACTTTTACGCATTAGTATCAAGAGATGCCAAAGGCGTTAACGTTTAAAATTGGAATGTCAAAGTGATATTAGTCTTTTGCAATTAAAAATCCCACTGAAAAACGATTATACGAATATTATTGTAATAAAAAAAATACAGTAGTCTTGAAACCGTGAACACCGAAAATCATGTTTGATTTTTAATATTAAATCCAAATTTTTACCTTTTTCGTCTTTTCTTTATAGCTAAATAAAATTTTCAACATATTTTGTTATTTTATCAATTTTTTACATCAAACTGAAATAATTATTATTACAAAATTTATTTGAATAGATGTTAAAATTATTAAATACAAAACATTAGTATTACACAAT
The DNA here is from genome assembly GCA_958510845.1 of Cantharis nigra. NCBI lineage: Eukaryota > Metazoa > Arthropoda > Insecta > Coleoptera > Cantharidae > Cantharis > Cantharis nigra. The sequence continues at coordinate 36,434,275 of OY294028.1, read as the reverse complement.
ATGAATACATTTTTCGAGATATTTTAGTAAAATATTAAATGTGGCTATTTATCTTGCGTGGGCTGTATACCCCCACACACATTGACTTAAATAAATGTTTGTAAGGAAAACTTGTAATAATACAAAAATATATACGGGGGGACATTCGCCACACCTGAATGCTGAAAATAACATAGTAAATTAATTTTTTAGAATTACTTTTTTATATTTTTTTAGATATTTACTTTTTAATACTTACCTGCAACTAAATTTAATTTGAAAATATTGTGCACGTTCTAAACGGTTGTATTCCTTTCGATTTATAGTATTTTCAAACTTATCCGTTATAACATGAAGCAGGACAAAATATGATTTATTATGGTATTTACGTATTATGTTGGTTTATTAAATAATTTGAATTTTATTTTGTAAATTTAATATTTTGCTGAATTGAATTTATGATCAATTTATTATAAACATTTGGTTTTGCCGTGAGTTAATTGACCTTACGCCAACTAGCGGTAGAAACCAGGCCTTTTCCGCCAACAAGGCTGCCTAAGCCGTTGGAAAAAATGTGTACGTAATTTTAATTTTGATTAGAAATTTTATATTTTCGAATAAAGTGATGATTTTTAATTAAGTAATGTTTATTTGAACAACATTTATATTTTGGATGAGATTGGATATTTTGAATACTAAATTTTGGATTACAGATTTTGAATTTGGCAAATTGGAATTTTAATTGATTTAAACGGTAAATTTATAATATTGGAATTAATAATTAAAGGTATTGTAAAGTAAAATTTGATACCACTGCATAATGGTGAGTTACCTCTTAAATTTAGCGTTACCATTTATATTGGAAAATTATTTAATTAAAATTTATTTTGACATTTGTAAACACATCTGTGGTGTCATTGCCATTCGAGATCGCCATAGATTTATTATTTTTGGAGAATACGCAGCAAGGTTTTATGTTATGCAAGGTAAATTTTTCTTGAGTGCATTTTCATTCTTTCTTCAATCTCAAATTGGATGTGTTGAAAATTCACTCTGTTAAGAGAGGTTACTCCTCATACCACAAAAAAGCATATAATAATTATTTAAGCTATCTTAAATTTTCTTAGCTATTACTTATAAATTACTTGTTTGGCAGCAGTTTGAAAAGTTTGAAACTGACAGACGCATGAGCATGTTAAAATTTACAGGCGGTTAAAACTAACCTGCCTGTGCGTCTGATGAATTCAAAACGATTGAAATTCCTGCAGTTATTATTATAATAATATCATCATCATCATCATCATCATTATGATGATCATCATTATGATGATCGTCATTATGATCACCATCATTATGATCATCATCAGCCTTTCTGTCTACCCCTGGACTATTGACCTCAGTTTTTTTAAAAGGTTTCGGCATTAAGACCCAGCGGCTGCTCAAATCGGATTGGAAATGCCTATAACCCTGTTTTTAATAGTTGATGGCGACAATCATCAACCCAGAGGGATCGGGCTTTACGTACTCTCCGAAGCACGGAAATGGTCATAATATGAAAGTTGATATTCGTAAGCATTTCAGAATCAGTTTCCTATGCTAATTATTGTGCATAAACTTTTAATATATTTTAATTCTTTTTGTGCTTCATTTTATTTTATTCCATATTTTCCTGTATGTACATTTCGCAAGCCGTGTTGGAGCTCTAGATAAGTTTCCAACTGTTCACGGGTTTTTCTACATCTTTTTCTATGTCTGTATTTCGATCCCATTCCGCAAATTTGTAACTTTTAACTTGGAAAATTATAGGTAAGTGCTAAATAATAAGTTTAATTCCTTAAAATCTATAAATGGTAGAACTTTTAGGATCGATTGCACCAATCTCATTTGAAAGGCACTTAAAAATTTTTTAATATTTATACCTACTGATTTTAATTAATCAAAAAAATTAATAATTTAACCACACCTACTAATTTAATTTTAGGAAATATTAAAATTCCTGTCAGAAAGCCACAAAACGATTAAACAATAACAATAATTTATTGTAAAACATGATTCTTTGAAATTTGTTTCTTTCTGTGAGATGTAAGTCTACTTAAAAACAGTAGTTTGCGTTTTATGCAAATTATAATAAATGAATATTAAATTATTGTATGTTGTTTCACATTAAAATTTTGTAACTGTAAAATGCAGCACTACCAAGTTCTACTTAAAATGCAAATACTTTAAGCAACACTATGTAGAAATCTAATAAGTTTCATCTTACACTTAACAAAAACTAGGCACAGCGAATGTACAAGTCGAAAGTAACGCTCTCTCAGAAAAAGAAACAATGGAATATGCATAAAACATATTCATTATTCAGCCTTATTATTTTCTGAACATTGTGGTGCCATTAAATAAAGAAAAAACCGTTTGATACTTTCCCTACTGCATGCATATGATGGATGATCCTTCATTTGTTTTTACATCAATTATTATAACAAAGAAAAGTATTCGTAGTGCAAAGGAGGAAAGGGAAAAAGGAAATTTATCTAGAAAATTACTTCAACTATAAATAAAATTGTAATGCCAAAAGCGTACCCGTATATGAAATTATTCTTTACGTGAGCATGCACAAGGATTCAAGTTAATTAACTAAATTCATTCACACTTGAGTATGTATTTGTAGCTAAGTTTATACCTGTGTAGTGGAATAGATTTCTATTCAGTCATTAATTTCCTTTAAGAGATAAAATCTATTTTAAGCACACTAAATAACATTTGCAAAACCACAGTGGTTTCGGCATTAAATTACGAGTGCAAAATTTACATTTTGGAAAATTCCCGTGTCTTGAAAGAATATTTTTAGGAAAATCGACTACATTGTTATTTAAAACAGTTAATCGCATGAATATGAGTATACATACAAAATGTAATTCGCAAAACGACTAATAGTATACTTAAAACTACTAATTAGTATCGTTTACAAAAAACAAGAAGTATAAGTAAAAGCAATGATGAATTGACTGTAAATCTAAAGCAGGAACCCCAGGTGAAATAAGTTTGGGTTTGCCTTGTCGTGAACTGTCACAACTTACTATATTTAATTTTGATATATTGCCTTATAATCTTATATTTAGTTGACTGACAGTTAGTCAATTGGATAAAACTTTTATTAGTCACCTAGCTGAAAATTAATTTATTGTAAAATATATGTATACAAAAGCATCAAAAAATAAACTACGAGACAATAGAAAGCAGCTATTTTAAAAATTCAAGATAGCAATTTCTTATAAACATAAAATAACTTGTATACACGTTTTTGGTAAGAAATACAAATAAAAACAATAAAAGTAGAAAAAATAACACTTACCAACATATATAGCGGTAGAATTGTGATGAGGGTCATAAGGACATACGGCTTGGCCTGGTTTGTCCTTTGCTACAGAATAATTTCCGTTATGGATGATATAGTCACGACATAGAGGTTTGAAGGAATTTGTTCCGCAAACTAACAACGAACCCGTTGACGTTCTTGCCATTATGCGAACGTAATTTTGGCAATTTTCCTGAAATAATTAAAAGTGCAGCAATTTAGAAAAACTTAATTACAATTCGTCTTCAAGATAATAAAATTTTCTGTATTATTTTTAATAAAACTTGTTAACTTTAACTAGATTATATTGATCAGTCGCACAAAAACTTTAAACGCTTCTTTAATACTAATAAAAAATGTCAATTGAGCTGGATTAGTACTGATAAATAACCGATCGACACAAATGAGACAGATTTACGGAAAGCCTTTAAAACTTTAAAGTGTATTCTAACTCTAACAGTACTTGTTCGTTACACTAACTAATTTATTGAGAATCGTTCAAATGACTACCACACAAAGCTGATTATTTATCCCCGACAACCCCAAAAAGCAATTAGCAAAGTGAGAGATGAAAATAAATGAAATGCAAAAAAAACGTAATAAAAGAGACAGTAAATCAGTCTTATACAATGTAAGTAAGGCTGAACAAAAAATTAATGGAGATGAGAAATTGCGAAGAGAATGTTACAGACAATGCTGTTAAAACAAGAATCTTAAAGCGTCTGGTAAAATTAATAATAGCACTCAGTGTACGATATAAAATTATGGCTTCAACAGTCAAAACAACTTACGACTTTATATAAGATTATCCAATAAAAAAGTAATCGGTAAACAAAAATATAAATTTTATAAAGCTTGTTTTTGGTTAGATAAATTATAATGTAAGATCCTTTGTTGTTTTCCAATTATTGCAGATTTGTTCTAAATGTATTTTCGATTCAAAATAAATATGTTATTATACGAGAATTTATAACGAATTATGCTGAAACATTATCACTTCCTCAACGGTTTACATTAAAAGGCTATTATAATGAAAAATTAATAAATTTACAGGTGTAGTAGTTAGGTTAAGGTAATTATGCTAAATAACACGCATTGTTGAATACAAAACTGTTCTATTATATCAGAAATTCAGACTTCGCGAGGTTCGATGTCAGACCATTGCACAGCGATCATAAGCGTACAAATTCAAAGAACAATCCAGATCCACCAAACCAGTGGATCGTTTGTGTGATATAAATACTAGCGGGAATATTTCCTTGCGGAACGCCCCAAAAAACACCTAACTAACGGACGAGACATATTATATCCCTGAAAATCAATGAAATTATGTACATTACATATAAATTAGATCCAGATAAAAAATCTTAAACCAAATTTTAAAATGCTAAAAAAAGAAATAAAAGTAGATATTACAAAGATCAATTCCAGTAATATCGTATGCTGCATTAATAATTGGCTGATACAACAAAATAAAAAACCAATATATAATAATATATAGTATAAAGGACGATCGAATCGTGCCAAGAGGCAATTATTATCAAATACCAAACTAGGAAAATAATTAATATTTAAATAATAAAAAAAATAATATTTCTATATATTTTTTAATTCTACTAGCAAAAATTAAATGTTTATCAAATATTAAAATATTTACCGAATTAAAAGGATTACCAAAAAATATGAAGAGTTTACAATTTTTATGCAAAACAGATCTGGACAAACTCCTTTAAAGACGCTACACGATAAATTTAATTTCATAACATGAAAAGTAACTGTAACAGCACAGAAAAATTACTTCAGTCAAACAGTTCAACCAATACATTTACAGAATGTGTTATTTTTTCCATGTAAAACTTTTTCCAAGGCTGAAAGTAAGAAAAAAAGAAGCAATCCAGTACTCTAACTGCCAGTCTACGACCGTGCTTTTATGTTTTCTATAGTTTTATTGTTAATGGTTGCAAATCATTAACAAGGTGGGAGAAGACCGATAGTTTCATGTGCCGAAGATGATTGTACGATAGTTTAGATCATCCCCAGGTATTATAATTTGCAATAAGCAGTTATGTATACACTAGGGTAGGTAAACGTCATAGCTGGAACAGCTAGACACTGATAATATTTTTTATAATCATTTTTAGTGATTTTACTTGAATGCGCATGTGTGGAGAAGTAAAAGCACCTATTGCGTAACAAAAATACTTTTCCGCACTTATGCGGAAAAAGCTTATTTTACCTTACTCAAAGGAATATAGAAAAGTTAGATTTTTTCAAATAATAGTAGAAAATTAAAATATTACAATATACAAAGAAAGACTGTTATAATATAATTACTAATATTTTTCTTTAACAAAAACACATCTAAAAAAAATGATTGTTTTTACTTTATCAATTTATTATTAAGTAAGGATAGGTAAGTATAATTGGCATCAATTAAAATTTCTAAATTAATTATTACCTCTGTTTATAATGAATCTATATAGGTACATATTAATATGTGATATTTTTAATTTACACCCGAATTAGATGTTTGTGTTGTGCATTAAGAATTTTTATTATAATAACAGGCTATTAAAATTGTATCAGAGGTTTTCTCTCGGATTTTTCCAATTAGTTATAAAAATGATTGGCTTGATACGTCGGTAAAAGATATGCAGAAAACAATGCTTGGAAAGAAGCAAAGAAAAATTATAAAGAAATTGATAATTTTACAAATTAACTAGAAAACTACAACTATACTATTAACAACTTGCGAAAACTAAGAACGAAAACAAATGGTTTGAGCGTTTGGCTGCTAGCTTCGGAGTTAGTGTAACTGAAATAGAAAACGCAGAGTAAAAGCCAAGGTAATTACGGAAAAAGAACGAAAAAAATTGATTGAAGTTTGACGTAGGCCGGCAAGTTGAGGAGCAAAAAATAACAACTTCGATAATTCCATAAATAAGTAGTTAATATTCATTTAAGTCGAATTAAAGAGTTTAGTTTTGAATTATTGAAATTTTTAGAATTTAACTACAATTGAACTTGTATTTGGCATCTCGGTGCTTCGATTATTTGTAAGGGAAATTGTGAAGCTGTCAGCTCCTCAGGATTGTCATAAAAAAATCTTAAAAATCCTGCCGTGTTTTGCAATCGATCTTAACATTACTTTCAACATACGGAAATGATCTAGTCAAGAACCTCGTTTCAGACCTTTTTTATAGGATTTTTACTCAATGGCAGAATTTCAATTTTTTTGCCTCCCCGCAAAATAATCAGTTTCGAGAATGCTTCATTCTTTCCATAAATGTTTCACTCTTTTCATGATACATTTGGGCCCCCTATAATATAGCTGTCGGCATTCCCGCGTGGGGGGTTCTGCCTCCTGCGCATTATAGCTCCGCCACTGCTTTTACAACACGAGTATACAGCCCCTGGTCATTGAATAACCACACGTGAAAATATTTTATTTCTCTCAGTTTTAAGTGACAAAACTGATTACACAAATTTTTACTATAAGATGTTAAGTCATTATTAAGAATAAGGGTCAGGAAATTAAATATTGACTTAATAATGTAATTCTGGACTTTATTCTGTAGTTTTTAAAGTTTTATTTTATAACTGTTATTAAAACCACGTTAACTAACTTTGAGGTTTAGTTAAACTCAATAATTAAAAAATAATTTACGTTAGTTTTGCTTGTTTTTGGTAAATATTTTTTCGACTTTTTATGGTGGTACTATTTCAATGCTGATCATCACTGTATAATATTATAATATAGTATTTATTATACGTATAATATGTGCATGTTTTAAGACCAAATCTTGCTAGCACGTAAAAAGTATGAAATCCTATTTAAAAAGAGTCACCAAAAACTTTCCAGCGTAGAAAAGGGGGGGATATAGAAATGTACAAAATCATCCTTACGTAATTAATTAACACTCTTTTAGCCAAAATAACTGTTAAAAAATATATACTAATTTAAATATAAATAAGTTTAAAGAAGTAAAAACTGAACTTTATATTTCATAAAACGTAATGTGCTACATTAAATCTAGTGATTAAAATGCAGATTGTAAAAGCGTGTATAACAAAAACTCACTTCGCTCAAAATGTCGAGAGAATCTGCTTATATTAGTCACGATCGAACAAAAACAAAATTTTCCAACACAAAACATTTAAATTAAATATACAAAATAAATCATCAAATAATGTTTTTCAACTTTAAAATAAATAATAAAACTTTTCAATAACAAATAAAAACACGTCGTTATAAATAAATTCAAAGCCAGAAATAACGGAAGCGAATTTTATCATAAAATTCAGATTAACTTACTGTATTGTAAACTAAAAAAAAGGTTCGCCAGAGATAATTAACCTTCCAAATTTTAATTTAGAAAAAGCTACCATCGCCGACATCTTAGATTGATATATTTTGATAAAATCTGCTTTATTTACCTAGTATAGGTATCCGTATTCAAATGTATAACAATTTAAGCTGTATCGCAACAAATTGTAGAGTAAATCCTTTAGTGTTGCTAATCTGATAAAAAACCGGGAAAATACAAAAATTTATTTGATCCCAAAAATAACAAATCAAACGCCCATTAACCAACAAGCAATTTCGTTCTACATAAGAAAACCTTTAAGAATATTACGAGGTTGGAGCTTTTGGCGATATCGGCGAGGCGCAGAGGCCACACATCACGGCGCATATCGATCCGCCCTCGCTTTGTAACACTTACTATGATCCCCTTCTTTCAACTGCCACCATTTTTCTCGACGCTTCTTTGTCCATTCTCTTTTTAATCAAGGAAGCCAGGCTCAAGAGCTCCTTAACGACCGTCGACAATTTCATACTGTGGATACAATTTTGTTTATTTACTTTTTCACCTTTTGTCTTCGTTTTCTTCAATTTAGGTTCAATTTTCGTCTTAGATACATGTATCGACATTAGAAAGCAGCGCACGTCAAAGACAAAACAGACCTAATGGAAATTTTTATATTATGTTATGAAATATTTCAAAATCTGTAAATTAACGAACACAACAACCGAGAAGACGAAAAAATGATAATGTAGCGTTTGATTAATTCAGAAAAGAAGTAGCTTAGCAAAGGACGACATATACAAAAAAAAACGTAGCGAAACATTTTCTACATACAAAATTTATCGAACTTGTTCGCATTAAAATTGATTCGATGCGATATGAAATAATAAAATTCCAATATCAATTAAACATTTTTAGGTTTTCAAACGGCGATAATAAAAATGTCCGTGCAGGCTATTCAAAACTTGAACATTGCATATTTACATAATTTGCAAATATCCTTTTTGTAGCTGTTTACATTAAAAATTCAGTTTGAATAATGAAAGACTCGTCGACTTCTCGTGAATATCCATTATAGAAGTAAAATCGATACTTAAATGAATTTAATAGCAAAAAGGAACGTATCGAATAGAAGGCAAATAACAAGCAAGAAGCACGATCTGATAAGTACCTTCTTTAGGGCGTTGATGAAACCGCTAGACGGAGTTGTTCTCAAAACCCATCTTCCTCGTGTTCTTGATTCTTTTACTTTTTGTCTTACAAAATAGCGCTTCGTCAACTAAATCAACTGACTTAATAGGTTAAAAAGTACAAATCCATTCTCCACCACTTTTTGTTATTCACTTGAATGAATACATTGTTGTATTTCGTTCCTTTATCTATTCACTTAGCGAAAATAAATGCTTAAGGAAACAAATTACTTTCAGAATAGCAATTACTATCAAAGAAGAACGTTTTATAAATAGACTACCTTGGAAACCTTTGACTGCGCAACATTCAAAAAAGATGGAGATGATAACAGCTAATCGTTATATACCAAATTAAATAAAAATATCTATAATTATATTTTAACAGCGGCGATGCTTAGTCTATACATAGAAAAGCTTAAAAAATGAAATTTTCGTTAACAAGTAATCCAAGTCAAATAGGAAAACCTAAGTATCTGTCTATCGAAAAGCCTGGCCTAGGAGCATATTTAACAAAATATTGCAGTCGTATTTCAAAAAGTATGCAATAACCAGAGTGCAGGAATGAGGAAGGGATAGCTGGATGGATAGTAAGTACAGAATACAAATTAAGGTGAACATTTTAAGTTCTCTTGAAAAGAAGACCATAATTAGCCTAGAATAGTTAACACGATCAACGTATCCGGTTCGAATTGCGAATTCAGAAATAATCGAAGTTTGTTATGATCGCTTGCGTGCTTCGGAGGGCACGTGAAGATGTCAGTTCTCCTGGATTAATGATTGCCCTCATTAACAATGAAACAAAGCCATAGGCATTATTCGTGTATCTGATTTATTAGCCAAGGAATAATGCTGAAGCTTTTCTCTAAGAGCGAAAGCAAAGGAGATGTGTAAAAAGGAGAAAATTCACAATTACAAACATTATAGCGCTAAGACACAAAACTATGCACAAAACCTCAAATAAGAAACAAAATATTATATTCGATTGCTTATTATTAATCTTATTATAATTATGATTATTAACATAATAATATGAAATATCTCAATGACACCGAAGTTCTGTAGTGATTATTTGCAATTGATTCAGGATTTCTTGTTAATTGAAATAAAAAGTGATCTATCCGTGATAGCATTTTAAATATTTATGTTGACTAGAAAAGGGAACAATCGGAAGCACATTTACAACGGTGATATTTGGTAACACGGAAAAGTGTGAAAATAGTCCAGCTTCATTTCTTGCTATAATTAAGGACTAAACTTCAGCTACAAAAGTTTTATTCTCAAAACGAGTTGCTTAAAAATAAAAAATTAGGATTTTTTACATAGATTAGTAACATCCCGGAATGTGGCAATATTAGGTAAATAATTTAAACCTTTTGCATTTAAAAACTTTTTTTACGCGAAGAACTTTTAATAATAAATTATTATTGAAAATATAATAGCTAGCAAAGTTAATGTTATTACTTCATAATACTTTAGTAGTATTATTACTTTTCTATAGTTTAATGCTTTTCCTTAATTTATTTATTTACCAAATTACCACTGACTAGGTACTACATACAATGGAGAAGAACTAATTTATTACAAAGGTTTAAAACAGTTTTTTATTGTCCGCTTGCATCACTCCTAATCTTTAAATTGAAAAAGTTAATGAAACGCTAGTCTTTTTTGTTTCGTTTGCTAAGATACTGCACTTCCCTAAATACGGATAAGTAGATAGTATACTTTACATCTTGATACGTAAATACCAATCTTGTTGCCTTTGCATTATGTATTTACAATCTTTTCCGAAAATAAAGGTAAAAATACTACACAATCCTATAAATTAACCTTATTTCTTTACATTTTGTAAACATTGAAAATTTTAACCTATTTGGGTATTTTTGAAGTCAAGCAACAATTTTTACTAATTAAAGAATTTTTCACATTTTTTAAACCGGTTTCAATTTTTGCTAAAATTAAAAAAGTTTTTAGATTGTAAAAGCTGCTGGTTTTGTTTGTCGTTTACCACAGAAACCTATATCATCTAGCCAAAATAAATAAAATTTTCTATTTGTAAATATTACTCGTATTTTTTATGATTTTTGCAGTGTTTGTAGTGGAAAGTCGCTGCGTTCTTATTTTTAAACGTTTTATGTTGTTTTCAACAAATTAAATTAAAAATCATCAAAGAAAATTACCGATTACTTTACTATGACCAGTAATCCAAGCCAAATTTTAAGATTATTGATCTTTTATTGAAGATTGATCGATAAAAATTTCTGCAAGCAAGACTCACAGCAAGATGCTAAAAAGCTTGTTAATAAAAGAAAAGTAATTTACGCAATGAATAAGTAAAGTATTCTTTTCTAGTAACCTTATCGATCGTTATTGAGGCATTTAAAAAATCAAAGCAAGAAGGTAATCAAGATGAAAATTCATTGTTTCCAGAAATACAAACTGCCCACCGCACCACGGCGCTTGGTAGGGATTAGTGTAGTAAAAATAGACGAACAATAGAACTAGGAAATTCTGGGTACTTCAGGCACCTGGTGTATTCTTTCCTAGAAGTTTCTATTACACAACGATTTGCATAGAAATCGTCCACAGAAAAAGAAGTACTGGGCACGTCGAAGTTATTATTTTATTATTAATTATTATTATTTAATCATGTATTTGTTTTTTCAACTATGAGTTTCATAACATAAACTTGCGAAAAGTAACACTTAAATTTGTTAAAAATAGACAATAATAAAAACTGAAATTAAAAAAAAAACAGTAAATCTGGTGATGGATTAAATAGTTAATGTCCCGATTTAAATGTTAGAAAAGCCAACAACGAAGCTACAATTTCCCAGCCAACACCGTTTTCGTTATTAGATGCTTTAATTAACAAACACATGTACCATTTTGGAATAAGTAAACATGTAGGTGTGGAGTACGACAATGTAACAGTGTAAAGCATTTAAAAATCTCAACGTTTGAAATAATTACTTTGGAGACAGTTTGCTAACGTCTATTATTTCACAGTCCACATGAACAACATAGTTGTTAACTGAAGCACTCAAAAGACACTTTGGTAAAACAACCGAAGTGAAAATACAAAGCTGAACCAATTCACCCTTTGTTGAACTGATAAATAAACGAACGCTGTACTGAAAAACGCTATCTATTAAATGCAAAAGCTTCACTCGATTATCCAATGTTTAAAAAAATCAAATCCGATATATGTATTTAATCCTTTTAAAAAATAAACATGTAACAAATAGATTTAAAAATTAAATTCAAAAATAACATTTGCAGTAAACAAATTTCAATTTCCATAATATCGAAAAGATACAACATTTTGTATAAAAAAAAGAAGAGATATCGTGATTAATATTTAAAAAATCCAATTTATAAAAGAACTTTCGTTAATTTTAAAGATTCATCAAATTTATAAAGTTTTAGAATCTGAGAATTAGTAAGGATAAAGATAAAAGAATATCCATACTGTCTTATCTACACAAAGTTGGCTCTCTCGGAAAGTCGTTGTAGGGTAATTTTTAGACATACCGAAACAGTATTTCCTAAAGTGTTCAACGGCCTAAGCCTAAATTTGCATACAAAATATCGAAAGATCGATAAAATAAAATGCTGTTAGAGAAACGGAAGCAAAGAGAAACAGCGAAATGTTTCACTTAGAACCGTTTACGAAGCCTGAAACATACGTTAAATAACCATCAGATAGCAGAAACTAATTTAATGATCGCTAATTACCTACATTGCGACACTCGCCAATAATCGTTACTTGCTAACAGTAAATTACTTTGTCTAAACTACCCTCTTTAAAGTTATTTATGTAAAATAAGCCTCGTGTTTAATCCATACAATTTCAATTAAAGTTGGCGTTTGTGTGCTTTTAAAATATTAAATATTAACGGCGAATCAAACCTTTAATAATTACTTTATGTACAATGGTTAATTTTTCAAATCAAAAAATTACTTTGACGTGTCTAAGAATAGTTGCGTTATATTCACTTACCTCATCTTTTCCTTTCATTACACACATCTTCACGTCTGGTTCGCTCGAGTACCATAGAAGTCGTTGTTGCTCTCGAAGGTCTGAAGTGCTCAAATTGTAAACTACGTTTCTGAAACAATTAAAATTATATTAGATATAAAATAGAATATTTATTTTTTGTTCTTATTGTTGTACAGTCAATTCCGTATGTTAGAAAGGCAACAATGCTTCAAAGCATAGATAGGTAGGTATATACGAGTATATACACATAACAAATACGCGCAAGTTGAAATTTAAAAATATCAACAGTAACCACTTAAATTCTAAAATCAATATTACAAAACCTTTCTTTTTTCGCCGACGCCAGCATTTACAAGCGACAAAGGACCATAGAAACCAAATCATGAAACTACGGTTACAGACATTTAACTTTTCATATCAAACGAGAATAATTTCGAGTAACTTAAATGAAATCAATACTATGTATAAAAAAACAAATTAAGTTGACTGCAATTTGAGTTTCGCAGGAAGCTCGGGAAATCGTTGAATAAAATAATAACAAAACAACGCGATTTACTGACAAATAAAATAAAAAGTTGTTTGAAAAGATTTCATTTTTATACTACATCGAAGTCACTACATAGTTACATAAAGTAGAAAAGTTTTTCTCATATCGCAAAGTTTGGTCAGAAGCTCAAAGACTGACGTTATTGAGGGTGTCATGATGGGAGGAATACAATGAATAAAAGCCGTACTTAAAAAAGTTTTCTATTTGCGTCTTACTTTATTTGAAATATATAAAAAATGTTAACGGGTACTTTACTTCTTTATCGCCTGCAATATTTTCAACAAAAACAATATTAACGTCGGTAGGCTACTTTTCAACAAAAAAGTCGACTAATGAAAGCATGCAAGATTAAATCAAATATTGTCATCATTAATATCCTTCAGGTTTTTTTTAGAGAACATAGTAGGATCTCCGAAAACAAAAACTATAAGTTTTTAAATAGTTTTTCATTTTCACAAAACTGTTAGTTTTTCATTCATGCACAATAATACTGAATTGACAAAAATTTTTATTGTTTAAAAATAATGGAATTTAGTTCTAAAAAGTTTTATTTTATTTCAAAACTTAAAATAACGACCAAATATTGTTCAAATGACGACAGGGAATTAATTGTACAGGTAAGACTTAAGGGAGGCCAAAGAAATTTGAAAGTTGGTGTTGATTTAGACGACGAATACAGTACTGATGTAACCATTAGGCAGGTGAGATTATCTTACCCGAATTGAAGCCATTAGGGGATTCTGAAGTGCACTCCAGTAATTGCAACATCTTTTTCGTCTCTAAAAGTTCCAATGTCTACTTCGATTCGATGGCAAATCAATATATTTTCTCATAAAAATACATTCGCTTGCAACCTAATGAAAATTTCGCTGATGTGCTTAATTAAGTTAGTAAATGTTAGACTGCACAAATACCGTACAATTATTATGAAAACGACCTAGATTCAAATTATGTCGTAGAAGCAATTTACCTATGTTAATATTTAATTGCCGAACAGCAAAGGTAAAATAAAAATTTGAAATGTCCGAATAAAAATTCCCAATATAAATTATTCCTGTAAGTTAACTTTTAGCGCCTTTAATAGTAAAAAAAATGAACGTTTATTTCCCTAGGTATGTTCTGTAAATACTTCGCAGCATTGTTAGATAGGTACATATTACATATCTAACTTTTAGTTACTTAGGAAAAGCATACAGATTTCAGCTACACCAGCTGGGGAAATACCGAAGCGATACCCATCCAGTGGTCATTTGTCACCTACTTGAGAATCCTTTATTTGAACAAATTATATATCCTAGTTTATAAGTTATGTTTTCCCGGGTATTTGTTCAAAAACTGTAACACTAAATTTAATTTGAAAGGAAGACACGTCTACGATCTCCTATCGTAGATAAACATAACAATTAATAGCAGGAATAAAGGACGACGTTTTCGGTTAAACCTTGATGTAATTCAATTTAAAAATGTTAATTATTTCCATTCAGTACTCCGTCTGATCCTGATTTATAAAAGGTTTATTTTATTCCGTTCCTCGGTCAAGCTATATACGCCCATATTAGCCAGAGACGGCGGTCAAACAAACACCAAAGGTATTTTCATTAACAATACAGTTTGCATAAGAATTGTTTACGTAAATGTTAGTCGCGTTTTATGTTGAACTTGCGTGACTTTTCACAAGAGTCGAGAATTTTCATGAAAATTGAGAAATATCAATTCAGAACATCTTCTGTGCCAACGCTTCTCAAAGTATCTCAAAATTCAAGCCGGTATTTTTTTTACAAGCTCTAAAACTTTTTAATATAAATGCAAAATATCATATTTAATTATATTATGTACTTATTATAAAAAATAAAGCAAAAATTTTGTCTAGCACAATTTGCTGTTTAAACTAGTGCTTAAAAATCAATTGATGGTGATTGATATAATATACTCATGAATGCATGGCTCAATAATTCAAAATAGTGCTACACATAATGATGCAGAAATATCCATATTTAATCAGTTACTTCATTAGCATATAGATATGTGCCCAGCGCGATCAACTGCGGTTTAATTTCGGAAAGAGATAGTATTCGTGCTTCGGAGGGTATGTGAAGTTGTCGATCCTCCTGGGTTCAATGATTACGATACAGTCACGAACCACTACTCTTCTTTAGGTGAAGGCTTTGTATCCGACTATAGATGAAAGGTATTGTCGACGATAAAAATGTTAAAAATATCAGACGATAAAATAGTATGTTTTCATTTTATTAAAAAGCAAATAGTTATTTGTGAAAAGCAAATAATTATGTGAATATTATGCAGACTTTTTATGTCTAATCGATTTTAGCTTTACTCCTTTTGCTCTAAAATAATCAGGCAGGCAGGAAATCAGGCAGAAAGGATTTTATGTGTTAATTCCCTATGTACCTATTATACGTAAATTTAGCACGTGGTATATATCTTAAATAAAGAGTTAGGAAGGGCGGGATTGCAATGCTTGGAATAACAAAACATTAAAATAAAAATATTAGACTAAAACTACTGTTTTCATTTTATGTCATCGAGAGAATGGCAAGGTTGAAGTTGAGTTCGGTGGGATACATACAAGATGGCCAGATAAACAATAAACAAAGCAAATATGGAAAAGTAGAAGTTAACATGTACAAAAAGAATTCAGGGCAAACCGAATACATGGATGGCTGACCATAACATTGAAAGAAAAAAACTGTTATAACTGGCGCAAGATAAACTAACATAAGGTAGAAAGTACTGGGTTTGTATACTGTTTCTTCTCCCAGAAAACAAATTCAAATGAACTAAACAAGTCATATTTATATTGGGTGATAGAAATTATTTATTAAATAGATTACCATATTTTTTGTTGTGAATATATAAATCTAATTATTTTAAAAGTAGGTTTCTAAATATTTTAATATATAGCTACATAAAGAGACAATTATTTTTTTATTCGAAAATTTTCTTCCAATATCTTTCAACTAATCTTTATAGAACAAGAACGTTTTTAAATATAAAATATAAAAACCCTTCTGTACAGCCAGCGATAAAAAATATTGTCAAGTACGAATCAGAAAAAAATAATTTTTCAGTGCTTTTCAAGCTTTAGACTATTCTGAATCAAATACAAGCTTTTCTCAAGAGTCCTTGTCTGTTATAAATTTAGATAACATGTCAAAGAAATACATCAACACGATTGTAATCGAAACCATAAATGTTACTAAAGTGTTGACAAATACTACAAAGCCTTTTTTATAGATAAAAATTATACAGCAAATATAACATAAATTCAATATTATGTATTTCTTAAAAGATTATATACTGAAATAGTTATAAATGCGTCAAGTTTTTGACTTTATAATAAATAAACAAATTTCTGTTACTTTCTGTACATTTTTAAATAATAATATGCGGTAGGTATGTATACACAATTTTATTCTTTTGCCATATATTTGCCAGCAGTGGATTGGTGTGATCGCTGGTTGAGTTACAGAGCGGAAATTCTGAGTTCGAATTTCGGACTTGGCAGAATTTCTTAGCTTGGCCTTCCGGTGTGCATCATCACGTTGTGGATTTAAGAATTGATGTTATACTTACGTAAGTCTGGCCAATTGACAGAGTCAAAATCAAAAATTAATTTAAAAAAAATATTTTTTGCCATTATGACTACATTAAACATACATACATCCTCAAAATGGTTTTAGGTATTACATTCACCGAAATAAAGATAAACAGTATTAGGTTTTTGTGTTTTGGTTTTAGTAAGTACTCCGTGATGCAATAAAATTAACTATTAAAAAGCAATAACTGGAGGAGTGCTTTTATAGCATATTTTTAGAGACAATGTTCCAATACGGAATGAGAAAAGCACACTACATTGAGTTCATGAACCACTAATCAATGTGGAAATGATGTATGTATTTAATTTACATCGTTTTCAACTTCCTAAATCCTCCACTATTACTTATAAATAGTTCCATTTATATCTCAAGTTTACTAAACTCGTCTCAATCTTATTGTTAGCATCGAGGTTGAAATTTTCTAACTTTTAAATACAAATCAATTAATATTAATGCTATATTATTTCCGTAGATATTACATTTAAGAACATAAACGATAAACTTATTTGATTGTGAAGTACTCGTGTTATCTGTCTTTTGTAATAACAAGGTTTCTATAAATCCATGCAAGTACCTTCTTTACTATGACACATGCAACATTAATACTTCAATGTTTGTTGCATAAGAATAATAATAAAAATGTTTCAAAAACAAAGCGTAACCCTTTATAGGGCAAATTACGAAAAATAAAAACAGGGTATTTTTTTGAAAAGAATCTTTTGAAACAAAAGATTGATAGTTGATTAGGTATAAATTATATAATATGAATTTTCATAATTGGTTGAAATATCGACCGGTATCCAATAAAGGGTTAAAGAAATCAAGCAAAGTACTAGAATAAATTTTTTTTCGATACAGATAATATGGTGCAAAACATTTTTATTCCAAATAATTCAATCCATCTTATATTCATAAATTTCCTTTTATATATAGTACTAATATACTATAAGTTTTGTAATATTTCAAAATTTAAAAATGAGAAAACTTTCATATTATTATAAAAGAAAAGGTTGATGAAAAAAGGATTATACCACGAGTTTTCACAATTGCCTTTAGATGAAAAACATGTGTTGACTTGATAATAATTTTTGTTTCTAAACGAACGAGAAAATAGAGTTGAAAATAAAATTTCAACCAAATTGACAACCTACCACTCTTTCTTGACGCTATAGTTAGTTGTAATAATTATTACACTTGGGTGTAAGTACTATATACATTATGTATGTTATGGTACCTAGGCCAAGTTCGAATATGTGGTAAATGTTAATTTCAAAATTATATTCTCGCATATCAAACAGAAACATAAAGTCAACTAAGCTCCAATTATATTTTAGATAGGTTTCTATTTCATACCTCCTTTGTTTGAGTTGAAAATAATTAACACCAAAACCATTTGACTATTTCCAGCAATCAAATTTCCTCAATAACAATTACATTGTGTGACCGCGTTTAATCAAGGCTGATCAAAGTAAGATTACAAGAAGCAAAGGTTGAATAATGAAAATTTTATATTATATTATTGTTTATTATGTAGATGTGAGGATCGGGCTGTACAAACATGCCGGCTCGGTTACTCTAATTATTTAGAATTAGAGAAAATATTACTCGATTATAGTACAAACTTTAGAAATTTACTATATGTATAACATAGCGCCGTAATGGTAAATTGTCGTAACAGGATGAGAATTATCAACTTGATAATAATCAAATTATTAAATTTAACTGTGCGTTTGTAATCTAAAGTAGTTTTTCGTTGATGTAATTTATAATATTTGCTGTGCACTATTATAAATTAATCAAAAACGTGCGTGCACGATTATATTGTTGCTAATATTTGAAAACGTTCGAGCATAAAAATAAAACAAATTTAAAAGGAATATATTATTTAAATAAAACTTTTCAATTTTACTTTCAAATGAAAAATAAAAAATAATAAAAGTTAGCCAGCATTAAAAAATTAATTAAAAGATAATTTTAGTATTTTTAATTGAGACTTAATAGCTCTGATTAAAAAAAGGAATACAAAAAATTGGGTCGAATTTAACATTTGCCCATATAGAATGCGAATAAAATGAGAAATTCGTAAAAGGTTTTTTTATATGATGTAACATGTGTTATTGCTTTCAAAATAAGAATGGCCAATAAAATAAAAAGTTATGGCGCTTTGGCGTTTAATAAGATAGAAAAGTGTAAATCTAAATATTAGAAATACATTTGACTTTCATTTTAGTTTAAAACATGCGTTATCATTATACTCTTGATGTTGCTTTTTGCTGTAAAGCACATGCCGTAGTTTGGTTGATTTTTTCCTGTATAAGTTTTTGTGGGCATTCTGTGTTTGAGCGGTCTGATATATTACCCCCGAGCACGACCCGCGCGACACTGAGATAGATTCATGTGATACGATATACGACCGCTGGGTTTTACAAAAAGTATAGAAATAAAATTTATATGGTATCTTCGGTGTCAGATGCGCCGCTGCTTTGCGTCAGAGATCGTAAGAAAAATGAAAATTAGTTTTACTAAGCTGCACAAAAGGAAATGAAGTACCGGGTACACAACAAATATAACAATAAGATGGCAAATTAAGAGTAAGGCCAACTGTATTTTTAATTGAGTAATTTACTTTATTACTTCTCGTAGTCCCGTAGATACACTAAAGTATACCGTCTACTGTAATAAAACTATCTTACTCTATAATTAAAGCTTTATGCTATTTCGCATCTTAATTTAACAATAATATAAATTATGCAGTTGACAATCTTATGTTTATGTCGCTTAATATGTTTTACAATAAATCTTCACATTTATAGAGGACATTGCTTTAATGAAAATGTTAAAAATTTACGAATGTCTTTTTGTTTTTCCATGATATACCTACAAAACATAATATATAGATATTTTTTAGGGATTGACTTCAAAACTAATCGATACCTATAATTAAATAAGTTTAAATTTAACGGAAAGCTCCTTAAAACTTGAAAAACATGGGAAACATTAAAGGTTGTAAGATGAAACGATATATAATAACGTATTAAAATTATCAAAGCAAGATTTGTGGCTAAACCACAACATGAATCAAGTTGCAAACTTATACGCAGCATCAAACCAAAACCATCCCTTCTAAATTAAAATGCTTAAGGCTAAGCTTGTCTGGACGCAACGTTATGTTATATTAACTTTGTAGTGAGATCAGCGTAGCGTAATTAAAGTTTAACGAATCTAATAACACGAGCTTTCTCATTGTTCACTGTTCATTAAAAGAAGCAACCGCAGCACGGCCTATTATCGAAGGAATTTACTAGTATCATTTAAGAAGGAGAATTTTAAAACGACGCCATTTTACGAAAATTAAGATAAACAACCCACTTAATAGCTTTGCAATTACTTGGAAAGTTCCCCATCGTGCCTTAACTGCATCTATATTACATAACGCCTTTTCGAGATGTTTTTCTGATACACTTTCATTAAGTTAAAATGACATATAGCACAGTAGCAATGCGAAAGAAATGGATCATATACTTGATAAAAGATGCCATTAGGAAAACCCAAAGTCCTTTGATAGACTTCTAAACTTTCCTTAATCGGTCTAGGAAAATAATTCACCACTTATGCTGATTACTATCTGCCAAGTCTTACAAAATTACAGTTAAACTAACAAGAACTTGTAAGATCAACTATGGCATTAGTAATTATCATTAATTTGAACTATATACCGAAGACTATAAAATATTTTACCCTAAAATTATTTCTCATAAGACGTCACCGAGTACGCTCTAGTTATTAATAAATTAAGAAAGTCAAAAAAGGAGTGTGCATTACTATAGAGATTCGGCATGGTCTTAGCTTTACATAAATGCATTTTCATATTTTAAACATCAGAAGAGATTCGAAATTATATCATTTGCAACGACAAAACACACCAGCGCAGCGCGGCCATTTATTAATCACCGCAGCAATGTTTTAATCAATTCCCCCTTTCGTTTCGATAAGATCTGGTATTCCGAGTATAGGAATGCAGAATTATTCTGGTAATTTTACGTTTAGTACGTGACCATCAAGCCATTAATATTATTGTGGTATTATGTTTGAGTAACCAGTTGTAAAATATTTTATATTGCAGTTCTGATTTTTTTAAAGAAAACTATCGTTCATCCTTAGCAAGGATTTCATCGATGAATAAATGTTCTGACAATACATGTCAGATCAAAAAAAATTCAATTTTGAGGTTACATTGATTAAAAGAAAACCTTCATTGTAATCAACAAAAGAAACTTACCATTGCATTTTGCCTCGAATGCAGTGTGTATTCAGGCTATTTCTAGTTATAAAAAGTAATTTGCAAAGAAACTTAAGTAAATGTAAAAATACTCATTTATTCAATACCCATCAAACTGGTGTCGGGCCGAATATGTTGTATAATAATTTTTAAATTATTCATTTTAAATCCGTGTAGTGCAATTTATAGGGGAGACTAGCAAGATATATTTGACAGTAAAAAAGTTGTACGCTAATGTTCCTTACATGGTGCATGGTGGCACTACAAGAAACTGTTTATTGCTGTAGTTCGGAACATTCTGGGCAAATCTAAGCGTCTTTCTTAGGAATTCTAAACAAGAACAAAAAATTTTTGTATGGTGTATACGGTCATTACATTAGAAAAGTAGAATAAGTAGATGATCTCACAGATCAAGTACAAAGTTGTATTATAAATGTTCATTCCTCGACTTGACACTACTAGACTGTTTTTATGGGAAAAAGTACTACAACCAGACAACATGTAGTCATAAACTATAATTTCTCTGAGCTTTTTCAAAATTAATTTTTTTTTTGTCAAGTAATTTGTCATTTTACATCCTTGAAAATGGGTCATAAATAAAAGGACTCGAAACGTCGGTCAATTAAATTGATAAAAAGACCTAAAACTCAACAATTTTTATTATTTAAACATCTATTTTGTTTTCAACATTATTGTCCCCCGCAATACTTTTCGAGTTCTTTATTTTTTACCAAGTTTATTACTGCTACCGCAACTGTTTGGACGTTCCCACAAAAGAGTCTAGGGGTGTCATGTCAGGGCGGAGTACGAACTTTTATGATACAATTTTCTATTTAATTTGGGAGTTGATCTACTTACCCTGCATCAACATTTTTAATATCAAATAAATTCCCCTAATCTCTTCAACAAATTGAATTATTAGGTACTCGAAATTGTATTTATTTGCTAAATTTAAAACTACATTTTATTCAACTTTAAAATCAGACACATTTCCGTAAAACTCTCCGGTGTGTAACTTGAATTATTAATATTGTTGATTGAAAATTCCTTAGAAAATGGCAGAAACAAAAGGTTTTAAAAAAAAACTTAAGTACTTAGGTTATTTTCAATTTAATAGCGAAATTCTAATCTAATAAGTTGCTCAACTAGTTACATACCGAGTGTAACTAAATTGTAAATTTTATAAGCTTTATTTTGTATAAAATTATTGCCATAAAATTTATATTGCTCAGATATTGCATTGGATCATTAAAATAAAAGCACTTAAAGCGACTTTTTATAGCTTGTGGCATAATCGAAAGCATTTTAATAATACTAGTAAAATGAGTCGTCTATAAGGTAAGAAAGAATTAACTTTATATAGTTTAATGCGTTTTTTCTTTAACAGTTTTTAATGTTTTTACAAAATTTTACATTAGTAATAAAGAGACAGTTCTCTATCCCTCAACTAATTTTTCAAACCCTTCTTTATAAAAGGCAGTTGGCTTTGAAACGAAGAATTCAGATAACGCACGTTTGACCACTTCGGTATTTTCTATCGTTTTACCCTTTAAGAGGTGTTGCAGTGATCTGAACAGATAACAATCCGAAAATGCAAGATTGGGTGAATAGGGTTCTATTCGGTCTGGTTGGCTGAACGTCGCTTAGCGGTAGCCTGTTGCAGATTGCACCTTTCTGTTCATTAACGCTAAGAATTTTTGAAGGTATTAATGTGATTACGAGCGATTAATCTGACCTTCTTCAAATATTTTATAGAATTAAACAATATCGATATTATTCCACTACAGACACTTAATTTTTTCAAGTGCCGAGTTAATTTTGCCATTGATATTACCAGCCTTTGACTCGAGGCATTGTTTCTTTAAGTTTATTTTTTTTACTTCTAAGAGTAACAATGCATCTAAAGTGCTATTCGTATTTACGAGAATAATTCCAGAACGCTACTTCTATGAACGAAGCTGATTGTTGTGGTCACTATTTAAATATACTTATTAATTGTAGAATGGAGTTTAAAAACAGAGGAGTAGACTATAACTTTCTGGAAAGAGTATGATTAAATCATTCCTTTTAATTTTCAACATTGACAAGGTGCAACTCGGATGACCCCAGTTTTTAAACTTTTAAACTAGAAGGTTTAGCGGATAATAACGAGATACTCATAACCAGATACGGCGTTTTCAGTTATGAGGGCAGTTTACAGTAGTGCCGAAAAGTGTTGCACGGTATTAATAATTTACCTGTTAATTAAGTTAATTGCCTAATTACAGCTCTAGTAATTTTTATCCTATATTAAAAACTTATTAAAGATTTTTGTTGAAAATTTAATTCTCTTCATTTTAGGATACATAGATTCTTCTATATTGTGCACAGAATTCGAGTAACAGTGACTTAAAGAAGACTTTGAAAAATACAAAAAATATTATCATCTGTATCTCGGAAACGGTGCGACAAAATAGAAAAATTAATAGGTTTTTTTTTGCAAATTTCATTCTCTACATTTTGTTCCTATATATTGTTTTATTTTGTCGCACCGTTTCCAAGATACAGATGACCATATTTTTTGTATTTTTCCGAGTCTTCTTTAAGGCACACCTGTAATTCGAAAACGGTGCGACAAATTGAATAAACTATATTATTATCCTAAAATGAAGATAGTGTTTAATTCAGCAATTAACTTAATTAACAGGTAAATTATTAATATTGTGCAACAACTTTTCGACAATACTGTATAAGCTTAATATACAGTTGATTAAATATATGAAAGTTCAAATTTATTAATTTTTTCAATTACAATTGAATTTTAATACCATACAGTTTAAAGTATTTTTTAAATACGTTCAAGTTTGACTGATGAGATTTCAATTCAAATTTTGATCTTAATAAAAAATGTAAGTTATTATTATTGAGTTACTAATTTAACATGAAAAACATTATTACAATAATTATATACTAATTAAAACCAAATTACTTTAGTAACTGACTTTAGTGGAAGGTTTAGTGCACTGAGAGAAAAGAGATGGTAAATTAAACGAATCTGAAATGTTGAATCTTTTCTTATTGAATTAAACGAAATTTCGTTGAATGAAACAATTTTTAGTTGTTACAATAAATTCAAAAGTGTTGTTTCAATGCATTAGTTTTGTTAAATAAATATCAGTTGATTTAATGTTTATAATGGGTTCAAATAAGTTTCTATACGATAATATCGTTGAATTAATAAAATAGTTAGATTGGAAGAAAACCAATGAAATTCTTGAACGAAACTATTATTTGGTCTTGTTTTAGCATTTTAGTATGTCATTTCAATGCAAAATTTGATCAACCGAAATGTTAATCAGCTAAACTGAATACAATAAAAGTGTTGAATAGAAGCTTGAAAAATATACGAGCCACTGCGCAAGTTTATTGACCTATAGTATTTCAGTTTGATCTTTGATGCATAATAACCTTGATGTGTTCATGAAATGTGCGTTGGCAAAGTGCAAGAAAAATGGATACTACAGTTATGAATAATTGTTTAAAAGTTAATACCTTTGAGGATTATTTGTTTAAATTTATTTATTCATAAAATGCACTACTGTTAATACAGTAATACACCTATTGTGATGGTTCAACATTGGATATAAACATTCAATTTAGAGTGCTTCATTTAATACCATCATAAGTTAGTGTAATGTTTACTCGAGAAATAATGCTACGCTTTATATTAACGTAATTATACTTTTCTAACAATTACACATAATATTTTTTACAATGACAACCATTTTTCTTGCTCAGCGTCACCTGGCACATGACCAACACCCCACCAACCCATAATTACCTCAAAAACCTAAAATGATTCAAACAATAGATTAAATTGTTTAATTTAATGCACCGAAATGGTTGATACAATATACCTACTTGGTTAGTTCGAAAAGTGCGGAATGTTGAATCAACCTTTTACTACGTCCTATTAAAGAAACTGATAGCTTTAGTGTAGTAAATTTTGATTCAATTAACACAACGAGAACGTTCAAGGAAATACTTCTCATGTTAAAATAACGCAAAAAAGTTAACATTTTATTTGCATTAGTTTAATGCACGTTATGCATTCGCCACCCGCAATGCAAAAAATTTGTTGGTTGAATCGTTTATCGTTTGATTAAGCAATTTCTTTCTCTCAGTGTGTATAAGAATTAAAACCCTAAAAAAAACTTTCAAACCCCTGCTTTTTACTTGATATTATAATACTATAATAATTATAGGTATTTTAACTAGAAATAAATTTAAAATATTATTTAAATTTTATTATTTTATATTACTAAATATTATTTGCAGTTTTTATCGTACTGTTCTTTGTCATGACAAATATCCTTTTTATCTTCTCCGTATTCATGTCAGTTTTATAATATGGATAACACAGGCTGATTTCACACAGTCCGGGAAACAATTAGTCGGTGTAACAGTCGGGATATGCAATGTGCATTACATTATTTGAAAAAACATGTTACATAATTTTTTTTAAATAATTAAATATTGAAAAAACTGGGTATGACCTTATTATAAGATAAATATATAAAATAATTATTTTTCCACTAATCTCGGTAGTATCAACATGCTATACATGAATTATATCAATTTTGATTATTTATAGTAATATAATACTTCACTGTTCGTTTAGTGCTCATTTAAAACGTCGGTAAATAAAGCATTAAATTTAATTATCAATGTACCCGACTTTCTTTGCAAGTTATATTTTTAATACAACAAAAGAAAAACTATTACACCGTATAATACTAGTATATACTCGTACTCGAGTACGAATTTTAATAAAATTTTAAATAATTAATATTATTACAGATATACTGAATATGAAATTAATTATTAAACACAAAGTTTATACAAAATTAGTTGTTATTTCAGAAAATACACAAGTTAATTTATTACTAAGGTAAGACAAACATTATATATTATTATATTCTACAACGTTTATTGCTATTGTTTTTTAATTTTACTAGATTATATAACATTTAACAAAAAATAATTCTTGATATGTAATTGATAATACTAAATGAACATTCAGAGGTACAGTGCACAATCTATATAGCTTCAAGTATAGATCCTACTCATTTTGAAATCAAAGTTTTGAGTTCCGTTGATAACAATAACTCACTAGAACAAATGTCGCCCTCGTTCTAACCCTTGCTTGTTGTAAATTGAGTGAAGTATATAACATCTTCTTCCTTCTAATTATTTAGAACTTGGTCATGTGATCAGCTGTAATCCATCACGCATAATATGATGTAGAGAACCTACAGTTTAATGTGATGATGATATTAATAAATTATTCATTATTATTATTTGAAAATCTATATTTTTCTTATTTATGGAATAATATAATATATAATATTTCAAAAAAGCAAAACTTACAAAAAATAGGTTTAAGTAAAATTTCGGTCGTAAAGATCTATCATGAACGATAGATACTCCTCTCACATCAGAATGTGAACCAAAAACATTATTCCATACTTGAAGGTTAATATTAATAAGACACATTTTTTGTTCCAACAATTTCTTTCGCCAAACTAAAATTGAAAATTGAATATTTTCCGAAGTCACCAATCTTTTAGTTAGTATCGACAATTTAAATTGCCAATTTGTAATAAAAACAATTATATTTTAAAATCAATCACTAATATTCATAAAAAATCAAGTACCTACTTATATTTATGTAAAACGAGTTGCATCAATAAATACGTATGATAGTTATAACACCAAAACTAATAAGAAATGGTTTGCAAGAACGTTATAACAAGATAAATAATTAAAAATGTAATGAGAAGAAAAACGCTTTTCATTTTTATTATACTTATTAAATTCAAATACGAAACTCGTAATTTAAATTATAAGTAAGAATACCAATTATATTTCATAAAATAAGTGTATAATTTTATATCATAAATATTAATTCCAATAGTCCAAGTTTTTTTTGAGACTGTACATAATTATCTCTTATGCCGTATTTACAATTTTCGAATTTTCAAAACGAGTTTTGAATTTTCGTATTCTCTGTATTTTTTTTATTTTTTGACCTTGACGTTCTGTCAATTAGCCAGATTTATGTAAATATAAATCAAATTCTTAAATCCACAACGCGTTGCACCGGAACACCGAGTAAATCATTTTTTATTTTTATCCCTACTCTTCAATAAAAACAAAAACAAAAAAGAATACTTGTACTAAAAGTACAATCATTATGAATATTCTAATATAGTGATAATAAGTAGAAATTACAAAATTCTTTTTTGGAATATGGAAAAATGAATTTAGTTAGGATATAATTTGTACTTTAAAGTATCGTTTGGTACTGTACAAGCATTTTCTCATTATTAATCCTAGTCACGCTAGTGACTACAGCAAAACACTGAAAACATAGAAAACATACTGGTCCCTCTCTCTCTTACATATCTCAAAATATGCTTGCGTTGATCTCACCCTTACATATGGAAATAAAATTTCACGTAAATATCTGACCAACTTCTATATAGTTTTTCCAAAACTAATTCGATTTACAGAATAAGTTGAGTTCGAGCAGTACGCGTTAGAGAAGTTTCACTGTAGTTGATAATATTGAATGCAATTGGAATATTGCGTATGAATATTTCAATATTCGAGTAGGTAATTTATATATTCGCATAATTAGAATAATTGAAAAAATTAAATGTATTCGAATAATTTGTATAATCGGTTATCTAAATAACTTGAATATTCGAATAATTTGTTGAATGAATATTTGAATCCAGAAATGATAAAAACTCCCAAAAATTATTAAAAAGTGCTTATGTTTGTATTAGCATCTTGACTATTGGCATTGATTGGTCCTTAAACGTATGAAAATATCAATAACAAAAATAAGCCGCTCCGATTGAAAATATTTAAGCATTGATATTCATTTAATTGGTTCAAATGATCGGATTTAATCAGGAAAGCTTTACATAACAAACTACCAAAAGTATCGTCATCAAAGCAACAGATTCATAAATTATTATACATAATAAGGATATCAGAAAAAATAAAATTATTATATTTAAAAAATCTATCTATTTAGAGAAGATACAATCATTTATAATCAAAGCAAGCAGCCTGCAAGGCTATCAGAATTAGAAAATAATTATTATGAATTGTGTGTGTCTTGGAACTAAATCTATGTAGATCATGTGGCCCAATGCCTAATAATTAAAAAAATATACCTATGTATTGTTTTTTATTTTATTGCTCATTTTTCTCATATTGAAATGTTAAATTTTAAAGTTCCTTTATTAAGGATAATAATATAATAGTGACAAAACTATTATGTAGTTCACTTAAACAGCTAATGATTTCTGACGATTTAAAATTCAATCAAGTGGAGAAACTTAACATAAATATATAATTGATTGATGATGGCAGACATACAATGCCGAAAAACTATTAATAATGAATGAATGTAAGAGTGCACACTTAATAGCCAATGCATATAATAGTAAGTTGTTTCGTGTTTGCTGAAAATATCGAATTTAAAAATTTATGAAGCTTTAAGTTAGTATTAACATATCATTATTATATCGAAATTATATAATATATAATTACGTTCCAAAAGAAAAAAGGGTATATTTTATGACAGGGATTAGTGTAGTTCAAAGACCTTTATTTAGTAGAAATAAACTTTTGAATTGTTTTGTTTTTGGTTCCAACTTAAAACATTTATTAAATCTATTATGTTATTATGTAGGTACCTATCCACCTATGTACATAAAAATATTTAAATAGAGGGAATGATAAAATCAAGTTGGATTGCCCTAATATTTCACAATAAAGAAATGCAGCTACAATTACCTATCAGATAATTACATTGTACTATCCTTCACAACTGTTTACATTCAACTAAATTACGTTAGACTGCACTGCGGACGCCCAATGCGCACTTATTATTTCAGCACTTATCAAAACACAGCACTTGCGTCTGGAATATTAATCGACTATTCCGAATTTCGCTTTTGTAATTGTTTCGGCTGCACAAAACATGCCCCCAGCAATTGCTGCCAACAAAAACGAATTTTTAAAGTAACAATTTAATTGGTTTGATTCGGTACATTTTAAAATATCAAATCTTGTTTTGCTAGACTGAATTAGTCGACATTTTCGATCATTAAAATCCGTAAAATTAAATTTTTTTTTGCTTAAATAATAAATGAAGAAGTAAGTTGACAACAAGAATATCATTACAGAGAAATGTACGCTTTTAAGTCGAGCATTAAAATTTTGTAATTTACTCTTTCTCTTCAACTAGTTAATCAGAGACGTTTACATATTACTACTGTGTATTATAAAATACTCATGATGCTAGAAAACTATTAATCATTTATTTACTTATGCATATAGGCCTATTGTGTATTAACCAAACTAATTAGAGAAAAGGTCACCCAAGAAAATTACTACTTTAATTAGTTACATCAGTGTCACATTGTTATTTGTAGCAAACAATCCTAAACAGCGGCAATAGCTTAATTTTCATTACACAAATGAGTAACTACGGAATACTTCGTAAGCCAAATAAATACCCTCAACCTCCAAGTAAAGTAAATAAAGACAAAA
This sequence comes from Cantharis nigra, assembly GCA_958510845.1. Taxonomy (NCBI): domain Eukaryota; kingdom Metazoa; phylum Arthropoda; class Insecta; order Coleoptera; family Cantharidae; genus Cantharis; species Cantharis nigra. Next base: position 36,404,388 of record OY294028.1, on the reverse strand, counting down.
TTCAAACCATTTCCAGCTCAGCACAGCAGTATAGTGGCTAACACAAATGGATGCAAACAAATTAAAACTAATTACCGATTACAAAAACTAGCTGCAATAAAACTAGATAACGACTATATTATATTATTATGTGTATATGATGCAAAACATCATTTGATAATTTTAAATATGAATAAATTTAAAAATATATTAAATATACAAATTTTACAATATTATATAAATTTAATAATAATTAGGAGCTAACATTTTCAAGTATTTACATTTAAATTTCTCTTCTATACAATTTCTTAATATAATCAGAACAAAATTACATTAAATGAACATTTAAAATTTTATTTGGAAATAATGTCGTAATCTTTCGTTAGCGTATTAAGGCGTTATTATAAAACTTCTAGCCTGTTCTTATTGAAATAAAAGGATTATTTAAATTCATACTGTATCTTGTATCCCATCATCTTTTATTATACTTTGTTGTTGATAAACACAATGTTAACTGCTCACTCAAAATCGGTTTAACAAGTAACAACAACAATACAAGTTATTCGGTCGGCATCTACTTGTTTTCTAATCTCAATTTCAAATGTTGCTACAAAGACGTAAACCACTGCATTAAAATAAAGTAGTATACAAAAAGCTTTCACAAATACAGAATATATTTCAAGTCGTATCAACTACAAGAAAGATAGCGATGCTACTATAATGCGCGTCTCGTTATTTTGAGAAGGGGATGGTGTTATAATCGATAAAAGCGAGATATCAAAATATATAACCTTATATTTGCGTTATCAGATAAAAATATGCTTACATACGTAATATAAAAATGTGCAATACTTAAACTCAAAATTTCTTAATTTATTAATAAATTTGTAAAATCAAAACGCTTATTTATTTACGTAGTTGTAGGTACTGTAATATCCATATAAATTTTTGTAAATGCAATAATTTATTAAAACCCATAATTATCGTTCATCTTTAGGATAGCTTATAAGTCTATACCCCAACTTCATTAAATGTTCACGATCGAATTCGACAGAACAACGTATATACCAGGGAACTCATTAGTCGCTACTAAATGCCTTTCAATTAATTTACCCTGGATATGCGACGCTTGGCTAACCGAATAATTGCATACGCAGTTATCTTTGAAACGTGAAGATGTAGTTTTGTTGTCGCTAAAATCGTAAAATAAAATTTGCTTTTAAAAATCCATACTGGATTTAAAATCACGCATGTTAAAAATGCTCTGGCAGACACGTTGATTAAAAATTAAAACAACTAATTTAGTGTTAATATTTTTAATTAGAAAATCACCGAAGCGAGTGGCTTATATATGAACAAAATTGTTATTTCAAAATTTATGTATAAAGGAGTAATGAAATATGAAATAGTTTTAATACCACGACTTAAATAATTACGTTTTTAATTTCATGCAGTAGAAAATTGTTTGTGTTTTATCCGGAAGATGAACAAAAAATGTTATTGAAAACCCTTTCGAAATATGATTTTATTATCAAGGCAAAAAAACTTTTAATACAAAGGAAAATGAAAAGTAACATTCAAAAATGATCTAACGGAAAAATGATATTAAAAACTTTGGGTTGGCTCTCGATCATTGATTCAACCACACGGATTGTAAAAATTTTAGAAAACCTTTGCATATATACTAACCATACCGTAATAACTGATTAAATCGGTAATTGAAAATTGGACGAAAACTTCAAATAATAAATTTGAACAAGAAAACCCTGTCGAAATTAAATTTATATCTAAAATTGTTTTTCAAGCCAGGATATCACAAAATGCGCCTATAATAGCCGAAATTTGCCGGTTTGAACTTAACTCATGTTTAATTGACTAAAAATTAATTGTAAAAGTTGTATGTACCACATGGCACACCCTGATTAATAAAATGTGAAATCGTTTGGGCAGTGTCCTTTTAAATTTATTTTCCAACATACTTTATATCATGTGGTAGAATTACACTTGGCTAATGATCGTATTAAATTCCTCCTCAGAAAACGTTTATAAAAGTTTGGTGAACACATATCACCATGTTTTCGAAAGGCACAAGTGTTGGAAAACATGTAATACACAATTTATTTTATCATCATATAAAATTATATTAAAATCAAAAATTGAAATTTTCGATATTAAACACACCTTCAATAATATTATACTAAATAGAAAACCATATCTATAATATACATTGCATAAAACGAATGTTTGTTTCATTATTATATACAATATAATAGCAATATAAGTCGTTCGTATTGGTATGTACGTCGAGGTAATAGCTCTATAGAATTTTTAGTTCTTTTAAAAGAATTTTTCACAATAAACTTCTAAACAACAGTTTTCCATAGAAAAGTAAATAAATAACAATTCAAATGCACATACTTGTATCAACTTGAACAAGTTAGTGATAAAGTGTCCATTAGTCGTTATTGATGTCTAGCATTTTATGCAAATGTATATAAAAATTGCATTGTAACTAGTTTCTACATGGCCTTAAATTTATTATAAGTATAAAAGTTAATGGTCAATCGACATGCTATACAATTAAATAAACGCATACAATTTAAAGAAAGTCATAACATAAGGAAAAGTGAAACATTTCGAATGTGATTATTAAAATATAAGAAAACAGAAAACAATAAATGACTAATTTATTTATTTATTTATATACTTAATATAAAAAAAAAGATATGAACACTAAATCACATTTTTCTTCGTTTTTTTGGCCTTGGCTTCTTCGTTACTTATGCGCATTACTCGGTAAATAAATGAGTTTCAAAAGGTCCCTGCTCGGGCGTCAAATGTAAGACATAATCGGTTACTAATGGACAGTAATTAGTCCTTACTTAGTTACTAAAAATAGTAATTTAATTAGTTACAGTTACATTATTCTATTCGTATCAAACGTATAAAGTAATTTCCATAAATACGTGTTAATGGGGTTGCATAATGAAAGGTTTAATTTTGGTTACAGAAATAATGCAAAAAATAAAAGAAAATATAAAAATATATACAGACCATTACATAATATTTATAAAGAATAATTAGAATGAAGTAACAGAGAAATGTTAAATTATCTAAAACATTCTCAATAAGTGACACAAGAGACTTACTAAGCCCTAACTACAAAAGTGTCAGACCACTCTGTAAATCCAATTTTTTTTTGCATTTTAGTATATGGGAAAAAACTATAAATAGAGAAAAGATTAATAGAAGTTAAAGAAATAATGAAACAACTTAATTTATTGTAAAAAAAGTGTCGAATAATAGAAGTAAAGTAATTGTACGATTAAATAAATCTATTTAAAGTTGTTTAATTTATCCATGCATAATTTCGTACACTTAGTTAATTCAACCTTATCCGTCCGACCCATTTAAGTACAATATAGCAATTCAAGTTAATTTAACACAATTATTGCAAAAAACAGATAATTAAATAATAAAGTTAAAGATGTGAAGCAGTAACTAACTTAAACTCATGATTATAATTGATGAGAAAAGTATTTTAGAACAGATTCAAGTTCATTTTATGCACTAGGTATGTTTTTATCAAACCAGCCATAAAATTGGTAACGCAATCCATTCCAATACTATTTTCCAAAGAGTTTTTACACAAAAGCATTGCGCTAAATCATTCTTGAATAGATGGAATGTATTTTTTAAAGAGAATGATAGTTATGGCGCAGTAAAAAAAGGTTGGGTACCGCTTATCTTTAAAATGCACTTATTCGTTGGTTACAAAACAAACTTACTATATTGCTATGTTTATTTTGAGAATATAAACTTGATCGACATAATTTTTAATAACACTTTACAGACTTTGTACAAAATAAAAAAGAAACTATTCAAATAGGATTGACATCATTCAAATTGAATATATCTTAAAATATATACAATAAATAATGCGGGTGGTAGGTACATACATATTTAGTTCGATCGAAATAGAATTTCCAAGCAAAGTAAAATTGCAGTCAATGTTATAACGAAGTACGAAATCAATTCTGGGAATAGAAAATGTATGATAAATAATATATTATCTAAATTTATTAATTAGGGAGAACCACAGTTAAAGATGTTGATTTACTGTTTAAATTTATATCATCTGCAGTTCTATATGCTCTTGATTTAATCCTGACAGAATTTTCTCGTAGTGCAAGCTACGCATTTTTGTGTACTTTCTAAAAAATTAAGTAAGTAGATTTTAATGAAGGAAATATTAAATCCGTCTTAAGACAATAAACAGAAAAATAAACATTGCCTAATTCTGTTAAAACGTCCAGTCAGCTAAACGATCATTCTTCCAATTAAGTAAAATCTTCTGCATAAAAAGTTAATTTTGCTTTTTACTTACAAACAACGTAAAGTGTAAATTACATATTTTTAGGCAAACTAAAATTTAATGAAAACTTAAATAAATTTCTTATATGCAATTTTTTGTAGAATTTAAGTTAGTATTATATAAATAAAATAGAATAAGAAGTTAATTAGCTCCAATGTTGTATAAAAACTGTAATTCCCCCAAAGAGATAATGAAATGCGCACTAGAAAATGATTCTGTTTCTGAGATAAGCAGTTTGTAGAAATAGAAGGAAGGATTAGACACTCCAGTAAAATTCGATTTTCATCTCGAGCCCGCAGCTCTGCTGAAGACAGTTCTTATCTGGGGCCGTCGAGAAAAGAAGCAATCAACAATTGTGTTCCATTGTCCGTGGTAACGGGAGATCGCACATTCAGATAGTTACAGCATCAATTCGTTTCAGGGATTTGAAAATACACAGATACCATCGCAGCAATAAAACTCTATTTTGGAAAATATGTATATTACCTGTAATACACATATATATCTGCAATACATAATGTTTAATCATTATTGTATTTAGTTCTCAGACGATACATTACAAACTATTTCAAAAAGTGTAGTTAATAATTTATTATAAACCGATAAAATGTAATTTTAATGATATCAATATTTATAGTACATTATTGGGCATAGAAGTTGTATAGGTACTTATTATAGGTATAGCCAAGTAATAACTGTTACGCTTTTTAAAAATCTATTTCAAGTTAAACCTAAATTTCAATTTAACTAACTAAACTTAAAATGTAAATATTCTAAACTCAAAAGAGCAGATGGATTCAACAATTTTGTTTCCGAATAACCAAGTATTTCATAAAACGTTAAGAAGATGGCTACCGAAAAAAGAATTCAGTGGTTTAGACTTTTATTTGCAATTGTTCGAGTAAGACAAATGCGCTGTATTGCATACAAATTAGGAAACTAAACTGATAAGAAACCCCGAAAATACAATAATTTAAATTCTCTATCTAAAGTTCGCATTGAGAATATTTTGTAATTTTGTAGTTATAAGCGATATTCACCGCTAAACATTTTTAATATATTATATTAATAAAATATGTAGTTACAATAGACGGTACCTCACTTAACTTTCACCATGGACGTAGACAGCCGAGAAGGAGTATGAGCCATGACTAAATTTGTACAAGGTTTATTCGTTTATTCATTTTACCTATTTAAACTTTTTTCTATCTACGTTCATGCTTTTAGTGTTAAAGCAATATTAGCATATTAACATATTGAGATAGTACGGTAACTGTATACCAGTAATGGACACTGCACCAGTAATGATCACCCTAAATATTTCTACTATACAAACCCGGTTTTCCCCTAGCGCTTCATTGCACACTATAAAAAATGTATTCTGCATCATATTTACTAAAAATATTTGCAAAACATTGATAGAAAAAAATATAATAATCCTGACCACTATAATATGGTGCATAAAAACATAGTTTTTAATATTATATTATTTTATAAAATGTTAAATTTTATCTTCACAAGGTGGATATCTTTGTTCGTTCATTCGTTTATGTATTATTGGTGATTTTGAAAATTACATTTCGTTCAAAAGTCAAAAAATTATTTACAATACAATAAATATCGAGAAAACAAAAAATTTGACGTTGTTAAATGGTTGGGTGTACGATGTACAGTTTAATTTAGTAATTATCAAAGTAAAAGTAAATATTACACATTGTATGTACTTACTGTAGGTAATGCATACCTACATCTTTTTGCATAATCTAAAAAGCAACTTTTTTTTCTAGCTACCTATAGAAAATGGATTGAAAAAAGGAAAACTAAATTAAACCAATTAATTCTTGTGATTTGTGGATTACATGTTGAAAACAGAATTTTTTTTATATAAGAAATATATTTTAAGCTTTGCGTGAGCAATGAAAAACGATCCCCAATCAAAATAAAATCGATTCTCCATCAAATAACAAACAACGAATGTAGCTAACTCTGCTCTACATACTACATTCGCTTCTTTATAAAAAAAATAAACCACTGACATTATTAATATCCCAAATGGATCACGTAAGTGCTTCAATATTAAAACTTTATAGTGAGCTTTTATTTAGCCGACATAAAACTCGCTGAGAAAAATAACGTTTCAGTAAGTTGAAAAAGAATATTTGAAAATGTGCAATCAATCTACAGCATACATTTCGACAACTATTCTGCTATAATTAAATTAAGAATTAAAGTATAAAGCGTAATTATTTCGTTTATACATCCAATTGAATTGTTTTAAAAACCGAACGAGGGTTTATAAACCAGCGTGTAAAAATAAAATAAAATAAATTCATTTTGTGAACAGAAGCTGCTGTAAAATAACAGAAGCTGCAGTATATGTGACATTTTATTTGGGAAACCCAAGAGATAGAGTATGGTGACAGAATCATCAATATTCCCCTTATATCCGCGATCAATATAAATATACGTATCTATATGTAGGTATGTATCTTTTTGGCGAAAATAAAAAGTAAAATAGTTTAAGCGAAACATTATAAAACCTAGTCTAGTACCTATTTATTTTTTACAATAATTTATTCTTATTTATACGAACGCGGTTATAAAATGAAAAAATATATTACTTACTTTTATTAAAATATAATTCGTAAAAATAAAATTGAAACCTTGTCTAAATCCGCTAACTGCCTGATACAGATATGATGCGATAGCAGCTAGATGATCAATTTAAATTTAGGTAAATCTACTAGAAGTAAGTAATTAGTTCTTGGATGACGTATTTTAATCGTTTCGAAACGCTTTTGCAAACTAGACCAACAATAAGAAATGCCCGTCTCATTTCACACTTGAATTAGTTCGTACTTGCCTGGCCTCCGAGCTTCAATAAACTCCAGATTGATTGGATAAATGATTGTACGTACCTACTATTGGTTCCACAAATATAACTTTGGAACTGAGTGTATGAAGTCTCCATCTTGATTGAAAAATAAACGATTTGACACAGAAAAAATTTCCACTTCCATGACTAACAAGATGATCTTGATTAGGATTATAGAATTATTTTTTCAATTAAGATAGTTGGATCGATAAAATATAATTGAAAAGCTGTATTAAAATGTAATCGATATTGATTTGTAAATATAGAGAAATTTTCTAGTATTTAGATTCAAATCTATAACAAATTTAAAAGGAATGTCAAGTATTAGCTTATGTAGAAGTAACACGCTTTTACATATAAATAATAATTTAAAAATTGCGATAAAACTACAAAATGTATATGTATCGTAGTAACTGCAACACAACCACTTTCGAAAAGGCGCAGCAAGCCAACAAAAGACCTTATCGAAGTAATAAATATCAGAGTGACGTTATTAAACGAAACGATGAACGCTATCATTGCGTTATGAAAAGCACAGATTGCACCAAATAACCTGTCAAGTATTTATGCCAACATCGACCCTTTTGTAAAACATCAAAAATTCTAATAAAATACCGCGATTACCCACGACATCGCGCTCTTATAAAAGTAAATATGACAACCTTAACAGCCTAGCATGTGGGCTATAATGTGATAAGGGTAGGTTTTTATTATTGTAATAACGAAATGAACGAGAAGTGGAAGAATTAGGCTAGCTCAACCCCACCAAAAGTGGAATAAGTTCATTTAATTTATTCAATATATTAGAATAAAAATGAAAAACGCAATGTAAAAGTTAGCGGATTGAGTTTCGATGTTAGTAGTCCAAAATTGACATCATATTATACAAAAATATCGATAGTATACTAGTATACAATAAAAAAGAATAATATCAATTTTTATTTGATATCCTGATTTTACTATGCTTGCAATATTATAGTTGATGAAATTTCAACCAAACACCCAACAAATTTTTTGCCATCTATAACGCAAAAGGTACTTGAACCGAAACGATTCCAAGTTTTGATACGATATTACGCACATATTACGCAATTCAAGCAGAGAAAGATTTCAGAATAGCATTTTATAACAACAAATTCTTATGCTGTGGTTGGGTACAACTACAGTGCAAGATATCCTTCTAATAGGTATACCACACCGGTAATAATGTAATGATTAGAATGTTCCGTATTTGAGAATCTAATTATTTTATTTATCTTACGAAAAAAAACACCCTGTCAGTAACTGTTAATGAAACTGTTCAATTTAAATCTGTAAAAGTTTCAGCTGAAAGTCCAATTAAAATCGAAATAAATATGTTTCGGTACACGTTCGGTTGAAGTTTGTAATTATCCCAAAGTTGTCCATGTGGATGTATTAGCAATTCGCTTCAATTGTAGTAACGGGTGCTTGCATATAGTGCATTTTAATTTTATATTTTACATAAAAAATCCATTGAAATAATTAAATGCCGCTATAAAGCTTTTATGGAATAAAAACTCTAAATTGCAACAACAATTTGTAAAATCCCTTTATTGCATGGAAACTAAACAACTTTACAAACTTCCTGTGTTATAATTAAATATTTCACATAAAAAATAATAAAAAAAAATCGTGCTTGCATAACTATTGGTCGGGTTACTTTATAGTATGATTTTCTTTCGGCAATAAATTATAAGTAATTTAAATTTTGTATTCGTCCCACGACTCAAATATTATAGATAATATTGAATAATAATGATTTAAAATTATTAAAGTATCAGTTTGTGAAATTATTTAGAGAAAGTCCGTATAGCGAGTCGTTCAATTACATGGTTTGTTAAATTAATTAATTAATAACGGCTAACCGGAAGTCCTTGTATAACAAGAGGGTTAAAGTCGTAAGTTTAGAAACTTGTTAAAATGGTCCCAGTTATCGAAGGACTGCAGCAGGCAATTAGTACAAGTTTGGAGCTTGATGGTAATAGAAGATACTGATTACGTAATTATACTGTCATCCTTAATCACTCTCGTTTTTGCGATAAAATGAATATGCTTGTGTTGTATTAAATTTTACAATGTACAAACATTGAAATAATGGTATTTACTATTAGCATTTAACTGCTATTTACACCTGCACTCCAGTAGTTCAACACTTAAAATACATTGAAATTTACTAGCAGGGTGAAAATCAAACGGGTTCGTGGCGATTATTTTTATGATATCCATAAGAAAAAAATTGAGAACATATTAAGTATTTTAAGATGCAATCCTTAAGCATGGCACAGAATAAGCGCGCCGAACTAAATTGAAATAAATGTTCCTTTAAACTATTTCTATAGAGGACAATGAAAAGCAGTGGCGGATTTATATGAATGCTTACGATGCTGAAGCATCGGGCCCCCGATTATTGAGGGGCCCCCAAGACCTTACTTATTATTTTATAGAATTCAGTTTTGTTTATTATCTATCATTTTCAAAGAACATAAAAGCAAACGCAAATTGTAAAATTTTGTTTATTTAATTTAAAAAAATGTAAAAGCAACTATAACTTTCAGTAGCGGTTTTATAGGAATGCTTAAGATGCTGTAACGTTAAATATTAGACCCCCGATCATTGAGAGCTCTATAGAGGCCCCCAAACCTTACTCATTATTTTATAGCATTGAATTTGTTTTCTCTTTTTATGAGAATCAGTTGCTTTTGCTTTGTTTTTAAATTATGTATAAAATAATAATCGATTAATTGATACGTGGTTTAGATAGTGTCACTCGATATTAACCATATCAATATTTTAGAAAACCCAAAAATACACATATACACACACGTTTTAGAACTCAAATGTTTTTAAGTTATCATACAAATAAAATACACTGTAAGTATTATAATATGGCAAACGTTTTCATCATACTATGGTATCATCAGGCGATGAACTAGAAAGAAATCTAAATAGAATAAGAAAGCTTTTAGAAAAGAAATTTAATAAGGGTAGGGGTATAAAGAATATGCGTTCTTATAGGTTGAACTTAGAGCGGGGGGGGTGAGTTAATTCTTTTTTGAAGATGTTGAACAGAGATGAGATTTTTACATCAAATTGACTGCTTAAAAACAAAAACGATTGCTTTACTTTATTGCTTTCCATAGCTTCTAAAAATTTTAATTTTTTACTTTTTGGCTATATATATAAAATTTCGTATCCCCCCTGTTTGTGGTTAATGTCTAATTAATTTTCCGTTTCCAAGTCGGACTTATTTAGAAAGATCTACCTGTATGACCGATATATATTTTTGAGACCTTTTGCAAGTGAGCTCATAAACCCCCGATTTAGTCAAAATTTTGGACATTTTTCGTAACAATAGATTTTTTATACTTTCAAAATTACCTATACATTTTTTTATCTGATATTTATGTTTGATAGTATAAGAATACATTTTTTTTTACCTGTTTCATATACCATTATTTTTATAGATCTTAGACAAACGTCAACCCCCCCCTCCCATAGTATCCTACCAGGGGCCTCTAAAATGTAATTAGCATCGGGCCCCAAAGAGTCACCATCCGCCACTGATGAAAAGAATATTTTGATATGTTTATCTCATAATTTTTAAAGCAAAGTAACCGATGCAAAGCTTTAAAGTGATAGAAATAAACTTTAAAAATATGGGTTTTTAAGTAAATTATGTAGGAAATTCTCTATTAAATAATAAATTCTGCATGTGCATCTAACAATATCTAACAAAACGTTAAAATATACTACTAGAATTTTAACCGTAAAGTGAAAAATATAATATACCTACGTGAAAAATTATTTAAAAAATCTATGATAAGGGTTTTCAACAATGAAAATTCACTTAAGTTCGGTTACATTTAACTAAACCTTTCTGAAACCAGATATTAGCAAGTTAGAACTTAAGGACCTTTACACTATGCGATTTATCCTACGATTTCTCGTACGATTTTACTTAAGATCTAGAAATAAACACCTCGCTTATCGTAGGATTTGGTTTAAGATTTTCTTATGAATTGCTTATGAGTTCAGATTCGAGCCTTTTCGTACGACAAATCGTACAATGTAAACGGTAAACTATCTGCTAACGACAACTCGTACGAGAAATCCTAGGATAAATCGCATAGTGTAAAGGGCCCTTAAGAATATTTGGAAAAGTTATACAACTGAAAAAATGAGTTCTTTAATATTCATTTTTCTAATATTTTCTTTTTACATTTTAAAGATATTCCAAAAAAGTATCAAATATTAAATATAAAAAATTGTTTAATCAAATTTTAATAAAATAACTAATTCTTTTTTTCACTTTTTCGCTCAACTTGCAGGTTGAGCAAGAATAATTAATATTATTATTAATAATAATAATAATAAATTAACATGTTAATTATTATTAATTTCATTTTAGAGCTTTTTTAATTACCTAATATGTAATAATTTTGTAAGTTATATAATCTTCACTTCACTGTTACAAGTTTACCTTTTACGTATTATTTTAATGTTCTGTTTATAGTTTTGTTAGATGTAACTTTTAAGTTGTGATAGAAGATACTTTTCTAACAAAAATTTTGAAACTAAAATTTTCGTCTAGATCGAAACCTTCAAGGGGATTCATTGTTGATTTTAAGAGGAGTGCATGTATTTTACAGGCACTCTAGCCACTTAAAATTTTTCAAATTTTTGCTTTTAAATGACCACAGCATCAAAACCATTAATTTTTAGTGTTAATGGTTATAAGTGCTTTTTAAAAAAAGTTGAAATATTTACGTACATGCAAACTATTACATTGAAACATTTTATTGAGTAAAATCAACGGCTTTAGAATTATGAATTACGTTAAATATTGTTACTGTTAAAAAAGATACAAATTAGTTTGTTCTTATTATATTTTTGTTTTAGTGGAAACAAATAAAATTTATTTTACTAAATTGTCACCCTAATAATTTTAGTAATTCTGTGAATTTATTTTTTGTTCGTTGTTCATTATTTTCGGATTTTCTTCTATCAAATAGCTTGATTTTTCAAAAAAGTTTACCAAAGTTGTAGCTCGTTAAATTTGCTATCCGGAATGAGGAAGGTCTATTTTTTCATAATTCGTTTCGTTATCATTTGACATTTCTTTCTGTATCTACTTATTTTAATCCAAAACACGAAAACCTTTTATTTCAGACAATAAAAGGTTATAATCTAGTTAATTTCATGCTTTCACTATAGCACTGTAACATTCACTCACTTAACAATCAGTTACTCATTACTAAAACAACTGCATAGTAAATTATAGGTTTGCTTGGATTTAGACAAAAGTTTAGCTAAGTATTCTTATTAATTTTTAAATTATTTCTTAAAATAATAAAAATGAACCTAAAATAAGAAATTTCAAGTAGATTTGTGGTACTATTTAGAATGTGTATTTGTAAAATATAATAGTTTACACAATATTTTGATAGAACAGTAAAGTGAAGAAATACAATACCTACATAAAATAAAAAATAAAAAGACATTCATTACCACTTAACAGGTTAGGATTAGAAATATTTGATAATAATTTTTTACGTAGTGTATTTCTTCACTTTTATTATAGTGAAGTATTATTCACTTTTATTAAATTTCTTCACGGTTATTATATTATTTATATAATTTTATTTGCGTTTTGTTTAGTTTTAAATAAATACCTGCCACACTAATAAATTTAACAAGTGTTTTTATTTAAATATTAAGCTATTTATTGAATAATATATTAATTATTATTTAAAAAATTTATAAAGATCGGTACAAAGATCCAAAATGGAGAAGAGTAAAACCGTCGAACTTCAAAACTTTTATTACTTTAATTGATTTGTCTTCTAAACTGACCGCAAAAACTATCGAGATGATTTCTTTACAAACTAGTAAAACAAGAGCAAGTTTATTTGCTTATTATCTCGAAGTTTTGAGTCGATGGAACTCAAAAGTTGAATACTACAAGCACTTGCCGACGCATGCACTTTAATCGTCATGACATCTTTAGAGGAAACCAATAGAAATTAGAATGTGGTTGTCATAGTTACCGATACAACTGTGCTCCAGCTGTGGGCTTCTCAAACACTAGAAGAAAATCAAATGTACTTTTAAATCCCGCATCTAGATTCTATGAAGTAGGCGATATTCAAAATATATTTTAATATATATTTTATAAAACAACAAATTTTTATAAAATAGTAGGTATGTGGAAGAAGAAGACTGGTTCACCAGTCGAAACTAGTCTGTTAAAAAAATATATATAATTGAAAAATGTGTCAACTTTAATCCTCAATGGGTCTTTTAAATAATATATTCAAAAAAGTTTGCAACTAAAGAATATAAGTTAATAATAGTTAATAGTTACCGTTAGTTTGTGTGATTACTGGATGTAACGCTATATCCGAATTATTTAAAAAACAGAAAAGTTAAAAAATCCATCGTGTACAAAGACTTAATTATTGCTTCTGATGAGCAGTATAACCTAAAACTGTACAGCAACAATATAGAATATATTATGTATCTGCCTAGATGATTACCCTGGTGATATTTACGCCATAACGGATCTATAGAAAAGAATTAAGAAAATTTTGACAATCCTGCTAAAATTAAAAGCTGAACATGAAGCTTAAATATTTCTCTCGTTTTACTTGATTTGTTTTATTAAATTGGTCCAATTTAAATCATAGTTAAAGTATAGTTTAATCCGATTTTCTTGTATTATACTGCGAAATCCATCCTAAACTCTGAGTTACAATAAATTGTCTAACAATGTGGTGTTGGCAAAAATATCATCCTTGAGAGGCCCTTTGCCATTTGACGTATTTTGTGTGCAACTCATTGTTAAAAAGAAATGAATTAAAAAATATATTCCATTGTCCAGATATGATGAATAACTTTAGTTATCTTACTAAAACTAAAAATGATAGGTTACAAACTTTTTGACCTAGATTGTACACAAATCGAAAAAATGTAGTTTTGAGAAAACCGCGTTTTAAAATAAAATTATCGAAAACATAAAATTGAAGGCGGTAAAGGATGATTTAAACTGCTTACCGGTGAATCAGCGATTCCAGCTTCATATAGCAAACCTTCACATTTTTTTTATTTGGTATTTTCAGTTTCTAAGTGGGTTTCGTGCCCTCCGAGCTTCTTTGGTTTCCGAAGCACTTCGTCAATTTTGTCGGCTTATGCGCCGCTCGTTCATTTTTTGAGCATAACTTAAGCTGATGTTGCCAACTATAATATTTAGTTCGTTCATAATTAATAAAATGGCTGAATCATGCTGATTTCTTGGATATATTGATATTTTTCACCTAACTTCTTATTTTTTGTATATTTAAACTCAGTAGCAACTCGGTAGCAATTCAAATCAAATTTACGAATGATTAAAATTTTTGAATGCAGCTTATTTTATATTGCAACTTGCAAAAAGGTCGTAAAATAAATAAATCTACAGTTTGAGCAAATTATTACCTGACTACCTGAGTGATCCCTTCATTTTACCTGCTACTCGCTCCGACACTCACGCTCATAGCGTCAGAACGAATTGAGATTTTTATTCAAAACTTGGGGAACATATTCTTAAATAGTTTTACCTACAATTTATAAAAAACGAAAAAACTCGTTTTTTTGAGTCATTTAAACTGTTTTCCCCCCTTAAACTCAAGTTTTAAATTAAACCGAGTCAAAAGCTACAATAGAACTCCTTCAACTAAGTATATTCAGCTACGTGTGCAAGAATTTTTTTAAATTTAAAAATTTGATAATTATTTAATCAAAAGTAGGTATATAGTTTGTTTCAATTTAAATGGAATGATTAAAAAAATTTTAAAAATTTATTCAAATTACTTTCATATAAGAACGTATAAATACTTTTCCGCAAAAACATAATAAAAGAGATAAGGTGATGTTTTTAATCGGAAGCCAACCACGATAACGCATGCATTGGCATTAGCATATTAATTTTTTGCAGCAGTTTATACGTTCTTATATGAAAGTAATTTGATATAATATGACATTTTAATTTTTTTTTAATAATTCCATTTAAATTGAAACAAACTATACTTATTGCATTTTATTTAGTTAACAGTCTGGCGTATTTAAATAATTTTAACATTTCATTTGAGTAGACAATTCCATTTGTATAAGTTAAAAAGGACTGTGAAAGCGCATAAAATGTTAAATGTAAAAAAGTAAGTTCTTTGTTTGAAGTTCCAGCCATGGTATATTTGATTACCGTTTGCTCACCAACCTGACATACAAGGTAGCAATTTAAGTTCGTCACAGCTTTAGTTGTAAATGATAATTAATTACAAAAATTATTTTCTAGTAAAAACAAAAAATTGGTAGGTACTTAATTGATGACTGGGCTATATAGATAAGCATATAATCTGACGTTAGTTTTTCTTGTAGTAAGTATCTATATGTATGTAGAGTAATGATTGTCTGCTTTTTTATCAGAAAATATCTGGTGGTGAAACTTTTATAAATTTTAGCGGCTTATCGCATTCAAGAAGAATTGCTACAATAAATTTTGTGTACCTATTACCTTCCGTTGTGTAATACATTACACAAAACTTCTAAAACCTTATAATCCATCTAATTGTTGTATTATATCAAACGTGAAGATGAAAGTAAAGATAAAAATATATTGTTCACTTAATTAAAGTGCGCCAGAATAAAAATTGCATTTTATCTAGTTAACAGTCTGGCGTATGATGGTACAATATAATCGTACCCTCGGAAGTCAATACAAAAACTTTATTTCTAATAGCACCTTATTGATGGCACGGAGCTTACGAAACCTGTAGTTGCTTTAGAATGAACTGAATTGGTTTATTAGTGGTTTCCTAATTCTATTGAAGGAAGACAAGTATTACTTACGGAAGATAATAAATAACTTCAGTAATAATATTAATCTCCTCGATATTTCTAGTAGCTTTTTTATTTTTATTTTTATTTTTAAACAAGGTCGGCCAGCTTTTATAATTTTTAATATAAAGTTTAAAGAGGAAATCATATAAAGTTTTCATTCGACAATATTAAGTTGAGAAAATTGTAATATTGAATTGGAAAAATTTGAGCTAGTACAGTTCTGACAACTTTAAACACAATAGAAAGTTTTTATTTGATCCAAACACTAATAAAATATCAAAGTAATATAGCAAATTTGAACGCCAAGAGTTTTAATGCAATTTTAACGACGAAAGAGCTAGCAAGCAATAGTAAAAGGTTTTCGATAAATTCCAGTCGTGTGGTCAAAGTCATTAAGAACAAACATCAAAGTAGCACGAGACCATCACGGAACAATATCCGGTGACCTCAAGGATGGGAAACACTCACCTTCCTCCCACGAGGAGCGAATCCCCATCCCGCATTACTAGCCGAAAGTAGTCCGTATGTGTATCGTTTCCCAAAAAGTGATGCACATCATCTTCGGCTCCTGAAAGCATAAAGTTATTCGTAATTAGAAATTAGTATTTACATACACAAAATTTAAAAATCATGTTAACTTGTGGTTTCAAAGTTCGCATAGTTATTGAAACGTTTCGGAAAAATTTAAGAGAAAATATTTTTAATACATTTTTCAACAAATTCCCAATGCTAACTTTTACTTAAGTTGTCAAGTCGTAATAATAAATAATCGTTCAGATTACCAAACTTTTTTTATGATAAAAACTAACGCAGTATTTTTGAAAAAATAAAAAATATTAAATAAAATAATTCAGACAAATTGTCTGTCCTCCATCGATAATATCTATTAATCTACAGTGCCTGCAGGTCGTTCGTAGACCCCTAGGGATGAGATAGTAGCTATAGTAGTGATTAATGTATATGTCGTGTGACACTTGTGAATATCACAGCATTAAACAAAAGATTAAAACCAAACCGATATGAGGACTTCGAAAAATGTATTTTTCATAAGGGTAAAAATATAAAAATTAAATTTAGAGTTTTAGAAACATTTTTCAATTTATAGAAACATAGGTAGAAAACATATAACAAAACCTTATGTTCAACTTCGACCTTTGGTTAATTGAAGCACATAACGTAGGTATGTATTATATAATATATATAATATAAATACGTTTCGATAACAAATTTGAATCAACATTCAATACATTAAGCATCTTGGCTATATTACGTGTATATACATATACAGTGGAATCTAGATAAAAACATAGCTATTATAATTTGGCAAATTTATTAATTAATATTACTGTTGGAAATTACCATAGCTCATCTAATTATAAGTTGTTTCACTTTTTATTTTAGTCACCAAAAAAGGAGTAAATAAATCACGAGTAGAGGAAAATATTGTAGGCCATAAAAATGATGAACATAATGAAAAAAAATACGACATGGCAGACAACAATTTTGAAAAATTATAATAAAGGATGGAACAATATTCTGTTGTGCGTTGTCAATAATTATTATTAGTGGAAATTATTTCCAGTTGGACGTAGGAAAGGTAATTAAACAGAAAGAATGTCCATCAACAAAATATTCATATTTTGATATAGAGTTTATATTTGAGCATAACACTGTGCTATTTATATAATCAGGATTTTATTAATTTCAAAATATGTGTGATTTTATGAAGTACCTACTACTTATTGCATTAATTCAAATGTTTATTTATCACTAAATTTTGGTAAAAATTTGCGGTTTTCGCTATTTTGCTATTTCTCTAACCGCTACTGATACGTACATAATAATAATATGTATGAGTTGAACCAGTTAATTACCTAAAATCTATCACATCGCATTTAAAATATTTCTTATATAAAAAAATTTAGTACATAAAAAATTACGGTTTTGGGAAAGAATTATTCAGAAATAAACGATTCGGCCTGCAGCCCGGGTCGCAATTTGACGATCACTGCTTCATACAGTCATAAACGCTTTCATCATAGTATATGGACATCGTCAGACTAACGTAAAATTATACGATATATTTTATCAGATGTGTCCTCTTAAAGATGTGCGTTCTGCCATTTAAGTTTCATCTATCATAAAAGTAAAATATAATTTAAACGAAACGAAAACGTATTTCACGACTACCACAATTGATAATGTAATAATAAATTATGATTCCTAGTTACCCATATTAAATTAGAATTAAAGAATTGTTGCCAAATGTCAGAAATTAGACAAGTAATTTCATAGGTAGGCTGTAACTAACAATTTAATATATGGTTTGAGGTATGAACAAAGGAAGAGAATGTTATTTGAAGTGAAATTGCTAGAGTGATTAATTGCCGCAATAGTTCTGTAGACATGTATATATCCCTAAAGCTATTTCAATCACAGTGACAAATTGTATAGAGCAAGGTTACTACTAGCCATTGAGAAGAAAATCTTGTAAAAGATTTTGATTATCTCGCTGTAATATATTTACAATATTTATTACTTAACATTATTCACAACTTGAAAAACTTGGAACAGGTTATATTATTGATATTGGTATAGGTCCTATAGGTCTTTTCATTGGCGAAAATAAAAGCAAATTTGAATTATATTGCAAATGAAAAGCGCTGAAAATATTTTGTAAATTACAATCGACCGACGCGACGCGACGTGGAAATTTATGTTTAAAAAATATATAACCAAGTTAACTAAATACCGAAGATTAAAACAATTATTTACGGTATTACCATATAAAAATGTAAAGTATTTAACAAACAAAATTGAAAATTTAACTAAATTAAAACTGACAATAAATTTATGTTTTAAAGTAATTATGTACTATGTCAAAACAGCGAGCAAATAGTAATGAATCTATAATGTAGTTATTATTTTGATGTCAATAATTACTACTAGCTAGGTATGTACTACATATAATTTGCAATTTAAAATAATAAATAAACCATAAGCTTTTTAAATTTTTAGATAAAACTTTAGTAACTATTATTTCCCAAACATAGAAGACGCTCATGTCGAAAAATAAAAGTATTTTGTTGTAGTTGCAGGCGCTGCATCAGATTTACATTCACGATATTAAATACATAAAATGCAGAGAAAAAGACGAGTAGGTAGTATTAAATGAAGCAAACTGTATTATGTATAAACTTTACTATGCATACGATACAAAAAACCATATTGAGAATTTTCAAATATCGAATTTCGATAGAAAGCTGTAAAAAGCTCTTCGTGCTATTCGATCGTGATGCAATAACCTCAATGTAAAATAGGTATACTATACCTAGATACTATTATGTACAACATGCAGTATATTATGTCTGTTACTTGTTGGACAATGGTTTAAATTTATACAATGTTAAATAATAATTTTAACACATAAAGTGCATATAATTCTCATTAAACTATATAAATATGACTTTAATTACCACAACTTTGTGCTAAAGTTGTGTTTGCGACAAACTTCATAAACCAGCAGTAACCGTCTACCATAAAAGTTGTTTGGTGGGAGGTACTTGATTAATTAGTATATAATTTGTATATTTCCAAACAACTAATCACTCCAAGATAGAGACATCTAACCCCGTCTTATTAATTTAATGAATTATAAGCTAATTGATTTGTGACTTTATAAATATTGTTTATTACAAACCCTCTTCAAGTAATACACTCCTGTCGGAAGCATTGCAAAATCCCAAGCGAATATCTTAACAAAATTATGCTTCAAAACTATTATTTCCCTATAGGCAGTTTTAAATTGATTGATTAATAAACAATCATAGAGACAAATTAATACAATAAACATAGGTAAGTAAAATTAAATAAACTCTGGCCTTTCCTAACACACAGGAAATCGAGATAATTGAATGAATATTTAAAACTTCTAAGATAATCCTAATAGTCTTTCTGATATATGGCTGAAACTAAATTTTCCAATTATATGTAACGAAATAATTTATCTATGAAGGCGTTCTATCTATCAGCTTAATTGTACCGTCTCCTAATTCGAGCGAGAATAGCATCATCCACAATGCAGTGCATAGGAAATACAATTTAACAGCAAATTTTGGAGTGCTTTGCATATAAATTAATTTGGCATTAGTGTTAATGTATGTAACATCATGATGGACTTACGCATCGCTGTCACTAAAATCCACATAAATACGTAACGATTGATTTATATACGCTGGCTTACTAATAATATTAGGTAAATAAAGCCGTAAATAATTGGTTAAATAAACTTCAACTGTTTTATCTATGTAGTAATTGCATTTTAATACCGTTGCTATCTTGAAAAACAACAATTTGTTGGGCTATTTACTTTAAATTCCAATGATAAATAACGATAAAACACGCAAGGAAAAGATACACACTAAATTAGCAATATCTGATTCTTCTTGATGTTTTTGCACTAAATTCTAATTTTTTAAATTAAGACGATTTTCACGTCTAGTGTAAATTAATGTTTACTTACAAGTGTAGTATATAAGCTGATGTTATAATTTACTTGTCACTCTAATATTAGTTTATATTATATAGAAATAATTATTATAATACCCAGTTTCAAACTTTATTTGTTAAATTAAAAAAAGCATTAGATTAAAACTATTTATAATTGAATGATTAGTGTTTGTGACGCGTAGTGCTTCGAATTTTGGATTCTCATCAGATAAAGCTTGAATTATTATGTAACAGAACTTGCAGTTATATCTACAGTTATGCAATTTAATTAAATTATATTATTTGAAAAGTCAAAAAAGTAAAATTCCTTTTACTTTATGCCAAAATCATGTAATTATTATAAATATTATCACAATGTTAATAACAATAATCATTCTAGAAATTGTAAGCATCTGGTAAAAATAAAATTCATCAGCAGAACTCATAGAGAAAATTTTGTTTTTTGATATTCCGGACCTCTAAGAAAACAAAAGGTTACGACTTACGAGTTTCATCAAAATTAAATTTTGCGTGAATTGTTTTAAAAAAACAAATAAAGCAAAATTATCATTTTTCGTCTGCAACAAATTAAACATCTATGTATATGTTTTTCGTGATGCCTCATATTACAAAAAAAATCTATACAATTCTCCTCAATTGTCACAAAATACTTAAAATTTCACAAAAGTCCTTAACATACCTCAAAATTTCCGTTTACTTTCCTTGTAAACTCGACTTTTATTTTAGTACATTATGGTTCTTAACTTATATGATCCCAAAATTAAATAAGTTTTTCTAGTTTCTTCGTCTCAGAACCATAGGAAAACCGCATTTTAATGAATTTTTATGATTTTTTCGAAAGTCTACAAAATTCCACGATTTTCCCGAAAATGCCAAATAAATTTCTTCAATTTGCTTCCAGAAGGGTAACAAATTCTTTAGGTAGCTACCTCCTCGTTATTAATAATACAATTTGGTACAGTTAATAGTAGGTGGATATACTTATTGTTTTGTATTAACATTATTATTCAAGATTTAGATGCCCCCAAGGAACAAAGCCGTAACTCAAATTATTAGCATTATCAGTTGTGACATACTGCTGTAATCCTGAGAAAACATTTTTTTTGTAAAAACAACTTGTTTGTAAGTTTAAGAAGTTTTTCGTCTGAAGAAAATGTTTATAAAGATAATTTTGTTGACTATACATAGATGTCAATAATTATTCAGGAGAACTACAGTTACTAGATAGATACAGTACCGCAAAGGCAGGCCATATTGGGGCCCTAATTTATGCGCGAAATTTAAAATTTTTTCAAAAATTATAAATATGTGCTAATTTTATATGCCAACTTAAAATAATAGATTTCTTCTTATATATTACGTGATTTTGTCATATTGTTGTTTATTTATCATTTGCATTTATCAATGCAACAAATTAAGTCGTTTTAACATGACATGTTTGGAGAAAGTAATAAAAACATCATAAATAAATAACAGAATTTATTAATATTAAAATTGAACCTTTTTCAGTTTCAAGAATAGGCGGGGGTGATTCTATTAGTAGATTTTTTTTGTGCTGAAAACAAATCTGACTTTGAAATTGCTCCAGAACGTCAGGTTTTTTTAAAACTTTTAGCTTACATGGTCAAAAAATGGCTATTTTAACCATTTTTACGATTTTTTAAGGAAACCTCATTTTTTTGTTTCAATTAAAATCCATTTTTCTAAATCATTCTAAGATTCTTTCAAGTGAAGATATATACAATTTTTAAGTCAAGAGGTTTAGCCATGCAAAGTCACCCGTTTTACCGCGCCGAACTTACTTTTTGACAAGTTCTTTAATATTAATTTATTAGTGACCTCAAGAACCCATGTAGGGAGAATAAGAATTTGCCAAAAAGTAAATTCGGCACGGTAAAACGGGTAACTTTGCATGGCTAAACCTCTTGACTTAAAAATTATATATCTTCATTTTAAAAAGTCGTAGAATGATTTATAAAAATGGATTTTAAAGCTAAGTAGTAGTACTATGCGATGCAATTGTGGAAAATTGAAACAAAAAAATGAGGTTCTGTAAAAAAAATCATAAAAATGGTTAAAATAGCCATTTTATGACCATTTAAGCTAAAATTTCAAAAACCTAACGTGCTAGAGCAATTTCAAAGTCAAATTAAAGTACCCCATAGTTGTCTTATATGCAGGAATATTCTAGTTTAGTCAATGAAACAATTTTTCTTTGTATATAAGAATGCCAATTCGATAAATTAACGTATCTACGAATCTAGTACCTAAAAACTTACTTAGCATATCTTTTCATCAAAGAAAAAATTCCTTGTCACAGCGAATTTCAGTTAAAAATCGCTGTTCGTTAATATTAAACACTGTATTATTTTCAGTGAATTAAATTTATTAAATTAAATTAAAATTGATAGATTCTACGAATCTAGTGACTACAATGACAACAACAAATGTCAATTGACATTTGCGAAGGACGCCATATTGGGGCCCTAATTATCGTTCTCTCTCTAACTCATTGGCCTATTGGTTTGCGGTACTGTATCTATCTAGTGACTGTAAGGAGAACTAAATAAAAAAATGTATCTTCATCTTGACGAGACGCAAGAATAAAAATCAAAGGTTTCAGGCAGTATGCAGGAACTGAACAGGGTTAGATATATAAAATCTTTTTACAAGACAAAATACGAAACACATCGATGTTGATGTAATAAAAAAAAAGTGAGAAACTGTGCACTGTTAAATGCCACGGTACAATAAAATTATTTATGTATTCTAAATTTATTGTATGTTATATTAATCTTCCTTATTACAATTATGTAGAGTAACTAGTGATTTTCCAAATTTCTTAGGGAATCAATGAATTTATTATTTCGTTATGGCTCTTTCTTTACTTTCACTACTTTGAACAATGAAAGTGTAAAATCACTAATAAATACATACAACCACCGCAATTCCTACATTTACTGTAACATATCCACCTTGTATATAAATTTTTTTTAATTTAAACGAAATTTTAACAAAACCACATTATATTCGTAAGTGTAGGTAAAAACACATGGTGTTTTCTTAGTAAAAGCAAAACTTCTAGTAATATTTCCTCTGTAGGTTACTTCATGCAGAAATTTCATAAACGTCGGTATAACTGCTCCCCTGGGGGAACTCTAGTTCTTAGAGGGGCGTTGAGAAATATTTTAATTTTTATAATATAAAAGTGTTGTTTGACTGGTTTTTACGAAATTTCTTGAAAATATGTCATTCTTAAGCACAGTATACTAAATTTTCATTGCTTTGCCTCAACTACAGGTGCGTCATTAAAGATAGCATCTGAAACATTTTAGTTTTGAGTAAGTAGTTGGCAATTTTTGAACTGATTTAACTATTTTGTATAGGTTATTTTTATTGTAGATTGCTATTAAAGGAAATAAGTATCTAATAAGTAATAACTAATAACTATGATAATATAATGTAAATACTGCAACGCATTTTTTGTTATATAAACGCAAAATTACCCATTAAAAGTAAATTCTAGTATTATAAATTTAAGAAAAAAGGTGCTTTAATACTTACATATCAAATTACGGGTTTACATTATGATGGCATTTTATTCCTCTCAGAAATTTGATGGAGACTTTAATATAATAATTAATAAACGGCTGTATTTATATAATATGATAGACGACATTTAAAAAAAACAAATAAAATGTTAAAGAAATCTTATTTAAAAAAACAGATGAGATAAATTTCTAACAATTTTCAACTAATTTAAATTGTTGTCTTAAGAAAAGCGCAGAAAAATCGCGCTTAGTTTGCCTCGGGACAAAACTTGATTGTACAGATTGTCTGTCTATGTGAAATTGCGTTTCTTCCGATTTTACGCTACTTTCAATTTGGTTTAAGACAAAACAAATTATTTATCGATTTGACGGTGCATTTTACTATAAAGTATTTAAAAAGCTCCCCGCTTGTGAAAGCAATAATTATTAAATTGATTTCAAAAATTTATTAATTCAATTAGAATAACAACACAAATAAAATATTTTAACGTCCGTCAAAATGAGCGTTTATTTAATTTGGAGCATTTGCCCAACCGATTATTATCAATTATATCCAATGTTGTGTGCGTATTACATATTATCGTGTTCCAAAATCCTTATTTGATTTTAATATTTGATTTTATA
The DNA here is from genome assembly GCA_958510845.1 of Cantharis nigra. Classification (NCBI taxonomy): domain Eukaryota; kingdom Metazoa; phylum Arthropoda; class Insecta; order Coleoptera; family Cantharidae; genus Cantharis; species Cantharis nigra. The sequence continues at coordinate 36,379,580 of OY294028.1, read as the reverse complement.
AAATTAAATTATTTTGAGTTTGTAAATATTTAAAAATTTATCGTTTTACCGCGGCATGTAATTGAGCTCGGAACAGCTAGGCGGCTAAACGTGGTCTTTCGCCGATAAAGATGGTCGCGTTCGGAGACCAATTTCGTCTCCTGTAATTTCGTCTAGTTTTGCGATTAGATTGATATTTTTTTTTTTGATTTTGCGAATAACTTGACTTATATTATATTTGCGTGATTTTGATTTATTATTTTGGATTGAAATTTTGTCCCCGATTTGGACACTGTTAGATATTTTTGGAAAGTTGAATTGATTTGGATCTAATTGATTGATTTAACGAAGAGTTTAATTTAGATTACTGGAAAGTAATTTTTAATTAGTAATAAATTAATAAATGATAAAAATTATTGAATTGGAAATTAAAGTTAAATTAAGTCTCATTGCTTGTATTAGGGGTTAGGAAAATATTTTTGGATATTAATCCCCCAGATTACTTCTCGTTATATTATTACAATGAAACTAAAATCTGTTCGCATTTTCTTTTTTTTTTCATTTAACTCAAAATATTTTTGAAGATTAAAATGTAATTAAGTAATTACTAAATATCACTTTTGTTATAATATACTATTATTGTATCACATACATGGCAATAATATTTACTTAATAAAGTAACGGATAGTCATCTAATATAATATGTTAATATGTGATAGCCATAATTAGACGTAGATATGCAAAAACGATTTAGACTAAGAAATGATCTGACAAAAAACTTATTTTTCAATGCTCGTATTTCAGCAATTTACGCTAAAGTTAGATTTTGAAGTGATTTACCAAAATAATAAAATGGACTACAATCATTGATAAATTCATCATAAAGCTATCAATTTTGGATAATTATGGTTTAAAATAATTATAATTTCATTTAAAAATTTATTACCTACTTAAGGGCCCGTCACACTAGGATTTCTCGTATGATTTTACTTAGGATATAGAAATAGACACCTCCCTAATCGTAGGATTAGGTTAAGATTTTGTTATGAGTTGCTTACGAGTTCAGATTCAAGTCTTTCTGTACGACAAACCGTACAATGTAAACGGAAAACTATCTGCTTACGACAACTCATACGAGAAATCCTAGAATAAACGCATAGTGTGAAGGGCCCTTTACTTATAGTGTAAAAAATAGCATAAATATCACAGGACTAAAGTGACCTTTTAGCTACATGCACAAAATTTGCTATGAAGATAAATGCTGGCACTATACTCATTTGTATAATACATCTATACTCTATAGTATTCTTTTGAAATGTCATCAAAAGTTAACTTTAAGTTATTCAATAAATAATCGACAAACAATTCCATAAACAAGACAAATTATCTTTTTCACAGAAAAAATAATGTTAATGTTATCGTTAAAAAATAGTCAATACCTATTCCGAATTGTGACTAGCATGTTCTATTCGGAGAAAAGTAAACTTTTGTAATAATTTTTAAATGTAATATACACCATTAAAAGTTCTTAAATTATGTATTATAAATATTCGATCTATAAAAATTGTTAAAAATTACAGCTTAAATAAACAATAAAATCATAAATTATTATTAATAAAAAATTATAATATTAATTTCATTCGTGAATAATTTATAATATGTTTGTACATATTTTTTTGAAACATTGTCTTCAAAATTATAAAAAATAATTAAAGCAATGAAAAAATTAGAAGTAAATTTACTAAATATTTTATGTTGCTGATTTAAATAGTTGAGTTAATACAAATTTCTGTAGACGTGGTAGGATTTTATTATAATTACGTTGTGTTTTATTTCAAATATACATTGATTCTTTCTTAGACACATTCTGGTTAAGCATAAAGACCTATCCCTTCGCGCGTGTTTCATATACATTAATAATGTTATTCCACGAGATATCAACAACAAACACAAATAAATCTCAAAATGTACAAATACGTATACAAAAGGTATTTCATATTAAGTGAATGTCCAAATCTGTTCGTCCAAGCGGATATTGAACAGCTTCATGATTTTATTCTAGAAAAACTTTTATTTTCTCAAATATAACATACACCACAAGAGATGCACGATAGTGAATCGGTAGAGCGTAAAAAGCACAAGGGTTTACACAATTTATTAAGTTTTCACATACAATGTATCATGGTATCAAAAGAATTTATACAAACACCAAATACCATAACCATATTATAATGGTTAGGAATGTGCAATTATGTAAACTGTTAAAAATATCGCTAGTTCTAAAAATGATTTTTAGTATTACGTTCGTTGTAGTACTATTACTTGTATGTAATAGGTAGTATTTTAATGTCATTTTTGAACGAAAAATAATTTATCAAAAGAAAGCACATAGTGTGTCAAAAATTATATTACTTATGTAATACATGCACGTAATGAATATGGGTCTATGCAAATATGACAATAGAATGATGGATGGAAAATAATTATACGAGTTCAAAAATATTTTAACAAATAGTTTGGTGAAAGAAGACATAATCATTATAAAAAAAAAATTAATGTAACTAATACAAAATAAAATAGGAAATGATAACAAATGAGTAATCCCACTTATTTTGCTTCCATTATTACTTTTAATATTAATTGCATCTGTTTAAAAAACAGAAATTAAGTCTACACCCCACAATCCAAAATGTTTCATTAATTTTCTGAGTTGAAAATATTTTTATAAAATATTCTATAGTATTCGTAGTATATACTTGTAAAAATTAAAAATTACAGAGCAAGATTACCAAACTTAATTTATATTGTTGGTAGTTGCTTTTCAAAGACAACTCATATTCTTTCAACAGAGCTTACTTTATGCATTTATGATTACATTTTTATGGGTTCTTGTAATTTTTCATCAACATGTGCTGTTAATATAAAATATTGGACGTAAAAAATACGAAAGATATGCTTTCAGCTTTATGAATAACTTTTCCAAACAAATTTTGCAAAAACTCAACTATTTCACTTGTGCAAACCGCAGATTTTCGTTTAGACGCAACGAATTAATTTGCAAGTAATTTGTGCAGTTTATTTGAGCGTTTAAATAGAGTTAAAAGGACGAAACTATTTACTTAAAGAAGTTATTTTCGCAATTTATCTGAATATTGAAATGGAATTTTCCACAGGTGCTTCACAGTAGTAGTGTGCAAAAACCATAGAAAACTTTCCTGCACTATAAATTAGTGAGAATCGCAAATTGTGTAAATTTGAAATCTAAAAAATTATCCACGAATAGAATCGCAAGGAGTGCAAATTAATTTATCTTTATTCACATATTGTTTACATTTTAAGAAACTACCATAATTAATAAGTTCAGTGTTTGATATATTGTAAACAGTTACTGTAAATATTTCTAAACATACCATCACCATCATCGTACTGAATGTATGATCAACTTGTATGCAAAATTATTACAATTGTATGACATTCCGTGCTACATAAAATTACATAACATTAGGTGTGTTTGGTACACCACACTCAGAACTATTACGTCAAACTTAAAAATACTTAATGGAATAATTAGTTTCAACAAAATTTGGTTATTAAAGACATTATCCAGAGAAAAAAAAGTATATCGAAGTAAACATCTTTAAACCAATAAAGTAAGCGATGTACATACTAGTAGTTGTACGCTATTATGAACGTTGCTATTACCTTGTGCCGATGTTTGGGTAGCTAAACGGTAGGACATAATAATAGTATTAGGTTTGTTCCAACAAGCTATTCGATTATCGACGGCAACCAGTAATTTGACCACTTATTGCGCCTGCGTTAGGAACACTAGTAAATTCACAAATAGTAACTTAAAGCTGTGTTGGAACGTTTTCCGAATTGTTTTCGAACCGAGATTAACCTTAAATAATTGACAAGTGTGATCATAGAGAGCGATGCTTATCGTCAATATTTAAGGCAGCAATAAATTGTTTTAAAATGTATACGATTTACGTTATGAAGTTTTTCTATGCTTCTTTTTTGCCTTTTTGAGTATTTTGTGCAAATTTTCAATTTTTGTACTTATTTGAAGCCTGTTTTCTGGAATATTTTTTTGTTTTTAAAGTTAATTTATAATTGTTATTTTAAGAACAAGTCCGATGGTGAATTTTACTAAAATGGAAAATATGAATAAATTAACAGTTTTACAATTCCCCATGCTTCTTCCTCCATATGTGCTAGAACGATTCGCCACATATCATTTATTTGAACTTTTACATATTGAAGTAGTAATATACTTAATACGCACAAAAAATTAACTTTTACAACTTTAATTGGATACCTAAGTAAAACGTTTTCTCATTTCTTAGAATGGCCAGGTAACAGCCCGAATTTAAATCCGATTGAAAATCTTTGGGCATTATGAAACGAAAAATTACCGATAAGAATACAAAATCACAATTGCAAAATTTATTAAAAGTTGTATGGCAGATGGCAGAAAGTCATTACAGATGAAATTTTACAACATTTCGTTAAATCTATGCCTGCCCGGTTAAAAAACGGTTTTAAAAATTAATGCGGGTTCTAAAGGATGCTAATAAAATACCTGTAATGTAAAGACATTAAATAAATTTTTGATTTCATATTACTATGGTTTGATACACTTTTTAATAAATATTTTTTAATCCTCGTTTCCTGTCACCATCCATTTATTAATATTTTTCTTTTTTGTAATGTGTACTTAAATATGTATGTACTTTATTATTTCCTACTAAAAATTTCTCGATTTTATTACGAAAATTACAAAATAATTAATGATAGAGGAAGTATTTGGGCTGTACTACTCTCAACTAACATTTGCGCATGGCTATTCAGGTTTCGAACTACTTGGTACTTGCTCTTTAGCAAGTATCGTTTGAACCGCAAATGAACCAATTCGATCCCTTCCACATAGTTGTTGGAACAGCGGTTTGTTAGTAATCTAGGATTGCGAACTGGTAACTTGTGTCTGTTGGAACGACATTTCATTAATGCGCTTGCGTTGTAGTAATATTACTAAAGATACTCGTTGTTGGAACAAACCTATTATGTCCACACAAATAAAATCTCTTTAGTGACTACAGGAAACGAACTCTGTTAAACCCAACTAATTATTTCTAAATAAGCTTATTATTTACCATCAAGTTTATGATTTATTTCTAAAAATAGCGGAGCTTATTTTAACTCAATCATTACAGTTGTTGGTCAACTATCAAGTAAGTTTTTAGTTGTTAAAAATGTAAGAGTACTACCGACATTAATAGTTAAGAGTCTAATCAAGTGTTGAAAATTACAGAGGTACCTACGTTCATTATTATTGTACGCTACACATTAGAAAAGTTAAAGCATGTTTTATATGTAGTTATAGCTCATAATAGTGAAATCAAAATTATTGTAATGTTAATAAAAAAGATAAAAAAAACAGTTGAGCAAAACGTCAAGTGTTCTCAAGTCGCCACCGCACGTGACAGGCAGCTCGATGCTTAAATTCAAATTCAACCAATGGTACACTAACTTGTATTTGGCCCCTGTTGCCCAAGTCAGTAAAAACCGTTCGTATGCTGGCTGGCGGTAACTAACGCAGTACTTGAACAACCTACTTCATATGGAATATCAGCTACGTGTTGACTTGTCCATTGAATTCGAGTGTGTATGAGCATCGAATATAAAAAATAATCATCGGTATGAGTTGTTGGTACATAGTGCAGATATTAATTTCATTATCGAAAGTCTTCAAATAAAGTTTTCATATTTTATCTTATAATTTGACACGGCCAAAATTGGTTTCTGTCGCTATTTAAAGTGAATCAATTTTCAAGTTACTTAAAATTAACAGAGTGATAAAGCTGATAGTACTCTACTTTAGAAGCAAGTATAAGTAGAAGTAGTTAAAAGTTTCAGTTAAAATTGATCTAAAATTAATGATAACTAAAAGTAACATAGATTAAATAATAATGGTAGCATGTTATAACGGCGTCGGTATTCAGATTGGTGATTGTGTATAAAAGATTTATCATTCGCTCGCATTTGTGATCATTCTCATAATTGGTTTAGCGAGAGGGTCGCTGGCAGTTATTAATAGCAACAAAACAAGCGGGTGTCTTCTTGGTATCTGAACTATAATTAATCAAGAAAGGATAATGGAATATTACATTATCAACACGTGAAAGTGTCTCAAAATTTTAACTTGGAAATATCAATATACCAAGCTAATAAAAGCACCAAATCTTTTTAATATATTATAATATTATAAGTAAACTTTTAACAGAACGTACAAAGAGTGCTAAGGCGAAAAACGCATTAACATAATTTGTGTCAATAATATTCCTTTAAGGTCTCATGGTAACAAACTTCTGATAAACAGTCAGTAAGCTTAGTAAAGAAATAACAAATTTCAATTAAAGATAAGATAATGCTTTTAAATGAAACAAAGATTAGAAGGAGCTTTCTAATTTATGAACCCCAATGGCGACCAAGAGTTAATTTCACTGTGTAGATGGGGAGGTAATACAAATTCGTCTAATTACTAGTAACTAACAGGAGGTCTGGGCGATAATCTCCTCATTAGCAAGCGATGCGAAAATTCTTATTAGATTTTGACATATTGTGGCCGACAATTAGAGAAAAAAGAAAATTAATGTCAATTTAGAAGTAACAATAAAAAATTAAAAATTCCAATCAGATCAGAAAAAATAAAAACTAGAGAATTCACTGCAACCCCATTTAATTTCCATTTCTCCAGCGAGTGAGTCATTGCTTATTTATATTAATGATAATAAAATTTCTATTCATTTAAACTGAAATTTAAGTAACAAATCTAAAACAGCTTGGTTAATATGTAGTCCGTAGATTACCATTAATAAAAGGGGAATTCAAAGAGCGGGCGTCCAAGTGGAAGAGTGTCTAAATTTACAAAAGTGTAAGGGACTGTGCGGGAATAAATTCAATAAGCGCTCGAGTTGCTTTTCCTAAAACTGTTAAGTTGTTTAGCAAACAAAAACCTTTGTTTAAGTATATACAAGTAATCCAGTTATATAGAAATCGTATATTCATTTAAATTAAAAAAAAATTAGTGTTAAAGCCCAATGTTAGTAAACATAATTCATGTCTTATTTAATTGAATGACATAAATAATCAAATATGTATATTTTGTAATAATTTAAAAATTAAATAAAATGTTACTGGTAAAAAATTACACTCTTAATTTTAAATTTTCAGTCGACAAAAACGTGAATATTTATTTTGATGTCGGGGTAGTTTTTCTTCACGACATTTGCCTTAAAATGCTATTAAATTAAAGCGCTCGTTTGTGAGAGAGTCGCATTAGCATTACAACAAGTACTATAATAAGTTATAAAAATTATTGCAAAAAATGTATATTGAAATAAATTTAATAAATCCTTAGTATATTTTATAGATTAATCGAAAATAAAGGTATATTATTATTAAATAAATTTGGTACAAAATTGTCAATATTGATTTTAAACTCAAATTCTTTCATAAATTAATACTTAAAAAAAACTTTTGCTTGAGAAGAAATTCAAAAGAGAACTTTTTGGTTAGACTAAAAGCGAGATTGTTTTTGTTCTGCAATTTTTTATATACATTTAATTTTGATATGAAATAATAAAAAATTAGAAACTTTGCTTTCAGATAATAAATCTTGATATATAATTATGTACAATAAAATATTTTAAAATAAAAAATGTAAATGCCAACTCAAAGTATAATTTTAAAATTAATGTGTTCGAATATAAAAGGAAAATGCGACGTCAAAAGTATATGTAAAAACCTTATACAAATTACAGACAAATCAAAATATTTGCATATTTTATCAAAAGGAAAGCAATCATAAAATTATTTGTTATTTATGATTTTAAGTTACAGTACAGACATTTTCTTCAAATATTTATTCTCTTTTCTTTTGTTAACTTGTAAAAAAATTAATACTATAGGTAAAGTATTACATCGGTAGCAGGATGAATTGAGTCAATATCACGTTGTAACTTGTTTGATCTAATGATAAGAAGTTTAAATATTTCAATAATAAAAAAATAACAATATTGTAATATTATTATGTATAATAATAGTATATTATATTCTATTAAAAAATTTTATACAGTAGAACCCCTATGTAACGAGTCCGGTTATAACGAAAAATCGGCTATGACGAGTAAAAGTTAGGTCCCTTGACTTTTGTTTACATTCTAAACTTGCTAAACTGACTGTTTATAGCGTCTGCCTTATAACGAGTAAGTAGGCTGGTCCCTTGAGCTCTCGTTATAGAGGGGTTCTACTATATTATAAAACTTACACCGACTGGGAGCAGGTAATCGCGGTTCAAATCCTGCTCGCGTCGAATATACACACTGCTGTGATTTAAAGTCTACAACAGATCTGTGGGCTATAGAAAAGGTGACCATTTTTATCAATTGTAAAACCAGTACATGGAAAAATGGAGGACCTTTTTTTATGTTTTTACCTATCTTTCGATACAACAGGTATACAATATACAACAATAGTCACATCAGTACATTTTTGTAGTGGCGGCTCGTGACTTTTTTCTAAAGGAAGGCTCAAAATTTTAAAATAAAAAATATGTATAATGTAATTAATAATTACGGTAATTAATACAGTTATTATAGTAAATAGCTATAATAGAGTATTTTATAAAACTACTACTTGATGTTCCTAGCCCAAGACGCCAAAATATTTTGTACGACTCTGGTCGTGCATAAGCAATATTATGTAATAAATACCATCATTTAATATGACCGTATTGCCTTTATGCGAACTTCACGGAAATTATCATTGTTCATTTTGGCCCACACCCTATTATGGCAATTATGGCCAATTATAATTTTTTTTAAGTCGTTTGCTAAATCTTCCATAAATGACAAAGCTGATATTTGATTATTGAAGAACATGCCCAAAGAACTATTCTTAGTTGTAAATTCAAAAAACTGTTGTATCATTGCAAGAAGATATTCTGAAGCTCGGCATGGTCATGTTGGCAATAAATACCTTATCATCACCTATACACAATAAAAATAAAATATAATTGTGATGTGGATTTTCCAGTAAAAATTAACTTAAAATATGAAATTTCAAGAAGATTTGTGCTATTTAGTTCCTATGTATTTGTAAAATATAATATTTAACAGAACTAAACAGAGAATGTAAAAATAATAGCATTTTAGCAGCAAACCTGCGAAAATTTGTAATTAATGTCTCTTTTTGGTCTTTTAAATAATAATTTTCTACGTATTGTATTTCTTCACTTTACTGTTCTAATTCTATTATTTTAACGTTTTGTTTTGTTAAATATTCTATTTGCCAAGGTTGTCGTGGTAAATTATACATTGTTTTAAGTTAAGTTATCAAAATATTTAGCTTGCTAAAGCTAAATTGTTCATAAAGCTAAAATTGTTGATAATTTAACTTAAAAAACAATGTGAACTTACCACAACTGGCAAATAGAGTCCACGTCACGTTTCTTTTTACCATGTACTTAGTATTGAAATCCTTTAGAATGTGCATACGTAAAGGATGTTATAAAAGTAATAAGAATATATTTTTTAGACTAAAATATTACAAACAGAAGACCATCTTTTCATTTCCAACCATCTGTATAATTTTTTACTCGTAAAATTCTATTTCTAATTATTAGTAATTAATATTAGGCATTTTGTTCATTCCTTTTGTCTGCTCGAGATAGTTATAGTTAATAGCTAGGATTGGTAGGAATAACAAGTGATAATTTTCGAAAATTGAAATCATTCAAGTTTAAATTTTTTGCTATAAACTTCTTTTTGTAGTAAGAACTTATCTAAAATGATCAACAATTAAAGCAATTTAAGTAATAAAAGCTCTTTGGTGATCATAAAATCTATTATGGGAGTTCTTCTTGTACTAAGAAGTATACTGCACTATTATAAATACTTAGGCAAATTATTAAAAGTTTAATTTGAAAGAAATTTTGCATTCATAAAAATCAAAATGAAAAAGTTTTTCGTTTGAGATATTCTTAAGACAATCGGATGGATGATTCTGTATTGTACAGCATAGCACGTAGAATGTTGCGGCAAGGGGCCGTCATTCGTTGCTGGCAGCAAAGAAAGAACGACTGTCACTAACAGTACCCTATTAAGCAATCGTAAGCAATGCGTTTGACGAAACGAACAAAAAATGGGAATCATTTTATATAACTTGTAGATTTGAAATTTACAAGCCCCTAGCTGAGTAACAAACTGTTCTCGTTGGAATAAAACTTCTGAATTTGTTACAAGAAAATTAATTCCAACTTGGCTAACTTATTTGGAGGGTTGTGTTATCTGATTAAGAAGAAAGTTAAGTTAAATATATTCAGTTACGAAAGATCAATGATTATAATCAACATCGAAATAAATCCAATTGCTGCAAACTAAGAGGCACAAACGAAAATCCCGAAAAAAAACAATAAATTTAAATTTTACTTTTCCAATAAGTTAATTACTAATTCAAACTTCTAAATTAATATTTTATACGTCGTTCGGTATCGACAATTTTAGTCACTTTAATTTTACAAACAATGCTAAAATAATAATCAAGTTTATTCCAATTAAATTACAAGCTTCCCGTTCGCAATTAGCAAAATTTATTTAACAGTTATAATTATTAAAATTGCTAAACAAAAATGTGACCCAATTTTATGAACTTATATTTTAGGTATACTGCGACCACAATTAAACGCTTCGTTTTATAAGACCAAATTTAATAACTGTCTATGTTTCTTCTGACAGGTGATAGCTGTTACACTTAATAACGCGTGACGCACGTAATTCTCAACATTTTCTCATTTTCCATTAAATTGCAATTTCGCGAAAGAAATACTGTAATTATAAAGCACATATACCTGTATAAAAAATTATATCGAATATTAGTAATATATCATCCAAGTATATTGAAAAACACATCTCTCATTCGCGAAAACATTTTAAAGAATACCGCCACCACTTTATACCTTATCATTTTCATTAATCCCTCGGGTACCATAAGAAATAAATGGAAATAACGAAACATATAAAAAAAATGGTAGCGAAGGGAAGATAGTGGTTTATTCGTTAAAAAATTAGTTTAATATGTTACATGGTAAGTGACACGTTAAAAGTGCGTTAACTTTTAATGAGAAAATTCAAAATCTAAGCTTATGTAGCAGATTCTAGAGACAGAAATAATTATAGAACCGTTACAGAACTGCAGAGTCAGCGAACAGGAAGTATCCAAGCCCGAGAATACAATACCATCCTGTTTTACATAATAAGAGGGAAAATGTACCGAAAATTAGCTTTCATATACAAAAGCCAGCCAGACTTGCCACATTTTCTGTTTAAAATTACACGGCACCTTACCGTATCTTATCAAAGAATTTCATTTGCATTACAACAATGTCTTTTTTTTCCTTTTTGGATAATTTCAGTCTACTAAACTGCGAATGAAGGAATTCGGATATAAATTATTGACGCTTTGAAAAAACAACTGAAAGTAAGACTCGCGTTACAGTTGTAAATCAGGTCTATCAATTTTCTATTTATTTCTGAGATAGAAAGGCCGAAGAAAGCAGCAACCAGTTTGAGAAATGCTTCTTATATCTCATTCTGCCTGTATACGTAGTTTACGTTCTGTTGCAGTAACATCAATCGCTTCATACTATAAGTTTTGACAGTGGATTTATGATGAAGAATTTAACTAAAGCTTTTGGTAGTGGAATAAGGATTGCATTTTTAAAAACAAGGATAAAGATAAATACAAAAATAGCAGCAAAGTGAATTTATAACAAAGAATTTAACAAATTCAATAAAAAGATCATCCCATTTGAAAAAAGACGTTCCGTCAGTTTTTCTTTACTAAAATACTGCAGTATTATAGTAAAGTATCGTTCGTTAATATTAAAATGAAGGGTATTAAACTGTCGTTAATTAAATATTTTATGTAAATTCATTCGTAAGATATAAAAATCTACAAGTTTTCTATAAACTTTTATATCTTCAATATTAAAAAAGTTTTAAGCTATTCCCAACTTCAAAAACGAGATGCCAAAAACAACATCATGGGTTGCTTTATACTACCTGACAAAATTTAACTAAGTTAATGTATAAAAGAAGATACGATACTTGATTTATAAATCCGAATATACATAATACTAATATAATAATGTATATACTAATATAGTAAGGGCTTCCTCTCTACATTAGAGATCAATAATAATTTATCTTTAGCAATTCTTTATGAAACATTTCTGTTACTGTTCTGTTCAAAATATTGTCATATAAAGTGTTACTACGATTTCATTTTAATCAATTACGCCAGTCAACAATTTAACGAAAATCTACGGCGTAACATTCTTCGTAAAGCTTGGTAATTTAATTTGTGTCTAATATAGCAATAAAATGTTTAGTTTTAAAAAAGTAGAGACCAATAAACTTCAGATGGTTTTCTTACTTGACATCTTAAAATTTAATCAACGGTTATAACAGGAGCAGAATTGCAGCAGCTCTTAATCCAGTCCGACATACGTCTAGTTACAATTTCCAGTGAATGTGGCCAATGACTCGGTCTTCAAGTTTGGAGAAGATTTGTACAATAGTGTAATTTGCAAGGTACTGGACAGGTGAAGTTAAAACAGCTCAAGCAGGAAACAATTCACAGTGATGGACATGGGTCGGCAGCTAATCGATCTATTCCGGCAGGAAGTTGACAGTAAGTACGCTGGGATTCTGGAACTTGCTACTGTTGCAAAGTAATGCGTACACGCGTCATTACCCAGAACTCCCCAGAAACTGTTCTTTCAAGCGCATAACTTGGAGATAAGTTGAAATTAGAATGTCGTTTCCGATATATTCGCGGCTCGGTGTTTTCAAACTATAATTTTTAGTTTGCATAAAATATACGATCACGAAAAATAAGATAAGTAAAAGACTTTCGAACTATACACACAGCAATTTACTAGTTTGGCAGGTTTTCCAATAGCTTCACTTCAAATATAGTCGATATCTAATTTTTTTAAATATATGTTTATATATATGGCAAAATGTTAATTTTATCAAGTTTAATTGCAAATGAACTTATTTAACATTTGTATATGCTATGCAGGATTCAAATAAAAGTAAAAGAAATAAATATTTAACTGTTTGATAATATTTTATAATAGTAGGTATATTATTTAATAAGAGGTTAAATAAGCAGATTAAACTCGAGTTACAATATGCTATGTTATCTGCTCCTGTATACGTAATATGGAAAAATAAGTTTATAAAAATTGTTCAAATTATAGCAATAAAAGATTAAAATTAATAAATTTCTCGAATTGAATAATCAGTCTCGACTTTATCGAAGAAACTTAATACAATGCAAGTGTTCCGACACGTCTTCGTCGAAAAAACCTAATAGAACTTGCACCACTGCAGCTGTTTACACTGGATCCAGCGATGTCATACTGGCGTGTTGTTAATAAAATCCAGTACTTTGATACATTATGCGTGGGCATATTACATCAAAAAAGAGGAAATTAAAGATTGTAACAATTAGTTTTTTTATTTCTTATTTACAGTGGACGTTTTATATAATTTGCATAATTTGCTTTTGCAGCGTCATCAAGACCTTCTTACCAGAGGTTATTAAGGCCTTTCTGTGAGCTATAGTAAAATTACCGGCGTTTGGCGATATGCTCATTCTCTGTCGTTACAATTCTAAATTTTTATCTTTTACATGTTCCTTTTCATAAAATCATTTTAAGGTCCAATAACATCAAAGTTAGGAAAAAACAAATTATATTTTTAAAAATCCAAACTGCGAGACTGCCCTCAAACCCGACAAGCGAAGCTATCGGAGTAAAAAATATTTAAATCACAAGACATTATAAATAGACTATAGAATTAAAATTGAATGAATTATATATACGGAAATTTAGTAGTTCGTTGATTTGTCCACTTTCATAAATAATACAGTAACCAGGATTAATAATTTAAAAGTATGAGCCATAGTTAAATGTATTTAGCATTAAAATACCTGGTACATTTTTAAAAACATTACAATGAATTCTGGGCGGAAATTTAAAATAATCATTCACTTAAAATCTTCGGATCAAAACTTTCGCATACTAGAGATGAAACTCTTGATGTAAAAAAAAATTTTAAATCTAACTCAAAATGAAGAAATCCAAATCCAAAATTAAAGGAATGCAAATTAATTTAAAACAATGTAAAATTAATTTTCAAATACTAAATGGAAAAGTAAAACGGAAAGATATCGCTATATCTAATTTATTTCGTGATCCCTTTAATTTTACAATTCAACTTTACGGATTTTACCATTAAATTAATTAAGATTTTCAAATTAATCTCCATATCAATCTCCTTATCCAAATTCAATCAGTCATCCAAAATTCAACAAATCATATTCAAAATATTCAAACTCTCAAGAACATCCAACTCTCATCCAAAATGATACAAAATCAATATCGAAAATAATAATTAAACAACTTATCATTAAACAAATCGTTTCATTTTATTCTCACAAAATAACTTCTCAAAATCAAATCGCAATATAACTCAAAATTATGGAGACAAACTTTGGTCTTGACCTCCCATGCGGCAATCTTGGCGGCGTAAGACCTCGTTCCACCAGCTTGCTATAGTCCAAACTCAATTTCATGGGCGAGAAAACTATAAAAATTCAAAAATATTTATATGTACATTTATTTATTTATTTATTTATTTATTATTTTTAAATATTTACAATTTATTATACTCGTAGGTAGGTAAATAGTTTAGAAAATTAAAATAAATAAAAATATTAAACGCAAGACAAATTTTGTTGGCACCCGGTATTTTAGCTTACGGTAAACCAAAATGTTATTGATACAACTTTATCTTGATCAGATATTAAGTATCAATATATAGTTAGTTACTGCTTCAACATGAAAATCTGCTGAATGCAAATTTTCACTGTGGCAGATACGTACTTAAATAGTAAATAATATTATACCAGGTACAAACAAGGAAATTTTATTGGGAGGTTGTGGTTTATGAAAATGCACAGCAGAGTTAGAAAATTTCTTGTTTTTATAACGGTTATAGAAATAACAAACAACCTGAAGTTTTCCAGTCGCGTTTATTGTTTTAAAATTGTTATGTGGATAAGCATGCAATAAATATTTTATTCTTCATTCAATTTTTTCAAAACTCTATCTTTTAGGAGAAAAACTACCTCAAAGTTAAATATTACTTATACTATATTGTAAATCAAACACAACAGTTACATAGTAGGTAAAAATAATATATTGCAAAATCTATTATAATAAACATACATTTTTTTAGTACTAACAATGCAAATATAGCTGACTTCAAGTAAGTGTGTCATTTTAGAACATACGGCAAAACAATTTCGAACAATATGAGCAAGCAAAATCGGAAAAGTTTTGCATACCGCAGCAAAATCAAACGTCGTAGTAAAATTTTAATAAAGGTGATCGAGTTCAGACTTGATTTAATGAAATTGTTGCGGAAATGCGCAAAATTGCAATTCAACATAAATTGCAATATAGCATAAATTATTATCGAACTATTAATAATGGTAAATTGAAATTATACATCTTACAATTTCCGTCTATTAAAGATAATTAGCTTGAGTGGATTTTAATCTTTTGTATGTAGCAAATGTCGAAAATATGTAGAATATATTATGAATTATTCCACTATACATAAATGACTGCAGGTGTATGGTGTACGTATACATAATATCTAAAAGTAAGCTTTTAGAAACCCTAACATAGAGAAAATAAAAAACTAATTACTTAATGATTGTAATTGAAGATTTAGAAGAGAACTGTTTACTGACATGCAGTATTATAACTAAATGCTTATTTTCCCAATATTAATAATATTGCATTGGGGGACACACTGAAGTTGCATAGCACTCAACAGTGTTTTCCAATGATTATGTTTATGTACAAACTCACTTTTATACAAGCAGTCCACTATCTGAAATTCTCAAATTTTGCAAAATAATGCAAAAAAAACGTGAGTGAAGATGAAAATTGAATATGAAAATTTCAAAAGCTGTATGAAAGGTATTTAATTGAAGTAATGCAGTAAAATATTTTAATAAAGCAAAATGCACGTAATGAGAAACTACCAACTTGCATGAAAGAATAAACGAAGCATATTAAAGTTTAGGAAGCAACATTATAAAGTATATAAAGCTAAATGAGATGAGCTAAAATGGGATTAAATTTATTTTTTACTGTATAAAAAGTAAATGTAATAAAACATTATTTTATGTTGCAGTTATGGAGTAGCTTCCTTTATAGTTTGATGAAAATATCTGTTTTGACCAACACATCAGCATTATGTGTTACTTCTCATGAACTACGACACTACGAGTTTCTCTAGTACCAGGCATGTCTTGATAAATATTATTATACATATTACATATTATAATATAGTTTAGCTATATAAATTATTCCAACTGCAGAGTGTCGCTGCTTACTCTTTGTCATACTCTCTGTCAGGTCGGGTATTTCAACCCGAAATTTGCCATGTTCAATTAGCAGTCATACTACTTAAGATCCGCACACCGATACCTAGAAACGGTTATTTTTATATTTTTGTACCTCTGTCATGGTCACGTTTTAAACATTTTTCAAATTTGAAATTATTTTTAAATTTTCACCTTTGTGAAGTTAATACAAACATGAGTTTTTAATTTAGGGGGTTTATTATCTTTATAACTACCCTAGGTTTTACTGTTAATTTAATAAATAATAATTAAATAAACGATTTAATTTTTATTTTAACAAAATAAAAAGAGTTTACTTTAAATTTCAATTTAATGTTAATTTCGTTTGTTAATTTATTATTTACAAAAGATGAAAAATTGATATTCAATCTGAAAAGTTTAACAAAATTTCGTTATTTTAATAGATATGTTTCAAACAGATTTCTTCAGTCTGCTTCTTTCAGACCCACAAACATTTTTAACAAAAATAAAATAATTTTATTATAAATTTTTTTAAATTAATACCATTATTTTAATTTAATTTTTGGTAGGGTATAATAAAATATTATTCTATATTAAACAATAATTTTGGAATCGACTGAATCGACTATAGTTTCGGTATAGTTACCATAATTTGGATACAATGTTCTTAAATAATTTTTGACATTATTTGACAATAAAATGTCAAAAAATTTATAGATTTAAAAATTTTTTTTTAATTATTACATACACGGTTTTAACGTTTTAATCGATATTTAAACAAAAATTTTGCAGAATTTGCAGTTTTACATAAAATTATAATATAGTTACATATTATATACACTTTGGCGTAAGTGGTTTTATACATTTATCCAGTTAGATCTCAGAAAATAAATTATTAAAAAGACGGTTTTATAGTGAAACCAAAGAAAACAAAATGGTTAATATGGCTAATAATTTAATAATAAATTAAAAATTTGATTAAAAATCAAAATCCTTTCGTGTAGTTGAAAGAATTGATGAACTATGTTATAGATTTTCCGGTTTTTAAACCTATTGATATGTTGAATAAACAGTCCTTCTCATAGTAATGGCCTACCATACTATCACAATATAAAAACATATGAACGAATAAATAATATTCTTAGCATATTATACCTAACACAAAAATAAAATATATGTTATACTCAAGGAGAAAATAAATTAAACACATCAACAATACTAATTAATGTAGTAGGTAAGTAGTAATTCTTACATTAAAATTCTAATCCCCTTTTATTATCATTAATATTAAATTAGTAAAAAACTAATTCTTTTTCTGCTACTAATTTTTCTTCTGCAAAAATTTATTTTAATGAAAAAACAACAAATACTGTAAAATAATATTCGTTTTAAATCTAATGTCAAATGGGTCTTCGCAATAAAAGAAAAATATACAAGAGAAGATAAAAGATGAATTTTACAAAGGATTTACTATCATAATAAGTAATAGCAGATATACACATTACACATATAGTTGTTTAAAATGAGAATTCATGTAAAATTATGTAATAATCTTTCAAAATAATCTTAATATAATATTAATAAATAAAAATGTAAACTTTATGCGAGGTACTAACATCAACGTACAACGCCATTGCGTGTAATTTAGAATTATCACTATAATTTTGAGCCTGCAAAACAGAATTCGTTTGGAATCAAATTGCATCTTTTTAGAACCAAGTTTCTTGCAAAATAAAACAAGTACCTACTAGATGTTGTGTATCTTAATTTTTTATTATAATGACGCTATTCATACATAATATGTATTTATATCTCATTTTGTGGACATAAATTGAATATGACAATTTTATTGTGCAATTTATGTTTATATTTTTTATGCTTTTTTAATAAACATTGCATTTCATGTTTGATGCAATAGAATATATTATATTATATATCACACCAACCAATGCTATTGTTAGAATCTGGTTTAGATGATAAATAATAATTTTAAACGTTAGCTGTACACATCATAGAGTGTGCGATTTTAATCACTCCTTTCGTGGAAGTCGGAATAATACGTTATATATGTAGAAAATTAAGGAAATATAAAGAATGGTATTATGTTTATTGTTTATGTAACATCAAAGATTGCGGCTTTAGCCTATATTTATATTTTAAAATTTATTAATACAATTGTGTTCGTTTGACGTCCCGAGTTGCCGTCTTGGCCTAAAGCGTAGTCCTGACTGAACGGATAAAATTATTCCGTCCAACCAATCATTCGCCATCGCCAAAGCATCGTCTTGATTTAGAATGAGATCTACAACATGAGATTTTCAAAAAATATTAGATACCTACTGAAAATGAAGTAAAATTTTGGTAAAGTAAAAATTTCTGAAGAGCTATAAATAATGTTTTATATTCAAAAGTGATTCTAAATGGCACTAGTTTTCAAACTAAAAGTATTTTAATCTACTTTTTGCTGGCCCCGTTGTTTCACTTTCATCAAATCAATCTTTCGCTTCCCTGCTGACTGACAATCAATCTATTGTTCGAGTTAAAGCGCGCCTATAATCCGATTTCGATATACTTTCCACTAAAAAATAACAACCCTCTAAGTATTACGTACAGTTGCCTGCTCATGTTTCGAGCTGAATTTTTACCAAACTAAAATTTTCAATGTATTAAATGAACTATTAAATCTCGCCCTCGTAATAAAGTTTAATAATTAACAAAAATCGATTGGGTGGTCTACAATAATTACCTAAATTTATAAAATAAGGGTTTCTCCAATTAATCTTGCGGTAAACGACTATACTTTTACATGCTAGGGCAGAACTCTATACGCCTAGTTCTAACAAGCACGCAGATAATTTGCACATTTCCACAAAATTTCTTCATTTATTCAACCACGCAAAATACAAATTGCTTTTCGACAATTAACATTTCACCGTTCACGAAATATAAAATTTCCCTTAATAGTCTTCAAAAAGGATTAAATTCGGAAAGGTTTGCAATTTCTTTTTAATAAGCTTAACCTTTGCTTGTGAATAAGTTAAATTATAAAATAAAGAATTATAGTAAACTGCACGAATACATAAAAGGAATAGATCATATTAAATTATTTAAAATTTTCAAAATCACAGCAAAAATATTCTTGAATAGTTTGTTTTAATACATCTGATGGAATTGTCAATAGCTCCTGGCACATTTTGCATTTGCTGGCATCGAAGTACAATAATTTTTCTATATTGCTAAAAATTTTTGATATTTCAAATTGGAATACAATCCCGAACTAATATTAAATGTTCAAATCCTAAGTTGGAAACAATAATTGTATCTGTTGTACTCGTATAACAATTTTTGAAAAAATAAAAAGTTTTGATAGAATATCCCTTGCAATATTTTCATTTAAAAAATTTCTTTCCTAACGAAACAATAATCAAATTATACAAAATTGGAAAAAGGCGTTTAAACATTAATTTTTTTACCCTCGTGTATAACACGATCTTATTATATTGTAATAAAATACGCTGTATAGCTAATAAACCATAATATGACAAAATTAATTAGGCAAATCGATGTTTGTAAACATCGCGATGTAAAGTTAAAAATGTTAAAAAGAGTTTCGTTTTAAACTTTCAAAAAATTTCAAATTGCTAGTTAATTTGTAAATAAGTCGGAACAAATTTTAAATTTTGGACTTGAAATAAAATTGTGACTGATGTTGAGGAAAATATCGATTTGTGCAGAAAAAGGGTTACACATTTTTCAACAACATATGCGACTGATCCGTCCCCAGCGATTTTTAAAACTAGTGGACTGGGAAAAGCAATTAAAGAGATTAATAGCGGTAACTCTTTGCTTCCTGTGGTAATTTTAATAAAATATTATTCGGAATATTATAAAACATCTAAATTATCAATATTGTTTTATATATCTTACGTTTAAAGCTTATTCAATACTGTAAAATCCTAGTTAATTAATCTAATAGTGCTATATAATAACATTTTGATTGAGCACCTAAATTATTATCTAAGATGATGGATTACTGAAATGAAATGAAAAACGAATAAACACGTAGTTGATCAATAATTAGTAAAAGTTCGTTAAGTTTATTAAACATTTGTAAATTTAACACGACACACTCGTACAAAAGTTTTAAATTAGAAAATTGATTCGATAAAAGATATAGAAGATATCGAAATGTAGTTCTAAATTTAAAAAGTTGGAAATAAATTACCTGCTGTAATTTTTTTACCGTATTCATCGAAATCCTTGCATTTCCTATAAAATGGTCAATAGAAAAGTCATCCCCAGATTTTGCAAAAAAAATTTGTTAAATCTCAAAGGTCGATTTGAAAAATAGCTGCTACAAAATAAATTGGTTAGGGCAACCTCCAAGATAAGCCAAAACCGACGACTTGGTTCTTCCATTAATAACTCACATCAGTAAATGTGTCCACCAATATTTGAAATTTTATAAAAGCTAGGCAAAAATTTTATTCAATAGTTTCACAAATGTATCACTTAAACGACAATATAAACAATAATATTTATGTACATTAATAATATTTTTGGATGTTACCATGGGATGTTACGATATTTTAAAATGTAAATCCGCGGTGTGTTATAATTATAATTTTCTACTCGTTACTATTATTTTCTAAAATAATTTTTTACGTCATGTAATTAACTAAGCAACAAAATCATTGTTACAGAGATTGAGTACGTTGAACGGATAATTTTAATACCAAAAGTTTATTAATTTTGTATTGCCTATATTGCAAAATATTTTAATACTTTTTAATCTAATAATAAAATTATTATTGGTGCAATAAGCATACTTACTTAAATCAGAAAATTGCTATGTTAGTACAATAATATTTCTTATTAAAAATTATTGGAAAAGAAAAACCCTGAACTTTTGTTAGTTGCAGTAAGATACAGTGTATTGCTATACTATATTGCTCATTTCACCAATGCTTTTGCCAATTTGTGATAAAAATTGCTGCTATATTCCCTAGTCGCATAATTTACAGCTATATTTTCAGATAAGTATACTTTAGATTGTCAAAAAACTATCAAATTGTTCATAAAATAATATCAAATTTAATGAAAATTGATTATCACATTGAATAATAGTGACAAAGAAATATTAACAAAATCTTCTTAATGAAAGTAATACTGAAGTCAAGCAAATGTATAACTTGAGCAAGATCTTTTGTCATTCCAATATATCATTGTATGGGATCACGGTCATTAAATTTACTACATAGTAATCCATTGTTGGTTAAAAGTAACTTAATCGGAGTAATTAATACAGATTTCAAATGAGAAAAAATCTTTTAAAAAGAAACTAGCCCATCACAAGGAATAGTACCTCTTGACAAAAAATGAGATGATTTCCACAAATAAAGAACTTTCTTTTGTTTTGTCCAAAAAAGTGCAGTACTTAGGTTAAATTGCAATATTTTAAGTTAGGGGATTATTATCTTAGAGGTCAGAATTTCATAAGTCATAAATTCATCGAGTCATATGTCATAAAGCTAAGACGACAACAAGTAAACCTACTGATTGGTTCTCTTTTATAAAAAAAGAACTACTAAAATATTATTTAACTACCGTGAACATCCAACGAAATCTCCAGTTAAGATGGTACTTAAAACATGAGCTTTGAATTTCTTTTTCATAGTACACCTACCTGGTTTTCCGGTTATACTTTTTATAAGTATTATCTTAAATAAAACGGTACTGACTTACCCACTTTTGAACTTTTTAATAATAAAACGCTTAATGCTCTTTGCATAAAACATGCAAATTCTTACCTGTAACAAAAATGTATAAATTAAAAATTAATAATTAACATATTAAATTAGTAAAAAAACACTATGTACCATTTTTAAGGAAACGTTACAATGCTTAAGAGCTGATGGTCATATAGACGAACAATCTCTACAAAAGAGTAAATTTCGAACATTATTTCTACAACAAATTTTCTTTATAGGCAATAAAAACATTCATGAGAAAACACGATAAGTTCCACTGATTCCTTTCATTGTATTTTAAGAATACGAATAACAATAAATTACTAATCTTCGAATTTCTTTTTCCAATTTAACAGACAGCTAGTTAATTTGCACCAATATACCAATTTACATAAAGAAACGATACTTTCATGACTTGTCTTATAAAATTAAATTTCATTTATGCTATAGATTTTTACAGAAATTATCGAAATTCTAAATGGTTTGTTAGTTACTACTTACTGTTAATTATAGTAATGTAGTATTTAATTTTGAAGTTTCTAATATTAAAATTTTCTATATTTTAACAGAAAATGGAAAATATGCTTGATATTTGCAAATAATTAAGCTGAAATGGTAGGTAATCATTTAAAAAACTGAAAATAGCGAAGTTGTTATGAGAATTTGGTATTATTCATTTACTGATCAACCAATATCCCTGAAAAATAAACAAATTCGTCGATTGAACAAAATTGTACCTACTAATTAAAATATCCACTGTAAAATTTTTTTATACAAATAATTTAATTGAGAAAAAAATAGAATAATTATATTTATACTAAAGAAAAACAGGGCTGATATAATATGTATACTATAATTTACTCTTTAGTTAAGGTTATTAATTAGAAGTGGGATTGGCGACGCATGATTGACGACGTTTGTATTCTCAAAGGATTGGTGGACTCTGGTTTTCAACTTTGTTGAAGGAGATTGTAAATGAAAAATACAAATATGATACTAAAATAAAATTAAGATAATGACAAAGGTAAAATAATAATAGAACGGCTGATAGTATTGCTAGTTTTAATTCCAAATGCAAAGTAGATATACATATGCAGATCATTTTGATAATTCAAAAGATCACTAAAATCTGTAATGGTACAAAAGAAATGGTTATATTCTTTGTTTAAAAATACCGCATTGCAGGATGTATTTTGTAAAATAAATTCGTAGCACTGCTGGGATTTAATACAGTAACAAAATACATCGATATAACAGAACATAACTTAGACACCTCTATAGTCAATACTATGCGATTATAGGAAATGGTTGTTCAAACGGTAATATACTGCATATTGAAGAAGCTAGTGTAATGCAACATTTTTCCTTATTTAGCTTCCAAAAGATGAATTAAATAACTGATTTCTAAAAATAAAAGTATCTTATAGATATTATTTTTACCGCATCGGCCTTCAGGAAGTTGCCCAAAATAAGTTATCAAAAAATTTCTAAGAAATTCCTAATAAACATTACATAATTGTATAGAAGACTACTAGAAATTTCATAAATTCAATCGGAAGCTGTATTCTATTATAAGTATTATGATTCAGAATGAAGAAGTATGATTACTAAAAAGCAAAGTTCAATCTGCTGAAATTGCATGCACAATATTCGTGCCGTGATACTCAATAATGTTGTGTGTCCAATATTCTACCATAAAAGATTACCCACTGGGACGACTCCTCCTACCACATTTAGAATTTTCCGCTTCGTAAATTCAATTTCAAATTGTGTTCACTATAACACGCTCTTTATTTCAAGTACGTATATCACTAACACAAAAATTTGAAGAAAACGTAATTCCAAACTTTTCAATAAATTTTTCATCAAAAATTAAAATGATTTTAATTCGCACATAATTTAAATACACCAGTGAAATTATGCATTTTGTAAATGGTAATTTGTAGCTGAATTAGCGCAAGAGTACCTACATGGTACATAATAATATTATATAATGTATAATATGCTTCACTGGTTTGGCAACTAACGTAGGTATTGGTGCAAATGAACTTTTGATATTAAAACTACAGACGACTGCAGTGAATGCGTTGATGTTTATGGCATTGCTCAATATGAAAATACCTAATACCCTAATAATTTATTGGTAATTTATGTTTAAATTTCAAATAGTGCCCAACGTATAAAAGAACGATATTGTAGCAATGACTCATAATGAAAGGAGATGCAGTCGCGATTTTGGAATAAAGTGATAACGAGAGTTCGTATCGATTCCGCATAAATGCTGATAATTCCAAATAGAAAGTCGATTTTCAAATTCATTAATGTAAGCTATTGATTCCTAACACTTTATAACCACAGCAACTCATTTATTATCTCATGAACCGAAGCATGTAATGTGCAAAACTTCAACTATAATTAGCCATAAAATAATAACAGATAAATATAATTAACGTAGATACATTTAATTAAAATTACGAGTAATAATGTCAATTTTAGTAGTAATAAATATCATGATTAAATTAATTAACTAATGGTGTAGCAATGAATTATAAATCAAATATGACAAAGTTATGAAAATAAGCATTACAATTCACGTATTTGGCATATTATTAATCTTAAGTATTAAAACAGTTCAATTTCATTAGAAAAGTTAAATTTTTCACAGATTACCAAGGTGTATCAATATTTTAGTAAAACAATAATTTATAGATACATATAGTTTGAAAAATACCTACCAAAATAAGAACTTATTGTTCTTGTTGTATAAATACGAATAATAGTTCACGTTATCATACAATAATGTTTATTATATCGATTCGAAATACCTTTGTTACGTTTGTATTGCGTGGCTTCTTAAAATAAACACATCCATATCTAACCATAATACATTAACACCATATAATAATAATATGTATAATAAGTATGTGTCGTAAGAATACTGTCTACTCATATCCCTGCATCAATATCATTCAATCTAACCACATAATTAACTGCCTAAGCCACATTAACTCTATGTGTAAAATGAGCATCTAACTTGATTGAAGTAGGCACCTCTATTCGAACTAACAGAAGATAAACACTCTATACTTGCTGAAATATCCATTCTTTCTATTAAAAGAACGTTCCCTCCATAGGTAAGTAAAGCTGGTTAATTAATTTTCTAGAATAAGTATAGCTTTAGTACGACTGATGTTAAGTTTCAAGTGCATGTTATACCGTAATAGTAATAGTACTACCCAACTATTATCTATATAACAGACAAACCAAATTTTAATTACATGATAACATTAATAATTTTATTGTTTTCTTCACCATGTACAACATTTAAATGAACCAAATGCACTTTTACCAAGTGTAACATAAGTAGCAACCTACTAAATGTTTTCAAGATCTAAAACTATGTATTACACTAATAATACTTACATTATATGTACATACAAATTGTATACTAATTATACAAACTTATAAAAAAATCATCAAGTTTAATAAACTATTTATTTTATTACTCTCCTGTTTTCAATATTTTCAAACTTTTCTTTCTTCAAAATATTCATTTGAATTTTTCAGATAATCTAATATTCGACTATACTATACTTTCCGGTTTACAATTAAAAACTTTTTGTCTCATAAACTAATTATTATTTTTGTGAGTACAAATAAAATGACTAACGTTGAATATACTCGCTCAACCAGCATAATAGGTATTGTCGTTGTCGTACATCTACCTATGAATGCAAATTTTAGCAATAAGTTAACTACATACATAATTATATACTATGGATACACTCTGCATACATAATTAAACCAATAGATGGTTTGTTAAATCAAATAACATAATATAACAAAGTTAAATTTACAAATATTTCAGCGAAATTTAAAGTAATTGCTAATTTCTACCACAAAACCAATACTGATCTACTATTTTGTATGTGATTCAGATCTACACTTATACATAATGTCAAATTAAAATTAATCGGTATTGTTAGTTTAGTGTTATTACGTTAGTATGGGTATTTCACAATTTAAAATTGCAAATAAATAATTAAAATTGTTGTATTACATTGCATCAAATGACGTAAAAGAAACTTATAAGAAGCAAGCTAGCTAATTACGGCGGCGCAAAAAGCATTTATTAATAAATTACTGAAAAAGAGGAACAAACCTCAAAATTAATTAGCAATATTATTAACGAGAGAAGTGCATTTACAAAATTTCCCTAGTTTCAGTGAGTAGTGGTGCATGCAGATTAGAACTTATGCAAATAACAACATTAGCTTTAAGTGCAAGGAAAGATAGCGTCTATCGCTCATATGATACATACCGCTATGGGACCTGATAACTTTACATCTTCTGCTTTCAAACTTCTCGCATATCACCTGCATTTCTCATTTAATTACTCTTTCAGTTTATAGTAGAAATGTACCACTATGAAATAATAATAACTTGATAACCAAAGTTTTAATGAAATTTGGCTAATGTTTATTATGCAAAAAAGGATTATTAACATGTGCAAAATCATAGACTGAAAATAACCGGATAAAACCACAAAAGTTGGTTAAAATTTATCCCTTTTAATGTTTTTTTCAAATTTTAAAATGGAACCAACCTTTTTGGATTTATAAATTATATAAGGTTATTTTAGTTTACACTATTAAAGTTTATTTTATCAAAAGATTTCTGCGTAAATCTTAAGGTTATGCAATTAAAATCCTTATTTATTAAATGCTTAAAATATCAAATTAATAAATTAAAATATTTTATACATCTTATTGATTTGAAAAGTATAATTAGTATAATTAAATTATTATTAGGTACTATATGCACAATAAAATAGTAATATTCATATAGGTATAGTTTATTGCTAATAAATCATTATGTCTTGAAAAGAAATGTATTGTAAAATAATCTTCCAATTTTCTATTGATCGCGATTATATAAATCTGCATTGAATACATCTTTATTGAAAAATAGTCATACAATGCTGTACAAATGAATTGCAACATTTTTATTTTGCATTTAAATTTATTGCATCACAAAAGGGAGCTGAAATTTTTTAATGCCAAAATTAAGTATGACCTTTTTACCACAAAATGGAAATTTCAAAATTTGGTTGTTTGGTTAGGACTAAAATATAAACATTCTTAAAATTCAAATAAAACAAGATTTTCAAAAACTACAATTTTTATAACTAATTAATTATCTAATTAATTAAATAATTGATTATTATGAAATTTATACAGATTACCAATTATAAAGATTAATATAACTTTTTTAAATAAATACAATGCCATTTTAACCGTTTTCCACTTCCTGTACTTTTTCTCCTACCACTGTGTTATCATTCCAAAATTTTGTGACATAGGTACTTATTCTGCTACCGAAATTACATTTAAGAAAATTTATAGTTACAAAATGCAAGAAAAACAAAATTTATTAACAATAGAAAATTTATTATACAGTGAAACTTCTCTAACTCGAACTGCTCTAACCCAAATTATTCTATAAATCGATTTTTTTTTAAATATATAATAGGTTTGTCAGATATTTACGTGTAATTGTATCTCCATAACTCGAGGTTTCTCTAATTCGAATTTTTTTGGTGGTTCCTTTAAGATTCGAGTTAGGGAAATTTGACAGTAGTTCAACTCTAGCCTCGATTCAACCCTACCTTAAAGGTTAAGATTAAATAAATCCCGTCGCACTGTGAAACTTGCGTACATATACGAGTAGGTACTTGTATTTTCCCAAACTTTATTTTCTAAAATGTGTTAATGTTTATCTATTTCAGAAACTTGATAAAATTTTTGAGTACCTATCAAATAATATATTACTTGATTAGTAGCAGTTATTAATTGCTGATTTAGAAAATAATATGTCCAGATACGTTTAGTCAAATTGCCTACTTTAATCCCTTGTTATATGTAATATACTATTAATTAAAGTAAACTTCTATTGTCAATTCAGTAAACTGCTTTTTGTTAATTATATGCAGTTAAAAAAATTTGATGATAACCAATCAGTGATATTTCAAGGGTTTATAGAGTCAGATGACGTTAACTATAAAATTATCTTTGTTTAAAATTTTAAGATAGTATAAAGTCTTTTTGACTCACGCTAATTTTCACATTTTTCGCTTAGGAGCGTATAAAATTGTAATATATCAATATATTATATATAGGCAGAAGAAACAATATTACCAAAATAATAACAAATTCCTTAATAATTTTGTAATAAATAATGAAGGCTTTATGAAAAAATCTTGCAAATAAAAATTAATAAAGTTCAAATTAATAATTATTTCTTGCAAAAGTAAAACTAATTGAAAAACCAAATTATATTAATTTATATAACAATCTCGCAAATAAAATTTGAAATATACGTTTATACCAATGTTTATATTACCCACTAAAAATGTGTAATAAAAAACTTAGTGAGTGAAGTTTTAATTTGTATTTAAAATACATACAGCACGATATCATAATAATATCATGTTTGATCATATCAATCATTGAATAATATAATTGATGGCTGTAGTACTGAGGTAGTGAAAGTTATACATAGTAAAGAGTAAAATTCAAATTTGCAAATAATCTCTTCACAGTAATACAATCAATCAATTTATTCGACTAGTTTAGGTAGACTATAGTTTAGTTTCGGTAACTTACTGTTACCGAACTATAGTAAACACCCAAATACCTATAAGTTCCAAGATTTTTCCTTTATTAACCACAGATTTAAATGTGAGAGTTATAAGTTTAAGGTGTATGTTAGTCTATTTGCACCTTAATAACTTTTCTACCAGGTTTATGATGCGTGCTTTTTAAATGGTAAAGTACGAGGGCAGTCTGAAAAGTTCTCGGCCTATGATAGATAGTCTTTTTTGGCGTGAAATACTATATGTTTTACTTTCCAATATAATCTCTTAAAACTTCAATACATTTATTCCAATGCTTTTTCCATAATTCAATACCATTATTAAAGTAAGATACCGAAAGGTCTGAAAAATATCCATCCACGCCTGCAATAGCTTGGTCATTTGATCCAGCCAGAAAATTTTTCAGGTCTGGAAATAAATAATAGTCAGAGGTAGCCAAATCTGGTGAATATGCTGGATGTTCAAGCAATTCGTACTTTAATTGCATGCAACACTTGCATTTTTCCATATGGAATAGTATAAATCTCAATTTTGTCTTTATTTTATACGATAGAAATGTTACTAGTCGAGAGCTCCAAGAGCAAATATTTAAAATTTTAATTATTAGAATCAACTGAAACCATTTTATATTCCGTATTTGCTAATTTCTATTTAAAATAAAATAATTGCGAATAAAATTGTGTACACTCATCAGGTGAAAAGGTCATTTTACAAGTTAGTAAATTATAAATCAATAGTGCATTATGTACCAAGCGAATAAAGTGAGCATCTTTTGGCCTGAGGGTAAAGGATTGTTTGCACCAGGCGTTAGCTGAGAGCAAAAATTACCCGAAGGCCAAAAGTCACTTTATTCTCGAGGTGCATATACTGATTTTTGCAATTCCGGGAGGTAAAGTAGTAACTTCGCGAATTATGCAACTTAAAGCAAAAATTTAACGCCATTTTCACGTGCTCGATCACATTGTTCAATAGTACTACTAAAACGTAGCAGTTGACACTAGTAATATTACCAACTACTACTAAAAAGTACTAAAACGACCGTTCATTTATATTTGTGCCTTTGAATTAGCAAGATGTGTCATGAACGAGAACTTCGAAATTGCCGAAGCAGCAAAAATGGCGTTGGCAGAACTTTTCCCGAAAAATTGAGGAAGCTGTATTCAATAACAGTACGACAGTTTTGTGCAGTGGTGTAATAAAAATAAATTGGCCGATTGTTTCACCGAAGAAATTTCCACAAGCTATCCGCTTTTATCAAACGAAAAAACGAAGGGTATATGCCGACCACGTGGTAACATTTTTTAAAAGAAGCGCCTCACCAGAATTTTTTGGTGGCTAAAGTAAGTACTTTTTATTTATTTTTTTATTTAATCACTAATTTATTTAATATTGTACGTCGCACTAATATTTGGTTTAGAGGGGGCGTGCCGGACCGAGGAATTGGTAAATTTGTGAATAGCAGTTGTGAATTGAAGCCCGTCGCCTTCGAAGGTGAAGCCTTGTCGGATTTAGGAAAATTGTTTGGAATTACAAATTACGGCCAGCTTCACATAAATGTAAATGTTACAGATAAAGATAATTAAAAAATTCCTAAGTTGCTTTTTTCTTCTAGCGACTTTTTTTATCAGTCATCTGATGACTTCTTTATTTGCCTAGGACAAAAAACCTCTATATTGCCTTAAGTTAAAAAAGTGCCACTTTACACCCGAAAATGGGGGTGTAAAGTGAGTACTTTACCCCCGGAATTGCAAAAAAATTCTTTTTTAATGATACATTTTTTTTGATGATAGTAAGAAAAATTGTATATGTGATATACGTCTGTTTTTCGGTTTGTTCTACAATTTTCATCGCGTAAAAATAGTCTAATTTGAGCCTTTTATTACAATATACTAATATAACTTATAATATATTATGCTACATAAAGTATTTTTTGTTACCTGAAAAATCTTCACGTCCTCGAAAATATATTGAATATATTATATTTAGTATTCTTTCAAAGAAAATCTCTATCGCCATGAAAATAGCAATTTAACGCATTTTTATGGTAACTAATATGTATGTAGATTTTATGCAAATATAGCAAATCGATTAAACTTTCCAGACATTTCCGGCAAGAGATTTCCAGACTTTCCGAAGAGTTTGGCTAGTGTGCCCTTAAATTAGAACTCAATCGAAAATTTATTGTAACACCCATAGATTAAAAACCTACAATTTAAAATCCGAACCACGACAAAATAAAATTTGAACTGCGCTTTGGTATAATTTTCAATTAAAGAAAATCCGGTTTAGAACTCAAAAACGAACTTTATACTGTGGTCACCACGCCACTGCTCACAATTGCTTGTAAATTATAAATTAATCATGTTTAATTTCATCAATTAAAAAGTGAATGCTTGTTATACCTGCACAGCCTTATGCCTTCGGAGCAAATATGCAATTTTATTCGACATGGACAGAAACTTTTAGCTATAAAATTTATTCGAGGTAATGCAAGTAAAATAAAAAAATTATAAATTCAATATTTCTATATTTATATTATTGCCCACTTCAATATATGAATCAATTTTCACTGTAATGTGTATTGTTCGAGTTATATTGTATTGCAGAAGTATACGTATATAAAAATCTGAAATGTTGTATTTAGAGCAATGGATTACGGATCACAGCACTCGATCAACTGGCATTTGTGTGTAAAAATGCGACACACTAATAGCATTAGCATCTGAGCAGCAAACCCTATAAAATCGATCCACAAGAAATCCAACTCAAGACTGAAAACCTCCAAAACTATTTCGATACGCACGAGACTTGCATAACCTAACCCACCCATTAAAGGAAAGCGTCACCCACTACGCACTACGAATATTAGATATTCTTAAATTAATAGTCCTTATGCAGAGTTAGGGTGGCAAAATATTTTCATCTATTCGGCTTAGAATTTTATTCAACCTACTCATAATTAAAATAACCACTTTTTGATTAAATAAAAAGTGTCACTCCTAACTAGCATCGTAAATCATTGCAATATAAAATCCCTCACTTTTGAAATAGAATTTTTAATATCAGTGACATTGAAACAAGGCCTAGAATCACATGCATAGTAATATTTCCCCTCGATTCGGATATTAATTGTGAACGATAGAATTCTCATAAATATTTTATCTGACCGAGTTGAGACACATTAAAGCATCTACATTTTTATCTGGAATTCGGCCATGATTCTCGCACGCACTGTCCGAACAATTTATCCCGACAGCATTTTTAGATTTTATTATACTTATATGTGACTTCTCTATTCGCTTCAGAAGGACATTGACCTGCAAACTATTTGAATACATTTGCATCGCAAAGTCTTTGCAGTTATGTGATTCAGCACTTCGTCGACCATAATATCGATGGACCTTTTCTGCACCCCTATCATATTAAATTTCAGATCATATGCCGATAGCATTTGTATCAAGAAATATAATAAAATATTATGTAATTTTAACCAGTTCATCCATTAGGGCAATAAAATGAAAACATGTTCTAAATAGCATTTATCTTTTACATGTAATATTATATTATGTAATTTATGAAACTAAATTTAAGAACCAAACGAATGCAAAAAAATTTAAGATAAAAACCTTTCTTTAAACCTCTGTCGATTTAAATCAATTCATATAAGAACCAATTGCCCTCAATCGGTTCACTACGGCCTCCACTAAATAACGGATACTAACTTGGATCTTTCAATTCAAAAGATTTATTCCCACGCAAATACACATACCATTTTAAAACATAAAATTCAGAATTTTAACAAAAAAAACTAATTGTGGATAAAATATCAAAATAAAATAAGTAAAATGCTGTTTTGAAGTTGACGTAGTATATTTTAAAATATTTCTACTAGTAGTAGTAGATTAAGTTCGTACGAAGTAATTTTCTAAAATAATTGCTCGAATTTCTCAAGTTCTAAAACTTGAAGTACATGCTAATAAATGAAATGAAACCTTGGTTAGTATTCATTATTAACTTCTTAATTAACATCTTGCTACTACTTGTTTGATAAGTATACCATACACTTTCGATGTATTAAGTAGGTATTTGCCATCCATCCATGCCGAAATTGAAATGTTCTCAGAGAAAGTAATTATTAGAATAACTAATCGAAAATATAATAAAATTTAAATAATCAATAAACACTTGATTAATACAAAATATAACTCAAAAAGTAATAATTTAGATTATATTTTATTATTTTCATAACATGCAAAATTTTGAAACATTCCAATAGAAGTCACATTGTTTGCTTATTTCAACGAATCTGCGCTACATCCGCATGAACCATTCATTTGTCCTAGTGACAGACATGTGAAAAATGAGTAGAATTTAATTACAAGCATTCGTTTTAACAAGCAATAATAGATGCACACAATATTTGTTATAATTTTTGACAACATAAACAATGGCGAAATAGAATAATTCATCAATAGATGCTTTTTTAATATTACACAAAATCTCGACTTGTTTCTAAAAAGATAGTATGGAGTAATAAATTACAAAACATTAATTAAAATTATTCGCGTTAAATTAAATAATTACAATTTGTAATAATAGTACCTACATATATAAAGATCTTATTAAAAATGATATTATACACGAATATCTATATTATTGATAGTAACAAAAACCAAAAAAAAAGTAACTATCGCTAATTTTTAGATTTTCTTCTACAACATTTAGATATAAAAAAATATAGAACCGTTAGATCACGAAAGGTTATTTGCTTTTTTATCGTTAGCTCGCCTCTAGTTTTCCCAAAAAATATATTCAAAATTTGAAAAATTTTCTTGATAAGTTAGTTTCCCATTTACACGTTTTCGATAAAATAAATATGGAAACCGGTAGGAAATCGACTGAAAAGGATTGGTCGCGTATGTTGGGTCATCATTAATTTCTTTGTAATAAATCAAATAAAAGTTAAGGCCCTTTTGCGCATGCACTTATCCAAATTAACGAACATCATAATTATTGTAAAATTAGCCGTTGATTAAAATAATAGATAAGTAAGATAAATCTAAACAATAAGATCCTTATAATATCAGTAGTTTTATTTCAGAGAGTATGGCAAATTCAATATACAAAAATTCAACATAGAAAAATTTATTTTACTATTAATAATTTTACAATCTAATATACCAATAAAAATTGAAAAGGAATAAATAAAAGAAAATATTAGATCATACATAATAAAATAAAAATTTTCTTTTTGTGATGAACAAATTGATAGACATTTTAAAATGTAAAAGCCCATGTAATTTTCGTGTATATGTTTTACTCAAATCATGATTTCGGCCAGTAAAGGAAATTTATACCTACAATGGTTTTTTTTGTAATATTATGTACTCAGAACGCACTGTTATATTGGAATCTGATAATATTGAATATATGTATTAACAGTTTCAGTAAATTATTTGGAAAAAAATGCTACTATTTATAATACTACATAATAGTCAACTACGAGTATTAGGTGGTTAAGTATAAATGGCTCGATTTCCTTAAGTACTAAAGTTTGACAGTCGATATCTCTTACATTATTACACCAATATAATTCTTGATTGTTTTTTTTATTGTAAAGGTATATTATCATTTTTTAAATTTTTTGGTTTGTGATTATACACTGTATTTCTTTTTTTAAAAGAAATTTGTTTAAAACTATGTGTAAGTCGAAAACTTGTGTTTTTTGCAGCACCGAGAGCCCAAAATATCAAAGAATTTATTGGCAAGGTTGAAAAACTTTATTTCTAGCGCTTTTAATAGTGACAATTCGCCGTAAGACCATGCTGAATTGTGATGAGCTGAAAGCTGTAGTGGTAGCGGATATATTTCAAATAATGGATCCATTAGCAGCTAAAGTATATTTACCAATAAAAGTTAGCATATTCCCAAGTAACACCAACGTCGGTTTTATACCATAGTATATCGTTCAAGTGGTACTACTTCAATGGTTAATCATAAAATTATTCATTAACAGTTTTTAAATTTGTTATTTTTAAAATTATTGGATTCCAATAGAACCTTGTGTTATGGATAGTATCCGTCGCTCATAATAGCAAAATAAAGCAAATAAGTCGTCCCACAACGCGGTCTGCGGATATTACAAAATCCACAACGTAATGTCTGCAACGTATTGTTATGCGTTTTTCAACGAAAATATTATCTTCAAAATAAATGGCATATTGGTACATTGCATTGGATGAATATAAATGAAACGGTCAATAAAAATCCGCTGGCGTTTAATATATAATGATAAATTTAAACAAACTTTAAACGAACTGTCAAACATTCCACTGATGCATTCAGGTAGGCAGTTTTGACTCTTTGATGAATTTATGTATTTTGAGTAAGGACAAATAACATTGGGTACACCTCAAACTACCGCGCATGTTAAGCGCTTCCATATACAAATGAATAATTTGACATACTCATAATAAACATACATGCTAAACATACATATTTCATTAAACTAAATTTTGAATTGAGTACTATACCAGTAGATTTTAATTAATATCTTGGAAGACCAATTATTTTTGTTAATCTTCTTCATTAAAAGAGTTGAATTTTCAATCAAGCTAAAGAAATAATTAAATAAAGTTTAGAAAAAAGTTGCATTTCTTACTAATCTTAGTGAATTTAATTTCAATAAATTAATTTAGATATTTATAACTTTTGTTTAATTATTATTAATAAAGACTAGTGTTGATAGCCAACATTTTCTGCAAATTTAAATGGAAGAGGTTTAGGCAAAATCAGTCCAAATATGTTATATGTGCCACCTATTTGAGTTATAATTTAAAAAATCAATCGAGCCAATCGTCTGTTGTGGAGATGTCCTCAATTCACAGACTCTCTGTCGCCAAATGATGTTTTTACAAGATTTTCGCAACAATATGGCAAAATCGTAATAGCAAATATTGCAAAAGCAAGAGTTTCGAAAAAGTAGAGTAAATTGTTATTTCGGTTTAATAAAGACTAAAGAAATAAAAATTCCATTTTATAAAGTAAACCATAAAAATAGGTATTGACTTTATTATGAGAAACTAGGTATCGATACATTTGAGCAAATATAACTAATAAATACATAGCGAACTATATTCGCTTTATGAAAGAAAAATATCAACATAAACTGTAACAAAAATATTAATAAAAATCATGCAAAACATATTATCTTTTTCAAATATTTTTATCAAAATATTCATTTAAAAGTAAAATTTCGAACAAAGAATTTCAATAAAAACGAGTTAATATAAGCACCCTGGGGCAAAATAAATCTAATATCCTCACTCTCAAAACTGACTTTTTTGGTTTAAAAGTGGATAATTTTCAGTGTATAATTCCCTTCCAGCAGATATCTTTTAATTTTACTTAGCAGTAGATCCCGGTATTTATAGGTAAAAAATGCTTTAAATAAATGTCAGTTTCGTAAATCGCGAATACAAACGAGCCTAAAAAGAAAACACTAACATAAAATATTGCAGACCTTTGCGACTCATTACTTCTAATGCAGCATAACGGTGAAGACTGAAAATCCGTTCTATCAGCGGCCCAAGTATTTTTGTTACAAAGGACATTATCAATTGCTGTGCCTTAATGTAATTCGCACAACTCGCTCTGACGTGATGATTTATGTCCTCTGTTTGAACCACAATTCACCAATATTACAAAGTAGGTGCGATATTCGGACAGATTAAACGCTTTCTCATGGGGAAACTTCACATTATTTTGAAAGAAAATACGTGTTTTGCCACAAATGGCTCCTTAGGCAATGAAGGACATGCGCTTACTTGCAGAGGGGCTCTTTATAATGTCTTTTTAAAGAATTGCTGCTGTCAGCTTGCTCGAAACGGTTGTTTGTTATATTAATATCAAGCACTTATTGACAGATTTTTGATATACGCGCCACGAAAAATCGCCTACCTGACATATTTACGAAAATCGATCAAAAAATTCTAACATTGAACAATTATTAAATTTCCAACTGGCATTTATTATATACTACATACATACTATTATAGTTTCCGAGGGAAGCAAAAGAACAATTTCAAGAATAAAATTATTTGTGCTTTACTCGACGACTCTCGAGTATTTTACAGCCAAAATAAATTATAACTTTTTCATCTAAGTGTGATGTTTTATTGCTGACGATTTCCAAATTACTAGAAATGAAATAAATTTATTTGCATAAGTTAATCATGTTATACAAAGTAATGGTGTAATATATTGTAGTATAATTTTAAAGAAGGATATCATAATATTAATTGTTGGTAACATATTCAACGTACCTTGCGGTATAACTTTGTTTAACTTTTTACCCTTTATATCTCGCAGACGGGCTATATTTATCGACTATTAATATTACTGTGCTTACTTTCCAAACTAAAAATAAATTACTGGTATTAAATAAAAATATCGTAACACGAAACAGAGGTTTCACGACGATTCGTTGGTTGAAAAAATCTAAAAGAATGTTCTTTAAATTGTGGGATATTGATTTTGAAATCCATAAGCCAGGTACCTAAATACGAAATATTTATCATTTTATTTGTTGGGATACTAAAAATGTATTTAATCCTACGACATCAATATTGATCGAACTTTTTATGCCCAAACATCAACTTGGTTTCTTTTGAAGTTTTTAATATCCCTCTGAAGACATTATTGAAGCAGTCAGCAAAATAGGATCTTTGCCTTAAGGTTAGTTTACGTAGAACGTCGATGTGACGTAAACGTCGCGATTCAATGTTCTCATTGGTGTACCTTTCGTATTTTCGGTCTAATATGAGTTCTACATAAACCAACCTTTAGTTGGTTTGCCTCGGGATACTGTACTTAGTGATCGAACACGCAAGCTATATAGCTAACCAAATTTTAAAAATAAGTAAATCCAATTGAATAGGTAAATACCGGTTGCGATAAAAAGAACTAGATAATCGATCGATATTTTAAGCTAATAATAATATAAATTAACAAGTACCTAGCAGTTTGACAAATAATGCATTACTCGTGCAGCTTTTATTCATATTGTTGGCTAATATTCAATCACAATATAATTCAATTTACATTATTTAGAGAAATATGTGTTGCTATCCATCAAATGTATTCAGTGAGTCCCTTATCGTTTAATCTATAGTATATGTAAAAGGGGTTAAATTAATATTAAAAAAATCAATTTATGAAACCATTACTACTCGTAATGAATAATTCAATGATTTTGAGCAACGAACGGGTCTATTTTTTCACATATGCATAAAATAAAAAATAAAATATTCAAAACCAATTAGCAACCCCACGTTCTCTTCCTGCTGATTCAGCCAAGCGCAATAGATTTTGTTAGTCGAGTTGACCAATGGTTATTGGTATTCAGAAGAACTCTGCACTTAACGACGAAATTAAACATCCCCAAAAGAAACGTGCGTGTAATTAAGAATGTCCTGATGTACCCCCAGAGTAACACACAAGTTATTTAATTAACGAAACTGTTTGAAAATGTACTCTCGTTGGATAGCCCTGATGTCATAATTCTCTGCAAATTGGCCTGTCGCGCAATCGACTAGGTACGGGTAATGTGATTGTTACGTAATTTGAAAGGTAATGTAATTGTGCAGACGCTCAGATGCAACCTGCTTGACATTCCAAACGATTTTGACTGTGCATAGTATAAATAGTATTCTAAATTCTTTCTGTGACTGCATAATGATATTTGATGAAGTTATTACATCAAAGCACAGCTCGAATTAAAACAATTAATTGTTTGAAGAAATTCAAAATCGCGGAGAGAATTTGACTGAAAATTGTGAGATTATTTCCAAAACATGAGCTAATTTTATATAGGTAGAGTATTATCCCGCTTATAAGATGCTTATCTTAAGCTTTTCGTATTATTTATGCCTTGATGATTCACTTTTGGCTAGAAATATTAGGAAGCATGCATGAAAATTTCCATAAGGATAACGCCCACGAATGCCTTTTTAATGCTTATTGTGCCATTTTAGTCGTTAACGACGTCGGTAATTATCCAACTCAAGAGCCCGAAGAGGGTCCATCTCAAATTGCCGATTGCGTGCTTTGTACTGTCGTTTTCACATCATACGCAATCCCCCTATCTCATGCATCCACTCCCGCAAATCCAAAAGTAATCCCATCATCGAACACGTACTAGATAATAATTTCTTGAATTGGTATGCCGAAAAAAGCCGCAGATGTCGGTCTGGATTATTTAAAAATTAATTCCCTAGGTCACTCAATAAAAGATTACAATATTAGATAAAAAAAAGTCTTAACAAATTTAGTGCGAATATAAAAATAATAACGTAAGAAAAAAGAAGCGTTTTCTCAATCCTATTCACATACGCTATTTGAGCTCGTGCGATTACTGCTTCCGCCGTAGTAAATTGCTATTGCATTCAATTTGATTACTAAATAAGTATAACGAAGGGGAACGTTGCGCTAAAACAGCAATAAAGCTTCAATACGCTATCGCTGTCTTCTAGAATTTCAATATTAAACCTAGATTGAAATATTTTACTTAAAAAATTTTTATAACGCACCCAACAGTAAATTATTTTTCCTACTTCACCATTTATTTCGTTTAAACTTGGCGTCGAACTTCCGAGTTCAGTACTCCAATTCAATTTATAGTGAATTATAAAAACATGCTTTTCAACAACCGCGGTTTCGATCTAAAATTAGAGCTAGACGAAAACAATCTCATTCGCATTTCTATTTCATTCATCAAGCTAATTTCCTTCTAAATTTTTTGAAATTCATATTTCGGATTTAGATCTTTTCTTCATTATCAACATTGATGCATTTTTATTCCGGTTTTTGAGTCGTTAGCCATTCTGGCATTTCGAATTTATATACGGCATCTGCAATTAAGATTCTCGTTAAAAATTTCAAAATAATCCCTACTGGAATAAAATTTTCCACCTAGCTGAATTTTTAGCTACATTGACTAACAAAAAAGGGAGTTTGTTTCAATAGAAATCTCCTGTTCACTTTTCATAATTTAATTACATCCGTCTAATAAGCATTTACTCTAGCGTGTATATACTATAGACCAGTTAGTTGTAATAATTTAAAAATTAACAACTGCAAGACATGAAACTAATGATTGTGAGGCCTAAAGTAAACGGTGTTTTGTGCATTGAGATTACAACTAAAATTAAATAATATTTAAATTAGGGGGTTTAATTTATTCTTAATCAATAACTATTTCGATTTACGCAAGATATTACAATGGGGAGGATCACTACAAAATTTGTATTATTGAATTGAAACTGAAAGCAAGGGTATTTTATTGGGGAATTATAAATCAGACTTGAGTTAGTTTAATGCAGGCATGAGTCATATAGAATCCTACTATAATTACGTAAAACCCAGCAACGATAATCTTCCGCTTACATAGCTCCGTCCCAGTGCTTCTCCATTCAGACTAATGTTAGTTTTATGTTAATCATCCTCATACTTAAATCGCGTCATGCGAAGCGCCAGGATCAACGTTAATCCAAGCAGTGCATTGGGGGTTGCAAGTTTTAATACCAGCGATTGACTAAAGTGTTACTGTGTAAAGCCAAATTAATTTGTCTGGACACAATATCAAATACCCAATTCCAATGTTAATCTCAATTCTGTATTAAGTATCCTGTAATAGTGCAACAATTTTAGATTAACGTGAAAACCTAACGGTGTTCAGCAACTTTGATATCATTTCCACTTTGACAAAATCATTAATAACAATGTAGTTTAATCCAGAAAAAGTAAAACATCATACAATATATTCTTCCAACAAAATGCTGTTACATGAAGCTTGATGCACGTCCAATTTGACAACATACAATCTCATACTTAAGTTGTCGTTTGCAATAAATCAAGTGGAAGTTAAAAAATTGTAACACTTTTGTTTACTTGTACAGTGATAACTTTTTACCATCAATCTAATTGAAAGTACTTTAGTTATTTTAAATAGCATTTATTGAAATAAATTCAAAACCAATTTATCCTATGCCTTTGTAAATAATAAAATAAATTGCTGCTTATCCTGATCTCTGATAATGAACCTTGTTTGATTTTATATTTTCACGAGTAATGGGCACTTTATGGATCAGTATGATTTAATGAATATTTGCCGACAGTATATCGTTTAATAGTAAAAATACCGAATGAGCAATATTGTAATTAATTGATAGGAAACTGACATTGAAACAAATTTATTTCATTAAAACCAGTATTTATTTGCGTATCATCCCCTTTACGTCCTTGACGGTTCAATAATTTGCCGTTTCCCGTTTCTCCCCATTGTTCATCCATTCTGTGCCACCCTATATGTATAGTAAGCTCAATACATTTGTTTTCAATTCCCGCATTTCAAACAATTTCATAATTGCATTTCAAAGACAAAAACATTCAAAAAGCGAAAACCCCGTCACGCTATAACTGGAAAGTATGTGTACAGGGTTTGTTGCGAGGCATTCCCGCGAGGTACGCCGCGGCCTTAACATTTTACCTCGGATTTTACTTATGGAATTTTCACTAAGCTTACATATAGATCAACCAACGTGAGATTCGCGAAGACACCCCAGTAAAGTTTGAACAATGTTTGCTACGATTTTGTGAATTTAATCCAGGAAACACCTATGTACGTACTAAAGCGCTCAAAATTAAATAAACAAAATTTTTAAACATTATTTTTATTATAATTTTCCATCAGACAATAATTGCTTTGATTTTTCGGCTTGTAAGGCTACACAACGACAACCTCTAAAATACACTATCCAATGTAATCATAAAAAGTACTGGTTTAGTTTATTTGAAATACATGTACCTAGATTTTGAAAATGATATTAATGTTCATTTAATTGGTAGTATACTATTAAGTATCGAATAACATTTTTATATTTTATAAGTAGCATCGATCTCTTTGTATATTTATTTATGAATCAAAATGAGTGTGCCGGAGCTTGTCTTTAATCACGAGTAGGCATCTTATTACTTAGCGACTACCTCGTTCAAAACGACTAAACGTTCAACTTGGTTGTCAACCTAATCCTCAACTTGCTATGTTGACGACGATATTGACCTTGATATTGACCGTGTGTAGGCTAGTTGAAGGTTGAAAGGGCAAGTCGAAGTCCAGGTTGAAGAAAATCAAATGCATTGGATTTTTTTATGGGTTGGCGATATTGGCGACCGAGTTGAAACGTGTGTAGGTATGTTATCAATTTCACAAATTAAAGTCACGTACACTATACAATCGTTAACAATGCGAGCTAGCAAAAAGTGATGTTGAAGACAGGATTGTCATCGAAGTTGAAAAGTGTGAAGTAAACAGATTGACAATTTAAATTGACAACCAAGTTGAACGTTTATCTACCGCTTTACGCTCAATCGTACAAACCTTGCGAAGCACTCTCGCAAAATGTGTACAAAGCTTTAGGATGTTAAAAACTAGGAATTAATTAAAACACCTGGTTCGAAGAACAAAATGTTCTTAATTGGTATACCAGTTTGCAAAATATATAGTTCATCAACATCAAACACATTGGCGTACACATATAGGTATATCTATAGATACTATCGAAAAATGTCAAAAAACATTTTGCTACTTTGAAACTTATTATTGTACTTATGAAATGTAACTCTAATGCTAATATTAATAATATTATTATTAGTCAATTAAATGAAAGCCAAAATATGATGATTTTCGAGTTACCAACACATAGCATATCTCAGCAATATAAAACTAATCAAGAACATCCCATCATAACCACCACCACGTTAAGCTTCAATTTAGACAACTTATTAAATAAATTTAAATTTAATTCGCAAAAAAGCGTTTTGGTAGTTCGCAGTACAAAATTGGTTCTTATGTTTATAAAATAATAATAAATTATACATATATACAGATAAAACATTGCTTTAAGCATTTTTCTTATTGTCTAGTTATAATTTTTGTGTTCTCGGCTATAACAAATAACTGAAACTGGTTGTCAACTTTGTTAATCAATTTGATTTGTAGTTTTTGTGATAAATGCAATCTACAATTAACCTAATTTCGTACATCAACTGCGAGCCACAAATGTGTCATCATTGAGACCCAGATTAATCTTATTGCTTGATATAATTTACTCTCTCCAATCACAAGTAAGCTATTTCAGTTTGTAAATTACATACTAATTCAACCCTCCGACTTGCAATTTCTTAGAAATTCTACAAACTTACATAGTATTTATAATAATTATAAAAGAGAACTTGCAATCGTATGTTTGCGAAAGTTACAAATATTTTTGTACAATTTAATAATATTAATTTGTATAAACTTTTAATGATTTTTAGACTAAACTGAATATATACATTATGTATAGCAGTACTCCGGATAAAATATATTATTACCAATTTATCATTATATAAAATTAATGGAAACTAAGTATACTTCGTGTAAGGTAATAATTTATTGAGTAGTATTAATTAACTGAAACTATAATAACATTGAGAAAACAGGAAGAACAGTTTATCCACCATCAAAAGAAAGATTTATATTAATGCAAACGGTTAGTCGTGTATTAGAAAAAGAAACACAAGGGTTTTCTAAAAATGGCAAGCAATTTATTTTGAAAATTTATTTATTCTTCGATTTTCTGTCAATTATCAGACAGACCCAGACACAAATAAATACAACAATTGCGTTCCAGGTGTACTTCGTAAAGTTCATAATCCACTTTCTTTCAAATATGGAGAAAACGGTAAGCAGCGAAGAGGAAAACAACACAACCATAAATATATCTTGCAGAAGATACCCCTCCAAACGCACACGCAACCTACAAAATTATTAACACAAACTGCCGAGTTTCCACTATTAATAATTTAAGCATTACTCTTGCACCCGACAACACAATTTGAATCTTATAAATTGTGTTTTCTGAAAGTAGATATACAAATTTAGTTAAAACACTGTAAACGAAATTTGCAAAATCTAGCACCCACGAAAATAAATAATCGCTTTCGAATTCAAACTGGATAATTTTATGCTTTAATATAAGAATTTGACAAGCATAAAAAAGCAATGTACATAAAGTTGAGAGATATAAAAAATTATGCAAACCGGGTGTAAAAACCATTAATAAGCAATAAACAGTTCCAGCTGCAAGAGTGGTAAATTTAAAAAAATATAAATCACGTTTATGAAAT
This sequence comes from Cantharis nigra, assembly GCA_958510845.1. Classification (NCBI taxonomy): domain Eukaryota; kingdom Metazoa; phylum Arthropoda; class Insecta; order Coleoptera; family Cantharidae; genus Cantharis; species Cantharis nigra. The sequence goes on along the minus strand of OY294028.1, from coordinate 36,335,432 downwards.
TACTAAACATGTAATATGCCGCAAACTAATTTAAGCTCAATACTACATTAGCAAAATTAAATTCTCGCCCTAATTTATCGACGAAGATTATATTTCGTTTGAATATTTGAACACATGGTGTTTCGAATCGAAAGAGCTTCACGTAAATGCATAATCCGAGTACCCCTCAATCCGGAACTCCATTAGTGCTGAGCGGCGCCGGAATCCCCACATCAATTCCAATTCGCGCAATTTAGAAAATACTCTAGTTAAGTGTAGAACTTATGACCCAGTTCAAAGTGTTAATACTCGAAGAAAAAGGTACGTTGAGCAGGTTAACAAATACTAAAAGGCAAATGTGGTAGGCAATAAATTTAGCAAGATCTACAATTGACTTTCTCGATTTAAAAAAGGGATGCTAAAAACCAAAATTCATTAACCACATCCATTACCTCCGACAATAAAATATTCAAATGACCCAAACAATGTAAATAAAGTTAATTACATTTATTTAAAATTAAACCCAAAAAAGCAACGATATGTAGTATCCAAATACAAAGAGTTGATATAATATTGTTATTCGTTTCTCTTTTACTTTAGTTTAAAATAAAACCACATAAATAATATCGGAATTAATGATTTGATTCATAAAAAGTTTGTAGTAAACTTACAATTTCACACTCCTTATTCCTGGTTGGAAAATTGCCATCCACTACAATACGATTACGTTTCGAAACGGAAATTTTTTTATTTATTATTTGCCCGAGTAAAAATTCTTCATGTGAAATTATTTTTTAATGTTCGCAAATAGTCACTCCAGCTTGGTGTTGGTGAAAAATTATAGATGCAAATAAAAAGTAATAGATGTTGTAGGTCATAGAGCACATAAATAACTTTTAAAAACCACCAAAACATTAGGGCTTGGATAATTTTTGTGACATTTTATTAAATATTAATAGTACAGTTAAACTTTCCTAACTCGAATCTCAAGGGACCACCAAAATAGTTCGAATTGGAGAAACTTCGAGTTATAGAGATAAAATTACACGTAAATATCTGACCAACGTATATTTTTTTCCAAAAAAAAATTCGCTTAATAGAATAATTCGAGTTAGAGCAGTTCGAGTTAGGGAAGTTTCACTGTAAGTAGTACCTACCTATTTTAATATTTCGAAATAGTTTAATTGACATAACACATTCAACTTGTAGCTATATGTTATGAATTGGCGTAATTTTTTACAACTTCTACAATTTTGTAAATTCAATTTTTATTTCTACAACCTTACAGCTTCCTCCTTTCTGAAAGGGGGAGTAGTGCGGCGACGCGTTCCGATCGTCTTGTTGTAATCAAATTGGAATTGGAAAAACCATAGCGTCGCTATGGATTTAACCCATAGTGATAGTGCAATGTAACCCACCACGAAGTTCAGTGCTCAGAATTCAATAAAAATAATAATCCAACATTACCGACGTTAATAAATTGTCATTGCAATTTGTATAATAAATTATCTATTCATCTTATTACAAACATTTTATAAGTTTGCTGTGTTAATTTATTGAATTAATATTGAAATTAGACCAAATCAAAAATTCTCCTTGAAGAGGCGAACAAGTAAATGATGTAAGAATGGTCTACAAAACGTGAAATGATTCAATTCACATGATGATGTCAATTGAATTCATTTGACATGAATTGAAATTTAGGTTTATACGTTCAAACACAAGTTTTCCTAGCGTCTCTATTTCTATAAATCATTACTTTTTGAGTTACACAAGTATTCATAGTTTTCATAATATAATATGTTAATAAACTTGATACAGGGTTCACTCATTTTTCAAAATAAATTGACTACCTTTTCCAGGATTTCTCTGATTAAAATCGAAGATTATCTCTGGCTTTTCCTACTTCGATTAAATTCAGAAATTTTAAATTTTAATAAAAAAAAATAAAATAACAAATAAAAAACTTATACTTTTATAATTTGTATTATTTTTCAAAGTTTCAAAAAGTTTTCTCTAACATAAAATCTTAACAATAAATCTATAAATTTACTTCAAAAATTAAAAATATTAACAAAAATAATTATGTAAATCATAAAAATATTCCGTTTCTTTATAGATTTTATTTTATTCATGTTAGATACTTTAAATTTATTAAACATTTTCAATTTTTATGATTTCGTTCATCATTTTTAACGATTTTATACTATTTCAAAATATTGTGATCTAGTTTTTATTTCAAACATGTTTCATATAATATGTATTATGTTAACAATTTCCACTTATTAGAGAAAAGCTAAGTGGATCTATACGCGAACTGGTAGATATTACTTTTTATTTATTATTATTGTTCACAATACCGCACAAAAATTTTCTTACGAGATGCTAGAAAATATTGTGCAATATTTATACAGTAGACAAAATCATAATTACCTACTGTTTATCCAAAACGAAATTTACATGATTGATGAACAACAGCGGCAACTTACCTAAAAAAAAAAATTATATTAAACATGGTACAGCATTATCATAGAAAATTAAGCATAAATGCGTAAAAATGGTAAATACGATGAATAAAAGCTAATAAGTAATAACAATAAAAATATTCACTTCTAGTAAAATTTCAATACATTTTTTTGTTATCTTACTGCAATGTAGTTTTGTTATATTTCCTACTCGATCTAAATAATTTACATTTAACAAAAATTCTTACTTTCAAAATAATTAGATATCCTATTATTCTCGTACATACACCAGACTGCTATTATAATTTTCATAATACACTGGAAGTGTTAATCCGTGCAATTAATAATTTCATTTATATAATTATTATAGGAAAGTTTCCCGAGTATTACTCAGTGATAAACTAGATCGGTACAAAATTGCTTTTAACCTGTTCTTGTCGTTGATAAAAATTTGATGGAACTAATTAACTGTGATCAGATTCAATACATTTAAGGAGGTATTAGAGACAAAAAATAAAACTAAAGACAGACTAAGATCAATGAAAATTGGTACGCATCCTCACTGACTTTGTGATGCAGTAAAAAATTTCCTAGTCAGTTCACTCCCATTCAGTAGATCTTGTGGTTTTAATTTAATACCTATTTTTTTTAAGATTCGTTAAAATCGCATTTATGGTTTTGTTAAAGAGCCGGTCTTAGGGTCATCACAAGGTATAAAAACAGTAATATAGTTGTCATATGAAAAATTTTAAGCAAAATCTTTATGCATGTTAAAGAAAGCTTATAATGTAAACACCATTTTATAAAAAATAACGTTTTATCGAATATATATTAGCTATATCAATAAAAAAGTTTGAGTTTTTCCAAATTTTTTATAGTTATTATAGTTAAAGTGAACTATATTGAAAACATTTTCAAAAAAAAAATATGTAGAACAATAATAATAATAATAATAAAACTACTATTATTGCTAAATTAAAAAAATCTACAATCAGATTATTAAAAATAACAATGTTTACAAAAACAACACTTCCTTATTTTACAAAGAAGTAAAAAGGATCCTTTTGGTTAGAAACATGGATACTAACTTATCGTATTAAATTTTAAAGTATTGAATAATAAAAATTTAGTTGAATTAATTAAATATAATAACAAATTTGTTTATTCTAATGTCTATGACTATCCCTTATTTGTACACACTCCATTTACTATCATGTTCTTGGAAATTTCAATATCCGTAGTTGTCCCGTAACGATGGAGAATCGGAAATTAACAAATGCTAAAATATTCAGTATCAAATTCCAATAGCAGCAGTTACCCGAAGTCAATGCGCCAACTGCTGCAAAATGAACTATTTGAATTCTCAATGAAGGCTCAATAAAGAAAAAAATTACTGTACGCAGTGGCATAAAAAAGCACCATAGTAAAAATAGCTTAATATAATATTGATAGTATGTGTTTCAAATCGACAAAGCATATACATAAGTATCCAACTTTGTTTCTCTCTTTTAGTATATCATAATATTTAATATATTGTGTATATTATTGTATTACTTAATATACGTTTGTCTCTTCCATTAAAAACTCACAGATGGAACGCTCTAGCTATACTGAATTTTAATGAATGTTCTGCTGCAAATTTCTAGGTAAGTGCAGCTATTTTCAGGTTAAAATATTATTTCGATCAAGCACAAAACCAGATACGAATTCTATAACATATAAAAGAGCGCAATCAAATACATATTAAAAAAAGTACTTAATAAAATCTAGGACTTGATTACAATTATTCTAGAAACTTTTTATTTTAATTCAATAACAACGTGTCAAAGCGACAGAAAGCTTTCTTGGCTTTGATGGTATTATTAAGTTAGTCCTTAAATTTTATTTTATTACAACATATAAAAATTCCTTTACGGGTGATCATCAAAATTATCCATTTATGAAAGTATTAAAAATCACCAACGATGCACGCTAGATTACGTGAACAAAAAATTATCTAAAAGAGTTTAATGTCTTAAATTGATTCGATCTAAAGCAAATTTCAAGGTTGTGTTTCACTTTTATTTATCAAATGATCGTGAAAACTACGAAGATCACTGGATTTTTGTTCTGACCGCCTGAAACAGGTCGATGCAAAAACCGATTGCCCTACAGTCTACACTATGAGTATAGATGATTGAAGTATTTCTTAAATTTAAATAGTTAACTGACCGAAACAAAAAACAAGAAACAAAATATGTTTCTGAAGAACTTTATAACAAATTTACAAAATAAAATCAAACGTAAACCAGTAAATATCAAAATAATCAATTCGAATTCAGTTAAACCTTCCACGTATCCGTGTACTTACCAAATTGAATCGGAATTTAGCAAATCAATTGAATATTGTGTCATTCCAAATAAATCCAATATTAAATAAACCCTCTATGAATTGCCTCATCCTTATTAACATAACAATTTTCAGGCGAATCAAAAAATTACAAACCACTAATACAATCAGCTTTATAGCCTACCAAAAATAAAAATTCGAAAGTTACTTAAAGTGGAACACTTTTACTCCGCCCGCACCCGACAAAAAAAATTGAGTCAGCGGAAATTTTGCAATATGTATTATGATCTTAATTAAAATTAAGAAAATCTGCCCATAAAGTCAAAAAAGAGAAAATTTGTTTTCTTAAAATGCAAAAATTAAAAAATCCCTTCTTCCCAAAGTGAGGTTCTGCTTACGCCATTGATCTGAATTGCTATTTTTGAAGCTAAAGACAGACTGAAAAATCGGCTATTAAATACTGCATAACTTTCTCCATTTAATTTGGATTCCAATTAATTTTTGGGAAAAATCAATAACGATTCAAAAAAATACGAAAACAAAATGTCGTAAGTCATAACCATCATGTTTTAAAAAAATTTTTAGAAGCTTCCTTTCCACTATAAGGGCCAATTTCAAAATAAAAGTTAACGGGGCATTAAAACTTAAAAGGCGACTTAAAACAAAACTGATGAGTTTTATTGGTCTGTTTTGTCTTAAGTCGCCTTTTAATTTATTGCCCTGTTAATTTTTATTATGAAATTGGCCCTAAGAATAAAAACAAATAATGAATAAAAACTTAGACATCGCGACACCGGCACGCGGTGTTCCCAAGCAGTCACCCATTCAAGTACTAACCGACCAACATTGTTTGACTTCTGTGTTCGGACGAGAACGGGAATTTTCACTATGGTATGGTTGTTGCCTTAATATTAATGTAACCTTTAGATATCTTGACAATCAGTGGCGGATGGTGAATTTTTGGGGTCCGATGCTAATTAGATTTTAGATGCCCCTGGTAGGAATATTATGGGGAGGGGAGGGGGTTGTTTTTGTCTAATATCAAAATATTGTATGTAATTGACATATCAAAGAAAGATATTTAATATCATTTTAAAAGTATAAAAAATGTATTGTTACGAAAATGTCAGACGGAAAATCAATTAGTTCTATTTAGACATTAAATTTTTAATTAATTAATTACAACCAAAGAGATACGAAATTTTACATGTAGAGACAAAAAGTAAAAATGTAGAATTTTCGAAAAATAATTAACTCCCTACCCTTAATAAATCACTTTCCGAAAAACTCCCTTCTTTTTTCAAAAATACCTGCTGTCACCACCCCGAACAGCATTTAAACGGATTCTCTTTAATTTTTTTCTAGTTTATCGCTTGATGATGCCCTAATATAATGAAAACGTTTGCGATATTTTTATATTTACAGTGTATTTTATTTGTGATAACTTTAAAATATTTCAGTTTTAAAAGTGTGTGTGAATTTTTTTGGTTTTCTAAAATATACCTATATCTATTATTGGTAATATCGAGTTACACCACCTAAACTACATATCAATCGGTTATTTTATAGATTATCTAAAAAACAAAACAAGGGTAACTGAAGCTCATAAAAAGAGAAAACAAACTAAATTCTATAAAATAATGAGTAAGGTCTTGGAGGCCTCTTTGGAGCTCTCAATGATCAGGGGGCTAATGTTCCAGCATCTTAAACATTCCTATAAATTCACCCCTGAAAGTTATAGTTGTTTTTGCATTGTATTTAATTAAATAAGCAAGAATTTATAATTTGCATCTGCTTTTATGTTCTTTGAAAAGTGTACAAAATAAACAAAATTAAATTTTATAAAAAAACAAGGTCTTGGGGGCCCCTCAATGATCCGGGGCCCGATGCTCCAGCATCGTAAGCATCCATATAAATCCGCCACTGTTGACAATATATATTACAGGAAAGTTAGGCATATTTAAATTAATATTTTTTTTTCAAATTATTATTTTTCCTTTATTTCGAACTATCGACATAAAACTGAACATTTAATTTATATCAAATTCTTCACAAGGCATGATAAGCAACATTTTAAAACCAAAATCTCGATTTTTGAGTAGATTACAATATTTTCCCTTATACCTATGTTTGTAAGTATGAATACATTAATACATAATATAACGAAAGTAAAATATTGCCAATTCAAGATCTGGGGTAAGTATTTAAAACATTTTTATTAAACAGTCAACTCGATCTAAACAATTGTAATAAATAATAATATTCCTCTCATTGCCTAATAAAATTAGATTCCTTAATTAATTAATTAATTAATAGAAAACAGAACCAGAAACCAAAGAAACCCCAGCAAATAAATATGCAACATTTTTTTATATTTTCAAACTAGAAACTCCCTATTTTTCTTATGAAATAAACATTTGAATACGTTCTCTACGTTTTTAGCCTAATATCGACGGTCAAATAATAAATTTAGAAAACTTTATGTAATTTTAGTTCCGAAAAATTATCTTGTGTATTTTTTGGTTAATCTGAAATACTGATATTAGTAATATCTAGTGAAATTAGGGGCAAAATCAAAGTAACTTGTATTAAGGGTGCAATTTTTAGAACCGTTTCAAAACTTCAGTTACAGCTCAAAATTGGTTATAGATACAACTATGATTTTTTTTTAACGGAAAGAGGAGAATTTTCCGAACACTATGATATACTTTTTAATCTGTTTTGATAACGGATTAAAATTTTGATTAATTTAATTTGCGATTTTATATAAAAAAAAGCACATTAATTACAATTTAAAATATATCATAGTGTAGTTAACATAGTAACCTTTAATATTCTGCATTGAAATAGTTTGAATATCAAGTATTATAAATGCTGTAACTGAAGTTTTGTTTATACTATATTTTGAATGATTTAAAAAAAACCGCCTTTTAAAACCAATCAAATTTTCTTTTCATTTTTTCCAACCAATGAAAGACATGCATCCAATTTTAAATCTAGATAATCGCGCCACCTGTTGAAAATTTTTTCGTCTAAATGAAACATCGCAGCCTTAAAAGTAAATACTTCGTTTTGTGGTAGATGCTCCTCCCCTTTAGTGTTCATTGATATTGTTACTCGAGCGTACTTAGTAAGATCTAAAAAAGAAGAAGTAGGTACTTCTAGAAGGTATATGTTACTCAGAATATCGATTTATGTTAAAACATATACTCCGTTCTTCAAACATTAAAGCACCTACTTCATTTGTATTCAAACTTAATTGACTTTAATGGATAATTTCTTTAAAAAATATTAAAAAGATTTTCTAGCAACCAAACATCTTAAACTCAAATTGTCAGAAAAATATGAATGTTTACAAAGTTCGCTCGGCTAACTAATAACTATAGAAAACATCCAAATATTACCGCACAGCACCAAAAAATCTAAATATTAAATTAATTTCTGTCGTATTAATTTAAATTTTTATTTTCAAAAATCCAAAATTATCTCTTCTATGTCCAGATTAATTACTTAACTAAAATTAATTGATTAATTACTTACTAATGAATTTGAAAATATTTACATATCAAGAATAAATACAATTTTTACAAATATAACATTAATTTTACAAAATAAAAATCACAAATCTAATGGAGAGTTTTGGAACATAACGTATTAACTAAGCATGATTAATCCAATAAACTTGGGTAATGAATATATCTATAGTCCATTTCTTTTAAGAAACAAGTAAGAATTTGTACTGAACTGATGACCTCGGAATATTAACCAATGAAATTGGTTTAAAATTAGGTGGTTTCACACACAGAATAAATTTGTAAAATTACGTTTTGTAAACTTAAGTGCAGTTTACGTTATGCAATTTTGCTTACGATTTTGTTTATGATTTTGCTTCCTAGTTGTCGTAAGCAAATTTTTCGAAGTTCACGTTATACGGTTCGACCTGAAGATGAACTCGCAAACGAAATCGTCAATAGAAAACCACCAAAACCAGTCATACAAGCGAAATCGTATGGAAAATCGTAAGCAAAATCGCAAGCAAAATCGCATAACGTAAACTGCACTTTATGATGTAATCTTATAAATATTCTAGTAGGCAACACACGGAACAAAATATTTTAATGACGTTTCCTTTTGCAAATGTGGTTTTCCATTCGATGTGCCACCTACATTTTTCGAATCGTGGATCGACTATAGTCGTGCTATAAGTTCTGTTACTATTAAAGTACCACTGGTTTTAGTTAATGTTTTAAGTGTAAGCAATAAATATGAAATGGGTTGTTAAAGAAATTCGGATTTTAATGATTGCTGCATGTAATGATGATACAAAACTTTGTCAAACCAATAATTATAATTTTCAATTTGCACTTTACTCTTGCAATTTTTTCGAAATCATTATAAGAGCTGTAAAGTATATACTCTGTGATTCAACTTGTAAAAAATTTCGTCCACAGTAAAATTTATTTCGCCTGTAAAAAGAATGATTTTATGGTAATCCGTGTCTCGATAGTAAGTGTAACTCTCATATTTCCCACGTTTGTGATGATTTAGTAGTACTTCACCCTTCACGAAGGAGTAGTACAGTTATATTTTCGTGAAACGGGTGTTAAAACATCTCTGCAGTCTACCAACAAATGCTAGATAAAGTAGTAAAACCTTTTAATAATAACACCACATACAGAATTGTATGTCTTGGATTTTCCCACAAAATTCGGTTCAAAGCGAAACCGACACACAAGTGAATCGAAGAAAATTTGCTAACGAAAATCACACTGGATTACAAATTATAATCTGTACTGAAAGATATGGTCTAAAGTAAACACCATAAAAATATCGATATGCTAAAACGCGATTTAATGAAGATAGCAGCATCGATGCCGATGAAAGTAATGCGTGTCGTAATAAACGACTGGCCGCGGCAGCGTTTAAAGGCATGTGTGAAGGCTCAAGGGGGTTATTTTGAATAAATCATATATAGAATCTTAGCAATAAAATGGTCTTAACAAAAATTTCGTTTTTTTTTTAATATCTTAAACACTGCACTAATCTTGTAACAGAACGTATGGCACGACTAGGTAATAATTCATAATATATGCAATTAGTTCTAGGTATGGATCGTAAAAATTTACAGGAAACTGTTTGTTGTTTTGATAAAATATAACATATAGTGCTCGACTTTAAAATTCTAATAAAAACAAATAATCTATTAATATACATATATTTTAAAAACAGGAATAATAATTCTTTATATTATCAGAAAAAAGTAAGAATTTCAAGTAGATTGTCTTATTCATTATGTATTGTAAAATATAATAATTTTTAAAATTTAAAATAATAGAATTTTAAACTACGATCCGAGTTTAAATTCCGTTTATATTGATATCTGACCAATCAGGTAGCCCATAAACGTAGGTTAATCCTTGAACGAAGTTTAACTAGCAACTGAAATATTGGACCTGATATTGTGAAAAGTGATAAAATACAAAAATTAAATTTAAAGAAAGGATGGTAATATAATAGAAGATCTTCATTCCGCTATTTTGATGTTTTTAATATTTTGTATAATTAGGAAAATATTATACTACGTATATTATTATTAACAATATCAATTTTGTTAACGAACATTATTTTATAATAATGATTTTATAAGTTATAGAGAATTATTAAAATATTACAGTATAGTTTCCAGTTAGAGAATAACGGTAGTATTTCAATTATAAGAATTAATTAAGTTGAATTTATAACCACTTCAGATGCGAAAATGTGCAATTCATAATTTTGTGGAAAAATTGTTATACTGCCGCTTACAATCCTTTTAAAATTAAATGAGCTATAATGAAAATACGTCAAAAAACAATGGTCAGCATTGCATTTATGAACGAATTCATTACAAACGGATACAGGAAAATCATGACTCTTTAAATAAAGCGCATATGGTATAGTGAATTGTAGTGTAGTGGATTGAAATTATTTTAAAAAAAACTTATTTTCAGTTTTATCGTAATTTACAGTTTCTATATTGTATATTAATAAAAACCCCAATTAAAGCAACAAAGCAGGACCTAGGTAATTTCTAATAACTAATAAGTATATAACTAGTTATAGTTTCAATTTAAGGTGCTAAAATATCCAATAAATTGTCATGATTTTACGTAATATTTACTATAATAATATTATAAGAAGTAAGGTCGTAAGCTAGCAGTTAGAATGCTAGTTTGACCATGTCTCCCTCAGGCAACATCTTTGAGGTATTAGTACTCAGCCCTAGACCTACGAGGCCTGTAGCGCTTCTCTCTAATAATAATGCGTTATTTCATACTGAAACACTCGGAATTTCAATTTGCATTTTATTAAAATAAAATTTACTAAATATTTGATAATATACACAACATACATATCGTCGGGTTAGAACAGAACTAGCCTAAGTCCATTTTTGGTCAATTTGAGTTAGGATCAGTTATCGATTTACTATGGTGTATTTTACTTGGTGCAGAAGTATTAAAAGTCTAATATTCATGGAAACCCTAAAAAATTAATTAAAATAATCGTAGCCTAACTAAAAATATCGCCAATGACGTCTTTAAAATTGCTCTCCTGAAAATCTCAACATTTGGACATAGGCTAGTTCTGTTCTAATACTACATATAAATTGAATAAGTATCTCTATCCTATCAAGATAATAAAAATTAAAAGCTTATTTCTCCGAATACAGTATAGGTTATGCATTAAGTAATAAATTATACTTATACATATAGTATTATAAAATAAAGTAATTTATTAGACTGAAGGTGGATGCAACATAAATATTGAAAATAGCAAAATATAAATAGCTTAATTAATTATTATTCTCTGAAAATAGCGTCAAAGTCAAACTATACATACATTAACCAAAGTGATGAAATTCACTAAACATGTTTTTAAATTTTACCACTAAATATTTACACTACATTAGAAGTAACGAATTGTTTCAAAGGCACTGATAATTTACATGTTATAAATTTCATTATCGAAGCAATTTATAAAGCGTTCAACTTTACACAATTTTAAAAATATTATTTGATAAAATTAATGAAACACGCAATTAGTTTACTTGCAAAAACTACCACACATTTTTCGTTCAGAAATTTTGCAGCCAGCATTATTTGGCCAATTTGAATTAAGTAATTTTTCTGAATAATTCTGTTTAAAATTAGATTTAGGTGTTCTTACAAAACAGTTTAGTTCAATATTATAGCAACTGGTATAGCAAATTAGTACTGCTGTTATAAAAATGTGAAAAAATAACGAATAAACTATGATTTTTCATATTCTATAAGGGGAGTTAGTATCTAAATAGTCCAAATAGCAAAATGTTAGTTCTGAAATAATCAAGTCTAAAGTTTATTAAATTATAAAAATTCCGATTAGGTACTAGAATTCTTTTTAATGCATTCTTTTTTTCAGAATGATTTCAAGATTACAATAAATTATAAAAATTTAAGACATTTTATTGTCACTATATTGTTTTTAAAGAAAAGTAACTTGAGTTCTTGAAGAAATTTGAAAGTTCTGTAGTAACATATCTGTGGTCACATGCGAGAAGGGAATAAGTCGACTTATACCGTTTTTGTTTTTTTTTGTAGATTTAGATTCCCAATAGTAGGTGTCAAGTTTTGGTAAAAGTAGAAAATTCTGTGTCAATAAACAATAGCAAATTTAAGATTTTGTTTTACAGGTTTAAGTATACTTAACCCATAAAAAAAAAACAATAATTTTTTATTTTAATGATTTTAAATTCTGCTATAGGGGAATAAATGGACATATTATATTATACATTAGGATATGTTAGGATTTCAAAATATAAATTCAGTGGCTATAACCTAGTAACTTCATAATTGAAATTAAAAAAATGTTTTTTGCGTTTGTACCTATACCCTTCTAGCATCTAACCACAGATATAATACCAGTAACAAATATAATACAATACTAGTAAATGTTGAGCAATTTTTACACTTAATAGAAAGGACCTTCGCGGGAATCCCATACAACATTTAGATTTTTTCAAAAAATGCACTTGGGCTGTTTAGCTTCTAACACCTTCCTATGTTTTATTGCTTCAATTACTGAAGGATTTCTTTAAAAAAAATCATTGTTTTCAATTTTCATTAGTTAAGTATGCAACACGCAATGCAGGTGTGTATCTGACAGAATCCGGTTGTTTTGCGTACAATGCTCTGCAACCACCTTCGTGCGTTTCAAACAGACATAGTCAGACAGGTAGAATAGGGATTTTATTAGCATGATTATTTACATATTATAATTATTGTACACTATACTTCAAAGCAAAGCAATTGACGCATGCGATTTATCTGAACATACATGATAGTTTAATTTACATTAAAGCATTGGCATTGGATGTCTATAAACCGTGAAGTTACAATTTTTTATTTAATACAGTGAAAACATATCAGGTAGAAATCTACGAAAAGAAATTATTTGGAACATAATAAATATTTACATTATGTAAGTATTAAATAATGATAATATAAATTATAACAATATTATGTAAGTATGCCTGATACAACTGAGATAGAGCTACATATTTATTTAGTGTTACATAATAATAATATGTGCCGACAACAAATCACATTTCGTTAAATTTTAACCAACGAATAGCAGCCCAGTTTTACTAAAGTGATATGAAGATCACATACTTTTATTACTCTGTCTGGGTAGCGTTTGAAATGTAATTCATGTTGTAAATAGAATTTTCATAGTTTCTATTTAGTTGACTTTGTTTACGTGTTTAAAATACAATTTAGTCTCTCCCAAACCAATCGTTAAAATATGATTTATGACGAAAGTGTCCCTAAGTTTCAAGTTTGCTACTGTGTACAGTGTACTTACAACTGCTGATTTATATGGTATTCAATTATTTATTCTTGATTTAGTTAACTAATCTGTTTTGCTATTTTGTCAATGTTACATAAATTCTTATGCCGGATCTGGAACAATTTCTTTACGTATTCAGAATAATACATACATAAAACTAATTTTGAGTAGTATAAACAAATTAAACATTAAAAGCTAATTATTTAATGCTGCGATGAAATAAAACATTTTATTCAACGAGTGCGAATTTGTAAGCACAAGTGGAACTTAAGCTTCCAGAATGCTTGAAAACACACAAGTTAAACAAAAATTTATTTATTATTAAGGTAAAAAAACAGTTTATTGCGTGTTGAATACAAGATTTTATCTGATTATGAAAACAATTAACGATAAGATTAATAAATATATAAAAGGTAGTGCAATAAGCACAGAAGTATAGAAATAGCGAGCGAGACCATACAAAAAACTACAGTTGCAAGTGTCTAGTATATACAGTTCAATTTTCATGCTAATAAGGGCCTTATTGATTGGATTAATATTACTAATCTATTATTTGAATCAACAGATGATTTTACACTAATCTTCCCTAACTTTTGATAAGCACATGCATAGAAGAGACGATAATTTTAAATAATTTATTACAAATAAAGAAATGACAGTATAACGATAAAAATACGAGACCAATCTTCAGCAGGCGATTTTCTATGGATTTCCATTTTTAAAATCTACTAACTTACCAAGAAATTTTTTAAGTTAAGTTTTACCTGACGGTAAAACCTTTCAAGAGCTAACGACGACCTAATGATTCCATATTTTTTTATATCAAAATGATGAAGATCAGAGGCCAACTTCCCGGAGGTATAATGAAGAGATACTCGGTTGGCATAATTAGATAAATAAAATACATATGTACATATACTCTGTCTAAAACACTGTACATACCAAGACATACAGTGTTGTGTATTGCGATGACAAATCAGTATATACGTCTCACTTTATAATCGCATTTTTGACATCGCTGGTCTAATCTGACCTCATCAATGCTAATGACGTGTATTGTTTTTCGTTTAGGACATAGTATATAACCGACAAAGTTCACAAAATCGGTCTTAAATGTCTTTAAGAGAATTGTAATGTAAAACGAAGAAAATTATCGTCTCTGACAATAAATTATTAACACATAAATTGAACTTTTGTTAAACTCGACATTCACATTTTTAAAAACCTAATTTTTGAATTTTTCATTTGAATTATACTATATATCGGCATGTGTACCTAGTTCGAAGTAATTTAATTACCCTTTTAAATATTTCCAATTGCTGTTGTAAAAACAGTCAATAGCACTGTAAACGAACCAATCAAGTTGTAAAAATTTAAACGAATCAGGCAATTTATTTGAAAAATCGCCCAAGTTCAGTCACAACCACGTAAACAAGAAAAATTTAATAAATTGGTATCATTAAAAAGTAATTTTAAAAAGTTACCTTAAAACAACAAATAGGCTTAAAAGGCAAATGTTGACTTGTTATCAAACTTTTATAATTATTATAATACGTGGTAGTTACTTGAAAGTTTCAGCTTATTTAAAAATCTCACTGAAAATTATGGGCCTTGTAAATCTTCTTTATTGAATAACTTAGGAAAATGTTAGAAAATTTATTATCATTAAAAAAACAAACCTGCCTTGTAAAAAAGAACAATAATAACAATTATTATTATTATATTAACTTTGAAATCGCCAAACTTCGTAGATGTTTCTTCGAAAATAGAAAATTGCTCCCAAATATGTTATTATAATATTTTAGAGCTTTAATTATGTATGCATAATAATTAGTAGCTTTTATAGTATGATAACTATATAGAAATATAGTACATTTTAATTTTTATCTAAAATGTTGATATGTTTAGCAAAAATTACTGCTGCTTCAGTATTAATAGTAATATTTTAAATGTCAACAAAATTTGGGCAAAAATCAATTTTTTTAAATTTATAGTAGTATACCTAGATATACAATACTAACTTAATTTGAATTACATGATTGTGATAGACAAGTGATTGATTATTAAAATTGTACATACGTGAAAACAACAATAATTTTTCATACAATAAAACCAAAATCTTAGTTCGGTTACCGGTGTTCCTGTTTTGAAATCTGTTGTTAACCTGAAGTAGTTCACAGAAGTGGATTGGTGTGATCGCTAGTTTACTCGCAGCGCAGAAATTCGGTAATTAACTTTTCGAAACTTCAATGGACTCATAATTATTATACTTCGAAGCAAGGCAAATATTTATATTTCATATCGAATGAAAGCACACTATACGTAGCGAAATAATTAACTTTAAAATACATTTTTGAATATCTTAAAAATAAAAACATTTCGATTCTTTAATAACATCGAGAAAAACTAAAATTTAATTTTTAATCGGATTCCTTAAAATATGTTGAATGCTTAATTAAAAACTTTAAACTTATAAGAAATTAATTATTATTAATTAGTATCGTCACGTAAACGTCCTGACGTTTAGTATTAACCGTCTCAATTATATTCATGTAAAGTAACAAAGCTTTTCAGCCATTTCCAAGTCTAAATGTAATTACCAAGTTTCCCGAATTATTCCTAATTATTCGGTTTCAAGCGTAGGTATACTCAGTAAGCACGTAAGTCTTCACTAGTAAAGGACAATGGAGCGGGTTCATTCTTAGAGATTAACGTAAGAAAAATGTTAAATTTATTGAAATGAAACCTTATCTGCCTTAAGATAATTACGTTCTAGAAGTTGTTACTTAATTTACTTACAGTTTGCATCCCATTAGTAGAATGCAAATTAAAAATGGAAGTTAACTCCATTATGGGTTTCTCAATTATAATTTGTTAATTTAAATTTACTTTTGTTTAATGCATTATTCGCGATCGAGAAACTAATTTTTCTTTGTTCTTTTGTGACGACAAAAGATAACCACAATTTGAGAGATTGGTACAACCAAAGATAGAATCTGCGTCAACATAACCAACAAGCAATCGAAAATACAAATAACAACAGAACAACTTCCAGCGACCACAAGCGTCAATACCGAATCGATCTGCAACTCGACGACGACATCCTTCGGTGAAAGCTTTACGTGTTAAATAAAGTTATTTGATATTTATATGAAATATAGTGGCAACTAATTGTCACAACTGGCGATTCCGACGTGATCTGAACATAACCAACAACAAACAAACCTTGATCGCGTGACTAAATTTCCTTTTGTAGCTTTCTCTGCAGTACCCTCTGGTTTTTAAGAACGTAGGTACGTCGGTATAAGTATGGTAAAGTAATTAACAAAGATATAACAGTGTTAACACTAGAATAGTTATCAAAATAATGAGAAATTCTCTAACTCCATGTAATATATTATTATGTACATCATATTAAAAGCAGGTAAAAGCAATTATTATTTTAAAATGTTTCTAAATGTTATGAGTAACCGCCAATTAATGTAACCATTTTTTTATGTTCATTTTAGTTGTACCTACTATTTTAAAGATTCGATGTGTGATGTACTAATTAGTTATCAAGTATCGAGGTAGTACTTCTGAAATAAATCGTAAATGTATTGAGATGTATTTAAAGGGTCCGTCCAATAAGCATTTAGTATGTGCATGAATTACAATTATTATTAGAATATCAAATTTGCACGTATGTAGGTACCTACAACACTTAATTAAAATGTATGTGCTTGGCATTACTGTAACATTAATTAATAAGGACTAACGTCAAGTTCCAAAACTTGGTGAGAATTTTTAATTAAGATTAATTATTATGTATTTGCAAAGGATGTCAAATAATAAATGTATAAACAAAAAGAAAATTCTTTACATACCAGTACGTAAATGTTCAGGACCCGCATACTGCATAATACGTACTACATAGGCAGTATTTTAAATTATAAAATGAATCTAGTTGCTATACAAAACGATCGACAATAGTTCTAGACGAATCCAATCATAGAGAGGAAATTAAATCTAATATTTTAAATTAAATCTTCGAAGCATTATGGCAAGGATTTTATTTCCTTCATTTAAGATATTCTGAAAGTTAAATGAATTCACCCAACATTTAATTACTTTAATGGATATTGATCACTGGACTTTGAATGGGATAAATTGAGAACAAAATCGCTAGACGTTCTGATTTGATTTATTTAATCATCAAGGCGTAAATAACTATGTAACCTAATTTATAGTTTACGCCACAATGTTAAAAGCATAACAGCACACTAGAATAATCGTCAATAATAATGTTATCGTAGTTATATATCAACCTTACTACACTATCTTATGACACTGATATCTAATATCGGTCCAATGCTTAACCAAACGTTCAAACCCGAAATGGCACAGAGAGTATGCTATCGCATCGATACCAAAATTAAACCGACCGTATGCTTATAACCTCGTAAGGATTACAAATTCAACATAACACGTTTCACCTTTACATAATATAAATAATACGGGCAAACCTTCTCGAAGGAAATCGTCACATCGCCTACATATTAAAATATTATCTAAGAGTATACTATTTTTTTACAATTAAAACCAATTTAAAGCGATGCGAGTAATACAATTTATTTAACTATGATGAACGAAAATATAACGGGCATCAAAAAAATATAAATTATATTATTCTTGACTAGAAAGCCGCTTAAAAATCAATTAAAATTCAATCAACTCTGATAAATTTTCGTTTAGAATTGGGACGATGAGCAATGGTTTGAAATTTGCATATCTATAATCGATTAGGACTAAAACTCTTTTAAATATTCATCCTCATCTTAGAAAATTATAAAAGTTATCCTTAACTAATGCGATATTATTTATTCTATATTACAATTTAAGCGTAAAATAACGTTTTTCTTAAGCAGCAAATCGATATACAAAAAGCAAAACGACCATTTAACGTTTACCTTCTACTTATTCCATTGTAATAAAAACAAAAATTATGAGCAATCTGTTACAATGGTTTTGAAACGGTTGTTAGTACTTGTTGGCCCGAGTTAATCATGCGCCTTACAACATTTTATCAAATTATTATAACATAAAGGAAAAACAAATGCGAAGAAAAGCAAACGTGCCTGCTCTACATGAAAGGACTAAAGTCAATTTGTACGCTAACTAAATACAAGGAATCACTATTATATTAAAATAATGTATTTATATTATAATCATACATATTGGAATATGTAGGCCGTAGTAAATTATCCAATTGTCTAAATTTTAATATTATTAATTTATACTAGGTTTACACATGCAATGATTTAGTGGCGCCTGTCGTCAATGGCACGCCAGTAAAAAAATGCATGCGTAAACGTTAACTGGCGTGTAAATTTTGTTAAAATTTTCACGCCAGTTAACGTTTACACCTGCCATTTTCTTTTACTGGCGCGCCACTAAATCATTGCATTATCTAATTCTACCACTATTTCTTTTATAAGTAGGTAGTCGAAATTGCTACTTGGCCGTATTTAACATTTTACATTGTAAAACTAAATGCTATTCAAATATTTTGCTGTTGCCTTAAATAATCTATGTAGTTATGATGTGTAAACCAAAGCTCCTTCGCAGTGGAAATCTTACAATACTAGAATACAAGAAAAATTACCCCTATAGTTTAAGATTAATTAAATCTAATTAGAGATTATATTTCGAATAAAAAACTAACAATTTTTATGCTAGATAAAATAAATAAATTTTGTTGGCCGAAACAGTCGACGTTATTATTAAACGGAATCATAATGAATGGACAGCAAAATGTTTAGTTTTCCTGAAATAACAGACCTTTGTTTTAAATGCCAAAACGTTGGCTATGCTATCAATGAAAATTTCTTTCCATGAAACCAAGAATGTAAATAATATTATGCGTAAATGTGATATTTTGTATTAAATTAAAAAATTAAATAATTTTAATTTTAGAAAATAAGTAGGTATGTATGTATGTTTTTCAAAAATGCAAACTAATATTGAATATTTTCTATACTCCCTAAACCAAACACGTAGTATTATTTGATTGTTTTAAGAATATACCTAACGTATGATTATCACATGTATGTAGGTATTTAAGTTTATTGGAATATAATATTCAACTAATAAACTGATTCAAGTTATTATTACATTATTATACATTATAATCTGGCGGAAGAGCTTAAAAGTGAAACATGGAGGCATAAAGTTACATTCAAATAATTATGTAGTATGTATAGAAGTACCAATATTAATAAAAAAAATAATAATTTTGATTTAAAAGATTTTGTTTCATGTGGTAATGATTATAACTTTATGTTATACATTTTCAACCAGAGAAAACTCTAAAACACCTCAAATTAAATAATTTTATTACTACGTAAAAAATATACACTTCCTCTTTATTCTTCTCGTTCAAATGAAACAATGCGGTGGAATAATGACCGAGTTGTTCTGTCCAGGATTTGAACCATAGCGGAATTACGGCGAGTTTTCTAACTAGCCGCTGTCTGTTCACAGAAACCATTCACGTATTTCCGCAATATGCTAAAAATGACTTCTGACAACTTTATTGTTTGTGGCTAACACGGTGTAAAAACTTTTTTTAAACTCGACAAAAATTATAACAATTGCAATATAATACAATATAATTGAAATTACTAGTCAAGCACAGATTAAGCAAACTGTTCGCACATTGTAAAAATTCTACCCTAATCTATTCAAATATTAATTGTTTAATAAGCTATGTTTAATAAACATACCTATTTATGTACTACATAATACAAATATATTTCAGTTCAATAAATTTTAAAATAAAAATAATAATAATTGTATAAACTCTAAAATTATGTGGTATTCTGGTATTATAGTATATTGTACAGTGTACACATCTCACTAGTAAGTTACTCAAACAGTGAAATGCGCATGTTCCTTATATTAATTTGTTACTAAGTTTAAGTGCCCTTATTTAGCACTGAAATAAATCATAAACAATATTTCTCCCCCAGGAATGCAACGGGAAACCGTTGAAAATAAAACGGGAAAGGTAATCTGCCTAGTAGCCCTTTTCAAAATCAAGCTTTGGATGTATCATAATTTCATATTACTTTCCGTGCTTCCAAACCCACGTTAAACTGTAAGCGAGAAGAGAAAGACGCCTGTCGGTGACCTAACAAGACATTTGAATAAAAATAAAGATGCAATAAATTATGTTATCAAAATATTTCAAATACTATTCCAAGACATTTTAAGCATATTATGTATATGTTCTGGTTTTCTAAAGAAACTTAACGTTTAAATAATGCTTTTCTTCTGTTACGTTTCTTTCAAAACCAGACCAAACAATACATCTAGTGTAGAATCACAAATTAAGTTGATGCAAAAAATGTATATAAAATTATGCAATAAAATGTAACATTTTTCATGCTGACTACAACATATTTTCGGAATTAAAATAATATAATCAGTCATAATATTAAATATAGTAATATTACCTCATTACTAAAATTACTTTTATTAACTCATTTCTTTCTACAAAGACTTAAAAAAATAGGCCTTAATTCTAATTTAATGCCCCATTGAAAACATTTTTATTTAGTGATTATCCAGAAACTTCTATGGAGTACATTAAATAGTCATTAGCAATGTGAAAAGTTACAAATTATAAAAATCATAGTATATATGACAAATCAGAAAGAAATCCACCCATGTAGGTAAATCTACACAATTTTTCATAATACTCGTAAGTCTAAATTAACTTCACATCATACAAATCCAGATACCAACATAATATACTAATATATAAAAAAAAGTTATGAATTTCTATAAATTTACATTTTCTGAGTAGTTGGTTATTCTACTATAATTTGTAAGGATTAAAAAATTTTAAATTGAAAACCAAAACACAAAAGGTAGCGACAAATTCGCTTTAAGAGAATTAAAATATTAAAAACATAAATGAAAAATTTTAACTTCAAGTGCAGAAATTAAAAGTCACTGAATAATTAAATGCGTTTATTAAAAATACTAGGAAAATATTTAAATACCGACTGTGTGTTATTATAGTTGTGAAGGAGGTTCATTATGTTAATAAAAATTTTCATTCTGCTACCGAAAAAATTATTACATAGGTATAGCATAGTAATAAAAAAATTTGTTTGCAGGCAAATAATTGAAAACTTAAAATGAGTGATGGAGTAACTTCATCGATTTTATAACGATCGCAGTTTAAGATTATTCTGCACTACGCTAAAATAGCTAAAAGAATTATTTGGATGGATAAGCCAACAAGAAAATTTGCATACTCATTAGTAGCCATACTTTCGCACTTCTATTAAGATAAATTAATTTCGTCACAAATTAACTTCTTTGCTAAATTATCAAAATGAAGATATAATTTAAATTTTATGATTTTGAAAACCAATTAATTGCTTTTAAAACAGTTTGATTAATGAAATGTGCGGTTTTATAATAATAAATTCTATTAAAATGTTTCGTGAACTGCTTACTAATTACAATTCAACCAATTTCATTTAAATAATAAATATCCACCCCCTACCACTTTATAAAATTATATGTAAGTAATAAATTACACATTTGATAATGCATTATTTTTCAATCATTTTTCAGCATTTTCAATAATTAATCGATCAGTAGGTTCATCTTCACAAACATACACAACATGATTAATAATAATGTAGCTAGGCTGCGTAGAGCAAAAAGGAAGAAAAATAGTTATGAATATAATATTAAAATAGTATATTGGGTTATAAGTGCATAAAGGTGTTATTTGCAAGCTTACAAATTGACAATAAATTTAATTAATTGCATAAATTTTAAGTTACATAATACTTAATGTATGTACGTACATTTTTAAGTCACGTGGTTAAACTAAACAAATAACTTTCAACAGGAACTTCACAAGTCATCAAATGTTTGATTTCATTTCTGTCTGTAAGCAACTTGAAGCAAACTCATTATGAACATATGAGAGAAAGAACGATAGGTTAATTAATAAACAAGTTAAAATACTAAATTGAGATAGTTCTTATGTGCCTGGCTGCATTATTTATTGTTGCAAAAGTGTCATAATTTCGCTATGCAATCCATCTAGAAGCGGATATTACATTCTTTAAAGTATTACAAAGTCGTTACAATAGTAACGACTAATTATCTCAAGTGCCAAGTTAATAAAATTGTTCGTTCTCTCTTTGCAATCTATTATCAGCTCTTCTGTGACACTTTAAACTTTAAAAATACTGATTTTTAACAGTGTAGTGTTACAATATCTATTAATTCAAGTGGGAGTAAGTCTATTTTGCCTTTTGTTTTGTTTATCTGCAATCGTAAATATTTCTTTTTATTATAATATTATGAGAACTTAATTAATACTGCAATAAAATATAATATTATAGAAGTATTATTTTAAAAATTCAAATTCTAGTCTTCATGAGATGAATAAAATCGGACCTGGTGTATTCATGTTTGATTTCTTCCATCAAGACGGCCTCTTAAAAAAATTAGAGCGGAATGTATCCGTATTCCATGTTGCCACCACCTAAGGTAGTAAGGTTGATAATCTACATGTTTGTGCATTACCTTGTGTATTATCGTCAAGTATTATCGGGCGACATGTACGACTATCGGTGGTTCTACCTTAAAGAAATTTCTTACAGATGAATATACCAGCGTTTTTATAGGAAAATTAATATTTACAAACTTAAGCGTCGTTCTCATCTAATTAACGCTAACATAAATTAATAAAAAATAATAGAAAAGTATGAAATTTCTTGTTTAAAATCTCATTTTCATTGATGTATATGATTTTAAGTGAATTTTTATTTATTTTATTAACTAATTTACGTCAAATATAACATCGATAAAATTGAAGTTTTAAGTAAGAAACGACATATCTTTTGTTAATTGACGTCTAAATTACGTAGCGTTAATTGGCTGAAAACGACACTATAGAGTTAAAAAATAAATAAGCAAAATTCAAAAATATTTCAAAACAAAATACAATATATTTAGAGTTTGCATAAAAATTTAGACAGCGTACAATATTACATGACTTACGTATACCACTAACAAAATCTACATTTTTAAATAAACATGCCCAATAAAAATACTTGACTTCGCAACAAAGAAAATTTACTATTAGGATAATACTCTGGGTCACAAAAAATCCATTCTTATTTTCATAAGGCATTGTTACAATTTCCATTATTTGAATATTGTCCTACCAGGCAAACCACTAAACAGTTGTTTGCACTTGATAACGAGTATATTCTCACAAGAATAATATGCAAATACATGTACGCTGCGATAAGGTAATATTTATATGGAAAGCGTTAGAAGCACGTTATTATTACAAAACATAAAGTTTTTGTTTTAGGTCTTAAGTATAAGAACACTTGACTACTAATGCGGATATTATTTTTAATGAAAAATTACATTTAAAATAACCATTTTATACAGTACGGAGAATTATCTGCTATCTAATTATTATTATTTCAATATAAGAAAATTGTTGTGATATTATAAAGAAGATACGACAATGCCTAATATTACACCATTCAAATAAAACTCTTAATTTTCATTGATTAGTACAATATTCTATTGGCTTATTATAATCAGATTTTAATTTGTTAAACAAATTTCGAATATTCTGGAGAGTGTACGTGTCCACTAATTTATTTATTCCTTGATGTGACAGCAATATTTTAGCTCGTCTTTTTTAATATTTTTATTGAACACGAATATCGGTTATTACTGTCATAATCCCTGCAAAAAAAACCTTTTCCACAGCTGAGAACGCTTAAACATGTAACAAAGTACAAAAATTGGAATTCATCCTAACCCTTGGAGAACAAATTGAACAAACTAATTTGTTATTCCGATCACGATATGAAATTATTACAGATATCAAAGACTAATATTTTCAATTGAAATATTGACTAGGTGACGATTAGGTATTCACGACCAGTCGTTAAAAGCAATTTCAGTGTCAATCAACTTTTGATCCATAGAAATGATGTCGCGTTAACAATGTCACCTATGAGGTGCATTAAATTTAACGCATACATTTTTCTCGCAATAGAAAATTCGTCCTATTTACCACACAGAATACAATACGCCGAATCAAATTTAAATGTCGTAAAAGGTTTGCACCTAAAAATAAAAAGATAAAAATTCCGAAGAAATGTGAAGGTAATTGTCAGTCGTTATATAGAAAGTAGCATTGATCTAGCGATCAAACAATACTAGGGGTCGAGATAAAATATTCAATGTAGAAAGAAGCTTAATGCAGTCATCCAGGCACGTCTACAGCAATTGTTTTACTTGAACATTGATTTCTTCCTTGAATATTTGATTTCAAAGAAATTTATGAAATTAAAAACTTGACTATCTCAAATATTTGGATTTTCTTCTTTTTACGGTATAGGATTTACTTGAAAATCAATTTTCCTACGAAAGTTTCTATTAAAAATAATTATTTCAATGGAAAGAAGAGAAACGTCAAAATAATTTAAATGATTTATGTTTCACGCTGAAGTAATTTTAAAAAATGTTTAAGTCAAATTGTAACCTTTCCAGACATAGAATTATCGAATCGAAGCTTCAACAACCATGTCACCAGATTTTACGAGAAATGTACATTAAACTTTGAAATCCCAGTTCAGAAAGATCTGGAACTTGGAAACTTGGAATGAGATACGACCGCGAAAAGTTTGCGTTGCAATTTAATACGAACTGAAAAATAAATTATAGATTTTAAATAAAAGAAATGGCTTTGAAGTAGCAATTACTAACATAATTTGTAGGCACTTATAGAAAAAAGCGCATTTATGCCACATTTTATTTTCGTATAAAAACTTTTTACTCAAATTAGGCATGCAGGCCGGCACATGAATTTCTTTTAAATTTGAATTTAATAAAAAAAAATTATCTTGAATAATATTTAATTTTCATTTGGATTAAACTTTTCTGAAAGAGGAAAATTCCGTTTGACTCATGAAGGGTTATAACATAATACTTATCCTCTTCTTAATACTATACTATACCTACGACTATACTATAATTTCCCTTTTAAGACTACCTTCGATAGGTATCACATAACTGCCACAACGTATCCAAATATTATGTAGTTACTTAAGTAAGCAAGACTATTTTACTAAAACAGCTTTGTTGCAATATTGATTTTAAATATTTATAATTTTAAATATTTAATTATCTACACAGCAAATAACTTTTATTTTATCTCGGTAGAAATTAATTAATAAACGCATCGAACTATTTGATTCCTATCTTTAGTAAAACAGTATGTGACTTCATTGTTCTTCATTCAGAACTTCTAATTTAATAGTTTCTTAACTAAGGTGGGAATTTTCCGATTTCTTTCGTTCAGAACTTCCGAATCCGTATTACTTACCATTAATTATACGAAAGTTCATCAGAAATCCTGGTTGCTCTAATTCGTTTAATTTCGATTGCATAAAGGAATAATTTTTTATAATTTATACCCTGGAAAGCTTAAAAACTATTTCATGGATAATATACTAAGTAATCCTTATATTAAGAAATATAGTTTAGAAAATTGTATAATTGTATAAATATTATCTTTGATTACAAATTAAATATAAACTTACACTAAATTCAGCTAGTTACTTTATGAATAAAATATATAACAATTATTTATTAAAAATAATTTAAGTATACAAATTCTCTTTGTATAATAAAATAAATTTAATAATTAATTAGTAGCGAATTCCTAATAAGTACATCAATATTGTTATACAATAATTAACGCAGATATAAATATCGTATTGTAATCTTTCTGTTAAATAGTTAGTATTGAATTAATATATTTGATTGATATGAATAAAATAAATTTATGTATTTACATATTTTGCGGTATTTTAAAAAATACGAACAAAAAATACGAAGAAAAACACAAGCAAATTCTATACTGTCGCCGGCGCCGCCGTTTACATATCTACATACTGCTCTACCTATAGTAAATATTTAAGGTATCCTTATAATATAATTTCTTTGAAATAATTTTGATCATTCAACAATTTCTTTGAAAATAATCAGAGTAAAATTTGGACTGACTGATTCGTAGGAACAATAAAAATAGATAAAATTTTTGTCATCTAACTTTTGATTATGCAAAATAAATTGGGCGAAGCAAAACTTGCTATTTCTCCTTTTATGCATGTAACTGACAATGAATAACATAATATAAAACTAGGTTTTCTGGAAACTGGAATTATTATTCTGAAAGCAAATTAAGGTAAAGGATATAATATCCAATTAAACACCATTGTTCCTAATACAAAAGGAAATTTATCACAAAAAACACAAAAAAGTTTCCTCTCTTTGTGTCTTCGTTTAAAATTTTAGTTCAGCTTCTCTAATAAATGTGTAGGTAATTTAAAACCCTTTAATATGAATAGCATTATTTTCCAATACACTTTTATCTCTTGTAGTCTTAATAAACGTTTCACAAAAATTTTCATCTTTATTCTCAAAAATATTATGTTATTGTCATATGTTAGCGAATTTGGTGATCGTGGTATAAGATGGGAAAGCGCTATGTCAATTCAATTTATTAATGCTTGATAAACTTCGTCAACAAGATCATTTTATAAAAGCATATAAAATACTTTTTATATAAAACTTCAAGTTGAACGTATACGGATTTACTAATTTGGTAATTTGAAAAAAAAAGAAAAAGTTATGTTTTTATTATTAATAAATAAAAATGTAACAGCACTTTTGACTAAGCCACATTATAATCTGGTTTTTCGTTTGGTTAGGTTTCAATTATTAAAATTCTATTTATTCCTGATATTAAGCATTCCGATTTTATCTATATTTATTTGTGCATGTCCCTTATTCTCGTAGCAAGAAAATGTTACATCCTCATCATTGATAAAAATTATTGATAGCTTTAATTTTGATCGATTCCGAGTCAACAACTTTTGGCAAGAAGATTCCTTTTAAAAAACTATTACATTTCGAGTTGCCATTACTTTATTACATGATAATATACGATATTATATGTAGGAAAATTTGTAGAATTTAGTGATAAACGAAATTAATGTACATTTATGATCTGTTAGCACAACCTACAAGCTATAAATTAATAAAACAAAGTTTCATCTATTATAAACTTATCTCACGATCTACTAAACACGGACAGCAGGAATTGAACTATAGTAAATTAAATTCTGCATTTGTTTGCAATAACGAAGTAATTTATCAACAATTGCTTTCCTTCATAATAGGAGAAGTATTTTGCCGTACAAAAAAGTAGGTTGTAAAGATTTGGCTGGAGTTCAACTCAATAAAATGTAATTCAAGCGTAGTTTCAATAAAATTGTGACAAGATATAAGAAAATCGTTTCGCAAAACAGCAAATGTGATCAAAGAACTGCCAAACTTTTTCTTGATTTATATATACATTTTCAAATATATTCGGACAATTTCCAAATCCAGGCATACGAATGAGATTTAATTTAAAACTCAATAAAGTTTTTATAACCAGTTTACGTAAAATACATAAATTGAATAAAAGTTTATATAATTAAAAACATTTCGGTTATTATAAAATAAACAATAAAAAGATAAGATATATTAAATATTTTGAGAGTTGAGAATTCTAACAAAAAATGTGTTCTTATTAGTTTACAGATTAACGTAGGCTGGAAAGCACCGCAGTACAATACATTTCATTTATAGAAAAGGTAAAAAGAATCTTACTTTGTCAGGAATCGAACCGAGTACTTGCCATTAGCAGTTACGCATTGCTACCGGAAAGAGACACTCTCAAAAATCTAATATTCGAACATTTTCTAATCCAACTCCCGTGTTATCGACTAAATATACTATGTATGTATGTACCTAGTGCATATTATGAAAGTCTATATAGACCACATTCGGTGAGCTTTTTAAGTTAAAATTAACCTCTAGAATTCCTAAATGTGTATAGAACAGAACTTGAGGTACTTTATTGCGCACGTGCCTACCTACATAAGAACTTAAAATAATTCTTAATTACGTAAAAACATAAATGAGGGAAAACTGTAACATTATGTACGATATTTTATTAAGGTTACAACTATACAGTCTTTCTCAACGAAAAACAAACACGAAATACAAACTCGTTAGTTCGCCTACTGTAACGCAATTGCCATAATTGATGAATTTAATTACTTTATTCAATACTTTTATCGCTGTCTTAATTTATATAAGTACAGTAAAACTATTAAACATTTATATATAAAATTATCTTTATTATAATGTTAGTTATATTATGCAACAACGCACTGGAAGTAATTTGTAATTTACAACGACAGTTTGTTCTGTCCCCTAGAACTTGGAGAAGATGGATTTATTAGAAATTTTGCAAGCTTTCTACAGCTTAACGACATAACGGGAAGGTAAAAAAACTTTTTTATGTTGCGGAAATTCTACTGTCTCCCAACTTTTAATGATAATTATTCAAACCTAAAAAGTAAAGCTGCCTACAAATTATTTTATAAATGCCAACAAACTAGACTACAACTTATATTTCTCATACAACCAACCCTTTTCCTGTTTTGGCAATCATCAAAAACGAGCTGACATGTTTAACAATAATTAACCTAAGCAGTAAATATAAAACTAATTTTACGCATAGCATAATATAAAATTAAATTATCACTTCTTTTACTGCAGATTCCAGTGCATTCCTGTTAGAATAAACCGGGCCTAGTTTGTCCAACTTCCTTCGGTTATAGAACAGCAACTTTAAAAACCGACTACTAGTCAACTGACACCTATCCATTCTTCCTGTTAACTTTTACTTTAACTTCAAGACTCATGAAAACTTCTCTTTTAGGTCTTGGGCGACTACTAAATGTTTTGACTATTTTTTTTCATTTCTAGAATACGCAATTCATGCAATTATCCCTTAACCCTACTAATTATTTTAGCTATAGCTACCTACTTTTAAAAGTTGACATTTATTTTTAATTTTGGTTTGATAAATAAATGTTATAACCGACCCCTTTAAATCATAAGGACTCTAGCCTCAATTATTTACGGATTAAATACTTTTAAAGTGCTACAACGAAATATTAGTAGCACGAGCGGGGTTATATTAGCCATTTTTATTACTGCAAGACATTCTACTCTTTTTTACCGACTTGAAAAATTTCAAATTATCCTTTTATGCCGCCTACAAATTTACACTTCAGTTTAATATTAAAAAATTTTGTTGTTCAAAGCGAAATCATAATAATATAATTCTAATAAAAACTATTGTGATGTAAATTGAAAAATATTGCCTTAATAATTATTATGATAAGCACAAATGTAATCCCGACGTAATATTGATCAAGTGAAACATATAATCCCCCTTTTTAAATCTTTTATCGTATTTACGCAACACTTCACCCGTTTATAAAAGTAATTAAGTTCATTTTAAAACCTCTAGTCTAGTATATTACAGCAAAATTTGGATTATCGCCGTTATAGCCACTACAACAAATGGACGTAGTAACAAGTAAATCAATCGAAAAAAATTACTCTCAATTTATTTAGCCATTGCTACCGCTGCAGACAAATTTGGTATTGTGCTAACTCTAAATAGCTAACATTATCGTAAATTAATGACTTAAGCACATGTCGCTAAGTGTTAATATAAAAGTGAAATGATCACAATTCAAAACAGTACAAATACATAAGATTTAATGAGAACGTTCGGGTGCTCAATAGAGAAAGGGTCGTCTGGGCGCCTTGGCAGAAAGCCAACATCTCAGTCTTTTCCTATTCTATTTGGGAAGCTAAAAAGAGACCGAAGGAGAGGTTGTACTAAACGAAATATAACAAATCCGCCGTTGCCATCTTCAATTTTGCGATATCGCTAGTATCTGCATACAGATATTAGTTCGATCTGCAACCAAATGAGTTGTGCTAGAGCCAAGAGCATGTTGTTCCGGTCTCGCTGGAGAATTAATTTACATACCGACCTAAATACTTCTACTATCTCAATTTCCCTAAAATGTAATACATTACGAGGTTGTTTGTGTCCAGGAAACATAATATTAACTGTTACACTATTAATAATTTAATGTGGACGATAAACAAATAAAAACCTGTATGTAATTAAAGGAACAAACATGAAAAGCTCTGATGCATAAATTGTCATACGCACAATAATTGTTTTTGACAATTTCAAACAGATATGAGTTTATTGATCACAAAACTTTAATGATTGTTTGTTATTATAGACATACATTACAATTAATTGTACTTGGTAATAATGAATATGATATATAAAAATACCAACAGGGCATCAACGGCTGAAATTATAGTTCGTTATAGGTATACTATATACCGATACCAATAGAAAGGGACATGGATTAACAAATCCTAAATGAAAACTGCAAATCACTTTTAAATAAAACTAATGAAATTGCCTTCCATTCATTCATCACATAAATTCATTTCCTCTATTAAAAAAGTGGAATGAAATATATCAAGAATGCTGGTTCTCTTCTCAAGTCAACAGCTGCTCAAGGATTCCATTCATAGACGTGCATTTCCTGCTTCAAACTCGTTTATTGCATTAGTTCAATTATCATATTAAAACGAGAGTTCTACGATTTAAATTTTCCAAGTTAACGAGACAGCCAGGTTGACCACTATATACGAAAATGAATTTACTGAATGTAATACAATCAACTTGTTTTACTCTGTGAAATTTGTAAAATATACGATGTTAAGCTTGCATGTCGTGTAAGTCGTTTAAGTTAAGTCAAAAGCAAAATCTAAAATTATATCTACAAATACTCGAGTATATTAATTTGGTAGGTACATAATATAGTATTTTGTTACGCTATCGATAATGTTAAAGTAAATTTATAATTGGTCAGGTATATCAAACAAAATTTTATTATAAAATTACCCCGATCCATCCAACGCATAACTAACAGCTAGAACCTCAAACAAATTCTCTGCCAAATTTAAATTAACGATGTTCCTTTCGATACTTCAACGTAAATTCATGGCTGCAGAGTTACTGAGTTTGACATGCGCATTTTTGTCAGCTGAAATTATCTACATGAAATTGTCACTACTGTAACGATTTTCTGGAATTGTTACTTTTAATTATAGTTCATCTTGTTCATTCAATTGCTCTTTTCGCTAGTGGGGCGAATTCATCGTTGACATTTGAAAGTGAGTGCTTGTCACAGTCCCGTGAAAATTCATTCCATCAGGAAGATTAGCTCTTGTACATAGCACCTTGCAAATAAGTACTTATGTACTAACTATTCTTTAATTAACATATTTTATAATCCAAGATCGGCAAACCCTTTCATTTGAATGGAATTTAATTGCAAGTCGATATTAAATTAATATTAGGAGACCTGGAATTTACCATTTCACTATTTACCCAAGTTGCGAAAGTTAACGGCAACTTTATGTTATTCGGAAGATCCCCGACTACCGTATAATTAGAGATTTTATATATTAATATAATATGGCAGTGGTTCGGCAGATCCATGCATTATAAAACCATCTAATCGTCTCAATAGCACCGGAGGAGGTAACGTTAGTGTACTTTAAAGTATGCTTGAACGTTCAGCATATCTGGCAGAATACTTTAGTAGTATAAACTTATACTATTTACTTTATAATAAATTATTAATGTATCTTAATAACAGTAAAAGTTAATAGCAGTTAATTTATAATGATTAAAATACTTTATACCTTTTAATTAACTTTTAATTTAATAACGCTTAATCCAAATAGCTATGTGGTGATATATTATTGACATAACACCAATGCAAGAGTTATATCTGACGGTATATGATTTTAAAAATAGAAGAGTGTTTAGATTAATAGCGCACATATATCTAGATAAAACGATGTATCATTTATAGAAGATATATTGCTTAAATCTTCAACTACTTTACAATTCAATGAGCAAACATTATATGTTGTTTCAAATGTTTGGAACGATATCTTGTTGATCTTTTTCTAGTTTAATCAAACTTCTACATAAAGAACAAATCTCTTGCTTTATTTGCCACGTGGCTATCAGATCGATACGTACGATGTAACTGCAGGACCTTATTCCCCTTTGCTATTTTCAAGATGCGATTTCGCTGTTTTGTGTCTTAATATAAGCTTAATAAAGTTCAAACATTCTGAAAGAAATAATGAAGAGCGACTTTAACTACTTAAGAAGAATATGGGGATTTTAATAAAACTATTAGTTTCGAAACCAACTATGTAAGTACCTACTATTGCAATTCAAATATATATTATAAATGTAAATTTATTATAAGCATAATACTATTATATTTTCTGTTTTATAACAATTTAACAATATTTTCTTTTAAGTAGCTAATAACGATATTGAAAATCCTCTCGTTATTTGATACCGGTGAAATTTATTCTAGGTTTCACCTCATCAAATAACAATGTTTATATTGAACTTCGATTCTCATGGGAGAAATATTCGTATTCCAATGGCAAGAAAGAAATAGTAGGGGTTGTTCAAACGACCACCGTGGCATAGAGCTGTCATTCAAGTGCGTGCGTAGCTTTAGATTACTTATACCACCCTGTGCGACTAAGAACGCTATATATTTCAAGTATTGCTAGGGTATGTATATGTTGAACAAAGAAAGGCCCCTAGTGGAGTTAATATAATACTAAATACATGAATAACCATAAATTAAACACCTATTTAGAAACTAAACTTTCGCATGGATAAACCACTAACGATATTGGCAATCTTACCAACAAAAATGCAATTTAACTTCTATTACTTCCAAGAAATAGTTTCTATTATTGTATAAAAATTAAAAGTAATGTTATATAATAAATTATAAAAAATTCTCGAGTACTACAGTTACGGTCATATGAAAAGCGCATGGTAAATTTTCGAAGAATATCGAGCCGTACAGGTAATAATTTTAGGGGTAGGGATTTTTTGCAAAAGCAGATGTAAATTTTAGGTAATTCAGTTGTTACCTAGTGTCTTTCGAGTGTTTAGTTCTTTTAAAAATCAACATAATTGTGCCAAAATGCCAAGAAGTGGATATTTGACTGAATTGGAGAAACAAACTATTTTAGTTTTGCGGGACGAAAATAGATCGCAAAACTACATAAGCAAAAAGGTGGGTTGCCATAGGCGAACTGTAAGCCGATTTCTAAAAAAAATTGATGAGAGTGGCAGTAGAGAGCCGCTACCAAAGGGAAGACCGCCGAGAAAGACGACAAAAGGCGTTGATCGAATTCTTCGCCGAATGTCGATCAAAATCCGATTCAAATCTCGTCGACAACTGAAGGCTGAATTAAAGGAAGAAATTGGAGTCGAATTAAGTGTAGAGACCATTGGTAGGAGGCTCCGGGAATTCGGTTTAAAAGCTTGTAAGGCGGTTAAGAAACCGATTTTAACAAAAGTAATGATGAAAAAACGGCTAAAATTTGCTAAAAAATATGCCAATTGGTCAAAAGAAGATTGGAGCAGAGTCATCTTCTCCGATGAATCCAAATTTCTTTTACACGGATCGGATGGAAAGCAATACGTGAGACGTTTTAAAACCGAGAGATTATCGCAAAAATGCACCATTAAAACCACTAAGAATAAAATGGGATTAATGGTGTGGGGTTGCTTTTCTCAACGAGGTTTAGGGTACCTGAACATCATAACAGGTACCGTGAATGCTAATGCCTATATTGAGATATTGAAAGAAAGCTTGATGCCATCGGTAAATGAATTATTTGCAGAAAATGAGGAATGGTTCTTTCAACAGGACAACGCGCCATGTCACACGGCCAAGAAGGTGTGCAATATTTTTATAAATAATTTTTTTCTTTTTTAATAATTGATCACATCACATTCTTTATAGATTTTTAAAACAAATTATTGAGAAATATAAAATAATTTGTCCCTTTTTCTTGTTTCAGGTATCAAAATATTTTGAAGATAATGGGATTTTTATTATCGATTGGCCTGGAAATAGCCCTGACTTAAATCCTATAGAAAATTTATGGGCAATTATGAAGCGGCATGTCGTCACAACATCTCCCAAAAGTATTCCGGAGCTTAAACGTGCTTTAAAATTTGTATGGGAGAATAACTTGAGTGAAGAATATTTGAAAAACCTATCGGACTCAATGCCACGCCGGCTTGAAGATGTTATAAAGGCTAAGGGTGGCCATACCAAATATTAAAAATAAAAATACTTAAAAACCCATAATATGCATTTATTTTTATTTTAATAACATTTTTACTGCTTAATTATGTATAAATTTTTATTATTATTGCGCTATAATCATTATGCAAAAATCGCGAATTTCTTCCTTTAATAAAATTTTGTTGATTATTTTCATATTTAAAAATGAAACCGATCACTTGCCCACACGAAGTGAACACTACATTACCTATAATTTACATCTACTTTTGTAAAAAAAATTTACTCCTAATATTAAGACCTATAAGATTCGATTTTGGTTGGATATTTAGCATGCGCTTTTCATATGACCGTAACTGTAGTTACCATTACAAAAGCTACAACGAGTAGCCCATGTAGTATATCTTAAATAATGTTCGCTTCGTGAAAAAAAAATCATAGTAATATTATTAGAATGTTTGCAATTGAATTTTATTGCAAGTAAAGCGAGTCATTAAATAAACGCTACCGTTGTCTACAACCCTCGGGGGTAATTCAAGACAATGTAATCTACAACCATGACTTGCTTATACAATAAACTCTAAACTCATTGGATGATCCAGTTCCTACCATATGGCACATTTGTTATTATTTATGTATAAATTTATACGAGCCACACGCAAGTCTACATTAACTTGCATTATTACCTATTTTCAACAACCGGTAATGTAAAGAAAAATTGGCACATTTATGAGGTCTGTAGGGTAAGAATAACCATCAGTTTTTAAATAATTGCACTGGAAGTCGAGAACCTTTTAGTGAAATTGACATGAATTCCATTGTATGTATATTTTGTTGGTTTTGTCAAAGTGGGTGCTAATTGTATTTTATGCGAATACAAAAAATAGGACCGGTACCTTCATGATGCTGATCGTTAAACTATTGAGAATACTCGACCATTATAGTGCTTTTAATGGCATATTATATTATATAAAACATTTAATGGTCGACCATTCGACAATTAACTTCAATGAGCTGCTTTAAATATAAATTCTTTTAATAATAATTAATTATATTCATTGGCCTAGTAGTTGGCACGATCAAGTTCTAATACAAGAACCAATTCGAATCCGCAAAGAAACAAATTTTGTGATGACCATTTCCGTTCTTTGGAAACGGTATAGTAAAGTTGTTGGTTTCCCTGAGTTGATGAATTGCCATCATTAACTATAAAACAGGGTCACAAGACATCTGATGCTTGCCTAAAAAGCTATCTCAGATATAAAACAATTATACTCAAAATGTAATGTAGCTTCGATGCACTCACTACCAAGTTTACTGTTAGTAAAATTAAAAATGATTATTATGTTAATAATCAAAAATGCAATAAAGGGCTTCGTAGGTATTAAAAGATCGAAACTAAAAATGATGGTAGTGATAATCTGCGATAATTGGAACGGTCGGTTAAAAATAAATTAAAAACCCATTATCGTAACTAACGCGTGAATAACTACAACTTTAACTTGTAATATACAACATTATCTTGTAGTGTGCTTATCTGATGGACTGTAGGTACATAACTAGAACGAGTTACTCCCTTGAAATGATCACATAAACCAGGTTTACAGCTTGTCATAAAACAAGCACGTATCTGTCTTGTTAAGGCTTAACTAGCAAATATATATTACTGACATCAACAAACCTTAGAGCCAATGATTAATATAAATAAATATATTAAGGTAGTGAACGCGACATTTTTACATTACACTTCACGATGATAATAAGTAAATTCAACAAATAAAATAATTAAAAATTGGTTAAATTTACGGTAACATTGTAAGTAACATATGTGTGGACATGCGAGTAAAATAAATCTATCGATATTGAAAATAAAATTCAATTACTGCATTTTATCTCGGCAATTAAAAATAAACTCGGGAAAACATTTTAAAAAGGCAATAAATAACTTGTAGAAAACGAGACGAGAATGTTGGGGCACATTATTATACTGGGATAATAAATGAGTAAAACGAGACACGCGGTCTCATCCAGTTTTATTAAAATTCGCGTCCACTGCATATTATCGGAGTGCTGATGTAGAAATGGTTCCTCGTAAAATCCCAAGTTTTAAAATGCGGTTTGGTACTGGTAAAGATAACCTAAACGTAACTCTTTACATCGGCACCACTTTTGCAACATTATTTTATACTATAAAATATGGAAGCCCAGGGACATATTATTGCTTGTTGATACTACAAGAGGCGATTTATCTGTCAACAAAAATGATTTCCCTATACCCATTTCAAATATTTCATACATAACTTCTTTTTATCGATATCTACGATCATATATTTCCAGAATATTGACTGTGCAACAATTTCTATTAGTTATGGAGCGCATACAGTGAGCACGAATAATACTATACCCAATTATTCACAATCACACAATCTATAATGAAAATTAAATTTATTGTCGCTACGAATCTAAATTTTGTTATATTAAATTGATTTGTAAAGAAAATTTTCAAAGTTTCATATTCTGACCTCAAGTGAAATAATTCAGATTGTAATTAATTCCAGAACAATTTCATACAATTTCAATTACGAGTACAATACACATAATTAATATGTACGAGTACATGCAGAGGTGGGCAATATTTGAAATACATGTAGTATACGAATTACATAGTATTTAAGATACATTTTGCAATTTGTATTTTCTACTTTGTATTTCAAATACAAATTTTTAATTTTTAATGTGTTTTCAAAATACATAATATTAAAAATTCATATATATTAAACTTGAAAATACAAATATATTGCGATGAAACGCGAACAGGTGTTAAAGGTATTGAACGTGGGACTTCCGCGGCCCTGCAAAATTGTGCAGAAGGTCCTGGAAGCTGACCACAAGCTTCCACGTTTTTTTCTGACAATTAATTTTAAGTACCTGTTTACTATTAGTTTATAATTTTATTACCATGTGAAAATTTCTCTATTTTAGTGATTTGATTATTTTTAAAAATTCAAATTTAAATATGAAAACAGGAGAGCGAATTTTTGGGAAAAATAAGAACAATTCAAAAACAATTCGAAAAGCAACGGTCGCAAAAAATAAAACGGTCGGGAAAAAAACCCAAAATGATCTACGAAAAATCAAGCAGCGATGATTGCTACTTGAATTTCGAGACCAATAGCGCTGTACAACTGATTATCAAAATTTGATTATCAAAATTAGACGACACGTGAGTTTAAAATCAAAAGTGCATCCAAGTTTTTGTGCCATCGATCGAAAAGGAAGCAAGGGTATAAAGATCCTTTCATTGTAAAAAAAATAAAAGGAGACTTTCTATGGCGCCCAACGACGGGGGAACCGAAAGAAAGCTGGATTTAGATCCATTCTTGATAGCGGATCGTAGCAATACATACTGAAAAAATAGTTTTTGAACCAATGAGACAGAAAAGATTTAAAAAATTTAAAAATTCATGATATTCATTGGGTAAAATTGAAATATGTATTGCAAGTAGTAAAATACTGTATTTATAGTAATTTGTATTTTGAATATTAAATTATTTGAAATGCATAATTATTTTCTTTATTTTAAATAAAGCACCAACCACAGAAAATTAAAGATGGGAGTGTTAGCACCAGGTATTTTTGAAAAGGGAATTTTTGGAAAGTGGTTTTATAGCGTAGAAGTAGAAAGAATATTCATTCTCAGTATTTTTGTGTAAAATTGGCTTTAATTATTTATTATTGTATATTCATTTTTGTTTAAAAATGCGCAGCACCGAAAATTTTAAGGAGAAATTGTGATAGAGCTATGAAAGCACCGATATAAATTATGGTTTGGAATAATTTAATAATATTGAAATCAATTCAAAATATAATTGATTTCAATTGAAATTTGATATGGACGACAAGAATTATTGGCAGATAAACCTGAGTGATAACTGATAACCAGGTATCATTATTGTTTAGACATTTAAACTCCCACCTCCTAGTTCCACCTATATCAAATTTTTTCTTTATTCTTGTACACTTGAAGACAACGTTTTGGCCAGGATTTATCGATGGTTGTATCATTTCCAGAGGAATCCTTTCTATCTCACGTTTTATTAACTTTTTAAGCTGATCTATAGTTCCAACTTTTGATTTATTTAGTTGAGATTTTGAACATATGTCCACATATCAGGATGAATATAAGATATGCCGTTTTCTTCAACAAAATTCAAGGTCTTCTTAGAAGCGTGCGCTGGTGCAGAGTCTTGGTGAAATATCCAATCATCAGCAGGATATAATTTCTTTGCATCGTTCAAAAGTGGCTTTAAACAATTCTTAATCTAGTACTCTGAATTAATTTTTACTCCAGGTAATTTTTTCTCAGATTTCAGCAAGTTGAAGTAGGGAACAGCTGTTCAATATGTAACACTTGTTATATTATGTAGTGATTAAACAAAATGTTTCCTAAAAAATCAATCGGTACGAAAACCCAATTGAGCTTCCAAAAAGGTCGAGGAATTAACTGCTCCAGTTTTAGTGTGGACATTTGCAGTCAGTTGCTTATACGACATTCCTACCCAATATTAAGAATGTAAAAAGCAAATGTATAACTCATGTAATCACATATCTTTCAAAAAACTTTTCAGAGTAAATTTGAAAACAGAAGAGAGAATATTTACGTTATAGTTTATAAAGTATTCAACCGAAAAAAATAATAAAAAGTATATTAATTATGTGATTTTGATAATTAAAATAATGTGTTACTTGGAGGACTATAATATGTATTATGAAGATTAAGCATTTCAAGTTCTCAAACTTTTTACATTTATAAAAACCGTTTTCTTTAAATTCGTTTCTGCGAAAACCCACTAAATTTATTTGCCTTGTGGATATATTTGTGTAGATATAAAAATTAAATTAAATTAAAACGCTAACTGCGGTTCTGAAATCCACACACCAAACAATAATTTTGTTACGTGGTAATAATTTATAATAAATTGCGAAAATTTAAACCTCGGACACGTTAATGAACCCTGTATTTTAACAATTAATTTTTGTATTAATATAACATAGTTTTTGCGTTTACATGAGTTTTAATAAATTCGGCTTTACATTTTTCTCATTTACTTTTGTTTAACTTGAGAACTAATTAGAAAATTTAGTTGATTTCCTAAAAATATATTATAAAAACTTCTAGATATAATCTATTTCATGATGCTATTCTAGTTTGTTGTACATACTAGATATCTATTTTTTATATAATAGAAAAATAAAATTATTTAAAATTGTTCGAAACGAACACGCCATAGCATTTAAGTTCGGTATAATGAAAACGTGGTATTGTTTTTGAATTTTAATGAAAATCCTGCAAAAGCGCGAATTCATTTTAGATTTTCACTTCACATTGAGAAAATAGTTTCAAAACTTTACATACATACCTGTATTCGCTTATTAAAAGGACAGAAATATAATAGGTATCAAGCAGCTTACCTGAAACATAAAAATAATATATTAAAAAAAAAACAGAATTTAAAAAAATAAGCATTGAAAAATTGAACTACAGATCACCTTTTATAAACACAAGATCCCTGGATCTAAAGGAAAATTAACGCAATGACCCTATTAACAAAGGTAATGGAACGACACGATATATAGCCGTTTCAAATTCCGCATGACCTTCTCCTGCATTTAACCTGGTTCATTACCAAAGATAATTGTCGATCCTCCATTATTCAGATAGCCGCATAATTATTTCGAGCAAGTATAATGTGCCCCAAAAGCAACCCCGTGATCGAGAAATCGAACAATTTAAACAAGTAGTCGAATAGATTATCGAACATCTTGAATTTCTTGGTAATCGCTCACAACCAGTGCAAGTGTACGTTAAAATGCCGCAGCAGGATAATACAAATTGCTTTCAGCTTAAATCGTCAAGAATAAAACAGGCAGAAAAATTGTCGTTCACATTCTTAGTTGATTTAAAACAAAGTGAACTGAAAAAACTAATACACAATGATATGAACAAACCTACCGTATTTCCCCTCGAACACAATTTTATTCTCATATCAAAATAATAACACTCATTATTTTTAATTGTTGTTTGTGTTTTTCTACAACTCATGAGTCAGAACCGCGCTTTTTTAAATCCAATTTTCAACTAAAACTTGTGCAGTAGAGTTAGAAGAATTATACTAACTAAACTCTGCTTTAGTTAATTAAAACTAAAAATAATTTATAGTTTAATTTATCGTCCATTTTATTCTAGTTCGTTGGGACAGTGCATTTTTATTAAGTATTTAGTGTGACAAATATAACAATACAAACTAAAGTCGCTTTTGATATTAACATTAAGTAATCCTAAAGAAATTTTCTCTAAAAATTTGTTGTTTGCTAACTATACCTACATAGATCTCCGTTTATAAAGATGCTGAAATAAAAGTCAATTTATAGAGTTGCTGGATAAAACTTTGGTTATTATTGGAGAGGAGTAAGTATTATTATGATGAAAATTTATGTTTATATTTCTGGCCCTTGAAAAATATTTTTGATATAATTTTCCAACTATTATGATACACTCGAGAAAATTTCTACTATAAATAGAGTTGGTT
The DNA here is from genome assembly GCA_958510845.1 of Cantharis nigra. NCBI lineage: Eukaryota > Metazoa > Arthropoda > Insecta > Coleoptera > Cantharidae > Cantharis > Cantharis nigra. The sequence continues at coordinate 36,293,998 of OY294028.1, read as the reverse complement.
GATGCTATGTACTCGTACATACGTATTTATATAGCAAGAAAACAAAAATGCAAACTTCCTTCGATCCATTTTCTACTTTCATGTGTTCAAAAATTAAAAAATGATTTCCAAATTAAAAATAAATTAATAACATTTTAATGTACGAAGTACATAATACTTATATCATTTTCATCATAAATCGCGCAACGAATTTTGATGCCTTTAGTTGCCCTTTCAACACAATAGAAATTGAAACAGTATCATAAACTGTAGCAGCATTATCTACTGCAAATAATAATATAGAAATATAATATATAGTAAGTAAGTTCTTTTAAAAGTAATCTACGAAAGTATAAGAAATTGCAGAAACGAACTCATTGTATCTACCCTTATGATATACTTTCTTCTATGAAATTAGAAAGCTCTTAAGTTTCAATTTGTGTTTTCAAATTACTACTGAAAATAAAAATAATATTTTGAAATAATGTTGTCTTCCTAGTTATATAATACACAAAATAGAATACATACTAAATTCTCGATACAAAAAAAATATGTTTTTAATATAATAATATATATTTATTAATAATTATTGTGAAGATCGCAATTCCTCTATAAATATACAAAGTTACCGCAGTCCAACAGAGTTTTTTGTTCATCAAAAATTGAATTATACTTACTTGAAAAACTATGAACACAGAGTCAATGTAAGGGACAATATTCTATATAGTGTTGCATGATCTTTGCTATACCCCACAATATTGTGTCTAAGGTGGTTATTCGGTAACTCATAAAGAAGCTTTACAAAAAGGATTCCACTCTGAAAAGATAAACCTATTCTGTAACTATAAAGAATCCTTTAATGGCAGACTGTCCTTTAAAGATCGATCTTTAATCATCGACAAAACACAATATGTATAAAGGCGTTGTTAAAGAATTCGTTAAAATTACAGAATAAGCAAATTATTTACATAAACAGGTCCTTTACCAAACCTTTAACATAAATCCATGTCCATATAGATCGATATTTAAAGGACAGCCTGTCATAAAAGGATTATGTATAGTTACAGAATAAGTTGATCCTTTTCAGAAAGGAATCCTTTTTGTAAAGCTCCTTTATCAGTTACAGAACAATCACCTTAGTATACTATACTTTCTTTAGCATTAAAAGTCTCTAAACATAACTGACGTTAAAATTAAGTACCTACATGTCTACAAGATTGAAACAATTAAATTAGTGTAAATGACTCCAGTAAGTTGGTTTCTTCTGTCTGGAATTTGGAATTTTTATTCGAAATTTGGAACAACTTGGCGAAGCCTCTCCATTTTGAAATTTTTTATAATCTTTTAATTCATTTGAAAGTGCTCTCGAAGTGCTGATAGCGAGTGCGGAAAATTAGTTTTCAAGTGCTGAGTTCGTTAAAATTTTGTTGGGAATTAAAATGTCTATGTTTGACAAAAACGTCATGTTTTTTCATTTTCATTTTATTAAAATAAAAAATTTTTTTTATATTATTTAGAAGTACTCATGAAGTGCTAAAATAAATTAAAGAATTTTATATATGTCGGCCTAGTTATTTCGGACAGCTATAGTTTTAAGTCTGTTCGGATAATGGAAATTTTCGGACTGAGAAGATGTTTTTTCTCTTTATTTTATTAAACAAAGACCATTGTTTTATTATTGAATTGCATGAGAAGATTTAGATGCTTAGGTTCTTAGCTTCTCTGTATTCCAGCCAGCAGTATGGCGTAGACCCTACATTGACCAACTGTGAAGCGGGTAACCGCGGTTCAAATCCTGGTCGTGCCGAATATACTGCTGTGATCTAAAAAGTCCAAAATAAATCTGTGGGCTTCCCTCGATATACACTACATGTAATTAGTTTTCACTGTTTGTAGTGTGTCTAAGACTACTAATTTTTTAAAATTTTAATTCCTTTTGAGGTCCGTTAAGAGTTGATTTAGGAATATTCTCACGTCTTTTTCAAGAGAGTCTAATTTTGACATTTAATATTTAGACTCAGATATTTACGTTGCCGTTTGTTTAAAGCCATTGTTAAACTAACTGCACTGCACAATGATGGTCAGTTTGCAATCAAGAACTAAAATGAAATGCAGTAATAATACCGTTATAATACAGGTGCAACGGTGTCATTGTTTAGTCCCGTAAACTTACTGAGCGATTTCATTTAAATAGAAACTGCAAACGAAGATATGTCCGGATTACAGAGGTAAAAAATATAAAATGTCGGAAGAGGAGAAGTGACCGGATTACTGGAGTGGCCGGTCTAAAGTGTGTCCGGATAATCGAGACTATATTGTAATAATAAAAAACTAGTATTTCTCAATTCAACGTATCTTGGAGATTTTTTAAGAATCACATAATAAAATTCATCATCTCTAAATAATATACAGCTTTCGTCAGTATTTCTTAAAAAAATTCTTTAATTTGATTAATAAGTTGAAATAAGTAGATGGCAACGTTCGCCAATGACGAAAAAGTGATTTCGAAATTTCAAAATGGAGGCAACTTGACGAAGCCATAAATAATAATAATCATTGATCAAATTCTGGTAAAATTGACAAAATTCTAGAAAGGTAGTTCTGCAAAAAAACAACTTTTCATTAAAAAAAATGACATAAAAAATATTTTATTTTTGTTATGTAGGTATGTACTTCTTCGATAAATTAATGAAATTCTTGCTTCAATGATTTTATGGAAAGCATACAAAATTTCCAAATCCACAAAGAACAAAGAAAAGTTACTTAACAAACGAGAACAACTATCGTTTCAACGCTTACATCACCTTATCATATAATAATTGTTTTTTATCCACTTCAACTTAACTTCAAATTTGCAGAAATATTAAAACCAATAAATTACAATTTAATTTTAAAGGTAACTGTTTACTTCTGACGTGCTATATAGTCGTAATCACGAAAAATGAAGCTTGCGCAATTTTTGATGTGTTAAAACTGAAACAAATACGACACTTTCATACAAGTGTGTCTTTGTTGCACCTCTGTTGTTGATTGAAAATTTGGGAGGGCAGTTGTCGATGCTTGATTCAGACGGTTGTGACATAAGTTTCATTATTCGTAATGACCACTATATTAATACTATGTAATTTTAATAGACTTGAAAATGTGTAAAAATTTACACGAAACGTCGTCAAGTATCGAAGAAGTACATACATAAAAACAATAAATTCAACTTCGTAAAACAAACACATTTAATTATAAATATTTTAATTTAAGTTCTTCATTAAATTAATAAAATAAAATGTTTGAGTTAGATGTCATTTAGTCATGTAAAATAGTACGGCAAAATGTAAACTTGGTCAACATACCAACAACGGTTTAATATTATCCAATTGTATGCATTATCGCAATAAGTAATAATCACCACACATCATTGGCCTTCTAGATGTGTATGTGTGCACACATATAATACAGATTAATTCCTCTAGCGTAGTAATCTGCATAAAATCTCCATATAGATAAGTTTCACTAAATAATGACATCCATTATGTAGTAATAATAATATCACTTACCAATTAATCACATTAAAAGCGAAATGGGGAAAAAAGTAAATTAGAATAAAGGATATAGATACTATTCTTACCTTTCGTTATCACACCATAGGATTAAACAATTACAGTTTAAAAGCAAAATTGCTATGCTTAATTAAATCATATTATTTGAGTATAAGGGTAGGCATAATATAAATTTATTGAAAAATCTAAAAGGTTCGGTATGTTTTACAGATTTTTCCATTTTCAGAAAACCTCTTAATTTGATATACCGAAAAAACAATCGCAAGTTATCTCTGTGGTAGACTTAATGAGCCATTAACTACCGTCAAAGTTGATTTGCACAAAGAAAATACGTAGGTACTATTTAATGTTACTGTGCTGATTATGAGATCGCAAAATAATTTACTTTTACGAGCTATTAAAATAAATTTAAATTGTTAATTTTCAACAATATAAGCAACAATTTGTTAAACTGCAGTAGGCTACGTAACCGCAGACTTGAAATGAAAATAAATTACAGGACAATTTTAGAAAATAAATAAAATTAACAGAGGACTGTGAAACTGTATAATTTCCAATAGGTATCATAACAATGGAGTTCAATTTATAGTAAATTAATACACCTATCCTGGCAACACAAATTGTTTTAACTGTGCTGGACTCTGTTTTAGTTGACCAGTGTCAATGAATTAATAATGTAGTTCGTAAAAGTACACACGGCATACTTTACGTCTTTATTAAGGGTCAGACCTAAAACAGTCGCTACTCTAAATGTAAGGGCAAAAAGAAATGCTAGTAAACAAGGTGTGATATGGTAATGAGTAATATTCACGTCAAAATGCGTGTGCTCTCTCCGATATTGAAAGCATTATATTTTATAAATTCTTGTTTAGAACTATAAGTTACTTGAAGGTGAAATGTATTTATATGAATAAGTAGGTAATTACATTTTGTTACCATTTCCAATTAGGAGCATAAAAATTCTCATTGTAGTAGGTAAATCTTTTTAGTAAATAATTGCAAACCTATCCACCACTGTTTATATCTCTTTGAAATGATTTAATTTAGAATTTCTCGGAAAACTTGGAAATCCAAGTAGAAATGAGAAAATAAGTCTCAGCGACAATACAAAAACGTAATTTTTTGTTCATTCCAGCGCCGCAAGAAATTATCATTGATAAATATTAGACAATTTCAAACAAATCTAACCAATATCTCAGATTTAACAGTATCCTTTGTGAACTAGAATCCAATAATCACCAAAAAAAGTCACCACATTTTTCAACAAATTTCCTGTAATCTATCATCCTTTATATTTTTTGCAAGAAGGTTGTTATCATTTGCAACGCTCAATAAATATTCTTTACGTTATTTACAAATGGTAAATGATATTTCCATAAAACAAACGAAAAACAAAAGCATTTTGAAATATTCAATTCAGTAAATTTGAATATTCAATAAAAAATTCAATACTTTTTAATTTAAGTAAAACTTGAACACTACGCACTACGCAATCAAAATTCAATATTTAAATTACAGCTTTTTCAGCTTTTTTCATATTTTAGTAAAATGAGTGAAACGTACCTACTACTATGCAAAGTGGGAGATTCAATTTGTTTTCTGCCAAATGTATATGTATAATAAAATATGGTGCAGATGTTATGTAGATTTAAGAAAACACCACACAAACGAGAAAGTAATGATTTCCTGTGCTCACAAATAAGTATTAAAAATATAAAATGAAAACACAAAAAGTACATCAAAAATTCATTAAAAGTGAGAACTATTTTATAAACGCACTTGATAACTTGCCAAATATGGTAATGCATTGCTACGAAAACTTGAATAAATATAATATCAAAATATACACTTTTAGGAAAGTTGGTAAAATATTTTAATAAATAAATTTGATGAAGTCGGTAAAAAACCACCTTCGAAAACTCAATGTTGATGCCTGCCTGCTATTTTAACGAATTTGTGTAGCTTTTTTTCTTAATTCTTTACAATATCTAAAATTTTTAATAAAAGTTGATTGAAAATATACAATTTTAAATAAATTAAAAAATATATGTAATATATTGTATCGAGTTAATAATATCCTGAACTATATTAACCGCACTATTTAATTTATGGTAGGAATAAACCAGATATGATTAGAAAATTTTATTTTTAAGCATGTTCGCTTGTTAAAGCCTGCTACACACACTCAATCATATTAACAAGCTTGGCTTGAACTGCATATGTGCGGGCCAAGTAAGGGAGGAAAAGAGTTGTTTACGGCTTTTATAAAAAAAGTTGTCCATCAACTTCATATGTGTAGAGACGATGGCAAACAACAAACTTTTCCATCTGACTTACCTACTCAAGTCAAGTTTTTTAACTGGCCTCAAACAGAGAATAATTTAGTTAAATTTAGAATGAAACTAGCTTATTCTGCAAGAAAATTGGACTTGTAAACGTGAGCGTCAAAAAAAGTTAATAAGAATCAACATTCATAATTTTTCTCAACTCTGATTGGTTAAAAACATTCTACACCAATCGCCGCGCTATTGTTAAACGATAGCATTCTGCTGGGACCTTAAGTACTAACTGTGCATAACATAGTGAATTTATCCACTAATGTGACCATTAATTGCTCAATTCGCATTTCATTCGTAGAACAAATAATATTTATAAATAAGTCACTGATTTACAATGGACTGATTAAAAATTCGCCTATTAAGAGCGTCGTTCTCAGCCAATTAACGCGACACATCGCAGCATATAACATACATGTTAAGTAGATTGAAACCTATTATGCCAACGAATTGCAAGTAAACGTCAGAACGAAATCATTATTTGTATGGTGTGTTATAAGTAGTATAATTATAGCGAATTTATTATTTTATTATTATATAATTAGTCAATTTAATTATGTCAAATAAATCGATACCCTTTTGTTTTGTTGTGCTGTGTTATGTTGTGTCGCGATAATTGGCTGAGAACGACGCTTTATGATTACCAAACAATAGTAATAGTAACAATATTAAAAATATATTTCCAATGCAACGCCTTAGGGTACAATTATGTTGGGGCTGTGAAAATTGATAAGAGCGAAGAAATTTCTTTGCTCTCATCGCTGTGGCTTATTGCTTCAACATAAACAGTCATATATAAATATATGCATTAGGGTGGGCCAAAAATAAATTTTCCCGTGTTATTTAAATGGGAAATCAAAAATCACGATTAGCCACCTCTAAATATTATAATATTAAGTGCTCAAACTTTACCAGAATTCTTTTTTCGTCATCTTGAACGACATTTTCATGGTAGCTAAAGAAAAAAAAATTAAAAGTTTTTTTTGGCCCACCCTAATATGCATATATTAACGTTTTGATTTTTTCTTCATCACTAGTGTCGTCGCGTTTAGCGGTTATTACAGTTCTAACATAATTGTTCCCTTATGCAGTTCACAGAGGAGTTAATATATTATTTTACACCTTTCTTGATGTCGACAGAGCAAAAAGTTAGACTTACAAAAATCGTATTAGAACAAAATGAGAAAGTGAATAGGTAGGTTTACTAAATTTTTAGTTAAGATTGATGATTAAAGTCAGAAACACTAACTTATACATACATGATTAATATTTCATCCGACCTGAATTCGATTAATTTGTCAAAATTATCTTAATTCAATTTGGTTTGTCAAGGACAAATCAACAAAGATCTGGGAACTTTTTCGCGGACTGTAACTGTAGCAAAGAAAGAAGTCATTGAAGTGATCAAAAGTTCCTCTGCTTTGATTGCAAAAAAATTGAATTTCAAAGTAACCTGAAGTATATTATATGAACAAGAGAATTCTTTACAAATCTAAATAAGTATCACAAAAATATGCTAGCTTATAGCAACAAAGTATAAAATCAAAAATTACTCACTATCACAATAAAATACAACACTAATAATAGTATATTGTTTTATAGGAACTGAAAAACAAACTTTTTCTGAAGCCAGCTTTGTATATGCGAGGCGGAGTGAAACGTAGACAACCCAATGGAAAACTTACACGGAAAATCAAAATAAAACAATAAAGCTGTGCGTATATACTTTATTCGAGTTTAGTATTATTAGATTTTGCTAGAAATTTCTCGCTACTACACGGAAGAAAATCGACCTTAAAATCTAGCATGAGAACAGGAAGTGTAACGTAATTTCAAGTTTACCAAAGTTATGAGGAGGATATATGAGACTTTCCCAGCTTTAATTGCATTTAATAAGATCGCTAGAAGACTTTTTCTAAATAAAAAAAAAATAATAAATAACTGTTTGGTCGATCATGGTTTAATCGTAAGAAAATTAGATACTATCAAAATAAATAAACTCTCAAGATTCACTTTTTGTAAATGAGATTTGTTTACTTTACTGCCGACGACAGTGGGTATTAAAAGTACTATTGTGTCGCGTGTCTCGTTATACGGTTTGCATAACTTTTGCTGCTTTTTACTGACTGCCAGCGTCAGTATAAACAAAGAGTATGTATATATAAAGGGACAGCCATTAACAAATATTTGTCACAAGTATTTGTTAATGGCTCTGCTACGCCATCTAGTAGACAGTGTGATCTCTACGTTTCAATTTTTAATTCATGGCTGATTCTTTATATACAGGGTGCTATTTTTGCAAAAATAAGTTTTTACATGTTAATTTCCTATGTTCAGGTAACTGATTCAGGATCCTGTATATAGAGAACCAAAAATTACGACGTATAGATAACCCCCTCCACTAGATGGCGTAGGAGAGCCATCAAGAAATAGTTGTTACAAGTATACTCATAAGAGCCGTCCCTCTATATATATATATATACTCTTTAACTCTTTGGTAAAAGAATCTAATATTTAAGTAATTATATTTATTTAAAATAAAAAGAAATTTTTATTTTAAAGAGCTAATTTGCGTATGTCACCCACTCTTTCTACAGAACAAAAAGTTCTATCATTGTTCCTTACAAAACAATATAGGTAGGTATGATTTTCATTAATGTTTCTTATTATTTATTTACTAAAGCAAGCAAAATCAATTTAATGTTTAAATAAGTTATATAATTTTCGACATTTGGAACAATTAGATTATCATATGAAGCACCAATCACAATATCGTTATCGCATCACACTGATATGTAACAAATTTTTAAAAATCATATACATACATATGCAGAGTAATTTCACCAAATATTAAATTACTCTAATTTTAATTAATTAATAAAATGACTTCATTTTAAACAAATGTAAATTTCTTTGGATGTAAATGAAAAAAGTTTTAAATTTTTCGTGTCGTTTGTAATAACATAATTAAACAAATTTTATCTCATATTCTATATGAGCAAGCAATGTGACAAATTCTCCATAATACTATTTTTATGTTTTTCACTGTACTTTTATGTAGATTTATTATTTTATGTCCAGAATATTTTTAGTTTACTTTCTTCTTTGGATAAAGTCGCACAATTAGCAATTACCCATAAATTTTGACTTTTGATTTTTATTTGAAAAAAAAGTGTGCCGGTTTATTAAAACCACCATTTCAGAGAAAATAATATGTGCTCAAGAATATATTTTTCTATCTATATTCACATCTTAGTGCATTTGCTCTAAATCCGCACTCTAATCAATCGCGCTTACCCATAGTATTGGAATCTGTGCTACATGCACCTGTTATATATTTTTGTGTTAATTAAAAAAATTAATTTATAAAAAATAATAATTTTAAAATAAATAAATAAGATCATTCCTTTCAAAACACATTAAATAAAATTATATAACAAAGTGATCAACAAACATTAAAAATGCCAGTACCAGAACACTCTTAAACCAGAAGAGTTTGTTCCGAGTTCTTTTAATTATTGCGTTTAATTAATTAGCTTTATTTAAAAAAAGATAAAGTATAAAGCAAATTAATATTTTAATTAAAATTATTTTAATTTCATCTTTTAAATAATAAATAATACTCAAACGGAAATATATATAAAATAAAAATATATGAATTATTGACACTTTTTACGGAAACCCAAAACAAATAAAAAATATCTATAGTAACAAATCTAATATCTAGTAAAAGAAGCGTTATATTTGTCACAAAATAGAAAGGATACGGTAAGGTATAAATATCGGCAAAAGGCAAGCCCTAAGTTTGTCAATATTTGATACCTGGCATGACGGGGATTGTGAATCGAAGTATACTTTTAGTATATGTGTTTGATTTATAGAAACTTGAAATCCTAAAATTGATTTATTCGATGTACAAAAACGATTGCTCGGTCTGACATGATCCTCAAGCTAAAGGGTACAAGACTTGGAAAGCATTTGCATGTTCTTGCAGCACAAGGACTTTTGGAAAGCTTTTGAATATACCGACGGATACGTGCTTTCTCGTCAAGGTAAACAGAAGGGTATATAACTTGTCAGAGGAGTTCAATACTTGGCATAAACTTCAATACCTTTAAGTTATCCTTAAAAGATACTAATTGTATTTACATATATTCCTTCATATTCCGTCAAAAGAAAACGGTCCTACATTTATAAGGAATAAAATATTTATTTAATGTATACACACTTCGAACTGAAGTAAATCTGTGGGTACAGAAAATTTTTATTTTTAAAAAAAATATAAGTTTGTTGGGCTATTAACAAACCGTCAACGTTTTATGTAAATCATTACATTCACAGGTTAACTAAAATCGCGGATCAATATCGTAGGACCACTCAAAAGATAAGTGTTAATTTTTATTTTATTAAACGATAATAATAATTTTAAAAATAAAATTATACTTTAAAAATAATCTAAAGCATTTTTACATGCCGATCGAGATTAGGTTATATTTAGAAGTAAATTACCATTTAAAATAACACTGTATAATTTAATAATAATTGGATATAAAACAAGAATTAAAAATAAACGTAAATGTCATTTCTTATCTGAATCTAAAAATATATTGCAATAATAAAAACCACTGTAGTTTAACTATTTCATTAAAAAAAGAAGATAATCTTATAGTTAAAACAGTAGAAAATTTATTTTACCCTCTTTTCCCAACCTATCTCGAGATACTTTCCAGAATTGTTGCTTAGCTTCAGTTTAAATTGAATCATTTTTCTGCTCACTTTTATTATAAGTAATTACAAGTCGTTAAAAATCATAATGGAGCATAAGTAATACACTTTAAAATTCGATGATAAATGTTTTCTTCAAATTGAGAAGTTTTCACTCTTAACAAAACCGACTTTTATTTTTTCAATACTGAAATTCTCAAAACGAATCTGGCAAACGACCTTAATTGCGTGAAAATATTTAAAAATGCGATTTTACATTGCAAACGGTCAGTTACAGCCCAAAATTGGATAAAGATATTTTCTTTTCTTAAATTTTCAAATTAGAACAACTAAGTAAATTTAGTTATTATAATTAACAACTTTTCTTAAAAATTTGCATCGATTATAAAAAATGTTGTCAAGGATTGGAATTTCAAATATGTTATGTTGTAACTAAACTAACGATCTTCAAAAATCTGCATTAAAAATGTAAAAAGAATTAGTATTGTGAGTGTAGTAAATGACGTTTTGTTTCTAGATAAGTTCAGTGATTTCAAAAATTTCGTCTTGTGTAGTAGTTTCTTAGCTTTGCAACAACCAATGAAACCAAATTCCACCGATTCCACCAAATTCTACCAATAAACACTGATTGCAATTAAATTCATAATATATAATTTATTATAGTTACGGCAAATACTCAGATAATTTCATGTCCAAATGATAAATCATGTCCTTAAAGGAATCAGTAAAAATGTTGACTACCATTGTCCAGAAAATCGCAACAATGTAAATGTTGTAAACAAAGAAATCGAAAGAGTATTTTTTTGATTTTGAAAATTTCCTTAAAGTTAAAATTTACCTGGTCAACCTTTCAGCCTACTTTAGATTAATAGATTAAATTTTGTTTTGTTACATTTATGTTACATGTTTATGGCCATAAAAAAATTTCAGAAAATATTACATTCTGAAACATCAATTTCGAAATTTTTAAAAAAACACCAAATATTGGTTTTTCAGTGTAATAATATTCTCTATACAAATTGAATTTAAGCAATATAAATTTAAAAAAAAAATAATTATGAGACATCGTAATACGCACCGAGCTAAATTATTATTAAAATTTCATTTCACGTAAACGGCCTTAATCCGTAACGTTACATCCTAAACTATAATTTAAAAAATATTAAGCTTGTTATGCATATTATAATTGCGAGTCCCACGTCGTAAAAGGAATTAATTCACATTACAGGAATAATTAGTTAAATCCATGATAAAGTACAACCATTAACTTACAAACAATAGATATAGGTATTAAAAGTAAATATGAATATAACTCCAAGTTAGGTACTAAAATAAACTCAAGTAATTATGTTATGATTATTGGTAATACTCGGTTCCTGCCAATTACAAAGTCTTTAATCTACATCAACTCAGTTAACGCCAAATCATCGAGTTATTAATTTCCGTTAAACTACAATAATTTAATAAAAGAATTAAATAATACAGTTAATCCTGACGATATCATTTATATAATATTCTTACTCAAAATACAATTTCTTAATTCAACAAGTAGAATAATGTTCCTATATTGAATGGCATCGTCAAACGTCGTAGTATAATATGAAAGTTAGGTATATCGATAAACTTTGATAAAAATAATACAGATAAATACGTGAGGTGCATAATTAAAACTTTCAGCACCGAACACGAATATGGAAATAAGCGAGGAAATAAGTTATTTGCTTCGTATGCAACGAAAGTTACAACTTCTTCGTAAGTTTATAGTTAACACTAAATTATGTTCGACAAATTTGTAGCAATGTTATTGACTCCATATAAGTTATGCTGTTAATATATAGTTTGAGAGAATATCTGAATTTATCGCCCTGCACCGACATATTGAAACATTCTCGTCTACAAGGATTATTAACTTGGAAACCAAAGCAGTTTCAGGTTCACCATCTGCATATGTATTCTAAGTTAAACATAGATCTTACTAAACAGTGGCATCTACCCAAATGTAACATAAATACATAATGTATTATATCAGAGCAAGTAATGTTAACACATCTGGAAGAATTAACAAATCATTACTATCAACATTGGAAAAATATAATAAAAGATACTATTATTTTAACAATGTGCACAAAGTATTGTTTTGTTTAAATTTAAATTGATGCAGTATCTCTATTTTAAAATAGAAAAACAAGTCAAGTACCAATATCGTTTGTGCTTGGAAGGTTTCGAGGTTGCCATAACTCGGATACTAAAATAATTTTTAATTCGAGATCCTACTTTCTCGTGCGAAATCTAAAAAGTGCAACAAAAAAATACAAAATTGCACTAATCAGATACTGTCTGTGCACATTACCACGAACAGTTGTTTAAGAGGACCAGAAAATTTCAGATCTCAAATAGGTTCAAATTGCAAGCTGACTCGTTTACGGTTACTTCATTGCTTCATTGTTATGGGAGAGAATGGAACACCCTCTCGTTATTTATTTTTCTAGCCTATCGTGGTTTCTAAAAATAAGAAAGGCAATTTCAGCACAAATAAACAATTCATGATAAATAAATATCGAGAATTTTGAAATAATAATTTTCAGGAATTACCTATAACCACTTTCAGCTAAAAAGTTATTCAAACTTTCAGAAATTACACCTCTTCGCAGAATTCCATTTTCAACACAATTTTGTATAAAATGAATCATCACTAATTCAAGAAGGTTCTCCGAAAAGTCCATACTTATTCTACTAGTTTCCCAGTACTCCCGTATAAGCAAAATTGAAATGAATAATGAAAATGAACAAAACATTCAGATTAACCCATTTGTACCCGGTGTACTCATTTGGGTACAGTTATCAAAATATTTTTTTCCAGTTCCATTTGCTTTCATAAATTGGTGTAAATTGTAATATTTGGTTTTTAACTCATTATGGAATTGTTACATGAGAATTTTATCGCTAGATGTCGTTTAGATCAATGTAGAACTTAACGTTATTTTTCATTAAATATTGTGCACATGGTATGAGTGTAGTTTTTTCAACGTTTTTCTAGTAATGTAAAACATAAACAGATTTTTCTACTAAAATTAGATAATCAGGTATGTACCTTTTTCAATTATACACTTGTATTATTTTAAATATATACACCTATTCCTTAGTTCACCTGTATATTTAGGTGTACTCATACGAGTACACTGGGGTCATGAAGTTGTTTTTTCAAAAATATTTTTTATAGGAAAAATCAATGGATTTCAAGCCTATTGCAACTGATATGTTTTACGGAAGAAGATATAGAAATTTGCAAGCTGCTGTAGAGGATTTGGATGAAAATGAACAAAATATTGATATCGTTGTCATTCCACCTGAACCAGACTACCACACAGACGAAGATGAAATAGACGAAGATGACATTCGAGCTGATACTTTACCATTTGATGTCCCTGGTGCAGTTGAAATGTTTTCAAATGTGGATACTGGAAGTGATGAGGAAGATAATATTCCGTTATCCATGTTGCGAAGATGTCATAATTTAGGCGAACCACCAGTGAAAAAGAGAGGAGTTGAAAACAGGGAACCACAATGGACTGAAGATATTGTTGACATAAGTATGAACGAAGGAACTGGATATATAGATCGACAAGATAAAATCAAAAAAGAGATAGAAACTTTGAATCCTGTTGAGATATTTGAAAAGTTATTTGATGAAGAAGTAATAGAACATCTAAGGGTAGAGACACAGAGATATGCCTCTCAGCACAATAATCATTCATTTTCTGTGAGCAAAAATGACATGAAAATATTCATAGGTATCTTATTGTTTAGTGGATATCATCATATACCACGAGAAAAATTGTATTGGTGCGTAGATGAGGATTTATCCGTTCCATTAGTGAGGGAGTGTATGTCGCGTAATAGATATTATGAAATAAAAAAGTATTTTCATGTAGCTAATAACGAAGAAATTGATAAGAACGACAAAATGTACAAACTGCGCCCTCTTATGGACACACTGAACAAGAAATTCTCACAGTGGGGCATATTTCACGACAAGCTCTCTATCGATGAGGCCATGGTGAAATACTTCGGGCATCACTCTTCAAAACAATTTATTCGAGGAAAGCCCGTCCGCTTCGGATATAAAGATTGGATGATCTGTAGCTCCACAGGTTACTGCTATCGATTTGATACGTACTGTGGAGCAAAGCAAAATATTGATAAAATTACAAAAGAGAGTCTACCCTTAGGATCGCGAGTTGTCTTAGATCTATTATCCGTGGTAGAAGAACCGAAGGATCATATTATTTTTTTTGACAACTACTTTACAAGTCACGATTTGATGAAAACTCTTCGACAGTCAGGTTATCGAGCAACGGGAACAGTGCGAGACAATAGGATAAAAAAATGTCCTTTGCCAGATCAGAAGCAAATGAAAAAAGAAAACCGTGGACATTACTCCTTCAAGTATGACAAAGAAAATAGTCTGCTTCTAGTTAGGTGGAAGGATAATAGTATCGTGACTATGATGACCAATTATGACAGTGTTCAGCCTCTAGCAAAAGTAAAACGTTGGTCAAAAGAGAGGAAGGAAAAAATTGATGTCCCACAACCACATCTGTTTGCTAGTTACAATTCTGCTATGGGAGGCGTAGACTTACTGGACCAAAGTGTCAATAATTACCGTGTATCTATCCAAGGTAAGAAGTGGTGGTGGCCTCTTTGGACGCATATGTTGAATGTGGCCGTAGTGAACGCTTGGCGGTTACATTTATTAGCAGGTGGAACCGAAGACTTGCTCAATTTTATAAGAAATATTGCCCGGCACTACATGAGAGTGTTTGAGAAGGCAGCACATTCTAGACACTCAAGCACTGTACCAAATAGCATTGTACAAAGCGAAGGTGGTCATTTCCCCAAAAAAATCGAAAAGCAATTACGTTGTCGCAAATGCCACCTGCGATCAAGATGGGCTTGTATCAAATGTAATGCAACACTTTGCCTGGAAAGAGACTGTTTTATTGAATATCATACTTTGTAATGAATAAATATAAAAAAATAAAATAAAAATTTATGTCTTGTGTAACGTGCCTATATTCCCGTTGTACTTATATGAGTACACCTATATATTACTTAAAATTTTTGAAATATTGTGCAAAATAAAATCAATTCTGTTTTTTAACACCATTTTTAATAAGAAACTGAAATTTGTTTTAAAAAAATTAAAAAAAAAATGTTGTGGGAACAAATGGGTTAATTCCTAAAACTTCAAAAATTCAAGCTAATTTGAGTAAAAACGTAATTGTATAAATTCATAAAGGCACAAAATTTATAATTATCTAACAGGAACAGAGCTTTTTGCATTTCGACTACTATCCTTTATAATATCAATCAAAAGTATACCTGCAGAAAATGCTAATAATACATATTATGTATAAGCATATAACCAAAAAACTAAGATAACAAATAAACAAAGTAATGTCGAGTTAAAACCAAGTAATCACGAACAAAAATTATTATTCTAAAAATCTCTTTTCCAGTAAAAGAGCAACAATTTTTTTAATTAGAAGCTTTATAATGTAATATAATACATAATTATTTAAAACACTTTTACAAAACAAGTGGCATTACTAAAACTAGTACGAATATTTTTCAATCGTTTTGGAAAACTAAGTAATTCAATTAACTAACATGTAGGTTCTACTTTTTCCATTATGTATAGAAAATGTTGAAAATCAATAATATAATTTAAATATAGAAGCAACCGATGATGGCATTTAATCGTTTAGATGGAAATAAGTACGAGTATAAGTTAATATCAAATATGAACAAATAATAAATAATGTTTAACCACAAATAAATAATAACAGAAATATTACGTAGCCTGTATAAACCGAAATTAATTAAAGAAGTTAAGTACTTACTCATTATAAACATAATATGACAAAATATAAGTTTTTCGTAACAATTTATATTTTTGGGTTAATTAAGAGTAGGATTCACTTCTATACGTCACTAGACGTATAATAATATTATACAATGTGCTTTTGTAATCTTGAAATGTAATACTTGTTAACTTAAAATGATATGCAAATGGTTGATATTATTTTTTAATAATATAAATATAATAAAACAATAGTTTTGTTAATTGCAACAAACTAAAAACAATTTTGCAAATAAAACGACTAAACAATATTAGAGTCTACTTACAGATTACCGTTCGGAAGCCTTAAACATAGGCTTTTTGCAAATGAAAGATATTACAAGTAACTATAATTAAATTACATCCGATCTAAAAGTAAAGAATTTTAAAATCTGAAGTAGTAGTTTCAATGTAAGAACTTCGAGTTATTCAATTATACGTTCTTTGAAATATATAGGTAGTAATAATTATGTACATATACACATTAATTTTTGTCAACTGTACAGGAAAGATTTTATATTCCCTTGTGATATGGAAATGTGTTAAGCACAGTGTAAACTGTAAAGTCAACACACTTCCACACTATGGCGCTATGAAAATAAATTTCTTCGTCCGAAACTGGTCTCTGTTCACAGCATTCTAAAAACTATTAATTCAAAATGCTTTTAGCTAAGTTAGCACCTCACTAGAATGAATCATTAGTGCTTAAGGAACCATTAAGTAGGGCCCCTCAATTTGCAATTTGGATTTCCTTGTCAGTTTGTTTATAATTCCTGGTTTAAAATTTTCAGGTTCAGAAAAAATAAAATCGGAATTGTGTAATAACTTGACGGTAATATGTATTACTATTTAAACGACTATATTTTTTTAAATAATTGATTGATAGACTTGGAATCATTGAAGTAATCCCCATCTTATATTTTTTATTAACAAAATAGGTGGCTGTTAATTTTAATTAAAAATTTACATTTCAATTTGTTTACAGGATTCTTATTGCAGGATTTAATTTTTTTCCAAATTTTAGAAAATATTAATTTTAATAATTATTTTACAAATTTCGTAATGTAGGGGAATGTCGTCAGGGTTGGCCCGCTGTCTAGGTCGGCCCACCGCGATTTTTCAGCATAGACCACTGATGACACCTATGTGGTTGGGTGGCTAAACATCCCTCAACGACAACAAACTTTTCGTGCCATTACTGACTTTGAAGTGTGAAGTTGAAAGGTGTTGTGCACTTAGTGACTTAATAAAGACAAAAAAAAGTTTTCCAGTAGCTGTTAAGCATCAAAACTTTGAGCGAAAACATGAATTCGTCAAAGTAAATAAATATCTTTAAATGTGTTATGGGGGTAGCATTTAAAAATTCAAATTAAAAAAATTACATTTTTGTAATCTGTTTGATTGTGGTGTGACGCGATGCGGTAATGGCACTTGTAGTCTAACTTATTGAGTCAAGTTTTACTCGATCAAATAAAAATAAAACGAATTTGGTTCATTATTTCATCCAGTTAATTTTCTTAGGTCAGTTTTTTGCATGAATTTTGTCGATTCTAAATGGTGGGCCAACCTAGACAACAATGGGCCAACCTTGACAACTTTTTTTTTTATTCCCGTACAAGTTTTTTACCCAATCAATTTGCAATTGCCTCGAAAGTGTCCTTATTCATAGACCTTTCTGACCATGTGCTTAGATTAACAAAATTCATTCTTAAACGGAAGTTATGGGTAAAATTTAAAAAGGTGGCCAACCCTGACGACATTCCCCTACTTATAGAGAAATAATGCGATTCAAAACAATCATTTGATAAAAGTTGCATTAAAAGTCCACGAAGTAGAATGTGAATCATTGAAAAAACAATTTTCATCAAAAAGTTCTCTGAAAATTTAAAAATAAGAAAATATTTAAAAAATTTCAGCCTCATACAGAATGAAAAATTTGTCATTTTACATTATAATAGTACATATCGACGTGATAGAACTCTACGGGCACGTATAAGTAGGTACATATTTTATACATACGTAGGTAATACTAAATTGGCATATAATGTATACATATTTATATTAGTTTTTAGTTGTCTATGTGCATTTCACTGTTTCATTGATGCAGTCACATTAAATGTTCATGCAATGTAAATCACACGAATGTATAATCCAATTTTTAAATAATTTTGGAGGTCAAGAGCTCAAAGGCAGTTTCTACATAAAGTTTAATTTAAACTTGTTGTCTATTAAAACCTATTTATTACACAAAACAAACATTTCGTTCATTTTAGGTATTAATGTTCGGGACAGTTAATTAACGAACCTTTCAGTTTAAACTATCGATTTGCGTTGATAAATAATACGATTAAAAGTTAAAGCTTTTTTTAAATGTTAATGAAGTATCCCTTTGCACCTTTAAATCCTAACCTATCCAATTTGTAATCAATTAAAAGTAATTTTATAAAGATATCGAATATTTTTTCCTTTAGGAAAATTATGGTACACACCCAGTGCCCTATTTTGAGAATAAAATATCAAAAAAGGAACAACTTCACTATTAGACATAATCAAATGCAAAATTATCCGTGAAAACCTATGATTCAGTGAATGTTAACTATAAATTAAGAACGAAGAACGAAAAAAATATTTCTACCTTACTTAACTCACTCTGAACAAACTTAACAGTTAATTTACTTATAACAAGACTTTTTAAGAGTTTTATTTAACCTGATCTCTAGAATTCCCTTCTAGTTTACCAAGATTTCCACGCGGTACATTCTTATTCTGGCGACCGTGTACATAGATTCTTAATATAGGGTGTCCCCGGATACACTACATAATTTCAGTGGTGATAGAGGACACTTTTCTAAGAAAAATATTGAACAACATTTTTTTTTCTAAATTCAAACCGTCGAGACTTAGGCCTCTTTATAACAGTTTTTTCAATTTCTACTTTCTCATGGCCCATAGCTCGAAAAATATTGATTTTTCAGTAAAAATGATTAAGTACTTTTTTACAGAGTGTGAAATAATAAAAATTTAAATTTTTACAGATATCATTACATAGTCTAAAACATTCTGTACAAGTTAGTTTAAAATCCCTCATAAAAAATTATAAAAGGCCCTATGAAAACAGATGATAAATGTTAAATAAATTCTCAAACTGCAACAAGTCCTACATATGTTATGGTACTATGTTACCAATGTAAATTGAACATTTTGAAGCCGCTTTTTTTTTCATATAAAAATCGATTTTACAACAAAAGTTTTTAGAGATATTTTGTTGCAAGGGCATTTCTCTGTAAACTGGGCAACTCGTTGTCTCAGGCCAATATTACATGAAAAAGTATAGATTATTATTTATTTCGTAGTTTACTTTAAATAATTACCTAATCTACCTGTGCTCTACGTACAGTGTCCATTTAAATTAACTTTATTGTATATCAAAATGTTTTTATAATGG
This sequence comes from Cantharis nigra, assembly GCA_958510845.1. NCBI lineage: Eukaryota > Metazoa > Arthropoda > Insecta > Coleoptera > Cantharidae > Cantharis > Cantharis nigra. The sequence continues at coordinate 36,274,057 of OY294028.1, read as the reverse complement.
TGAAAAACAGTCCTCTGGCGTGTCATCAAAGCAATGCGGTTGCTTTAGATTAAAATTAATTATAACAATAACTAGGGATCAATTACATTATTTAATTATTTGAACAATATTATATGATTGTTAATTAGACCTGTTTATTTTTCTATTAATTATATGTTTATAAAGCTAAAAGAGTAAATTAAAGTTTGACTTCGCGTTTTGTGAACAGTCTCCCTGTCTATATAATAAATTACGCTCCACGTAGTCTACAGCTTAAAATATTGAGTTGGTGCATGTGTAAGAACACACAAATGAATTTAGAATTTAGAAAATTTTTTTTGAATTTAGAAAAAATATTTTGTTAAATATTTTTCTTAGAAAAGTGTCTATCAGCACTGAAATTATGTAAAATGTATCCGGTGACACCCTGTATAACAAAATCGATTGGAGAAATATATTTTTCAGCAAAAACTGAATCAAGGAAATATTGGACTGTCAAATAAGACACAATTTTAAATCGATCGACGTTTCGATGTTTTACTTTTGCTCTACTTCAGGATCTAAAATGATAACGATAGCGTACAAATTAAAAAAAAAGATGTACTAAATATGTAAAATCCAAATATTAAAATATTAAAAACATTAACGATGGAACAAAAAAACTGAAATGTCAAATTATTTTAAACATTGTCTTTTAAACAAAACAATAAAAATATTCGTTATAGTTCTCGATCAAGATCTTGCCTATACGATGGACGTCCCATGAATACGAAAGAAAACGTGATATAAATATTTTGTTTTATAACAAATCATAAAGTTTACTTACGAATCATAAAGTCGTCTCAACAAGGTAACGGTCTCCCCAATACTCTTTTTAACATAGAAATAATTTTTTAATTCCCTTAGCGCCACTTTAAAATTTTTATTTTTTAAAAACAATAATAATTTAAGGGTGTCCCGCTCTGAGGGCAAAAATAATAAATTTATTTGTTATCTTGCTCATATTTCGCGTTGAACATTTATTGTGTGGGAAGAGCATTTATATTTTGATAAATCTATTCAAAATCTGCAATTTTACTTTCGTGGTTTATTAAAAGAAATTATCATGAAAATCATTGCGATAGGCAAGTTCCGTTATAACAAACAGTGTCCGCATCCGAATAGCAAAAACCCTGCGTATATTAAACTGTACATAGATCCCCATGGGTGTAATTATATTTTTAATGCACACCACGGCAGCCAAGAAAAGAAAGTAATTTACAGTATCAAGAGCTACATACAAGTTGCAGTTGCATCTTTGAATTTACAATTTTTATAGAAGATACTGTGTCCTTATTTGAAATTTAATATTTAGAGCATTGAAAGTAGGTATTATTTAACAGAAAAACGTCAACTGATATAGGAAGGGGTAGTTAAGAATAATTATTTTGAAATTATTCATTAAAATTTTATGTTATACCCAGATTTGGTTTATTAGATAGGGTTATAAATAGTAGGGTCCATTTAAGCTAGTCATTTAACAAAATAACAAATATCACGCCCGCCCGTTGGTGTGGTTGTATGCATCAGAAGGTTTTTATATTATTCATTTCCAGAATTGCACCAAAATTTAAATACATGCTGATATTCCGTTTAGCTTATCTCTTGATCATCTCTTGATGAAAGCAAGAAAAAAATAAATTGATTTCCTCTATTGAATATCACGTAAACCTTCAGATTTCCAAATGACAAAAATACACTTACTCAATTAATTAAATTATCAGCGGAATTTCGATGATTCTATTATAATATATAATCTAATATAGGTACCTAATTAGAATAAACAATAAATAAGACACTTTCCTCAAGCTATTTAATTTCAATTACCCTACTTGATGGGAAAGTCCTAACATTTATAATTTAATTTTAAAAACATACTACGCTAATATGGCAATAAATATAATAAAATTCAAATTCTATAAGGTTTTGGATAGTATTTAATTTCATATAATTAAGCCTTCGCCAGATTAAAATTTCGTATCGTTGATATTTCGAACAAATTTAGTCGAATAAATATTGGAATGATTATTAGTTTTGCATAATTTTCATTTAATATGCGATGTTTTTATAAAATTTTATTGTCAATGTTAATTTTGAATTCACATGTCAAGTACCATTCGGTCAACATTTAAGCCCTTATCCTATTTCTAGGTAAAATATTATTAATTTCATCACAACTTTGATGTTTATTTTGTTATTTGGCCCCGGCTGCAATAATATAATTTCACTATTTCGCTTAGCTGCCCGACAACACCCCCGAAACTAAGTATTGCGAACTCCGTGGTCCGAACTCGAGCTTGAAGCTAGAGCCAGAATATTATGTTCTGCACATTTTTTAAATACTACCAAGAATGGCGAGCATATTATGTAATAACAAATAAAAACGTATTTTAAAATGGCACATAAAAAATATGTAATTAGTAGATTGAAGTAAAAGAGTTGAAGTTTGAAATTTTAACACACGAACATATTGGAATATCTTGGTTATATACGGTAAGTTTCGAAGGTACGAGTAAAAATTTTCTGTAATCATTAATTTACGAAATGATAATATAATATGTATATTCAAGTTTTTTTTTGTTTTTTATTAAATAAAACTAAAACAAAGTTATACAGTAAAACGTCTAAATATAGATTACTGCCTTATTTGAACATTTGGTGTCTGGTACGAATAAATTAAGTAAAAAGTTGAAGACATTAAACATTTTATTTTAAAGTCACCAACTCGTTGAAGTGTCATTTAACAATATGTTCAATTAAACAGAAATGTCTTAGCCAAATTGTGATGTAAAATATCCAACCATTAAAATTAAACATTCCATGCATTATAAAACTCAATCTAAAAGTAATTAAAATATCTAAAAGGATTGAACTGGCAGCAGTTTAATATAAGAGTTTTTTTTAAAGAGTAAATTATGAAATTCGGGAAAATGTATATAGATAATATTGAAATAAACAGCATCGAGTGCGGATCTATATGTAGACTAATAATACTTAATTAATAATGGTAGTAAATAAAATTGACCGATGATGTTATTTTAATCGACCAGTAAGTTATAGATTAGTTTTATGCTTGTTATATAAATATCTTACTTAAATTTCTTTCTGTAAATATAGTAGATTTTATTTAATGGTAAACTGTCCCACACAACGACTGAAAATTAATATGAAAAATAATTCATCGCAAGTGCAAATAATATCCCCAACTTATTTTCATTATATTAATCATTGAAGTCTTTTGACATCGGAGTTTTTGTAATAGAAACGTTCAATGCACTCGTTCGAACAGACAAAAACGCATCCCTGCGCAGTTGTGTAGTTAAATGATAGATGATCTCTTGCATTATTAAAATGGTTTTCAAATGTTTCCGGCACAACATTTTTAATTTTTAAATGTATGAATTTGTAATGTGCAATAATTACCTATGGAAATCACATCTTGAAATATCGATGTTTTTGTTTAAACAATAAGTACAGAACTAACATAGTATATCACCATTTAGGAAGTTGCTTTGACCTCTTGACACGGACAATTTCATAACAGATATTAATCGCCTAAGAGATCGCTTGTTGAATATGGGAACCATTTACTTCTAAACCTCATAACTTATGCAATTACGGAATAGTGATTAAGAGCAGATCTTGAAAGTTAAAATTAACATTTCAATAATTATAAAGAAAACGTTACACACATCGAGCATAATATGATAACATATTACTTCGTAAGTACATAATATAACGGATTGAATAGTTACATCATCAACCAACCCATCACATTGTTAGTTCTGAAAATATTAAATAGGTAGCAAAATAATTACTGAAACTTAATATGATGTAATAATTATAATAATTTTTCGCTAAATTTGCGGAGAAAATTCAATTAATTACAGAAGGAAATTCTACAAGTTCTATATAACCTGAAGGCAAATAATATCTTCCTATATAAGCGATAACAGAAAATGCAATTAAAATGGTATAAAAGTTATTAGTATATAAAAATTTACTCGTTATACCTGCCGGTTAATAATTGCCTGCAGGCAATAGCATTTAATATTACCGTAATCATTAATCTTCGATCGTATTCCAGTATTCATTTTTGTTAACTACAATAGAATACAATAAATTAATATAATTAAAAATTGCAATAACTAGTAGGTATTACTTCTAATTCAAACTAATGCTAAACATTAAAAGAGTTTTAAACAAAAATTATTCCAAGTATACAACTAACGTTATTATCAATCACATAATACAATCTTGAAAAAAAATTATTTAAAAAACCAAAAGAATAATTTATAAACAATTACAGATAATATACATTAAATCTTAATGTTTCGTATTGTTACATAAGGGTGAAAACTCCGCGAATATATCCGAATTTCCACGAATAAAGAGGATGGAAGAGGCAGGGTGCGGATCAATACACCAACAGGCCTATCCTGGTTATATGATACTTTTAATAGGATTAGCAAAATTACAGGGCATTCACAGAGAAAACATTTAATTCAGAGAATAGCAGTTTGTGGTACGGCATAAGAAGTGTGCTATATTTCACATTTAATACTTAAACTTCAAAAATGTTGCCAACGTTACTTTATAGGCAGTTCTTCGTGTATCTCTATGTTCAACTTTTGTAAAATGTAAATGATCCGTCATAAAAATAATTATTATAAGCATAAAATATATCAGCAGAATTTGACTGTCAAAGAAAAGTCTCCATGTTCATTTCGTTCATTTTGGCGATAAAAAATTACAAATAACACACGTTTTATTAAAAGGCGACAAAAATATGTAGCACAATATTAATAAAGCGAATAGAGAAAAAAAGATCAAATAATAATTAGGAATTTTCCCTCTTACAAACTTTTACCCCACAAAGAAATACAATTTTTACTGAATTAATTTACATTTACAAAATATTATATTCGCTCAGAAATTGAAAGTTCTCGTGGTAAAATATTAATTGAAAAACAAATTAGATACATTGTAGAGTGAGCGATTGCGTATATTCAATTTTATAAAATAAAATGAGCAATAAATAGTTCAATATGCGCTTAATTTCCTCCAAAATTAATTACTCATTAAAATGATTTAATATGAATAATCGCAATTTATAAAATGTATTTCGACGATGTCATCTTGTTTTAAAAATAAAAAGTAAAGTTACAAAAAATAATTCGGCATGACAAAATAGATGCAGGCAAGGAATAAAATAATTTGTTTCGGAAAGTAATCATTAAAACACAAATAGTGTAATTTAGAACTTCGCGTACTGAAGCAATTAATTTTCATTCCTTGGTGCATAATGTGACATTTAAGACAAGTCTAGGAGGCGGTAGTTTATTTACTTCCGTTGCAGTCTTTGGCAGTGGTTGGCACAATGTGGAACCACCGATTGTCTTTCATTGAAATGTAAAAACTATGACAATAAGTATACATCAGTGTAGATTTTACTACACACTGCTAATTATTATTATCTTGTTAATTAAAAGAATTAACTATTTAGCTTCAAAAGTTGTCGCAGTATAAATAGTTGTTAATGTCAAAGTTAAAGAACAAATTCTCCAAGTTTCACAATCTACGCGTCAAGCAGTTCTTTCCTTTAACTTTTGTATTATAAATAAAGGAATTATTAAAACCAAAGCCAAAATTCTTCTGTAATTCGGTAATCTTCTTTAGTCCTAAGGAAAAGTCGATGCCAAAACAACTACGAAGTGCTCGATAAGATAAAGTAGAAAGTTCACACTATTCATAAAAAATGAAATGCAAAAGGTCGTTGACAATATACATATTTATTCCAAATATATATCTATATTTATTTGTTATATAAAGTTAACGAAATAAAACACTCAAGAAATATTACAAAAAATAATGGAAAGATGAGTTTTGCTAAAAGTCTGGATGACAAACAAAAAATTTTCGCTTATAAGAAAAATGTACTTAAACTAATAAAATAATCTAAAAGAAAAATAATTTTTGAAATAAATTTATTCACTTTATTTATTATTTTTAAATGTCAAGATAGAAAATTTTAATTACTTTAACAAGATATGCAAGTGTCAAGAAGTTAAATGTAATGTAACAACCGCCCGATATTATATTATACATGGAAAAGCTCCGTCTTTCTTTTTATCCAAGAAGATCGATACGAGAAATGACTTGAAAATTTGTAGAAAACAATAAATATTTTTGTGTTGTTTCAACAACAAGCAAATATTTGTAGGTCGACTCGAGGTTTCCCAATTATCCAAATTTAATGGAAATGGAATGGAAAATGTTTTAATGGAAAATTGATCATTTGGTGAAAAATATGGTAACTTAAAAATTTAACAAAGAGGTAGACGATTTAATATTGTGCAGATAGGTGTACTTAAAATAAAATAAGTGATGCGGAAACGATGTTCAATAACAAACCAATATTTTTATAATACGAGGGTGCACAATTCTTCCTCGAAGCATAAATTTATTCAGGTCGTGTTGTAGGTGGCCTGACTAGAATACTGTGGTAGCTCTGCCAGAGGCAATAAACATTGGTTTGCATATATTTGTAGACCGTCTGATTGTGAACGATGAGAGAATCGTGCCTTTACTGTACCCTTTGCTCAGATGTCTAGATTTGTCACCTGCTTTTACTAGTACTTTGATACATTAGCTCCGCCAGATACAGATAATTACGAATTCGTATAATCCAAATCTAAAATATTTTGAGATCTTCGCGAAAAATGGGAAGATTGTGTAAAATCTCGATGAACGATAGGCCGGGATATTATTATATTATATTATTTATCAAGCTTCTTCTTGTAAGCCGAATTATAATTTTCCTTGACAGCTTTTATCTTATTATACACACGTACGTACCTGCAAACAAACTTAAAAAAAACAAGTGAAACCACGATCCTCTTAAACGAAGTGAACAAAATTTTACTTGAAATTCCAAACGTTTGTCTCAATTTGTAAATGCTCGCAGAAGAGATACTACACCTATACTTGATAAAAATGTATGTCAATTTTACAAAATGTAAAAAACTGACTGCTCGTTCAATTTTGGTTCAGAAAAAGAATTTTGTTCGGAATACATATAGTTGCCTTTGTTTTTCATTAAATTTGCATGTCCTCTAAATAAATTTAAAAAGTTCATGCCTTACATTAAATCCATACTTCTTTACGCGTTGCGAACGAAATAAATCTAAATTAGTGCTAAGCTTTACACCAAAATTTAAAAATTGCTAAACGGCAGCGTTTTAAAATAAATTAGCAGATCATGTATGTATTTTGTAAAAAGTTAATAATTTCGTAAGCAAAATTTACATTTAAAAAAGCTGTATCACAATGCGAATTATAAGTTAACTTGGCAACATAAAATTTAAATTAGTGAATGATGCTTTAAGCATAAATAATCCAGAAGGACTTAAAGTTCACCGAACTGTTATACATTAAAACCTAGTGCGATGAGATACACTTCAGTCCATTAGATCGGAAATTGATATAACAAGCTTAAAAGTTCACTTTCGTTTAGTAAAAGCTAGAAAAAAATAAAAACATATCATAAAAAAAGTAAATATAATAGTAATGCATATGTTTATAAATTTAAAACGTAGCATTCTTATTTCAAATTTTCAATTCCACTGCTTCATGATAAAAATTCCATATTCGGAATGTAATATTAATAAATTTAAACAATACATGGCATACAAAAATGTACAATACCTATTCAAACTCCTTGACAAATTTAACTAAAAATATGTTTTCAAATCAATTTTTATTAGAATAAAAATATTCCGATCCTCCCCCCAGATTATATTTCCTATTTCGAACGATTAAAATTAAATTATGAGCAAACTTATACCCTTCCTTGATATAATACTTCGAGTGCTATAGCTAACACTTTCATGGTTTTGAAATTTGTAAGTGCTTTCTTTAAAACCTATGTTTCTGTTCTAACAACATAAATTGTATTCTCATTTTAAAAAACGTCTAGGAAAACCAAACCACCAATAGAAAATAAACAATATAACGAAATTATATGTTTCTTTGTTTTTAGGTTGAAATTCCTTCAGTTATGGTAATTCTTCAATTGTTGCTCCTTTTTATACTTCTTCAGCAATATACTAATTTCATCAGTAAGTCTAGGTTAGTACAGGTTATACAAAATTAAATATCCTTAATTTAAAAGAATGTAGGTATAAGTATGTACCTAGTACCTACATACCCTTCGTAATAAAATTGTTTAAAAACATAAGCCTTTTTCATTCGGTTGACGAAACAGTTTCTTAAGCCCATCTCACACGAAGCTTATTTTGCTGATGGATTGCTTGCTTGTTCGCTACTGGATTCTAAGCGGCTGAGCGTTCTGATGGTTTCTCTGCATTATTTGCGTTGGATTTAATTAAATTTTTTGAATGAATTGCTTAATTCCTTTTTTTTTAATTAAGAGACTATTGACGTTGAAAATTCGACATTTCCAGATAAAGAAGACTGGTAAACGTGATATACGACGCAACTTTTCATTGGTTAGCGCTTAAAACTAGCACACAAATCGTTACAAAAATTAGCGCACGATGCATCACAAAAATCTAGTACCGGAATAAGCAAGACAACCAACAGTGACGCAATTTTCCATCGAGTAGCCAACACGGTTGCCATATTACAGTCCCGATGAAGCAATTGAGGGCCTTAGAATAAAAGGGATATAAATGCACTTTTTTTGAATTTGAGATTAATACATAATATGAAACCTAATGTTCATATTTGTTCATATTTCTACTTTTTTATTATTAAAGTTTATCATTTATTAAGGAAATAATAAACTTTAAATAAATATCTCAGCTTTTTCTGGGAATTTTAAAATTTTGTTTAACTTTGAATGCAAATATCTCACAATAATGTAAAATGCACTTATACCCCTTTTATTCTAAGGCCCTCAATTCATCAGTAAAACAAACGTTGGTGAGCTTTTATAACGTTTTTACACTTATATTGTAAGAGGGCGAAGAAGTCGAAGTCGATGCTGACGTCTACGTAAGTTTAAATTACTTTATTTTTATTCTTATTTTGGATAATCCTATCCATTATAATTTACAGGTCTAATCATACGGAACCTATACAAGGTGGTTGTAATGGAACAATCCTTCATCCCGCTACTATCGGAAGTAGATTAGCCCAACAAAAATACGCCATTAATGAGAAAAGTAGTCAAGCAAATACACGTTATTGATTTTTCCGACTGCTCGAAATTTAATTTCCATTAACAAAGTAGCAATAGAAACAAAATTAGGTATACAGAAAAATTACAAAATACAACAGAATGCCAAAAAAAGTAATTTAAAAAAAATGGCAATCGTGGTCTAGAACTGAAGACAACTGAAGAAAAACAATTATGGTTGGTACTGTAAGATTGACTGGTGCGCTGTCATATTTCAATTTTGTAGTTCTTCTGGTATTTGTGTAATTTTGATATTTGTTGTTCAAGAAGATAGTTAAATTAAAAAAAAAGATGAAGATAAAAGAAGCTAAAGAATAAAACAACGAGGGCAAAAGGTATTTTTCTTACATAAGTACTATTTTAATACAGAAAGCGTCATTTGTTTGCTCCGATCTCGACAATGAAATATTTAGCTACAGCACTGCATGCTGTGTGCAGACTCCGGTTTAGGTATTACTCAATCAGTATTACCAAATGATAAGGTCATGCACCGAAGTGAACATGTCAAATATTACAGTAAGAGGATATGCTGGAAAGAATGAGATCATTATGAGTTTATGTTCACAGAACGAATGTGCCAAAAGTAGATGAAATTTTGGCCCAAAATAGATGGACAATGGGCAGACGATTGAAAATAACGAGACTTCATCTTAATAATAAATGAGGTTCATTTCTTATAAAAAAATATGCTATTTACCAACAAAGGTAAATGCCAAAGAACACATCAAAACTATTCTAAATTGATTACAAAACATAAATAAATTGGTCTAAGAAGTTGAAAATCCTCTAGTGTTTGCTAATTATTTGTACAATAAAGCAAGTTTAAGAATAAATATAAAATACATTTTTAGAATATACATACATTTTACCTTGAAATTGAAGTTTTCAAAATAGCATACCATGTTATATGCATATTTACATACATATTATCATATTATTTTTTCCAAGCCCAATTAACGGAATCGCAGATTAGGATATGTTTGAAAAACCTTTGAAACTATAATAATAATTAATAATACCGATCGTACTAAAATAATTCAAGTTGAACAAATATTGACGACTAAATCCAAATAATTCCAGAACAACGTAAAAAGGGGTAAAACGCATTTTTATTTATCACCATATTACCTCTTCGTTTCCATACATAAAAAATCGCACCGCCTAAAATGTCCTTCTATAATTAAGAATAAATGGTGTAAATACAAAAACCTAATTAAACAATGTAACCCATCGCATCGGGTAAAAAAAAGAATGAAAACAATACAAAATCAATGGCAAACAAAATATATAGTACGGCGAATTCGAGCCTGATGAATTAAAGCCACCAGAAGAATTCTACGTTAACTCCAAGAACTTTCAGGCTTTATGAACAAAATTCGACTTATTAGATCAGTGAATCTCAACATTTTTGAAGTTACGAGACAATTTTGATTCTAAATTTTTTCGCAAATAAAATCGTTTACTATACAAGTATAAAAATTGAATAAAAACTTATTAATTATCAATTTTCGTGAAACATTTCTAACATGTTCCCGAAATCACGATTGAGAATCACTGTATTAGACAAACGAAGGAAAATGTAAACTCTTTGTGTACTATCAAGAAAAAACATTTAATCTTATTTATAACGAAGATAAAATCTGTTAATTCTGAAGTACTTCAAAGTAATACATAACAGACTCGTTTCGTTCAACGTAATATGCATGCCCTCATGATATTCCTTATACGATAGTTGAAGTATGCCATGCTTGTAGTCGAGTACAAAACATCTGCAAGTATCCACCAATTCCTCCATAATATTATATTCAAAAATATTCACATTAAAGAAAATTAGATAGCCTTCAAAGTTTTTATTCAATGGTGAACTAATTTCTGAGAATACAACAAACAGTGCCGCAAAATACCTTGGAATAGATAGAACAACTGGATCAAAACTGAACTGCAATATTCACATGTAGTGAAAACTAGCAAAGGATAACCATGTAAATGGGTAAAATTATTTATAAATCTCCTTTTGAAAAAAATTATTATATGATGCCCCAAAGGAGCATCAAATAATGACCCAACTTCCTCTCAGTATCATAATTGATTTATTATAAAAACCTGAAAACTAATTTAATCATTAACCTCTACTGATTTATATGTAAATTCAGACACGTGATCAATAATAAAATTCAACTCAGGTTTAAAAGACGTTTTCTTCAACACAAATAATTATGTACAGCAACCTACATCGTAACCAAGACCTCATTCCCTGACAAATCATTTTAAGATAATTGTTACTTTTAAATCATTAAATACGATTAGTTTGTTGAAATTAGAGTATTTACATGGTCTCCGTCCTAAGAACCTCTACGCAAAATCTAGTGTAACACCATGGCTAAAAATAATCTAATGGCAAAGTATGGAATACTTGGTCTATTTACATAAACACTTTCATAACATAAACAATTCTTGCATTGCACTATATTTTATCATATTATCTTGACAAGTTTTAAAATTGAGTTTAATAAATATTTACCAATTAAAATATGCAGATCTGATAAATCGTTAACTTAACCCTAAATAATCTGTCTACGCATTCATTTTAGATTCTATATAATTATTTATTGTCCTCTTTGGTGTAGAAGTTAGAAAATGTGATTTTAAATAAATAAGGTTTAACTTTATCTTGTAGAAGTTAAATTTTTAACTAATAAATTAATTAGAAAAGTTAGCTGTATACAATGACACGTCCTAAAATCGATTTTTCAATACTCTCTGTCTTGTTCTCATACCGAATAAAAGTTTATCTTTTCATCGTCATGCTAGCAAATACATCATACTATCTCATAATTTAAATATACTGATTCACTTTTTCTTTTAGATTATAATATATTTAAATTGCCTTAGGTACCATGACCTAACTCAAATGTCAAGATATAAACTAAATTATTATATTATTTATCCCTATAATAGGAGCAGGAATGTTTTCATCTGTAACAATAAATGTTCGAATAGGTTCCCATATTTTTGTACACATTTTGACATAATATGCGATTTCGAAAAGTTACAACATAACTCTTCTGGACCCAATTAATGGATATTCATTATTCATTAAGAACATCTCTAAGTTGGAATAGTTGTGAGACTTTACAAAATAAAGGTAATAGAAACTTTCGAAGCAAATAGATTGCCATGTTTACTTTTAATAAGAAATTCTGCTCTAAATTACAGATATGACGAACTAAAAACAAGGATAATTGGTTACGAGGTTACATTATGAACCAGAACTTCATGGAAAATTATACAGCTAGCTCGAAAAGTTTGAAATAACTTCAATAAAACATTTTAGAAGGGTTTTCGCATCGACACACATCGACCTTTTTCTACTATTGAAAATTTTTGGTTTTGAAACAAAATGTAATTTTAAGTATAGGTATCCGAAAGTATCAAAAATGTATGACCTTTAATGGAGCAATTGAAAAAAGAAAACATATGGTATAAACGGATATATCTAATGTGGTAGGTACTGAATTACCCTAGCCAATATCCAAAATAATGATTTTCAAAATTTTACCAAACCTTAGCCAAATCAACACTTCTGATAATAGTGCGCATGTCGACAATCCCAATGTTGAGCACTTCACTGAATCCCAATCGAACGGATGGACGACTGCGATTAGTCAAATATTATCAAATACTTATTCTTGTAGTTATTCTGATTTTAAAATTAAATTAAAGGAATTTGGATTTCAACACAAGGTAAAGAAATCAAATGGGTAAAACATTGCCAAGGTACAAATCAACAATCAACTTAAAATGTATGATGGCTTTTGGGATTCCTTTAGTTAATGTGTATCCACCCTAAGTGTAATTAAGTACGTGTGTGGTGAAATTTAGAATAATAATATATGTATAAGTACTACAAACTCAATATAATTGCCCCTGCAAGTACCACTCAACGAACATTATATTAGCATTCAATTTAGATACACTACTACAACAATATTGAAACAAAAATACCTATTATAATGTCCAAATAAAGTTTACTTTTCAACACGGCATCAATTTTAAATAATAATTTTACTTTGTGCATAAGCATTGTGTAAATTAATCTCCAGTGAAGGGGATTTAACAAACTTTTACCCACAGTCCGCAGAGCTCTTCAGGTGTATAGAAAGTTCCGGTAGTCTCCGAAAACGAACCCACAAAGCTATAGGATTTGTATTTGAAAAGATAAACATTACTTCTACGTCCGGCAGGGAATTCATTTAAAATTTAAATTGAAAAAGTCCCATTTTAATATCATTCTTACTTGGTAACCATAATAATTAAAAAAAATTTCAATTTAAAGTTTTGTAGGGAAAAAAGTTATACTCGCACGTCATGTCACCGTTAGTTCTACAAAAAGCAGCCAGCCTACATTTATTACATGTTCAGTGTAGAAGGCAATACATATTTTTTGTATATCTATGCTACAAAATACTAGACATTATGCTCTATGTAAACTTGTAGAAATGTATCCAAATAAAGGGATTTAAACAATTTTAATTTACATAGGATATGAGCCTTATACCTATTTACTATCTACTTCAATTTATTTTAAAATAGTTTATCTAGTCGAGTAGAAATGGCTAATTAAACTGACCCCTGCTGCGGTCAACAATGAATTATCTAACAAAGATCAATGAAGTTAATAAATACTATATAATTGAGTAAATGCACAATTATTATAATAGCATTCAAACTAGGTGTAATTTTAATGACTAATTTTAAGCAAATGAATAAATAAAATATTATTGATCAACTTACCTAGTTGGACGTACATCTTGGGCCGGACATTCTCCTGCCAAGCCGCAAAACACGCGGAAAAAGCGCACGCGACAATAACAAAAATGATATTCATTGTTCATCCACTACTTGCTACCACATTATTATACAAAAAAACACCACACTAAAATTTAATAAAAAATCAAAACTGGCTTCTCATCACAGATGCAAAAATATTCTCAATTCACAACAAAATTCCTATCATTGTTGGCAATATTATAACGGCGTCGTGTTGTGTTTGGACGCCTGACGTCGACTAGTATCGCAGCGTCGCGACGTCAGTACCAGCTGACTTCCCCTCCAAACTGTGACGACAGCGCTAGTAGCCTGCAACGGACATAAACTATATTAAAAATATAATATTATCATCTAAATAGATATCTCAAATAATTTAAAAGTATCCAAATAAAATAAATAACATATTCCATTAGGTAATAAACCATTTACACATTAAAAAACAAAAGAGTAAAATTTATCTAAAAAGACAAATTATTACAAAACACAATGGTTCGAATCTTTTAATATGCATCGGAAGCCATCTTCATACGTGTCTAGAGGGAAAATGAAATGTCCAATGGTTAACGAAAACTGCATTACATTTTTCAAAAGTTCTTGTATTTCATAAAAATAATGAATGTATCATTGAATGTATTCTTCTCCATTCTTTAAAATTAATATTAATAATTAACCGGTAAAGAATTTCTTATAATGTGTAGACACTTCGCAAATTTAAAAAGTATGCACTTCCCAGACTTAGATACTAGATTTGACTAGTTTTTCTCCATAATTTAAAAAATAATAAACATTTTAAAAAACAAATTATATATTTATTTTAAACAGTTTAAATGTATTATTAATTTAATTATTACAATTTTAAATGTAAATTTTTTTAATTTAGTTTCAGTTGATTGTACAAAGGAAAACACATGCTGATGAAAATCGTTGTGGCACCCCAATATACAAATATGATTTTCAATTAAAATCGCAATTAAAAGACGAAATACCCATCACGGTTATAATTTCGAAATTTTATTTAGTAATTACTAATTCATTATTATTCAAACGTGTTAAAGTTAACTCTTAAAATATCTTAAATAAAAGTACAACAAATATTATTTATTAATTCATTCATCTTAAATTGCATGGTCAATATTTACATATATTCGTAATTGAATTAACGTGAGTTAATCACCGAAATATTTATGAAGGTGATTGAATGTTTTCTTATTAGTAAAATAATAAAAAGTAGATTTAATAATTTACATAATATAATAATATGCGTATTATCTTGATTCAATTGTGCCAATGTCAACATGTAAAATGAATATTCCGATGAATTCCTCCATGGTGCATTATTTATATTAGCATCTTCTAAATACCAATTACTGGAAAGGAAAAAACTAGAACCATTTCAAATCTGCGCAAGCAAGAGTATTTTTTTATGTCCTGTTTTATACAACATAGCAACGTCAAGAATACAACATATTGTTGTTAGATATTGTCAAATGTTATTTTCATATTATTATGTATGTATGTTGCAGTTTTTGCGGTGCTATATCCTGCTCTCCTCCTGCTAATAAGAAGTATTGGGCATAACCAGTATCTAAGTAGTTATAAACATACTGGTACTGAATATTCAATAATTATTAATTGAATCAAAAGTTTGATACAAAAATGTTTAGCTCATGGAAGAAAATGTTTATAGTAATAAATTGCCAAGTTCATTTTAAACAAGACCTCGCATTCAACAGAAAATAATTATTTGAAAATAATTTCATGTGATCGAAACATTTTTCTTATGCCCGTATTCACCAACTACAAATAGCACTATTTGTCGAATAAAATGACATTATTACAATGTAAAACAATGCAAAATCTTGTTTTTATTCGACAAATAGTGCTATTTGTAGTTGGTGAATACGGGCATTAGTTAAATTTAAAATCGTACTATCAAAATTGTGATCATCAGATAACTTCTACATAATATGATCAAATCGTGCATTATCATAATAATTCCACACTAGAAATAAACACGATCATACTTTATTCAAGTAATTTGTTCAAAACAATTACCGATATATTAAACACATCATCTTACAATAAATTTGAGATTTCTGTGAATAATTCATAGTGCATTTACAGGATATCAATTATTAATGCGTCATTCCTGTATTCAACCTTTCATCGTATATAAATAAAATGTACAGTAGTTTTGTATGATAAGTATCTAAACGAAAAACTCATTGTAAACCTAAGTAATAAGTATATAGTGTGTTCACGATAAGAGGTAACAGTGAATAATTCTTTTATCTTACTAGATATAAAAATATACTTAAATAGTTTTTTATTTAGCTCGAAATTTACCATCGGAAACTGCAAAAGTAAATTTTTTTGTATTTCAAATTCAACCGGAAGTAAACATAAATTTATTTTTTCAAATGGCAACATGTCTTTTTTTAACATTTTCGTAATCTGCAATTTTTTTTCTATACAGACATAAAAAATTATCATAGGGTTACATAAAAAAATTTGCGAGAAAAATGCAAGAGAAATTTATTAATTATTTAATTTATTTAGGGCCGATCTTTTCATATTTAAGTTATACGTCAAGTAGTTACTTGTGCTTACTTTACTTGAGCTTTTTAATGGTCGAGTAAGACAGTTGGGTCTTTTCATCGAATTTTATGCAACGATTAACTACTTGAAGTATAGTACGGTTGGTATTACATTTAAAACTAAAAATTTAGCGTCATTTGAACTAGTAGATCAGATTAACTTAAACTTAAATATGAAACCTGACAGGTGAAGTGTCATTTTAATTTGGTCAAGTTGTAAGGTAATTTGAAAACTATCCAAATGATATAAAATATTCATATTTAGTAATTTTTTTTACTAATAAGTAATTACTATAAGTACCTACTAGTACGTAAATACTAAAATATAATTTTTAAAATATAAATATTTTATATGGTTTGGATAGTTCTAGAAATATTTCTAGAAACTGCAATTCGATACCATGGAAGCCAAGATGGAAGCAGCTGAGAAAAAGAGGACTGCTAAGTTAAAGAAAGTTAAAGAGTTAAAGAAAAACGAACACCTAAGATTAGCCCAAAGGTTAATAATGAAAAATTGCAAACCGAATTAATAAATAATCAATTATTATTAAAATAAACTTTATTACTATAGTTTAAATAATTATAAAAATATTTTTGTAGATAAAAACGTTGAAAATACTCAAAATCGTCGTCTATTTCATGATAATTAATTCTTGAACTTAACACTCGCGGTCTAGTATAATTTATATCTATATCTTCATCATCTGCTGAAGATAGAATATTATTGTAAACATGATTATTGTAAATAATAACAAATGATCGCTTTTAAAACCACTTTTTCAAACACATAACACGCTTTTTTTCTTCGCGCAGACCCAATCCGTATGCATTGGGCATTAACAGTGATTAAACTTTTCTAGTCAGTCAAAATTGGTTAATTAGTTTGAGGACTGGTTAACTTGCTTTAACCACGATTAAACATTTGGTGAAACACTTCATTTTATTTAACCGTGATAAATTTCAACTAACCGACATTAAAGTATTT
This sequence comes from Cantharis nigra, assembly GCA_958510845.1. NCBI lineage: Eukaryota > Metazoa > Arthropoda > Insecta > Coleoptera > Cantharidae > Cantharis > Cantharis nigra. The sequence continues at coordinate 36,256,425 of OY294028.1, read as the reverse complement.
AATCAGAGCTGGTGGAACCAGCACAACTCTATTAAATATTATTTTCAAAATTCAAAATACATTCAAAAATGAAAATATTAAAACCGTCATTATGATTTAAAATTTTTAATTAACATAATCACAAGTTCGTTTTTTGTCCGCTAAGTTTATCATGCTAATAAATATTTACAGGCCTGTTGAAGGTGCTAATAACTTTACTAGCCAGTAAGCTGATTTATTAGGCTACTAAATTTTACTAGTAGTTGAAAAGACCGAAAAGTAGCTTACTTGTCGATTAGAACTTACTTGGGGTTTACTTGAAGGTGAAAAGATCGGCCCTTAGTGTTATGAAAAACAACCTCACGGTACGGAAATCACAACCTATCTGATAAATTCTTCAAAATTGTCAACATTTTGTTCAAGACATGATACTATGGTATCATTTTGTTTTCATAGCACACTAAATAAATCAAATAATTAATTAATTTATCTTGCATTTTTCTCGAAAATTTTCTTATGTAACCCTATGATAATTTTATATGAATGTATAGAGAAAAAATTGCAGATTACGAAAATGTAAAAAAAAGACATGTTGCCATTTGAAAAAATAAATTCATGTTTACGTCCGGTTGAATTTAAAGTACAAAAAATTTACTTCCGCAGTTTCTGATGGTAAATTTTGAGCTGAATAAAAAACTATTTAAACATTTTTTTATATCTAGTAGGATAAAAGAATTATTCACTGTTACCTCTTATCGTGAACACACTGTATAAATATTATCGCACAGATGATTAACTAATATGTATAAAAGTAGTTTATGGAAATCAATAAGTATTCATCTACAAAAAAAAAACTTGAACCTAATGTCCAAGTTATAGATATACAATTTAATGATGAAAAGCTCTGATTTTATTTTAAAATTACTTGTTAATATTCATAAGTGTAGATCCAATAGTCGCAAATTTATTACTAATAACTAGAGTCCGGATAAAAAAACATATAAATTATAAAAAAAAAGTGCTTAAAAAAGCTTCAAATATTACCAAAAAAAGCATTAATTTGATTTCTAAAACAATCGATTATTAAAAATTGTTCCAAATGTTCTGGAGTAAAACCATTCCTTAAAAGATTTTGAAAGTTGAAAAGCTTCTTTCAACGTCGACGGTCGACACTAGTGATTGGTGCAAACTTGAATTTTGCTAAAACCGAGGAATCTATTTCCAAATTTAGAATTATTTTGCCAAATATTGTTTTTTTTTTAAAACCTCAATGGCAATTTCAACCTGTCCTGTAACGTTAGACGTGGTGTTTTTAAATTTTCTATTAAATCAAGCGATTCAGTTAAAGGCTGCTTTTCTAACCTTTTTATAATAATATCGCTTACAAATCCTATATTTCACAAAAATTCTTGATTCTTTAACACATAATACAAACCAGCGTTCAGCCACGTCCCCCATCTTGTTAAAATCGGTAAAAAAAATTTAACATTTGCAAATGAAGAATTAATTTAAAAAATTACGTTTTAAATATTTTTAAATAAAGCAACGAATGAATTAAAAAAAAGCACTGCAAGTATAAAAATTAAAAAAAAGAAGCACAAAATGAATAAGAATTCAAAAAAACTCAAAAAAGCATATAAAACATGGTGCCAAATGGTCTCTTTTGATAAATCGTTTAGATTATTTAAAATTTTTGAGCTGCTTTGAATTTTCAGGCAAAGCATATTTTAGCTACAAATCCGGACTCGACTAATAACTATCCATTTCGTATATCATTGGAAAGAGGACAATTTTTTAAGTATATTAAAAAAATTGTTTGGTGGATTATCCATTAGTTTTCGAAAAAACGGCATTTGAAAATGAAAAACATACATAGTAAATATATTTTTAACAAACATCGCAGAAGGGAGAAAGTAGAAATATCTTAGTAGCAAAATGTTCGGGAGAGAATTTTCCGAGAGCGAAATGTCTAGCAGTGAAATATTCTAGAACTATTTTTAACAAAAATGACAAAAAGCAGTATTTATTTACACTTTGAACTGAAAAAGTTTCAAGTAATGTTAGCAATGTGTACTCACATTAAAATATTTTTAAATAAACTAAGATAAAAAAAGTAGGGGTTTCACAAACGAACATTTTCCTACTAGGATATTTCAATAACATACAGCCTTGGCCAAAAGTATTAGGTCACCTCTAAAATGTCGTTATTATGCAAACCGTTAAATATGTTTTGAAAACAACCATGGTACTGTCTTCCTAGTAAAAAATTGTCTTGTTTTAATGTTTTAGTAAATGGAAAAATATAAAATATAACAGCAATACGGCTTTGATTAAAAAATTGATATTTTCGAAAACCTTTATGAGCTAAAATAGATAGTAAATTTTACCTAGATTATGTAGTACTAATCATTACAAACAAAAAAGTGTCGAATAAAATTTTTCAGAAACGTACCGTTTTTGAATTATAACGAAATCAAAATTTAAAAAAAAACTGCTGACTTGGCAAATTGCAAGTTTAAATTTAAAAAATATAAGAATAATACAATACGTAGAAATTCAAAAAATTTGAAAAAGCAACAACCATGAAATAACGTTATATCACATTATGAATTTTTCATAATTTCAAATATTCTTAATCCAGACCTATTTTGTGATATTGTTGCTTTTTCAAATTTTTTGAATTTTTGAATTTCTACGTATTGTATTATTCTTATATTTTTTTAATTTAACCATAAATACATACTACATACCACAATTTTACTTAAAATTTTTATTTTGGGTTCAATTTATAAGTTTAAAGTTTGAGGTTTTCATTATAACTACAATATACGTGTAAAAATCTTTGTTAATTTCAGATTTTGAATTGAATTTCAATGTAATTTACCAAAATTTTGAAGTTTTAATTTTGCTTATAACTTTTGTTCAACACTTTTTTGTTTGTAATAATTAGTACTACATAATCTAGATAAAATTTACTATCTATTTTAGCTCATAAAGGTTTTCGAAAATATCGATATTTTAATCAAGGCCTATAACAGCTGAATTGCTGTTATATTTGGTATTTTTGGATTTACTTAAAACATTGAAACAAGGCAGTTTTTTACTAGGAAGACAGTGCCATGATTGTTTTCAAAAAATATTTAACTGTTTCCATAATAACGACATTTCTGAGGCGGCACTGAATAGGGGAAAATATCTTTGTATCGCAATTTTCTAACTACGGATTAGAGCGTTTGACCTTGAAAATTTCAAAACACTTTGCCTGCGGCGCTTAATCCTGGGGTTAAACATATTAGTTATTTATCGTTCAACCCCCCCCCCCCCCCCCGAACAATAGTCCGAGATACGGCTCTGGACATATGTATCTATTATTATTATTATAACGCAAAATTTGAAAGAATCAAAATAAATACAAAATCAACTAGGAAATAAAGTATACCTTACATGTTTACAAAATTGCAAAATCATTATGTGAAAAATTAGAAAGAAATAAATAGTTCTCATAAACTTTTTTGTTTTAATAAAAAATACAATTTTATTAGGGGCCCAGAAATTATTTTTGCAGGGGGGGTCCAAATTTTGAAGTTCCGCCACTGAAATGACCTAATACTTTTGGCCAATGCTGTACTTCTTGCTAATCATTAAAAAAACTTAAAAAATTAATTAAGAAATACTGTCCGGAAGCGAATTGTGCGGAAGCGAAATCTTCGGAATCGAAATGAATTTTATTATTCTTATTATCTGTAATTTGCCTTAGTTTCGTTCGTTATAATCAAAGATGCGACTAAATCTAAAAATATTTTGAAAATTTTGTAATCCAATACTGCGCCGGGCGATTAAATGAATTTACTGTTTGTAATAGTTGATGTTTTGTTGGATTTTAGATTTCATCATTTGCGGCTGACTTAAGGGGTTACCCTACTGTGAGCAAAAATAAAGCAAAGTTAACTTTGAAAATTAATTCCGAAGAAACTATATATGCAATTATTTAATTATTTAATAATAAATTTGCCATAAATTCATTTAAAACTTTTTAGAAGAGTAGTTTTCAGAGAAAATTCTCTTTTTTTTAAATGTCATTTTATCTGTCATTGACATTTTCGATCTTATAGAATATAGATAAGTTCAAATTCAATGTGTCAATTTGTTATAAAGAATACTAAGAGGTGTATGGTATGAAATTGTCAATGATTTCTGCGCAGAAATCAGTTTAAGGCTTTTAAGCTCTGCGAAATTTGTTCTACACAGAAATTGTTGGCAATTTAATTGGGTTTTTTTGGGGCTGATAAAGATGAAGCTATCATAAACTTTTGAAACTAGTCCGCGATTAAAAATTTATTTGGATAAAATAGGACGTTTGCATTTTATTTTATTGTATTTTATTACTACATGATGTGTATCATAAGGCTTCTAAATGTAAAATTTCAAATTTTGTAAGATTTAGTTAAATTTTAATATAGTTCTACTAATTTACTTAGTCGTAGTAATGCAATTTTATTATTTTGTTAGCAGCATTCTAAATAAAAAAGGACAAAAAAGATAATAATAAGAAATAATAAATACTTTGAGAAAGTATGATTATAAATTTATAATGATTGCACTGCATGCACTCTAATTAATAGGTTCGAAAACAACTACTTTGGCCAAACCCGATATAAAAGGACTTGAAAATTAAGATTTTTATCTAATCATTGAATAACAAAAACAAAATAAATACGGACAAGCACAATTTACGATGATAAAATAATTGATTATTATCTAAAAGTAGTATGAAAGTTCGTCGTTCGGATCCTGACACATTAAACAATATAAAATTATAAATTCACAATCGCTGATTCCTTGATGCCATTTACCAATTAACACTTCGTGATGCAAAAATTAGGTAGTCGAATAAACGAAAATGATAATGGTAAATTATTTACCAATCGCACTTTAAGCAGGCAACACTACGTGTGCCGAATTTCGATTAAGAAAACGAAATTTGCGAAACTTGACTGGTAAACTTTGAAATTCAATTTAGTTCAATAAATTTACTGAAAAGCTATCGAGATTTTGCTATTACTTTGTGATTGTTCGATATAAATATGACACACAAAAAATATTTTTATTTTTAAATTTAATATGCAAAGGGCTTTTCTTAGGCAAAATTTATAAAATACCTTGGTTTTAATATAAAGTTATATTATATTTTATTAAGATATCCTTAAAAATCATTAACTCGTTGGTCGATAATTTATAGCTTATTGAAAAATTTTCCACTAAATAACGTTTAACTAAGTTATGTAAGAAAGTGATAACAGGTTTAATTACGCTAGTAATAAATTATAAAAGTTGTAAATAAATATTAATTGTCCGTTGTAATACCAACTTGGCACTGTGGATGTAATTCCCGGGTGGTAGGCATTACTCGCATATGAAAGAACAAAATATAAATTCAACCTTTGAGAAACAAATAAACTAGTGTCGGGATTAACATGTTCTTTTATAGGTAATATATTAAGCAATAAATTTAAACATGAATTCCTTTCAATTTCATTCGCACCCCTTTCGCCTATACCTTAGGTTATATTGATTTACAATTATTTATTCCCAACGGTGCAGTGTATATTGAAATTCTTAGGTTGAAAATAACTAACAGAAATCCCTTTTAGAGAAGAAACGCTGATGTCATACTTATCAGTGCAGTTTTATCAGCAAGATTCGTCCGCAAAGACGGGACACAACCTTCATCAATCATTGCTCAAGATACATCCTTAAAACCTTAGCTTCCACAACTGCCGTATCTCACGCACCAATCACGGCCACAGTAGACCAAAAAGTAGATAATATAGGTACCATTTACAATAAATCATACACCTAGTAGATATCGACACTGTTTCTTTACATGAAATAAAGAAATATTCTTGATGTAATTAGAGATAAAAACGATTATGAAAACAGAAATTTCAGCTTCAGCAAGACATTATATTTACTAAAGAAAATATGAAAAGTTTTGGAGCGAGGATTCATTTCTTTATCTGCTGAAAATTTAAGCTGGGTAACCTTCGTCATTAAATTTTCATAACCAAATTTTTGTTTTCTTAAACATCGTTTACTTCAACGTATTTTCGTTTATTTCTATCACTTGCGTTGAACATGGTCCAAACAATTTTAAATTTATAATGAATGCAATTTGTTTATTTTTAATATAGTAATTATAAATAATAATATAAAATGGTTCATCCGCAAAATAAATTTGTTCGCTGATTCATTACTAAATATATAATATGATAAAACTGGTAAGTCGAAAGTCGCCATTGTTAGCATAGCAATAATAAACTATATGTTTATAAGTAAGCAACTAATTCTTGAACACCCTGTACATTATAAGATTATTGCTAAGATAATGACATAAAGTTTCCAATTGATTTTGTTGGAAAACGAATTATCAATTTAAATTCTGATGCTTAACCAGATTAAAATAATTTAGGAAAACTTTAAATTTCGGGTAAATACACGAAGAAAAGCGTTCCATTTTAGATTATAATAAAAAAAACTAATGGTGCGGAGGTAAATTGTTAATTAGAAGCAATTTCTGAAAAATTAGCCCCCTTGATACCTGAACTTTTGAAACTGATACCTACATACGGTGTAAATCATATTTTTATTCAATCATTATTAAATAAGTCAACAAACATTGTTTGATAATAATAGGTAGTCCAACTTTTTGCAAAATCAATAATAATTTAGTAGTATTAATAAATTATTTATGACAAATTATTCAGCATAATTATTATTTCAATTCAGTATCAAAAAAATTTATGTCCAACGCCAGATTAGAACTAATTCTTTTATTCAACTTACAATCATTCACTTCATAAAATTAATTAAATTTTTTTAGAGAAGTCGGCTCAATTTAACAGACAGCTAGTCGTAACTGTCGGCTAATTAACATTCATAATTTTTACGAACCATCTACATTTAAAGTCGCTCTCGCATATGCTTCTTTTGATGAAATACATTAAAGCATAAATCAAAAGAGCGAAGTTATTACGTTTCAACAATTACATAAAATTTTGAAAACTTTGCAAATATAAAAGTAAAATATCAAAGAAACAGGTAGGTACAAAATTTATTATAGAAATGTAATAAGAAGTAGTGGTTGTATGTTAACTTCGTGCATACCGCGCCACGCTGTCTACATACTGGCTCGTTAAAAATGCATTATGTAAGATTTTTGCAAGATTTCTGTAAATTATTACCCACAAAATTAAATATAAATAATTGAAAATTGTTCAAACTATTACTGAAAATCTTATAAGCTATTATAGTACCTACAGGTAATGCATTTGAAAATATATTGTAAAATGAAAAACATTCAAAATATTTCTGCTGTTAATTTATAGTAATGATAAACCCGACATTTCTTTAACACCTGAAAGTACCATCACATAATATTAATTTGTAGATAAAGTATTTTATGATATTTACTGATTTAACCCTCCAGTACTAACAATAGGTCTCACAGACCGACCACTTCTATTTTTAACTGTAAATTTAATTTTTAATATTTTTACAGCAATAAAATTTTATAAAACAAATGACTCTTTTCTACTAGAATTAACATTATTATAAAGAAAAATACCTAAATATTTGATGTTATTCTATTTGTTGTAAAAAAAATATAACGTTAGTACTCGTGTTATAAAAAAATATATTAATATCGGAGGGTTGAGAGTCCTACACAGTACACACTCTTATTGTGATAACGTCTCATGAGACTCTAATAGCGACGGCAATATAAGAGACCAGATACCCACAGGTATAGTAATTTTTTGTGGTCATAATCAATAAAAATTTCGCATAGTAATCGTTCCCTTCAAAATGACAATAATACCCTCCGAAAACATAAGTCTAAAGTTGCATTCTTCTCTAATCCATTAAAAAAATTATTATAAAACAGTAAAGCAATTCTGGTAATCTAGACATCGCTAGCCAAAATCAAAGCGGCCCAGAAACATTCCAAATGATTATAGAAGATAGTAAGACGAAACAGATTTGGAGTTCTCACAAAATTCAATATCAACCACAGGTGCAACCAAAGGTACGTACAGTGCTTAGAATTCCAGAAAACGGAAAACTATATAGACGAGGAAGTATTTAAGTTACATGGAGTGAATATAACAAAATCATTGATAAGAAAAAAATTATTGTAAGTAAAGGAATGAAATAAAAACCGGATTAATAGAATATAAAATAAAATTCACATTGGTTTCCCAGCACTTCTTGGAAGCAGGACATATATTATGAACAATGGCGTAGGAATAAAAGTTAATCCATGTCGAAAGAAAAGGAAGAAAGCTGGATACTAAAAATTTGAAGAACCAAGTAACTCCTGCCCAAATTAACAAGAAAATTTTTGTAGCGCGCCCAAATTTGTAATATTTTAGAAAACTTCGTTCCCTATGTTGATGTTTCCGAGTTATCTAAACATTGATAAGTTTTGTTAAAAGTTGTTCGAACGACTTGTTTATATTATGTATTGACGACTTCTTTGTATTTTCGAATTATTAAATTTTCTTATTTGAATATTGCTGAATATAAATCGATATGACGATAAGAGTATAGGGATTTTACATTAACCAAACGCCACCACACGCAGCTTTGGTAACTACTCCATCAAGTATACCTAGGTGTCTTTAACGTGTTTCAACAGTGTTCGAGTTAGTTTTCCTGATATTTTTTAATTCAGTGCAGTGTTTATCTAAAAAAAAACCAGTCTTTCAGTCTTTTTTAAACCAACATTCTACCGAGGTATACTTGCTATGGCAGACATATTGAAGGTGTCGCTAGCGCCACCATCGGTAGTGTAAAATCCACCTTTGCTAGTAAGATTGTAGGAGAATGTTGACTAGTCATAATTAGTTTAGTACTTTTAAATCCATATATAAATAAACTCGAAAAAAGTATACAAATTTGATTTTCCTTGTTTAAAGAACATTAATTAGCTATTATTAGAAAAATACTAGTTAGCTACAAAAGTAAGTACTTACTAATTACCCTTAATTAAAGTACCATTTAAAATGTAAGGCCCACGTAAGTTTCAAGTTAGCTTTATGGCAAATTAATTTATATTCATATTATTTTAAAGTAATAATTATATTTGGAGTTACCACATATTACTAGAAGCATGTTAAAATCTCACCCCTATGCCATTGCACTGACTGCACCTTATTTTAGTAAACATAAATAAGCAATTACAAAAAAATGCCATCTTTGAATAAATAAGACATGGATGGTACAAAACATCACAAACTATTTGTACTAGTTTTAGAATAATTAACACAAAACAACTGTTCCCGATTTCAATATACGAGATTGAAATCTCGTACGTAGAACTAGGTTCCTCTGTTTGCAACAAACTTAAAGGGATTTGATAATTTTCTTATAACTTTTCTTTTTAATATAATAATTTGCGTATCTGAATTAAAAATTATTTTATTACGAAATTTTAAATAGGTACATATTTCAATCAATATCGTGCTACTGCACGATTTCTTTTCAATATTCAAAATCTTTAGATTAATATAAACTTGAGAAGAATTACACAAAAAGACCAGGTGCGTTCTTTCCTAAGAAAAAATAATATCCTCAATACAATGCCCTATTCAATTCAGACCATTTATTTTATACCCGCATAATTAAAATTTTGATTTTTAAACCCTCAACTTGCGAATATGGAGAGAATGAAAAATGTTTGTATAGTTAAATTAAAACGTAATTAAAAATATTATTTGGTAAGTAGGTTAAACCTACTATTTTTAACAATTCAGAAGTTCGTGGGAACCTGTTATAGGAGCATTATATCATACTATATCTTGTATCAAATTTCTTCTTCAACGCATCTCAGTTGCTTTAAAGTATAAACCTACAAGTATTTAATACATTTAGGGTGTGTTCCATTAAGAACTAAACAGTTTCAGTTTTTCAGAGGCTAGACACTTCAAAAGCTTATCCAAAAATCTTTTAATGCCAACCTGTATCGTGTATCTACATAATACTATGTGAAAACATACATACATAGTGTAGCAGGTATTTTACTATAGTTGCATGGTACCAGTTTAATTGGAATACAGGTTGCTAAGCTTTGATTAATCTTTTTAACATGGTATGTTTATATGGAATTAAGCTACTTTAGATTTTAACAATAAATCACTCGCTTCCATATTATTCATCCAACACAGGTTAATAAATAAATCTCAAGCTTAGCTGAGCAACCTGTTTCCGGCTCGCTTAAGCTTTGATATACCGACAGCAAGTTAGTACGACGAATTCACCTGTTTTCGACCTTTGCTGGTTCTCGTCCACCATAGAATAAAAAATTAAAAAGGATGAATTCACCTGCTTTCAGTCAGTTAACTAAAATTTTATGTTTGATACACAATGAAAATGTGTAAAATGTTAATTTATTTATTTTGCATTTGTAAAATATATACGCATTTCATTTTATATTCTACATGAACGAAATTCAATTAAAACCACTTAAATTTTAAGGTATAATTTTGCTTCAAATCGATGGCAAAACAAATAAAATTGTAAATATATTAGTGAAAATTGTATGGTAACTGAAAACTTAATAAACAAGACTCTGTAAAAACAAAACATATATCAAAAACGGTGCAACGAAATACAAAAATGACTAGGCATTTTTTCTTGTATATTTTATTGTCAACATTTTTGTTCATACACGTTTTTCTATTTTGTCGCACCGTTTCCGAGATATACTAGTAGGGGTATAGTAGGGGTGGCCAACTTCATTATTATATACGATCGACTATATTCCTTAAATTTTTTTCGGGATCTACCTGTAGAAATCTTAACATATTATAACTATTAATATTATATTGACATATAAATAATGCTCAAATAGTATTTATTTAAGGTAAAAGTAGACAACAAAAACATATTTTCTTAGCTTATTGCGAGGAGCAGTGCCGTATTATCGCAAAAGCCCATGAAGCCCAGGGTTGTGGGCGCTAAAGAAGACAGAAAATTTAGATTCAGGAGTCTCATGATTTGCTTTCGAAAAAGTTGAAAATGCAAGATTATCTGTAATTTCTAAGATATCCTTGAATTTCCTTAGATTTTTTCAGATTTTCCTTCACTTGTACATCTCCCCAGCGGTTTCCTCCTCAGCTTTTTATGAATCAAGACTAGTATCGGCGGCTACGATCGACTAAAAATTGTTTCGCGATCGACCTGCTGGCCACCCCAATATTTTTTGTATTTGCCAGAGTTCTGTTTAATAAAAAAAATAAAAAAATGTATATAAACAAAATTACAAAAAAAATATTAAACAATTTGAAACAGAAAATGTCTAAAAAGTTTTGCTGTAACATCGATTTTTATTTGATAAAATAAAGCTTCAAAAACTTTTAAAATAGCATTATACTGTTATTTTATATAATAAAATTTAAAATATAAATAATTAATTGACACATTTTCTGAATGAATATTTATATTATAGACAACAAACTAATGGATTTTCTGTTTTCTACATTTTAGCAAAATATCTTTATTTATAATAACATTTTACATAAATTATATAGTATGTACATTGTACATACATAGAAAAAATACAATTAAAAAGTACGTATAAGTGTATTAAATCAAAGTTTTGAATACAGTTAAACGTGTTTAATTAAAATACGAAAACAAAATGTAATTACGTTAAAATTATTGCGAAATCCTAGTTTCATTGTGTATAAATGTTCAAATGGAGCATTTAAGAATATATATAAAGGGTATTTGCTTATTCATCACTCGAAACTGCGACAGGATAATCTCTTGAACTAGTAATCCATCAGGATATTCGCAGTTTCCACTAGCAGTTCCAACAACATATTTAAACAATACAGCTTTGTAAATAAGTCACAATAAATAAAATTTATTCTTAGATCTCAAATAAATCTTGGCTAAGACTACTTGCAAATTAATAATTTCAATTAAAAACAATATCTAAATTTTTTAGTTATTACCAGAGGTAAATAGTGACATGGAGTCAGTATGACAACAGAACTCAACAGTAGCCATTTATGTACATTAGTTCATTTTTGGTTAGTTATCAGTAGAGTACGGATTTCTAGCAAATTTGCTATACATAAATATTGATAGCAGAAGTGTAATTGTTATAAATGTCCATGAATTTGATAAAAATAAAGCATTTGGCGCTATGATTTTTATGCTTATATGCTTATTTTGATACTTTTATGCTTAGATTTATTTTGAAGCATATTTAGTGCTTATTTTAACACATTTTTGATAAATTGCAAATGAATCCATTTTATAAGTCACATAATTCTTGTATTCTTTTTCTTGACTAAGGAATTGAAATCGGCAGACGTCTAATACCCCTAAAGATAATAAATAGGTTTGAAATTTAAATCACAGTAGGCATTCGTCGACTAAAGTATTAAATAAAAGGAGCTTTAGCTAAAACTCACTTTTATAAAAGCGCATTATAGATAAATTAGCTCATCTATTAGGTAGCCGAAAACAATAGTTCTTCCTGTAAAGTTCCAGTTTTTTGGAAAAAAAAAGTTAAGTATTGGCAGATTGGCCCAAAATTAAATGATACATTAGAGCAGTGGTTTTCAAAGTGGGGGGCGCAGAAACCTGCAAAGGGGAGCACGGACCACTTGTGTAGTTGACAAATTGTTATTGTTTGATACCCACCTGTATCTTTAACACGGTTGGAACTCAATACTTTTCCTAAACTCCCTTTCCTTGTTTTGAAAAATTGAAAAGTTTTGTTTTGTGGGAAAGTACCTTTTTTTGCAGGGGGCGCTGATAATTTTTTTTTTGGTAGAAGGGAGGCGTGACATAAATAAGTTTGGGAACCACTGCATTAGAGCAAATAGCTAGTGCATTAAAAGCAAATTTTGATAATGTAGTTAATTAAATTAATAATTAAAATTAATTGATAACGAAATGATAGTGAAATGTTATGTTACTTTGTATTACTATTTTTTAACTTTTCAAATAAGTTTTATTAAAAAAAAAATTTTTTAATGCTTATATTTAAGATCAAATCAAATTTTTATGCATATAATGGCAATTTTTTGTGCTATTTTAAGTGCTATTTTAAGCGCTATTTTCATGATATTTTATGCTTAAAAGTCCGTACTCTAGTTTTCAGTTATCACTTATCACAGTACTTTATACAATGGTGCTGCTGTAACTTATACCTTCGACACACCACAAGTTATAATGGTCATTAACAGTAAATTGTCTATTTATTTTGTAGTGTCAGGTTACCATCTAATAGTATAATAACGGTATTAAAATTAAATTATGACTCAAAGTGCGCCCCCCCCCCAGGATTTTATAGTTACAATAAAAATTATTGTAGAATTTGAAAATATATTCTCTTATATAACTGAAATATAACACCAATTGTTTAAAAGAAATTTTTATAGTATTATAATATGTAGGTACTACATACGCATACGTATACTGACAATATAATATGAAATGCATAGAATCACACTACATCGTCTTGTCACATCAAGTAGACGCGGTGAGTTTGTTAGAGAAATGTTTACACTTTAAGATATTATTAACCACATTCTGGAAAATAAAATTTGATTTATAGAGATATTATATTATAGAATTATTATTCAATAATATTGAATTCAAGTGAATAAATTTTACACATAAAACTCTATTCGGTTGCAGATGTAAATAACTCGATTTAGAAAAAAATTCGGAATAGGGGAAGTTTGATTTAAGAAATATTGGAATTATAAGATTAGATAAAAATGAGGTAAATGCCTTTTTACTTCCGAGTTATATAAATAGCTATTAGATGTTACACAAATAACTGGAAAAAAACTCAAAATACAGAATGAATAGACAAAATTCAATTTAATTTAAAAAGTTAATTTAAAGTTAAATTATTAAAAAAAGACAGTTTATGTCTATCAGTCAATGTCAATATTAATTCATAAGACAAAATTACGTTTACAATAAATTGCCATGCAATCAAATCGTTGAAAAACTTTGATGATTGATATATGAAAAGAAATACTTCTCATAGAGACCGTTAAACAAAATATGCGGTGTGTTTGCCACGGACGCAGCTCACCGAAGGGTTAATACAATAATTTATTTAAAAAATAAGAACAATTTCAAATGAAATTTATCGTCAGAACCTTGTTTTTATTATTTTGACTTCTTAAACTTCTTATGTCCGATTTCTTCACCTTGAGATATCTATCGGATAAGTATAACTATAAGTATAACAAATCAAACAACCGTAAAAATTTGAATTACGATTGTTTGATTGGTTATTCTTATAGTTATACTTATCCGATAGATATCTCAAACTGAAGAAATCGGGCATTAGTAGAAATCAACAGATAATTTTATCATTATTTATTAAATAGGTACTAAAAATATTTTATAGTTTTTATATTTTTAGAAACGTCAGTACTTAACACTGTTAAGTTCTATCGTCATAAGAAAAATCCTTTCACACGAAGCAGATACGGATGGGTCTCGAATGTAAATGCGAATTTTTATACTCTGCACTGGAAATCAGTTAAAACTTCCTCCAGACCAGGAGCCTTTATTCGACACACTCAACTTTAATATTGATTCGTATGCGAATAAAGTCGTGCGAGCTCTAGAATGGGAGGGCCTTTAATGATTGTCGTGGCTCGTGGGTGTGGTATTAATAAAACTCCAAAATGTTTGAGATACAGAAAAGCCGCTAAAGATAAAATTTTTTCAACTGCTCATAATAATTATTATCTCTTCAAGTTAAACAAAGAAACCAAGCAGTTAGCGCTACGGACTTCAGTCACTACATTCCATATACTATTTTCAATTTTAACATTAATAAAATGAGCTTAAAATAAGAAACGTCCAGTAGATTTAACAGAACTAAACAAAACGTTAAAATAATAGAATTTTAACAGTCGAGAGAATAAATACAATACGTAGAAAATCATTATTTAAAAAATCTGATGTGGACATTATTTTTATAATGATTACGTACGTATGTACAGACGCCACAAAGAAAATAGTCAAAATGGATTCGGGGAAGGTCAAAACGGATATTTCCGTCAAAATCTGGAAACCGAAAAAAATCGGGATTACAATACGAAACGAAAAAAAATATTAATAACTACTTGATAGATTAGAACTAAAATATTTGAAAAACAAAATAAATTAATAATACATTACCAAAATGTTGGTAACATAATTAAAATTTAGTAGAAATAAACGCCTTATTTCACATTAATAACTATTTCACTGAATATCTATTATATTATATTATTATTATTATTATACAGTAAAAGCTCGATAACGTAAACACTCGGTCCTGTGAACACCCAATTTCTTCTGAATGTCAATCAATGTTCGTAATTACCAACATTATGCATTATACGTTTTATAAGGAATAAATATATGCATAACACTAGTTTTTCTACACCCCCGTTAGTGTGAAAATTTGCGTAAAGTTGAACATACCTTTGGATTTTTGTCTTCGCAGAATCGAGCTTGAACTGTAGTATATATTTTATATATATACTTATATATATACTAAATTTTATTTATTTTTCAAAAATTATTACAACGTTTTATCCATTTATCTTATTTTCAAATACAGTAAAATCCCTCTTATCCGAAATGAACGGGACCCACTTCTATTCGGATAGCGAATGTTTCGGATAGATGGTTGGTTGAAATAAATACCACAACATGAAACCGAAGTCTGCCTACGTGTTGACCTCGCAAGCATCTTTCGGTTGACGCGATAAATTCTAAGAATTTTCGGATACGAGGGCTTTTACTGGCAAGTAAAATAATAAGTAAATAATGATTTTCTACGTATTGTATCACTTCGCTGTACTGTTCAAGTTCTACTATTTTAACGATTTGTTTAGTTCTGTTAAAAAATATCATATTTAACATTGGTGTTTACTGCACAGAGCAATCGCTCAATGGTAGGTACGTCTTAAACTGTAGATAAACTAACCAATTATAAAAGTCAACTAAAAAACTACCCTATCTAGTAATCCTTGAGTAAATCCTTAATAATTATTAGAAAACAAACTGAAAAATACACCTATTTATTGATAAATACATTTATTTGTTAGGTATTTGAAATATTTTGTTAATCTTAAACTGTAAATTTTCAGTGCGTGAACAAATATTAAAATGTGAATTGATCAAATAACTTCTATGCAGATCTAAAGCGGCACGTGTTTCGTCACGTGGCAGCCGATTACCAGATGTTTAACGGCAGGTCTATCAACAGTATCGTTAGCTTTTATAATTAGTCAAGTCACAAATAATCAGGTGAATTTAATGTTTATTAGGAATTTTAAAGTATTTGGGTGAATTATACAAAATTAATTTGAAAAGGGTTACTTTACCTTCGAGCAATAAAACCAAACTATGTAAATTAAACTCGCAAAACACCATAATCTTTTTAAATAGTTATTATCATCGCCTTACACGTTAACTTTCGTTAATAGTGGTATGTTTAGGGGCGTTTAATGATTTCGACAAAAGCAGATGTTTATCCATAGAGTCTGCCATTAAGGGCACAAGATCGCTTTCGAGTTACACCACCTGGCTCTCCCGTATTATAAATTAAACTCACCAGCACATGCTTAACCGGTTCAAAAGCTAAACCGGTCCACGAAGCATTTTTATTCGGTAGCAAAATAAACAATATTTAATTATGTTGGTTTCATTGATCTGTTCAACGTGTGAAGTATTACAATAACATTCAAAATTTATAAAATTTACTTGTGGGTATTAAAAATCTATTATAATCATGCCAATCATACTTATAATAATTAATTAAAATAGTGAAATTCCGTATAACTTCTCACTACTCTACTCTAGGTACATTGCTGGTTGATCGTTGCTCTGGTTGGGACTTAAATTACAGTTGAAATAATAAAATAAATTGACAATATTATTCACAATTGTGAAGTTCCAATTAGTATCTATATGGATACAATTCATAGATTACTTGAAATTATTAATATTTCTTATTTTAAAATAGAAATAGACCATTCCGTCGATCAAACTGTAACCCGTCCAATTCAATTCAAGATCCAGGTAATGCGATTTTCCAAGTTCTTATTCATTCCAACGACGGAAATACAGTTTTCATAATTAAAGAAGTTACTACTCCAATTATTTACTAAGCCACATTATATGCATGTTAAAAACCATTTTTGGGTTTTACCTTATTATTGAACTTTTAACCCTTCTTTTGTCGACTTATGCCTGGCGACAGGTTTTAATTGCTTTTCTTAGAAGTTTTTACCTTTTAGGTATTTTGGTTTTTTATTTGTATTCTCCCTCCTCCTGTTAGGGATAATTTTTATATTTTAGATTTAAGATTTTGAAGTATTTTGAGTTCAGTTGGTTGTTAAGCTTCGTAGAGAAAGCATCTTTAAATAAAACGCCGAACTCCGGCACTTGTACATATGTATAATAAATAGTTTTTACAATTTACGTAAGTGTCGTTAATCAAGGTCGCCACAATACAGGCGGCGGCTCCAATAAAACAATTGGAGCTCAAAACAATGCAACTTGAATTTTTTGCTCAACTAATATCCATATTAAGGATATATAGTATCAAGCCTGACAAGGACTTGACTGATCAGCGTGAAAGCCAATATCATATTATATTTTCTATTCAGCGGGTGTGCAATAAAGGTTGAACTTTATTTATTTTCACTTAATTGAACCTCTAGAAAATGATCCTTAACATATTTATTACAAAACAATAGTTTAAAAAATATAATTTACTGAATACCTATATTAGGCAATTATAGTAATAATACAGGTATACATAATATTACCCACTTTTTGAACCGCTTTAGGTATTAAATTAACCATTATTAGAACACAATTATCAGCGAGAGATCAAAATTTGTAAAATATATCAAAAAAATTGAAAACCTCACTCCTACTTTGTTATGACTTATGAGTGTATTATAATATATTTAGTGTATATGTTTAATTATTATGATTTATTCTTGGCCCTTTTACTTATTGAATGAAGTAACAATTTCTAATATTTTGAATATTATTAATATTATACACCTAACTCTATTTGAAAAAATATAATTTCATCATCCGGTGCCTATACAATCCAAATTGTAACAGCTACGTTCTTAGTATGAAATATTTTACATTACCGTGTAAATATAGTATTTTCTATACCCAATAGAAATAGTAGAGTACTCGACTATACTAAATAAGAAGCGTAACCATCTTACAATTCAACGAATCAGAATATAATATACCACAAATTTACAATTATCAAAAATATTAATTTTTAAATTAAGAAAATTAAGAAAAATTTGAAATTAAAAAAAGAATCTATAATTTAGCAAAACAAGGTGTGCAATTGAATGTGAAGAATTTAATATTTATAATTACAAATAACACGTCATTTCCAATCAAGAATAGCTGCAAGCTAGTTATTATGCATCAGTTGAATTAAAACATTGCATGCGTTTAACAATTTTTTAATTACTATCCATAGTATTGACTTCGTACCTTTTTGATGGCTGAATACAAAATTTAATTAAACGCGTCATCAAAAGTACCTAAGAGGATAGCTTAGCTTGCATAATAGTTATTCCTACAATTCATAATATAAATAATGACCACTATTTATTCCTCGACGGACTTCATTTGTAATTTGGGAAAAAAATCGGTGATTATTTTAAATATTCAATACCGTATTTATTATAGCGGAAGTAATGCTTATTTGAAGACTGCGACAAGAATGAATATATTATCTGATAACAAGTGTAAACAAACCTCAAAGACGGCCATTATAACTGCACAATAGCTAGTGAATGGTAACTATGGGTTAAAGGGGCAAGCCATGAATACCAAGCATGGCCATTCATAGTTGCGCATAGTTGTAGCAGGATGTGTGGTTTCTTATAAGGTCTCGCCAGAAAAAATTCTTATTCAAACATAAAGCAAAACAAACATCGTAATAAAACGTACTACAAGAACACTTCTGTGGTAATTGAAAAAATCAACAAAATTTGAGAGCTTAGTAACTATCAAGGATAGAACAACAAAAACTTATTTAATCATTTAAAAAAATTCGTTTAAACTTCAATTAAATTACAATAACTTAAAAAAAAGTTATATTAGTTTTAAATTATGTCGACGTTTCCAAGGTTTCTCTCGGCTTCTTCGGGACTTTCAATTCAACACATTTGCGTAAAATACATAAGAGATAAGTAAAGTACAATTTAATCTATTTACAGTAAGTTACGCTTCTCAAACCGAAAGCAACTCCTGAAATCGCCTGGAAATATACCCCCGTGAAGTTGGCCTCCCATCTACCACATTTTGATATAAAAAAATATGGAATCGTTAGGTCATCAGTAGGTCATGAAAGGTCACCTGGTTTTATCGTTAGGTCACTTCTAGTTTTTCAAAAAAAAAAATTCAAATTTTGAAACATTTTCTTGGTAAGTTAGCCTCCCATTTGCACGTTACCCAATAAAAGTGGAAACCGATAAGAAATCGACTGAAAAGGATTGGTCACGTTATAAATATTGTTAGGTGGTCATTAATTTGTTTATAATAAATTAATTTCAATTCGATGCCCCTATTGCGCATGCGCAAAAAAATTATTGTAGTGTGTTTATCATCTGTTGAAGCTGTACCGTTTTTTTAGTTCTAAACAAAATTAAAACTTCAAAATTATCAAAATTATTCATAAAATTGGTAATTTACATTGTAATTCAGTTCAAAATCTGAAATAATTAAGATTTTTACACGTAATATATTGTAATTATAATTCATGGGGTGTATTTTTGAGTTTTACAAATAGTTTATTATATCTCTCAGTCTAGTTACGGTACCTGCACCTGTGACGTCGCCAATATTATTAGATAAAAAAACTACGCCACCACACCAAAATTTATTCAAATCTTAGAAATCGCACTTCTCATTTGTGATAACAAAAAGTCTGTTATCCGTTTTCTAAATACTTTAGTTCCTCATCTAAAATTTAATATTACCAACTGTAGATGTATAAAATTGCTGAAGCTTATTTGACTGTGATCTCAAAATGTGATTTATTGCACACATTTTTAGAAAAGCGCACAAAAACGGAAAAAAATGTCAGTCACCCAAAGTATTAAAAGTGTTAGCGAAAAGTGGAAATGAGTAATAAAAGAAAGTTAAAAGACAAATTACGGTAGACGATTTTCACGTGCATACTATATAGCTTTTCTAGTGGCTAATAATAAAACTTAGACTGTATAAAATAAATATAAAAATGTTTGTTAAAACATTTTATTTATTATTATGAAAAATGTAATAAAATAGATAAGAATATAGAACTAAACAAAGTTCAAAAACCTTATCGTGAGTCATAGATTTAAAATTTAAATAACATTTGTGTAAATTTATTCGGTATATTACAGAATTATTAATTATGCCCATTTATTTTTGTCACTAGCACGAGGTGGTTATAAGTAGTTTTAATTTCCACCTTTTTTTCTAATTTACATAATGATTCTTTTGCACGATTTTTGCTAAAATTAAGTACTGAAAAAGTCGATACAAATAAATTTTTTAATTTTACAAATTACACTAGAAAAAAGTTTTATAGCTAGATTAACTATATAAACCAAAGAGACGACGATTAGTAGACATTAAATGCCATTTAATTTTTAGGATATATCGTTATTTCTTAAATAAATATTGAAACGAATAGAAATCATAATATGATAAACCTATGTAACTTACATATCAAAGAAAAACTCCAGTTATAACATTTAAATTCTATTGGTAATACCATAAATCGTTTTAGTATAAATAATAAATACCTATGCATTTAGATTACTATTTATTACTGAATCATGCAATAGAATATGGTTAAATGAATTTTATAAAAAGAATTATATTGAGCAGCCACGAAATAATATTTTGTCGATCAGTTAAATAATACTGAATTATACTATATATAGAAACAACATTATTGAAGAAGAATGTTAATTTAAATTTAATGCATGCAATAACTATGTAAAATATATTTCATTTATGTTATTATTTCATCACTTATTCATATAATAGAAATCGTTAATGGTTTAACAAATATTGTGTTCCTACAGTTTTCGATACTCGGCTTTCGAAATCTATTTTAAGTTAAGGACTACGCTTATGTAAATTAAGTAACATACCTACATATACTTATGTGGGTACGTTAATAGTAATAAATAATCATTAAACTAAAAACTTGGATAGCTTTCCACAAAATAAAAACTAAAATTCTCGGATTCTCAAATTATAAATTTCATTTTACACGATATTCAAATGAGAGAATCAATTATATTTTTCGTCTTTGCATAAAGAAATGTTTTGCACTATCAGAATTGAAAACTCAAGTAACATGTTTAGCCGAAGAATTAGGTCAATAAATAATATAGATTATTTATATTATTATTTATTGGCCTATTCTATCTTGATCTAATGAAAATTTGACCTATTTATCTATTTTATAGAAAATAGATAAAAATATCACATATCCCCAAAAAGGTACATATTTGTTTAGGTCCCGGCATAAGATTTCGGTACCTAACTTACGTAAATCTAATCTAAACCAATATGAACTTTCTTCTTAAATTATTCATAATGCCTGCTAATCATATTAATTGTTTTACATCCAAAGAAGCCTGCTAGGCTTATGGTCTCAAAACCTGGTTTTTAATTGTATAAGGTAACGGCAAATCATCAACCCAGAAAAACGCTCACCATCAGTTTTATGTACCCTGCAAAGCCTATGAGACATCATAAAGAAAGTTTAGGTTTAGACTCTCTCTGGATTCCGTTCGGCTACCTTAGTGTCAGCAGTTGTTTGGCTATTGACCGTCTCCTAACTGTAAATCTAGCCACCTATATGTCACTGAATATAAAACCTAACGTAGTCTAATAGGACCTATATTTCAATGTCAGTTTAAAACCGAGATTAAGCTGAGCAAAGTTTGAACTACCATTTTATATTTTTTGCAAATGAGGAGCGTCCATACAAAACAGTATATGTCCAGTACAGTCAGTTTAGGGATAAATGCAAATTAGCAAATTATACAACATTAAACAACACAACATGTATCTATGATAAATTTTGTCATTAAATTCGTATGTAATGCAAGAAACCTACCGGAAACTATCTATAATGCAAAAAAAAATCACTATGGTACTGTTGTAGTGTTTTGCATGGACGCTCCTCAAATGTAAACATTAGAATATTTCGTACGATTGAAACGGGAGTTTAAACTTCGTTCAGTTAATCTCAGTTTAAATAACCTAAAGAGATGTTACGTTATAGTATCACGTAGATAATCCATAAGAGTTTTGAATTTCCTGCTAACAAGTACTGCTTCTTATAATTAGATGACTGAAGTTTGAAGTACATTCTGAACTAAAAGTTTTTTTTTTCTCCTGGATTTACAGCATTTTGGTGATGGTGGTGTATCACGCGATTTAGACAAATCAGTCAGCCGGATTATGGGCCCTCTCAGCGGGCAATAAAGCATTTCTCGTGCTGTAATGCATCTAGCAGGATAAGTGAGCAAATAAATATTAAAGTTATTATTCTATGACTATAATCATTCCAATAGTTCTGTTGCACTTTAGTATTGCACGTCATTTTTGAAAAAATAACTATTTTTTATTAAAAGTCAACTTTTAGTAAAAAGAAATGCAGAGAATAACGGCCTTTGTGTAAATTTCAATCACAGTTCAGAGTAAACATTATCTTTCTTCTTCTTTATCTTATTTCACGATTAGATCCTGCTATATGCAACTGTGTGCCAAGAAGTCTACGTTTCATATTAAAAAAATAAATTTATATAGTTTACATTGCGTATAATAACCACTGACCCCATTTAATAAAGTAACTAAATTTTTAATTCCATTTTTAATTAAAAACTATTTATTACAAAATATTTTTACAATTTCAGATAATATATTCGTGGATTATAATGTACCTACATAAAGGTTAATATTATGACATACATTAAAAGCTTTTCAGTTTTTAAAATACAAAATCCATTTTTAAGTGGTTTTTCGGTAATTTAGAAGCAATCTAACAGGATAAATTAAAATAATATGTTATTTGCAGCTTTTTATCTGTTTACTTCGTAAATACTAATTTAGTGTGTTAAGGCTTAATCAAAAATATAAATCTACAACTTTAAAAACCGCAGGCGAAATGTTTAAGCATATATCGCGCAAACAGAATTAATTTGTTTACTAAGAAAATTTAAACCATGCCGAGAAAAGTTAAAACCGACAATCCGTGCATTTAATTTAATATAAATTTCAGTAGGTATAATATAAAATTCAGTAGGTATAGGTACCTATTTATAGATAACAAAAGGTAATAAACTGAGAAAAATATTTCTTAATACATTTCATTTATTGAAATTTAAAAAATATATAAATGTTTTTAACCAACTATATGAACAGGATGTAGCGAAGCTGCGTATTTTCCCCATATCTCCTATTTTATAAAATTTCAAATTTATCTTAAATAAAGTGTTTTCCATAATTTCAAATAGGTTAGCCATTTCTTTATGCATTGACTGTATTTTTAAGAGACGGGTGTAACGCTGTAACTCCATGCACCCAGAATATTTTTCTGGTGCTCGTTGAGTGTTTTTTTTATTTTTATTATTACCTAATCAAAAATTTAGTTTCGACATCTTTCTAATTTATTATAGGGATCGGATTTTTAGGCATTTGCATGTTTTTTGCGTACAGGCACGTGAGAAATTTTAGAAGGGGAACATGTTTTACGCCTTTTCGAGTCCTTTTATACAGTTTTTATTTTGCCTATAAATGCATATCTTGAGTTTCAATGCATATTTGTCGGTTTATTGCCTATAAATGCTTACTTGCTTATGTTGGCATATATGTTGCATATTTGGCAAATTAAATTATAAAATTTTTGATTTTTGCAACCTTTTTAAACAAATTAAGTGTTTAAAAAATTTTTTTTATTATTTTTTACTAATTTCATTTATTTATTAATATTTATATTACGTCTAGTTGATTAAATAAATAAAATTCAAAAACCAAAGTGAGCCTTCATCCTCAATAAGTTTCACTTCAAAAATATTCCTTGAGCTGTCATACGTCTTAATATCATTCTATTGAATTTTATTTTACATTTGTGTATTAAAAATGTCTAAAGCTAAAGTGAGCGCAATTTTCAGATATCAATAAAATAAAAAATAAAATAATATTTTGTTATTATCTATTTATTATTCTATTTTTAAGGATGTACTCTTGCTGTGGCTACAGTTCAACACCAAGTTAACTTCTAACATACATAAGTAGTTAATTCATTATTTGAATCAATTGCAATCAAGCATTTTGAGGCATAATAAAAAATTTTAGCGCATATTTAAATGCTTATTTGGAAGTGTTTAGAGCTTATTTGCATGCATATTTTCAAGTTTTTTAGTGCCTATAAATCCGGACCCTACTAATTATGTATACTAGGGGTGGGCGACATCGGAAAATAACTATCGAATATCGTGGATTTCTTTTCGCATATAGTAAAAACTTGACTATTGGCGAAACTCTTGTGAAACTCCCTTTGGGAACCTCTACTCTTGTGCCAAAAACCATTTTAAGAAGGAAAAATAAATATGTTGCAGTTCTGCTACCATATTCATTTAAGGTTTAGCTGTTGGCATCGTAGAATCAACTGAAGAGCTTAAGAAAGTGTGATGAAAGTATTTATATAAGCTGCTTGTACTGTTCCCAGAATGAAGTTAAAGTCCCGCCCTCTTCGAAAAAGTAAGATTTTTCTTATGAAAAATTGAAACTTTGTTTCCCAAATTAATCGATATTTGAAGTTTCATCACTTCATTTTAATGTGATTGCCAAATTTTACATCGTTTTTCGTTATATGTATATTTATAAAAGCTTGTGGGTCCGGATAACGTGCTAGTCCCTCTGGCCACTAGTGAATATTTCACGTGAAAAGTATAAAATGT
This sequence comes from Cantharis nigra, assembly GCA_958510845.1. NCBI lineage: Eukaryota > Metazoa > Arthropoda > Insecta > Coleoptera > Cantharidae > Cantharis > Cantharis nigra. The sequence goes on along the minus strand of OY294028.1, from coordinate 36,231,385 downwards.
CTTACCTTAATAAGTGTATATGTTACGGTCAATGACATAAATTGGGCATTGACGTCAATGCCCATTTACGCTGGTCATTCACGTCATTGACCGGCCATTGACGTCAACGCCCGTTAACGGTGGGCAATGATGTAAATATTTTCATATTTATGGATTGGACAATGATCATATTATTATAGAATAAATACTATAAGGAATAGCAAAATAGCGATGCACTTCAACCCGGGACAATTATTTGTTGTGCATGCGTTTTTCGGTATATAAATGACAACAACTGGGCCCTTTTCAAGGCATCATAAGTGCACAATGATTTTTATTTAATTTAATTTAAGATTCGTCGTGGTTGCATCTGCCAAAACGGCTCGGGGAAAAAATTAATTTCATTTAATTAATTTATTTTACGGTGGATCCGTGATATGCCGTGGTTGCGCCAGTCAAAGTATCATCAAAAATCAGAAAAAATTCTATTTGAAATAGTCGCACGTAATTATGATTAGTATTCAAATAACATCGCAATATATCATCCAGCTTTTCATTGCCTCCTACATTGTTACCAAGTTTCCGTATATTAGCATTAAATTTTACCTACCCTGTATAATTATAAAATGCATTTTATAATGTCGTACATAACTATCACCAAAAATATTGAATTGATATTGGAAAAGCGTAGATAAAGCGAGAGAAAAGAGTCGGGCTTTATAAATTAAATAATGTGACAAATTAAATTTACCACTTGCTTAAATGGTTAGAGAAGTGAAAAACATCTACGCCAATAATAAAGATGATTAAATTAGCAACTCCCCTAAATTCCATTTAAATTATTCAATTGTTTTATCCCAAATGCAATATTACATATTAACCATTATCTAATAGCAATAATAATTCATTATTATTACATTAGTCGACATTGAAAATTGCATTATTTTTTAACCAATCATAACCAAAGCTTTAAGTTAACTTGAAAGATGTTTCAACAAATAGGTACTTTTTTGGGTTTACCACAACCGATAAGATTAACTGCAACACCTCGACTTCATTGGATAGTTTGGTCCAATAAGAAATAAAGTTTAGCGTTCTTGATAAAACGATATATGTACGTATATGTATTTGCTTTATAGAGATTTATTTTTTATAAATATTGATTGACGATGTTTGAATGTTTAAAAATATAGTTGATTATGAGTAACTATATTTTAGCAAATCTTAAAATGGTTTATACAATATTCTAAGGATGTTTAAATATGATGAATGTTGTTGCAATCGAAAGATTATGGGTTAATTGGACAAAAACACAATCAATATTGCTAATCTAAGATCGACGTTTCGCCGTCTCTCACGGCTTCTTCGGGACTAAAATTACTTTATCGGAATACTGAACATTACAATAACAAACCTTTAACAAAACTCAAAAACTACCATTATGTGTCTTATCGGAAACAAAATAAGAGCAGAAGCACACGGCAATCTCATCAGCAACTCCATACAATAATATAGAACAAAGTTACAATAAACAAATTCAGCTAGCTGCAATAAAATCATTAACAATAATCGAACGTCAACAATAAAATGTAAAATATCGAAACTAATAAAATATTCGATTAAAATTGCAACTCAATAACCATAACAACACCAAATTTAATATCTAACCTAACGAACGAATAACCTAAAGGTCGCTATACAATTTATTCTTGATTAATGAAAATATTCTAAAATAAGATTGCTATAAATTTGACTTAGTTTCAGGGTATCCTCTCTATAATTTACCCATTTGTTTTCTTATAATATGGTACATTTCGCTAATATTTCTTTTCATTCTATTTTCTTCATAGTCCAAGATATTCATTTCTTCGAAGTTAAACTCGTATTCTGCTTCTAAATGATGGGCTACTATTATTGTAGTGCTGTGGTATTATGGCTACTCCTCGCCTACTAGCAGCCTTTTATTTACAATCTCTCACGTGTTGTTTCTTCCTATCTTCCAAAAATTATAACATTGTAACATTACAGCAATTACAATAATTGTAACATTAAGCGCGATACATAGTTGAATTTAAGTAAAGCAAGTTATATTTGAGGTATAGCAGATCTTTATATTTCAAGTTAAAGAGCTTTTGATACCATTACGTTTTAAAAATAATATCGATCAAATGGGCTCTAAAGCTTTGCTTGATGGCGGTCATCCGAGGGGTCCAATTTTGGCCGACTTATATTATATTAAATATTTTTTCAACAATTATAACTATCAACTAAAGGGGTAGTAAGAAGTTAATAAAGAGAAGGAAGCATTTAAAGTTGGTTGATGGATTTTTATGTTTCATTAAAAATTTTTCATTCAAAGATGAAAGTAAGTAACATTATAATAATAAATTATGCGTTATTTAAATTTTAATACCAATTTTTTAAATGGTTTCATCTACTAGTCATTTAAAATGAATTTCCTACGAAGACATAGTGTTTACATTTTTATATCGTTTTGAATTCTGAAATAAGAAAACAATAATTTTTTAGCCTTTTATGAATAAATTTGCTCTATTTCCAAAGGTATTCGTTTAAAATGATAAAATTTATTTCATCCGTTAGTTGGGTAGAGCACATTTTCCTTGAAAAAGTCGACAGATTTGTTTCACCCCGTACCTCTCGGAGTGGCGCGGATCATCAATTAATGCGTAACAAATGACTGATTGATTGAGTTAGGTTTTTTGAAAAATATTCATTGGATAAAACATATTTTTTTTAAGATTATTTTTCCACAATTTACGAAAAATGTATAATTTTGATACGTATGGTGTGCATTGTAAAATATAATATTGACAAAAATATGAACTATATGAATATCAACTGTATTTTATTTATAAAAATATACTTTACTGTATTATCTAACTATTCACTATTCCAAAATTTTAATTATAATTTTCCTACATAAAACAAATTTAACCTTCTAATATTTCCAATTTTAATGGGAAACCAAACTTAAATTCCGTGCGTTACGCCAGTCAACCACACGCATATCTAAACTTTTATCGCTCCCTTTGTATTTACTAAATTTTACGAAACTTTATTTTTAATTTCACTCTCTATTCATCCATAAAAAACATTTATCCATTTTATTTTACAACTTATAATCAAAAATTCTCACAACTAATATCGATGATGTCGCCTCCCCTATCAAAACTCAACACTTATGCCCGGTTTCAATAAGGTTCGACTTAACCTGTGTTAGTTAACATATGTTAAAGATAATCATTGGTTAAATTTAGAATGGGTTGCAGAAACTACCTGAAATCTATAATTAGTTAATCTCTGATTATACGTTCAAATGTTAGGTTGGTGCTTCTACTTCACGTGTAGCGCCAACTTCATAGTATAAAATTGACATTTAAATGACAGTCAACATCATTGTCATCAACAAATATAACATAAGCAAAGAGTATGTATATACATACTCTTTGACATAAGTAAGGTTGAAAATCATGTTATGTTTTAGCTTGATGGTTTTATTTTTAGTTATAAATACAAATCCGAACAGCTGAAAGGTGTGAAGGAAAATCTCTTAGCCAAATTCAATTTTATATTAATTTCGAAATATTGCATTAAATTTACTTATATTAATTATATAGATACGGAGACGTAATTAATAATAAAAAAAATAGATGGTACGACCGTACGACGGTTAACCTAAAGAAAGAAGCGTGGAGGAAAGTTATCAATAACTATTCTACAATGCAGGTGCTTTGCCTGCTGCATAATAATTTTTTTAAATTATATGATGTATATTTATAAAAAAATTTAAAATTATATTATATTTATAAAAAAATTTAAAAATTATATATTTATAAAAAAATTTTAATTTATATATTTATGAAAATTATTAAAGTAAAATTTTAATTAAAAATTCAGATAAGTCGGACATTTCTTTAAAAAACACGTTTAAAACCAACAGAGAAAAAATTTCAACACGAAAAGCGACGTAGTATAAGTACTAAATCAGTAGTTAAATCGTCTTAATTACTGGTTTTCCAGTTGTTAAATAGTTTGGGTAGTTAACCTATATTAAGATCTAATTATCGTTTGTGCAACCCAAATAGCCACTTAACAACAGATTTAAATCATTGATTACGCTAATCATTGGTTAAACTTAACCTGTGTTAAAAATTATATTCCTGCAACCCAAATCGGACTTAATCAATGATTAACTTTTTAACCAATGATTAAATTCCTTAATTATCGTTTCTGAAACCGGGCATTTTAGAGCAATCAATCTTACATATTGAGATATTTTCATTAGAAAATATGGAATTAGTTAAAATATTATATAAATTTTACGACTTCGCAATTAAATCTTTCATTTTTTAAATGATTAAAAAATAGCATAACAAATTTCGTATGATGGTTCATATATTTCAGGTGTCTATAGAATAATTTAAAGTACTTACTATAATATAACTCTTTAAAGTAATAAATTACATACCTAATTAAATTTAAAATGAAATTATGAAAAAATTGTTTTTTGAAGTTGAGGTATTATAGAAGTCAATATATTATTAGGTATTATTAATTTAATTAGGTATGTAATTTATTATTTTAAAGAGTTATATTATACTTTAATTCTTCTTTATCCATTTTACCTGAAGATGTATGAAACATCACACGAAACATGGTGTGCTATTTTTTTAAACATTTAAAAAATAAAAGATTTAATTGCGAAGTCATACAATTTATATATTTATTAAATAATACTTCGCTAGACGTAAATAATTCTATTAAAATATTATAAATACCTAATTTTATGATAAATGTTAAAAGTGACTAAGTGCACTTACTCAATTCTTCGTTGCATAAAATGACTAACTATCTTGGTTAGTTCAAGTTTCAGTGCATTTTGATGTAATAATTTATTAGGCATAGGTATACAAGAGTCTATTATTAAAATAAATCAAACTTAATGTTATCTACAATCGATAATATTTAGGTATAGAATATAGCGAATAACTTTATATGCAGATATCCAAAAATTATATTTGACTACTTAACTATTTTGAATCTTTCTAGAATTAAAATGTTTTAAGTTGTCACAAACAAAGTACACTGAGTATAATTATCGCAAACATTTTCACCATCAATTATTATAACTATTTTATTTACAGTTATAAATTATAACAAACCATAATTTAACCACCGTTAGAGATATGACTCGGAGTTGTAATTACTTATATCGACTCCTCAGAGCAATACTTAGATATTATCAAAATCTTTGTTTTGAATAAATTCCATATTAGACTTTCATTTTTATTTTATTTAAAAAATCACTATAAATATACTTTAGTTTATTAGTTTTATTGCAACACCTAATGTAATACAAGAATATGTCCTATAAAATAATAATAAGACTTCAGAAAGTTTATCCCAGGGTTGAATTAGATGCAGGGGTGGAACTATCGGGGTGCGGTGGGTGGTGCGTACGCGGGCCCCCAGTTTTACAGTGTCCTTATTCAATCTTTTAAAAAAAATTTGAAACCATTAAGAATATAATGAAATAATCTAGTATTAGTATTTAATTTTTAACATTCACAATGAAATATAACATTTTGGCAGTCTTTTCTTATTGAGGTAAAGAAAGTAAACAAAACAAACATTTATCATCAATAATTCAGTGTTCCCACTAAATTTTCAAAATCAAATCCTGACATTTCCAGGTTTTTCCTGACAAAGAATAAAAACTTTCCATGAAATTTCGATAAATCAGAAAATAAAAAGGTAAAAAATATCTTAATTTTAAAATTAAATTAAAATCAATCTTTTTTTATTTTTAAAAAATTAATTTTTAAATAAAATTAATTTAATTTTAAAATTTAAAATCAAAATTTAAAATTAAAAAAAAATTAATTTTAAAATTTAAAAAAAAATTAATTTTAAAATTTAAAAAAAATTTTTAATTAAATTGTTTACCTCGACTGAAAATTTAATTTCCTTGACTTGGCACTAAAAATGAGAAATGAGAAAAAGAAAGAAATGAGAAATCTTAAATTCCATGACTTTTCCATATTTTACAAACATGTTGGAACCCTGTAATTGTCATACCGGGAATTACTTTATATACCAAGTTTTGTTATTTGTTTATCTAAAATTATGTTTATATAGGTTATTTATTATTTTCTTTTATTTTTGTCTTTTATAAAAACAGGGCCCCCGCTAACAACTTCGCACACGGGTCCCTCTATTGCTCTGAGACGACTATGTAATATTTTGTTATTATTGTATTTATAATTTATAATATATTTATAAGTAGTACCTACAATATAATAAACTTAACAATACTTCTTATAGTGTACTGGATCCACATGATGAGTTATTCGGCGAATATTCGCCATTCGGCACATCGTGTATGGAAGTCGTTACAACACTATACAACAAATGTGTCCACATACGAACGTTCGTTACAGACATGCAGTATATATTTACAAATAAGACAATACTTGCTGAATCACGCATTGAGTAATAGATCTATTATCTTAATGCACGCAAGTGAAATTAATTTTTTATGTAAAATAAATTCAAATTTTGGTAACTTTTTTAGAATTATGATTCAATGTTTTAGAAATCATTTTTGAAATTTTTTGTTTCTGAAAGAAATGAGAACAGTTTTAATTTTAAATTTTCAGGTGTGCGAATACATTTTGCATATATTCGCTCTATATAATATCATTTAATAATATTTATCTTTCTTCATCCTATCATAAAATTTTATATAACCGGTTTCATATCAGTTATGCATAATATATTTTAGATAAATAAATAAAACAGTTGAATCATTTTATTCAAATTATAATTATTAATTATAATTTATAACAAATTATCAAAGTGTAAACATCCATGTTGAGAATCATAGTGCAACTTAAAGTGCGGTCCAGAACACTCTACAATCAATCCCTGAACTGAAAACAGAAATCCAACGTGTTTATTTCTAAAATTGGTTCAACTGCATTACAAAGTCTTCAAAGATTTTATCAAAATGGTCAGGGTATGCCAGCATTGCAGCTGGCTCACATTGTATTCCACAGTTAATTTCAATATAATGTCTACTTTCTAAATCAATAAAAATTGATCAATTAAATAACAATTTACCGTGTTTTATTTTAAAATTAAATGCGGCATATCCGATGGACCACCCTTCATAATGATAGCGAACAAAATTCGAAAATAATCTCGTTTTGAAGATGGAAAAATTGTTAGCCTATTGAAAATTAATCCTTATCTAACTTTGCACCAACGCAGTTAAAAGTAGAATATAGCATAATATATCTTTATCTGATCGGATGGTCCGGCAAAAATTGAGTGAATCTGCACTGAGAGAATGTATTGAAACATTTAAACCGTATTATGTATCCAAAGTAAATAAAATCAAGCGTAAAGCGTTTTTTGACAAAAATAACACTTATAGAAAAATCAATAAATTTGTAGAAAACATTTTTGAAATGAGTATTAGTCCAAATTTAATATAATATGATCTGATGAGAATTCCATCCGAGCCTTACTTTCAAAACCATGTAACACGGTTGAGGAAGAACATTAGTATTTCCATGGCATGGGATTTATGGTAAGAAATCAGCTGAATCAGTTTATGTAAAAAAATATTCTTAAAGAAATTATGGATAGAAGAAGATAGAAGATTCCTCTAAAATGGATATTCCAACAAGATAGTGATCCTAAATACTGTGAAATCTATTAAAACATTACTTAGTAAAAGTAGCAATCGATAGTATTATAATTATAAACATAAAATTACTGGCCATATTCTCTGTCCAACACTATCATTTTTTATACTTAAAGCAGTTGAACTTTTCTTTAAGTATATTCGACATCCAAAAGCGAATTTATTTTTTAAATCTCAAAAAGCAAACGGAAAATTGATTACGAACAAACGCAAACGCGATGTGGATTATTTTGGATCAGTAATTCAAAATAAGGAAAGCTGAGAGGAACAACGATAATTCGCCAAATTAAGGGGGGTAAGAAAACAAAGCTAAAAAGTTTATTAATTAATTTTTAAATAATTTATAAAAATTTAAGAAATTTTATTGTTACTATATTTTTTTTAAAGAAAAGTTACTTGGGTTTATTTGCTTTTAAGCAATTTAAAGGCTCTATGGTAGCATAAATAATACAAATAAATGTTCAATAAATTTTATGCTCGACAGAAAGGAAATTCGGGAATCCCAAACCACAGTTGATTTTTTCAAAAAATGTACTTGGGCTGTTTAGCTTTTTCAAATATTTTCATGTTAAATTAATGTTATTTTAGATATCCATAGATCAAAATGATACTGCTGCACAATAAATTTTATAAATTATAACATTGGCATATTGCTGTGATCGATTTTTAAGAAAATATTTATCATAATAAAATATTAATTAATAATTTATATATTAATATTTTTAATAAAAATCACGATTACTTAATGATGTAATTCTTGAAACATATCTTGTAAATAAAATTTCTACGTTTTGTTAACCTTCTTATTTAAAAATTAATAAAAATTACTAAATTATTTACTGTCAATGCTCTCATAATAAAAGAATAGAGTGTGGTCAACTACATAATATTAGATTATGTTTGATTAGTGTCTATCAACCGCAATATTACTTTGTAATGCCTAATTGTAATTTTTATTGATTATTATTTGATCGGATGCAGTAAATACAGACATCAACCAAATCATCTGCTAGTGCCTAACATGTATACGCTGTGAACTCCAGCAAATAGGATTTTGAGTCGGTTAGTAAATTCGGTCCTGATTATCTTAAGCTGCTTAATCTAAATTTATTAATATTTTATAACTAATAAGCTTATGAGATGACTTTGTAGCAAATTGTTTATTGAAAAAACGCATATTATTATGCAGTACTTGTGATATACACAAGATATAATATTAGGTGTGTACCCACTTGTAAAAAAACTTAAAACCAATAATTTTATAATAAACAAGGTAACATAATATTATTAGATTAATATTGTTTTCGTTGTGTAAATAATAATATTAAAATAAACGATTTTTAATTGTTTGAACTTGAACGACAATAGATAAATAAGCTCCAACGATAAGTAGTAATTACTTACATTATCGTGAACGACAAAAATTACTATAAAAATATTATTAAATGTTTAGATAACATTATGGTAAATGTTTAAATTATCCTAAACATAAACATTAGCGCAGATTTTAAATAGTTTCTCTCTACTGCATTCGTATTACACCAATACCCATAATATACAATAGTGAAAGTGCAGGCACACTTATTGTATAACATTTTAATTTTTCGTACAGGAAATAATCATAAACATATGAATTCACTTACAATTTCTAATTTTTAAACTAGTGACTTGCACCCTTCTGAAGACTTGGTGATACCACACTATGCCATAACCATTTGCGACACACACGATTCATTCGTTACTCACTTTAGAAATAACAAAACTTCAGGTCCACACGAATTTACTGATTGCACAATTTATTATCAAACTATTTTCATTCATAAATACGACATTTTATTAGTAAAAAATTATTATAAACATTAAATACACTAACAAATCGATGTCAATGCTACGCGCTTGCTCCAGCTAAGCAACACACGTTCGACTGTCAGAAATTCCACGAAGTTTTCCGACATGGTGCGACTGCTACCGAACACTTAATACATTCGTAGTTTGAATTTACTATATTTCATTGATAAATTTTCTCATAATGCAATAATCAATCAATTTCCATATTTACAAATTCATAAATTTACTTTCGTCATAATTCGTTATTGCATTTCCTCTCAATTTATTACAATAGTACTTATAATAGAAAAACAAACTGATTGAAAATTTAAATAAAATTCTATAATATTTGATAAAAGATAATACTATATTATATTATGTTATATTATATGCTACCTATACCTATAATATTTCAATCGTTTCTTTTTTCTAACTTGCGTGGTAAGTTTATATTAATAAATCAAAATTCCATTTAGGATCATTTAAGATTAAAGGAAAGGAACCATTTTAATATCAAACAATCTACTCCGGAAATTAAGTCGTTTGGTAGAGTCTATAAAAATTCCTTAGACTTTTTAAGAATGTTATTATCAACATTCTTAAACTTATTAATATTAACTAGATGATACTGTGTTGTTCGATGAATTATATACGTCATTTTTTGAAATTTTGATTATTTATATTATTTTTTTAAATTTTATCCACGAAATACTTACATATACACATTTGTAGTAAATATTTACATAAGTATTATGTACTTACTACGCTAAGGGTCAATTTATGCTGAACACCAATATTGCATTCTGATTTAACGACATTAACGAAGCTACTTATAATCAATGGTTTAAATTAGAATTTGAGTGACAAAAATCTAAAATTTTTACTATTTTCTGTCAACTTAAGATTTTTGGGAGATTTAAGTACCCATTTGAAACCCCAAATCATACTAATTATTATAAGTATTAGTATATTACTGACGCAAAAACAATTCTTTAAATATAAAAGAGAAACAGATTTTTTGGAGATTTATTTTCAATCTATAAGATAAATAATTAGAATTATCGGTATCAATCGATTGCGCAGTTAATAATAATAATAATAATAATTAAAATTTAATAGGACTCTAATTTTCCTGGTGATTTCGTATTTTGTAAAAAATATCTACCATCATGTTGAACTTGCCTCTAAAACGGGCAAGTGTAAAACTAGTACACTGTTTAAAATAATTATGTTAAAATGTGAAATGCGAATAGACAAACGAAAAAATGTTAATTTAACAGAGAAAAAAAAGGTGACTTGTCTTTTATCTCATAATCTCAATTATGCTAAATGAAAAAGTAGACAACTTTCCTTTTTTTGTCTAAATTATTAGACAAAGCAAAAGCTTGTCCACAGAAATAGAAGCATTAACATTTTGAAAAGTTAAGATGACTTTCTATTATGTAATACACAGTAATAAGTAAGCTTTCGGGAATTTATTCGATCAGTTATGTTTATAAAATCGGCACGTTCTGCTTTAACTGCAGTATAAAACTGCTTAACCGTTTCAAATTTACTTAATATTTAGTCAACAACAACTTAACATTTAGATAAAATGCTTTATTAATTATAGTAGTATTTCGTATTGATTGTAATAAAATCTCTACTCCAAATAGTAAAAATTTTAACATAACATTTAGAAATATAAATTACATTATAAAATATGGACCAAATAACATAAAAATATAGTCGTCTAGATGGACTACTTTTTAAGACATAATTATGTTAAATTAACACTTTTTCTTAAACAGTGTATTAATTAGTTTTAGTAATTGTTATCAATTATCAATAAAATAAAGTAAATTTTAAATCATTATTACGAATCGGCCTTAATATGTTGCACTTGCCCCATGTCAGAATATTTACGATGCAAGAACACAATAGTGTTTATCTCAATAAATATCAAGAATCGAAAAAAAAAACAACACGCGATATACAATTTTCTTAAAAAATTCAAAGTGTTTGTGGTAACCTCGAACTTGTATGTACTCATTAACTGCAACTTACGTACTGTTTTATATAAACAGAGGATAAAGATTATTAATTACCAGACATCTAATATATCAAAGTGTTGGTGCTAACTATCCGCAGATTACTACATATAAATTATTACAATTTTGCTTAAGTTATAATAAATATATACCGTTTTTGCACTTGCCCCGTTTCTACACTAACCCCATTCCACCTTAATAAATAATTCATAATTAATTTATTCATGCAGCATTAGTGATTCAATTGTCATAATTGATTTAATTCAAGCCCAGATTTTATAAATTTTTTATTTGTATCTTTAAAGACGATACAGACTTGTACATAAAGGGTTTCCATGGATAAGATAGTCAAAATGCCCTTATCTTTAAATATTTTAATTTACTTGATAAAAGGGTGCCTTGGGGTGTAAAAATAAGGTTTTCATAATAATTTGCTCCAGATGCTTGCCCCACCCCTTTTGAGGGTCAAAAAATAGGATTCTTCAGTCATTATTTTTTTTCTGACGAACTAGCAAATAAAAAATTTTGAAAATATTTATAGATGTAGTGATTAGAGTCATCTTTCAACACAATTTTTTTTCATCCCCTGAACACTCTATAAGCCTCCTAAAACTATTCCAAAAAGTTAAAAATCGATCTTTTTCTTATTTTTTGAAGACCGGCAAAAAAATTTTTTTTGCCATTTTTTAGGTTGTACTTAAATCTAACTTCCTAAATTTTTTCAGATTTTTTGCTAAGGTGCGCCAACCCTAAAAATCATATTTTCTGCGTTTTTTAACATTCTTGGCTATTTTGGACTTCTTAACGCAACTAAAACTTTTTGTAAAATGTGTATCATGGGTATTTTTCACAGAAAATGAATCTTACTGACATATTATTCAATATTTTTCAACCAAAGACTCAAAATAAACTCGAAAAACTCATTATAGAAGTTAAACAATTAAAAATGTATCACTTTTTTGTTATTTTTGTCCCTTTATAAAGGCTAGATAATACTCTTGACGGAAATCAAGATCTTTCTTGAACTGGTCAAGTGGTCATTACGTTTTTTGCCTCTTTCTCTTACTGTGCCTAATTGAAATATAGTTGTTCATACATACGAAACTTTGCAAGCCATGAAAACGAACAAGAACTACATTTTTGAGAATTTTTTATGAGATTATTAATAAAGATATTGATATAAGCTTTGAAAGGCTTAATAAATATACTCTTGAAATACTTAAAAAAAATTTTTTAATATGTTTTATGCATTCTTTATATACAGAAACATTATTTGAATGAAAAGTAGCGCTAGTGTTAAAATCTTGAAAATGGGCCATCTAAAACAAAACAAATCAGAAGTTTTAAGTTCCATATAACACTATAGCAACCGCCTGAACTAAAATTATCATTTTTTTTTAAAACAGCGAAAAAAAATTATAATATTTCTGTATTTTTTTTTCTTCTTTTTATTGCCATTTTATTATTTTTGCATGTACTATATTAAAAATTTTAGTTCAGTCGGTTGCTAGTGATATATTGAACCTAACGCTTTTGATTTTTTTGATTTAGATTACCCAATTTCAAGATTTTAACACCAGCGCAGCCCCACCTACTAATCGAGGCACGACATTTAAATAATGTTTCTGTATATAAAAAATGCATAAAATATTTCAAAAATTTTTTTTAAGTATTTCAGGAGTGTATTTTTAACGCCTGACAAACCTCATATCAATATCTTTATTAATAATCTCAATCAAATTTCACAAAGATTGCTTTTTTTTAAGCTTCCAAAGTAGAATACTGCTTTAATACAATTCATGCTTCTAAGAGCTAATAATAATAATAATAATAATAATAATAAGCTTTATTTACGGAGAAATAACTCCGTTAGTTAATAAATAACTAATAAATGATAAAGGAACAAAATCGGACAAAAATAACAAAAAAGTGATACATTTTTAATTGTTTATCACCTAAGTATAATGAATTTTTCGATGTTATTTTGACTCTTTGGTTGAAAAATATTGAATAATATGTCAGTAAGATTAATTTTCTGTGAAAAATACCCATGATACACATTTTACAAAATGTTTTAGTTGCGTTAAGAAGTCCAAAATAGCCAAAAATGTTAAAAAATGCAGAAAATATGATTTTTAGGGTTGGCGCACCTTAGCAAAATATCTGAAAAAATTCAGGAAGTTACATTTAAGTACATCCTAAAAAATGGCGAAAAAAAATTTTCTGCCGGTCTTGAAAAAATAAGAAAACGATCGATTTTTAACTTTTAGGAATATTTTTAGAAGGCATATAGAGTGTTCAGGGGATCAAAAACAATTGTGTTGAAAGATGACTCTAATCACAATATTTATAAATTTTTTCAAAATTTTTTATTTGCTAGTTCGTCAGAATAAAAATAATGACTGAAGAAACCTATTTTCTGACCCTCAGAAGGGGTGGAGAAAGCATCTGGAGCAAATGATCATAAAAACCTTATTTTTACACCTCAAGGCACCCTTTTATCAAGTAAATTTAAAAATTTAGAGATAAGGGCATTTTGACTATCTTATCCATGGATACCCTTTCGATATCAAAATTTTGATTGAAATACTTAAACGTTATATTGGCATGGTTTAAGGATGTATAGGAGATACAATCGGAGACAAAAGTAGGGTTAATTTAAATTTCACGAATATTGGTTTTATGTATGTATAGTAAAATACTTTTTAAATATCATAAACGATAAACAAAGTTATAAAAATCCATGTAGAAAGGTTTTTTTCGTTTAAATCGGTTCATTTTCTGAAATTACAAATATTAAATTTAAGGGGGTATTCTAGTCTAGAGGCATTAATTTCGGGCGGTTTTTGAAGCTCTGTACAAACGAAACAAAAAATATTTTTACTATCCGTTTTTTTATCATTTGCTTATTGATATTTTAAAATTACATAAAAAATTAACCGAAGAAAAAAAACTCAAAATTCACAAAGTTATGAGCTGGCAAAGTGGGAGGTCCAAAAAGAAGAGGGTGTCCTGGCGTGCACGAGATCTCAAGTTTTAATGAACCGATTTATTCGAAATTTGGTATGAATGTTTTTTATAGATGCCGCTATAGCATGAACTTTGGAAAAGTAAAACAAAATTTTTTTCACAAAATGGCGGCAGCTTGAAAAACGATTTTGTTCTTGGCAAGCTTTAATTAACAATTCCAAAATTTTTAAAATAGTAAAATTAAAATTTTTAATCTGAGCGTGGTTCATGCGATAGAGATAGAGGAACGTATAAAGAACATTTACACCAAATTTTAAAAAATTGGTTCATTAGAACTTAAGATATCGTACAATGTTAATGATGACATGTGTACCAATTTTCATCGATATCTTATATTTTTTAGTTTTATGTTTTGTCTCCTATACATCCTTAAGGACATTTTTAGGTAATTTTTTGACCATTTCAAGTATTTTGAAGTAGTTTTTTTAATAAAAAAAATTAAAAATTTTTTAATTTTCAATTTCAAATAATTTATTTAATTTAATTTAAATTTAATAAAAAAATTAACTTTTTTTAGATTATCTTTGTTGAAAAAAATTTTGAATTTTGAATTTTTTATTAAAATTAAATTTTTCGTTGAAAAAATAATATTTATATATAATAATTAAATTAATATTTCGGCATTTACACAAAACTCAAATTAATTGAGAAACAATATAGAAACAAAAATAAAATAGACATCTCTTCATTTCAGACATTCAGGTCATCCAAATTTTTAACTTTGAATTTGAGTTAGAAACTTCAGGAATATCTTTTTGATATATTTTACTAGTGATTTGTATAGTTTTTTTTTTCGATTTTTTCAACTTGGTACATAAATTGATCACTTTAGAAATATTATTAATCTTTTCAGGCCCACAATCATTTTTCACAATAATAAAATAAATTTAATTACTTATTCATTAATTTTTAGGATGGTGTAATTCTTGCAAATTAAACAATTTTGGAATCGACTAGTTTCTGTATAGTTATCATAATCTGGATGGAATGTTTATAAAATAATAATTTTTAATAATAAATGTCGGAATAATTTATAAATATTTAAATGTTTAAAAATTCTTGCATACAATTATTGTCTTTTTGTGACGATTTTTAACTTGCCAGCCGACGTTTTTAAATTTGTTATTATGAAAATCGAATATACAGATATAAATTTAGCACAATTTTGGTAGTTTTAAAGATTTACTACTATTAGGTCTCATAAAATAAATTATTAAAAAGCTGATGGTTTCATAGTGAAATCACTGTGATCGAATAGGTAAAAAAATCATTTTTGTGATTCACTTATTTCGTAATTTGGTTACAACCTAGTATTGGCCATAATTATAGCAACCAACTAATTGAAACTTAATAAATTCAATAAAAAAGAATTTTGAAATCATTGAGGACCTTTAACCATTACAATTGATTTGTCATTATCCATTGAGGTATATTCTACGTTTTGGAAGATTTAGAAAAAAGTAAAACAGAAATATTTAAAAAAATGTTTTTAATGCTGCATTATGCATTGGACATAATTATAGCAACTTTTGTATTTCATGCATTTTTAATCAGTATCTTGCAGTATTTCTAAGAGGAAGAAGAAAAAATTATTTATAAAAGGGAACAGTAGTTTTTAAAGTAAGGTGCTTTTATTATTAATTTTTATTTTTGGAATTTTTTTTATTCTACATTTTCTTTTAGAAAACCATTCGGTGCATTTACATTGATTTTGCGTCAAGACACAATTCAGCTATTTTGAATTCAGGCTTTTTAACTGTTTCTTCGTAAAATATTTTCAATTGAATATCTTCAATATTATCGCAAAATTAATCACAATTAATTAAGTTTAAAGCAATACTTTCACCCGTTAAATCACAGTTTTTTTTTTGATAATGCCAATGCCTTTCCTTTTATGGTTGTTTGAGGATTGAAATCAATACTATCAGTTATATCTTCAAATTCAGTTCGTATTATTACTTCCATTGTGATATAAAATAAGGATAATCGATTATTATTAATAAAACATTAATTTATTATGTAATTATTTCCATATTATTAGTCCAGTCAACGAAAAAGTATAGAGGGAAATATTGGGAACACAATTTTTGACATTGTTACTTTTTGATATCTTGGATAGTTTAGGAAGCATTAAGGTAGTAGCCTGATGACTTGCACGTTTTCTACGTCTTTATTGGGAATTTTTTCTCTAAGGGAAAATAAAATTCAATGGTTTTGGATTTTTAGTATGTTATTATTGACATCTAAAGGAAACAAAACAATTTTTTTTGACTTCATTTTACAATGTTTTATTATTATTATTATTATTATTGGTCAAAGTAAAAAGAAGGAACATAACTGGCCCGGGTGATTTCGGCTCTTGAAAACATCGGAAATAAAAAATCAAAAAAAGAATTAATCTATAGATTTGTCGTTATCGCTGGAACTAGGATCTATTTTTTCCATCCCTAACTTTCCATTTTACAGCCCAATTTTTGCCTAAAAATAATCAATTTTATTTTGTAAGTCGGCAATTTTTTTATTTTTTGATAAAATTTAATAATCTTAGTTAGGGATGGAAAAAAAAAGATCCTAGTTCCAGCGATAACGACAAGTCTATAGATTAATTCTTTTTTTGGTTTTTTTATTTTCAATATCCTCAAAAGCCGAAATCGCCGGGGCAGTTATGTACCTTCTTTTTACTTTGACCAATATTAATAATAATAATAAAAGATTGTAAAATTAAGTCAAAAATAAATTTTTTTGTATCTTTTAGATGTCAATAATAACATAATAAAAAACCAAAACCATTGAATTTCATTTTCCCATAGAAAAAAAATTGCCAATAAAGACGTAGAAAAACGTGCAAGTCACCAGGCTAAACCTTAATACTTCAAAACTATACAAGATATCAAAAAAATTGACTGAATGAAGCTTGTAGCAAATTTAATCAGCTTTCATTTTGTATAGAATGGTCATGTCGCTAGGACGCACAGTTTCCGAGATATAAGCAAAAATCCGAAAAATGGGACATTCAAACCCCCCCTTCTCCCCGGCTCAAGGGCTACGGGCGGGGACTTTTGATATGTTCATCTTCTAACTAGTCCAAACAAAGTTACGAAGTCAAAAATTGTGTTCCCAACATTACCCTCTATACCTTTTTTTGTGCTTTCGTTGCCTGGACTATGTACATATATATAGTAAATTAAACAATAAAATTTGAAATTAGTAATGCATTTAAATTTAAATCTAAATAAAGGGAGTTTTGTACGTCATTTTAATGTATATTAATAAAGAAAATAATTTTCTTTTTAACTTTTATATCAAAAAATAGTATGATTGCGGTAACACCATAGCGTTTAAAATATGCGACCGAAATGCATAAAATCGCCACCTCGTGCGCTACCGTCGCAATTCGAAGTTGTGCACCATCCCAATACAAGTTAACAATTCGTTGCCTTAAATCTACCGAAATTGTTTTTCCGCGATCCATCTTTAAAAACACCCTTTTATCAAATAAAATATTTGCTTATATGAAATACTGCAAGAAACTGAATAAAAATGCATGAAATACAAAAGTTGCTATAATTAGTATGTCTAATGTATAATGCAGCATTAAAAACATTTTTTTAAATATGTCTGTTTTACTTTTTTCTAAATCTTCCGAAACGTAGGATATACTTCAATGGATAATAACAAATCGATTGTAATGGTTAAGGGTCCTCAATGGTTTCAAATTTTTATTTTATTGAATTTATTATTTTTCAATTAATTGGTTGCTATAATTATGGCCAATACTATGTATACCAGAAGTTGGTTTTTTCTCAATTAACGAAATGCCTTCAACTGTTGATATAAAAATTTGGGAGTGCGTTGTTGGTAAAACAAAATTTTTTTCAAAAATGGTTTTTTGTGAAATAATCTCTGAAGATTAGCTATTTTGGAGATCTGCCATTTATTGGTCCCTAATTGTGCGCCGTGCATTTACCTTTATAATGATAGGTATGTATTTAACCGCAATTTGATAATTAATTTTTCGAAAATTTGTGATAAACTAAAATGTTAATGTACAATGTACCTACCAGCATAGTGCATTGGATGATTTAAGCTCAACCTCCGGATATCTAAAATTGCTGTGTGAAACTTATGTATGTAGATAATATATTATTTGGATATATACCATAATAAAATCATGGTAGTTTATGTACTTAAATTATAAATATGATGAACATTAAAATTTATAAACCTTCAAAATATTCGGGTAAAAAAGGGCAAACTCCGTATGCGTATATTCCACTGGCATTAGCTTCTATAAGAGTTTTTTTTGTGTGAGTGCCCATTTTCGGGCACAAATTCTACTTGAAAGTGGCGAATCCTGGACTTGAACAGTAAATCTTTGTGCCGCTCCACTAGTTGCCAGAACTTGAACATTACCGTTCTTAAAAGATGGAATTTTTAAACATTTTCTTCTTAAATCTTAAAAAGCATCCCTGTAATTTGGAAGACATTTATCGGAGCAAGACTTTTGGGTGCTGCCGTTTAGGCACCAAAACGTTTGAGCGCTTGACATTTAAGCGCCAGGACGTTTGGACGCCAGGACATTTGGGCGCCGGGTGTCAAACTTTCAAATATTTTGTGGTTCTATTCTCTGGTTACTGGGCGTCAAATTTATTTTATTAAGATATTTCTTTAATATATTAAGAAATATACACTGAAAAAAAAATGTAGTTGATGGAACAATAATAAATTGTCGCTATAGGCACACCAATATTATATGTTTGATGGAACAATATGAGTTTGGTTGCTTTATATGATTGACGCATCACTACCGTTTATGTTATTTTAACACTTAACAATAGTTCTATTAACTATATCTTATATTGCTTTATAAACTATATGATATAGCTATAATAACCATGGAAAGTAATTATATTTAGGGCCTTTAATTTAGCAATGGTTTATTGTCATATACAATATCCCAAGTGCATTCAAATTGTCGACAATTGTTTTGACAATTAAAAATGCAAACTTTCGAATTTATAATCTAATATTAGAATAAAATCGCGTCATATTTGTTAACAATATTAATATGGTTTCAGTAACAACAACATTAGTAAAGATTTACTTTGCATTATGATTTTGTTAACAATATTTTGTCTTAATAAGAACAATATTTGTTATGGATATTTTAACAAAATGAAAATGGTTAGATTAACAACATTTGTGTTAATAAAAGCAATATTTTTTCATTCATTTTCTAACAAATTGAATATGGTTATAGTAACAACTACGAAATTATAGTCTTATGTCCATATTCACAAAAGTTCGTAAAATATTTAACGAGCCGTTTAATTTTGTCAACCAATGAAAATGATTTCGTAGAACAAGCAAATAAATTCCATTGGTTTGTTTAAATAAACGGTTCGTTAAAATTTTTACGAACGTTTGTGAATATGGACATTAGTCAATTTTACAATAAATTATGCTAAAATTAACAATATTTTTTTGAACAAGGACAGTATTGTTGTCGGTACCCATTAATTTCTTTCAGTGTAGTAGGTACTTACAAATAAAATATTAACATCGTGATTGATAATCACTTTAATTCACTATTAATACATTATGTCCAATCCTTCTAAAGCTGGGGTTTACTTAAATAATGTAATGGTTTAACCTTAATTAATAAACAAATTTTTCAATAAAAATAAATTTTTTTAGAATTTAATTTTTTGTTTTGTAGCTGATTTTTTTTATTTTCTGATTTTTTGTGAAATGGATTAGTTTTTCAAAAAATTTTACTAGACAAAAGTTGTAGTCCGTTAAATTTCCTATCCGGAATGGGGCGTCAGATTTTTTGTCAAAGTTTCGTTTAGAAACAGTGATTTGAAAAAAAACATTCTTCTTCAAAAACCAAGAATGTCATTCTTGTTTGACAGATCGCGACGAACACCTTATTTTCACCTATCTACCGCAAAACCCTACTCTTATACCAAATTTGGTCGTGATTGGTTGGATGGTTTAGGAATAAAGCGAGGGACAAATTCTGACGACAGACTGACAACCAGACTGACCGAAGGAAAATTTATTGATTTATTTATATAATTTATATAATATAAATTTATATATAAATTTATAAAAAATTTTTATCTTTTACAGATCTTTACGTTTTTAAACACGGTGATCTCGCAAATGTAAAAAATAATTTATTTTTGATTTCCTTCTTTTTAACATAATCAGAAGGCCGCTGTGAATCGCTGCCCCGTTGGTACTCCTGCAGGAGTCAATTTTAGGTTTCTATAGCTCTAATATGACACAAATAAACTAAAACTAATCTTTATAAAATCTTACAAAATTTTATGTCGCTAGCTCCCTGACTAATAGTCTTCGTAGAAAGCGTCGATTTGTGAGTTTCAGACAATGATTCCAGATGTTCAGGTTTTGAGCTGAAATCGCCTAAATGCACTCACTGAGGGAAATGAGCTGTTCATTGGAACTAAATTTAATTTTCTATTTAAAAATTATTAGTACTTACAGCAACCAATATTTAGTTATTTTAACCCGGCGTAGGTCTGGTGGACTTTAGTCACATTAGTGGTCTGGTGGGGTATGAGTTAAAATAGACAAAAGAATTAGGATTTTGTGTTGATTTTAGAAGGATATATGTTTAATGGTATTCAAAATCAATTTTTCAAGTCTTCTTCAACTTCTGAACCCGAATTTACTAAGTCTTGAACAGGCATATTCTCTTCTTGCACCTCTTTCCAAAGCTGTAATATACATAATACATAATTGTAATATTTAATAAAAAACTAATAAATGTAAGAAATGACTTGCTTTGTACTAAAACACAATTAAAATTAAAAATAAAAAAATCTGTCCCATGAAGAGTCTGGTTGACTATGAGGGTTATTAATCTTATATGGTTTGGTGGGGTATGAGCACGTATTTACTAAATTAGATAAATACTGCATACACAATAGCTGACCTACGACTGACTTTTCAATGTATTTATGCTTAGTAAGGTTCAACTTGAAGATACACAAAATTTGGCGAAAGTATTAATTATTTTAAATGACGTTAACATGATGTCAAGTGCGTTGGGGTATATTAAACCCCACCAGACCTATGCCGGGTTAACTTACCTTTTCTGGAGTTTGCATTGCAAGCTATGTAAATTCGATGTGTGAAATACGGTGCATTGTTGCTTGCAAAGAATTAATTTTGTTCGAATTGCAAAAAATGTATTTTTGTTTCAACAAATGTTTTTGTTGTATTAAAATAAAAATTGTTTTATATTTTAACTGTTTTCAATTTTTCATCACTATATTGAAAACTGTGCAGTAATCAAGATGGATGTTTCAAATTTGCTGGATTTAGGAATTTTCTGGATTAAATCAGTGTTTGAAGCTAAATACAGCTTATTTTTAATAGTGCTTGTGATAAAAAATGTTTTAATGTATGTAAATGAAGTAAACAATTTTAAAAACTAAAAAACCTTCAGTGCTTTTAAACATTTCTACTGCGTCGTTATGCGGAGGATTCATCTGCTTTGAAAGATTGAGTTTTAAATTTTGTACTTAATGTTTTAAATATTATATAATTAATTATGCGACTTATTAACTTTTGAGTTCTATTTTACACAAAAAAGTACTTTTCGTCATCTTAAGACACCCCACAGGGTGTGCAAAAGCCCTAAAATAACAGTTTCATTTGTTGTTGGGATTTACTCGAAAGGTCAGGGTCCTACAAAAATGGTATACCTAAACAATCGTGAAAGAATATTTACTATTCTATCAATTGTTCTTCTTTTTTAATGTACTATGGTAAAAATTAGCCATGTAAGATGTTGTTTGGTAGGTTAGATTTAAATTGAATTTTGAGAAATAAAACTAACAATTCTATTGTACAGTAGAATCCGCTTAATGTGATCACGGATAATGTTATCAGTCGGTTATTGTGATCATTTTGACTGGGAACCGGCCACTTTAATTAGTTTACATACAAAAACCACCGGATAATGTGATCAAAAAGCCGCTTATTATTATCACTTTCAATGAATTTCCTACACGATAATCTCTTTTTCTAAGTATTTATTTTTATTATTTATTATTTTATTATTAAGTATATTTATTTTTATTTATTTTATTATTCTTTCTAAGTACTTTTTCTAAGAAATCTTATATATTTTTACAAAAATCACGTCACTCGTTTTAATTTCTATACAAAAACTAATGAAGTTTCCCGTTGCATGGCTTGTTTCTCTTTTTATTTCGCTAAATGTGCACTTTGCCTTATGTATTTTAATTTAGGTTTAGTTTTTACCTATATTTTTTAAATTCGTATTTTTCTAAAATTTGCGTATCGTTATCAATCGGTTAATGTTACCAAAATTTTCTTGGCCCAAAGTGATCGCATTAAGCGGATCTACTGTATAACTAAATGAAGTGAGATATATTTTTACCTTCCGAACTCCTTAATTCTTATGCCCGATTTCTTCACTTTGAGATATCTATCGGATAAGTATAACCTTTGATTATGTATATTCAGATAAGCAAAGCTTATGCAAGTTTTGGAAACCAATTGTGTAATTAAGAAAATTGGAAGAGATGGCGCTGCCATCGTCAAGTTGGCGATATAATTTTTAAGGCGCTACTATTCCTGTTCTGTAAAATATTGTTGGTGAAAGCGGTCAAGTTCAAGAAAAGATAGACGTATATAAAGGTAATTGATGACGTGTTGTACAATTATACTGACGTGTACTAGCAGAACTTTCTTGTGGATAGAGATTTGTTCCTTATCTCACCTAAGTTTATAAACAAAATATCAGTTTCATGATTAGATATTTTTTGTATAAACTCGACTCATTATTTACTCATATACATATTATTAGAGACCGGAATTCTAAGCTTTATGCTTATTGCGGCAGTTAAAAGCATTTCAAAAAATTTTAAGAAATGAGCGCGATTCAAAAAAAAAACAAATCGTTTGACATTTTTATGCTTATTTTGCTTTTTTCAAGTTTTTGCGCATTTTATCAATTTTTATGCTTTTTTGTGCTTTTTTCAGTGAATTTTTATTCCATATTTAAATTTTTTTTAAAAATTAAAAAAATCGATTTTATAGCAAAATGTTTCAAACATTTTTTGTTGAAAATGTCATTCTCTTTATTTTTGTTTCTATACATTTTTCTATTTTGTCGCACCGTTTCTGAGTAATAACGACTTTAAAAACACTATGTAAAAAATTTAATAAAATTAACATTGCCCTTATGGGAGTTTTATCTAAATTTTTACATAGTGTTTTTAAAGTCACTATTACTCAGAAACGGTGCAACAAAATAGAAAAATGTATAGAAACAAAAATAAAGAGAATGCAATTTGCAACAAAAATGTTTGAAAAATTTTGCTATAAAATCGATTTTTATATGAGAAAAAAGATCATGGAAATGTCCGTTTAACATTGTTAATATTGGAGTGTATTGATAATTTCTGGAGCCACCGTATCTAATTTTTTGTATTTTCTTTTTAAAAATAAATGTTACTTTTTTCTAACGTTTTTAAAAAAAATTTTTATGCTTTTTTTGCAGAAGTTTATGCTTTTTAGAGGCAAATTTCGTGCTTTTTAAAGCGCTTTTTTCCGGATTTTTTGTGCTTATTTATCCGGAGCCTACATATTATAAAATAATGCACACACACTTTTAGAACTGAAATGTTTTAAAGTTATCACAAATAAAATACACTGTAAATATAAAATATCGCAAACGTTTTCATCATATTATGGCATCATCAGGCGATGAACTATAGAAAAAATTTAAAGAGAATCTGTTTAAATGCTGTTCGGGGTGGTGGCAGCATCAGGTATTTTTGAAAATAGAAGAGGGTTTTTCGGAAAGTGATTTATTAAGGGAACGGAGTTAATTATTTTTCGAAAATTCTACATTTTTACTTTTTGTCTCTACAAAATAACGTATCATTATTTTGATATTAGACAAAAAAACAACCCCCCCCCCTTCCCATAATATTCCTACCAGGGGCCTCTAAAATCTAATTAGCATCAGGCCCCAAAAATTCACTATCCGCCACTGTTAGCAACCCCTTTTTTAACTATGCCATGTTAAAATTATTGCTTAATAGTTCTTGTTGAGAGTCGACAAATTTCACCAAAAAGTATATAAAATCTTTAACTGCAAGAAAAATTAGAACTATTATTAGAAGATCGCAGTGCCGCATTTAGACTTGATTCAAGTCCTTCAAATATTATAAAACCAACAGAAATCGTGTTTAGTTCAGAAGTTCTTGTTATTATTACAAAGTGTCCCCGTCACCCCGTGACCGTGGAGAACCTTCGAAGTGGTGATAAAGGGCACTTTTCTAAGACAAATTTTCAAATAAAATTTGTATCCAAGTCCAAACCCTTGCGAGGTACCTCCATTTAAAGCAAATTTTTGAATTTCTGATTTGAAACGACCATAGCTCCGATATTATTGATTTTTATGCTACAAATTAAGTTATAACCTCTTATCGTCTAGAATCAATATATTTCGAGTTATAAATTAAATTAAGCGACAAATGTTAAAAAAATTCAGGTTTTATTTTTTTTACTTTTCTTGCGAACTCCGTATCTCTTAAATAAAACACGGTACGTGACATTTGGGCGCCGCCGTTTGGGCGCCGCCATTTGGGTGCCGGACTTTTAGGCGCCGGATTTTTGGGCGCCGCCGTTTGGGCGCTGGGATTTTTGGGCGCCGGATTTTTAGGCGCTGGACTTTTGGGCGCCGCCATTTGGGCGCCGGAATTTTTAAGTGCAGGATATCATATTTGAGCCCCCCAAAAAGTCTTAAACGTTATTTACGGTATATATTACCATAAATGGCCCTTAAGACTTTTTGCCTTTCCACCGTCGATTTGCTGTAAATATTTGTAATAATAAATTCTGTAATAAATCAGTGTTATAATAAATTAATAATGAAAAAAAAAGTTATAATTCAATCATTTTGTAAGTAAATTGACAAAATTGTTTGCTAGATTAACATGCGACGTTGACGGGTAACAAAAAAAATTATAAAAAAATTTTTGCTTTTGGAGGAATTGAACCCTGGACCGAGCGGTTTACAATTCGGCGCTTGCTTTGCTTTGAACAGTATTTATTAATTATCTTAAATTACAATTTGTTGGCTCATGAGATTGTAATTTAAGATTCATTTCTATTTTATTTTTTGATTAAATGCTTGTTTTATTTGCTCTTCCACCCCACCATGCGGTGGTTGGATATATTTTTCGGTTGGTAAAAAAATTGACTAATCAGATTGTTTCTTTTTTCATCAAAAAATGACACGCTGAAGCAGCAGTAGTAAGCGTGCTGGGATTTTATGTATTAGATTTTATGGGATTTTATTAGGATTAGATAAATAAATCTTAAAATATAAAAAATATCTTAAGAAATTTACGTAAAACGTCAGTCGTGGACCCCACTTAAAGGTTTGTAAGATTCCCCCCCCCCCCTAACCCCCAAATCCTTACGAACTTAATAGGCGGTCCCTAATGTGATATAAATAACTTTTGAACCGCTAATTGGTCATGGATTGTTGATACAGAAACAAATAATAAATAAATACAATAAAATAGGTGTCTTTTCAAAGTTACAAATATATAATTTTTATTAATTCATTAAAACATTATGTGCAATTCCTCTAAGATATTCCAATAATGTTCTATCTTGATATGTTTCGACGATTCGTTGTATTTTGGTATCGACAGCTTGATATTTTTGTCTTTTGTGAGGAGGAGCTTCACCACGTGTAAATTGCTCGTGTAATGCGTCTTTTCCTTTTTGGACACTTCGTAGGCCATCAATAAATTTCCATATGGATGGATGATCTACATCTAGTTGGCATTGCAAGCTACGATGAGCTGCTTCGGCAATATTATTGGTCCGATTTTGATGATTCAGCACCCGATTGTAAACATTCCATATGTGCGGAGAAAACAATGGCCTTCGTCTTGTTTGGTTTCGGTTTGGCCTACCAATGTAGTTATCTTCTAACCAGTTTAAAATTGGTATTAACTCATCTGGAAGATGCTGTACTAGTTCCTCAAGTGCAAAATCAATATCATCAATCGGAACGAATGCGATAGCGACTACCATACGAGCTAGGAGGCCAAATTCGGGATCGTTTATATACTGACGGTACAGTCCATTATCAGAAATTTGTTTTTTAAAATTCTTTACAAGGTGAAATAAACAACCATGTAATTGAGCATCCGGAAAAGCCTCAGTAACTGAATTGATTACAGCTAGTTCATAATCTAATGAAATGGTTTGAGGTTCAAATCAGATTAGGTTGAACAACCTATCATAAGTTTCACGACGCTTATTTGGTAAAAGAGCATATAATATTGGCAGAACGAATCCACCTCTGATAGCCAAAACAACAAAAATTTGATGAAATAATGGAGGAGCTTGCCGAAATGTTCCATCTATAAAAATGTTTTTCATTTGCTCGTTCCATTCTACGTTGCGTTCCCTTCCAAAAATTATTATTCTCTGTGAGTCGGGCTGTTCTGATCCAGTATCCGCTAACAGAAAGTTTTCAGTTTGTCCAGGAGCAAATTCATAGAGCTTATAACTCTCTGGAATTATTAAACTTTCCAAATTTATTGGAGCTGGCGGAGCGCCAGCGACAATGTTGCGTACACGTTGACAAGATTTTCTTGTCGCATCCGTATTAGGCATTCGTCCTTGGACTGCTACTCCAGTATTTTGTAAAACCTCGTTCCTGATTTGAGCAGGAGTTTCTACGGTTTCTTCCGCACGTCTTTTAATGGCTACCTTTACTTTGGTAACTTCTATTCCTGCCCCATCAGGTTCGTGATTGTGATTGCCTTTCGAGCACACGTATTCATTTTCCAATGTCGTATGGATACGACCACAGCACTTATCCGCTTTTCGATCACATCTCCAAAATTTTTTGGTTTCATCTTTGCTCATTTTATCAAAAACGTACATATATCCCTCCATTATCAACTTCGTTTGGTTTCGACTTGTTTCGGTATTCTGCATGGTTAATTATTAAATAAATTGAATAAATTAAATAAATAAATAGATACTATATTATACCACTTCGAGTACCTATATACCGTTAGATATCGGATTTAGAGTTGCCAACTAATGAGTACAAAAAAAGAGAAAATTTTTTTCAATTTTGATTTCTTTATAAACTTATTGTATCATTTTAAAATGAATTTCCGCAATTTCCAACAAAATAGATTTTTCTTTTAGAAAAATGTTGTCATTACTTCCAACATACCAGGCACGTAACTACGGTGGGGATGATAAAATTCTGTTGTACAGGTAT
Organism: Cantharis nigra; assembly: GCA_958510845.1. Lineage (NCBI taxonomy): Eukaryota > Metazoa > Arthropoda > Insecta > Coleoptera > Cantharidae > Cantharis > Cantharis nigra. The sequence goes on along the minus strand of OY294028.1, from coordinate 36,203,454 downwards.
TATTACCTGTAATCCGATTAGGGTTCGGGACGCAATATACCCGTACCTTTTTTTAACCACTTCAAAAGTAGTGACCGTGGGACGCAATCTACTTGCTTCTCCTAAAATTATGTTGGCCCATCCTTGTGCCCTCTCTGAAAAATGAAGAATTTGGAATTCTTAATGGAGAATTCGCCCCCTTGGCCCCTCTAAGTATGCGAAGACCCAGCTTTGGCTCATTCTATAAAACAGGGCTAGTTTCGTGCCTGCAACACAGAATTGTGCTCGGATTCTATTATTCAATTTCATTTTCATGAAAAATGTACAGAGGATTGTCCATGATTATCCACTTTCACATGATTTTTTTTTACAGACGATAAAAATAGTGTTGTTAATTTATTACATTTCAAATTTTGAGCGGACCTTTTAAATAATTATTAATTAGCAAAATTTAAAAAAGAGGACATTTATACAGGGTTCCCACTTGTATGGAAAACCTGAAATCCTGGAAAAGTCAGGGAATTTGAAACTTGTCAGGGAAAGTCAGAGAATTTAAAACTTTTAGCGCCAATGTCAGGGAAAACAAAAATTTTGTCAAGGAAATATTTTCAAATAAAATATTTTTAAATTTGAAATACAAAAATTGGAAAAGTCCTCGGGCTGTTGATCGAGGGACTTCAGCGCATTTTTGACGCGGAGATCAGTAGTTTTTATTTTGTTTATTTATTTTAAACTATTAAACTATTCTATGCCGGAATAACTCGATAGCACCAACCTAACGCAAAAATTCCAGCTTTCTACGATGTCTGGATCAAAAGTTTTTAACGTGCCCAAGTGCATTTTTTAAATGCGCTAAAAATTACTGTATTATGTACTAGAATGTCAGGGAAAATTAAAATTTTTGTCAGGAAAAACCTGGAAAAGTCAGGGAATTTACTTTCAAAAATTTAGTGGGAACCCTGTTATATAAATAATAAAAAAGAAAGAAAACAAAAATATTTTGTAAAATAAGAGAACATGTTCTCTTTAAAAGAGACCTGTTGGTAACCCTAATCAGATTAAAGAATTAAGTAGGTACTACTTAAAGAATAATGTACCTATTATTTGAATTATATAATACAACAGCACCCACCACCACTTTTTTACCTCCCCCCAAACGGCGGCGCCCAAAAGTCCAGCGCCCAAACGGCGAGCGCCCAAATGTCCGGGCGCCCAAAAATCTTTGCGTCCAACAGTCCGGCGCCCAAAAGTCCGGCGCCCAAACGGCAGCGCCCAAACAGCGGCGCCCAAACGACGGCGCCCAAACGTCCTGTCCCGTAACAATGTCGCTCAAACGATGCTATAAGGTACCTATACCTAAATCAAATTGAGAATTTTAGCAATTTTGTAAATATATTTTTTGTTTACCTACACCTTGTTTATTATGAAATTATTTTGTCAAGTAATTTGTCATTTTACATCCTTGAAAATGGGTCATAAATAAAAGGACTCGAAACGTCGGTTAATTAAATTGATAAAAAGACCTAAAACTCAACAATTTTTATTATTTAAATATTAAAAAAAAGGTCAACGGTAATAAATTATTACTAATGTTATGTTTATATTAAGAATGGCAGTCTTCATTTATTACCTATTCATGCTAAAACTTATAAATTTGCTTATTAATTCAAGAATTTTATCAGTTTTTTAATTTAATGAGCGGATTCTCAATTTATTTCTCAAGCAAATTTCTTTGAGTGTACTGAAAAACATCACTGTGAAATAATATAATATAACGTTTAACCGTGTTAATGCATTTTTTGGTTACTTTTCTAGTCGTAAGTTATCGTTTTCCGGAAAAACTAAGAAATTCAAATTTTGCCGCAATGTAGCAGCGCGACACCTAGCCGTTGCCGGAAAAAGTACAAACATCAGTATCGCCGCCTGGTGTCAGCCGGCAAACGGGGTGTTACCAATTTTTGTATAGAGTCTGCCTATCTGAATATACATAATCAAAGGTATAACCAATCAAATTAATCAAGTGACCAATCAGACAACCGCAATTCAAATTCAAAATAACAAATCAAAAATTTGATTGGTTATACTTATACCTACTTAAACTTATCCGATAGATATCTCAAGGTGAAGAAATCGGGCATTAGTAAGGAAAGTATTGTAACCTGAAATTGAAACAAAAAATTGACCCCCCATTTTTACCAAATCTACCAATCACGTTGAGAAATTTAGTGTACCAACGAACGGTTAATGGGTGTAGCTTAACTCGTATCAAAGGATGAACCCGAAAACGTCGGGTTTTGCTACGATTCTTTCGTTCTTTAATTCTTCTTCGATTTAAAATTAATGCCAATAATAGAATCCGACGTTTACGCTTCATGGTAGTTCACAAGATACCTACTATGGCAACAGTGTTTATTTTCATTTTACTTAACTCTATTTATGAAGCTGAATGTGGTTCTGTGTGAAAACATTAAAGCAATATCCCAATATCCGGGAAATATCGCGGCTTTTTGCTGCCATGATAAGGTTATCAACTAACTAGGGATGCATGCTGATGCCTCGCGTTTATCTTGAAAGTGTGTTAATTACATCTAGACAACTAAGCAATCGCAGGGAATACACACGCACAACCTTGAAACTTCTGGCTCGCGGTAGATTGTTGCCAAGTGGTCCAGACTATGTGAGGCAGCTTGCTTCGCGAGGCAGCCGCGCGCATCAGCCTCGCAGTGTCTGATCACGCCTTTACAGTAGCGGTCGTAGAAATACACTTGCAATAAAATTTACAATTTAAAAATCGCGAATTAATTCAACTTTAAGCAATTATTGTGTACCGAAGGACTTAAAAAGTTTCAGTTTTTATATTCCTTTCAAGTAAATGCGCGTAAAATAAAAAATAAAATGAACATAAAGAAATTAGGAAGAAATGGGGAAAGCAACGGGAAACCACCCCATTGATTAAATTCCCTAGATCGTCTTCTTGGCAATAGAAAGAAATTAACAATATCTAAAACGGCAGTTATTTTAAGTAGAAAATCTAAATATTTTTACAAAAATATGGAAAAAACCAGAAAGTGGAGTGGAAAACTGGTAGCGTTCAAAAAATTAAAAAGGTTTATTCTAATTATCCTGTCGTTTAACGCCATGACCTCGTAGGGATGTCGTAATGCTCTCAAAAGTAGCTTTATCAAAAGCCCCTTCAATATCTTTAAATGCTCCTAATGAGACTGTAACGATTTCTCGATACATTCCACCACTTTATGAAATGCGGATTCAGTAGATCGCCCCGGAGTATATGCATGCTGATTCGGATGGAGTGGGTTATGCACCAGAACACCATCACGAATTTCTCTATCGCACAGTCTTTCCAATGTTTTTAGACAGTGAGTAGTCAGCTCGACCTGGCTTGGGTATGAAGATAACTTTGACATTCCGCCACTTTTTGGGTGTGTAGCCATGCGCAACACATGCCTTGAACACCATTACTAGGGGACAGAGTAGGTAGTCCGGGCCCCACTGAAGTAGGGCTGGATACACTCCATCTAACCCCGGTTATTTGTAGGGACTCAAGGTTTTAATGGCCCATGCCACTTTGAGCGGGTTTACGATCTGGTTTGCAATTTCCCAATGCATCTCAGTCGGTGTTCGGGCTGTATGCTTGGTCCACACGTAGTCTGAGACGGTTTTGCTATCGGAAAAGTTTGTTGTTGAATCGTACCAAATTGTTGGTTTGGGTCTTTGGATATGATCTTTTTTAGCCTGGCAGCATCTGTAGTGGACGCAATTCCGCTGCAGAAGTCTTTCCAAGAGACTTCCACCATCGTAAGATGGATCAGCTGCATGCTGAGCACCAGGGCTGTTATGATCGGTGTTGGAGATGTGAATATAAAGGGTGTTGTCACAAAGGGTTGCCCGCAGGGAGGTGTACTCTCCTCACTCTTGTGGGACTTTGTGGTGGACAACCTTCTGCGACGCCTTAATGAAAGTGGTTACTACACCATTGAGTACGCAGATGATATAAACATACTGCTTAAAGAAAAATTCGGGAATGTCCTGTGTGATCTGATGCAGGATGCTCTCCGAATCTTAGAGAAACGGTGCACGGAGCAATCTCTCTGGGTCAATTCGACCGAAACGAAGCTTGTTCTGTTCACTAGAAAAAGGAAGCTAAGGAACATGAAAATGCCTAGCCTAAAAGGAACACCTCTTAAAATGGCATCCGAAGTCAAGTATCTGGGAATTACACTGGACAGGAAGCTAAATTGGGGCAAACATATCACCTCTAAAATAACCAAGGCTGGCATGGTTTTCTGACAGTGCCAAAGAGCAATGGGAAGATTGTGGGGGTTTTCCCCGAAGATTGCCCTCTGGCTCTACACTGTCATAATAAGACCAATGCTACGCTATGGTGCACTAGTCTGGTTGCCCAGGACCAAACTGGTAACAACAGCGTCCTCTCTATATCCGCTGCAGAGATATGTCTGCTTGGCTGTAACTAGAGTGATGCGAAAGACATCAACTGTAGCCTTGGAGACTCTCCTCTGCCTTCCTTTGCTGGATTTCTATGTGGAGGAGCAGGCGGTAAGACCTGCTTTTAGGATGCGGGCATGGGGTCTTTGGTCTCACAGACAGGGAACTAGTGGGCATGCACGGATCTTTGAAGAATGCTTAAAAGGGTGCCTCTTTTGGGTTTAGATGCCGACAGAATTTTTCTCAAATATGTGTTTGACAAAAAGTTTAACATCTTGCCAGACGTAACAGGAACCGATGGCTCGAACATTTGTCTATACACGGATGGTTCCAAAAGCTATACTGGCTCAGGGGCGGGGATTTTCTCCTCTGAACTTCAGCTGGATATAAGTCTAACGCTAGGCAGATATGCCACCGTCTTCCAAATGGAGCTTATGGGTATACTACACTGTGCGGAAATAGTCCAGAAAAGGAATATTCAGGGTAAAGCAATTTAAATATTCACAGACAGCAGAGCTGCTTTTATGGCACTTGGTCGTCATAAGATCATCTCGGGCCTGGTGCTGCAGTGTATCCGGGCACTGAATGTGATATCAACACACAATGCTCTAACCTTTAGCTGGGTAAAAGGGCACAAAGGTAATGAGGGCAACGAGAAGGCTGACGAGTTGGCGAGGCTGGGCTCGGGTGATCCACCTTCATTACACCGGCCGTTAGAACATTAGATGTCATCATAAAGAAAGAAACACATAAACGGCATGCAGAAAGATGGGCAAATGTTATTGGATGCCGGCAGGCGCGGGCGACAATACGTTCTCCCTCTGAAAAACATGCAAAATACTACCTACAGCTGGCCCGGAACAGCCTGCGTACTATTTCTGGATTTCTCACAGGACACTGCAAGCTAAATAAACACCTGCACACAATGGGACTAGTTGATAGCCCAATTTGTCGGAGATGTAATGAAGCAGACAAAACAATGGAACATGTGCTCTGTAACTGCCCATCGTTAGCGTCAAAAAGAAGATCCATGTTGAGGGACTTCTAGCCTAGCATGGCCAGTATTAGCGGCACACCGCCCTCTAAAATACTCAAGTTTATCTTAAGTGTGGGATACAGTGGCGTATTTACCCAAGGGCCAAAAGGGCCATGGCCCGGGGCGGAAGGCTTCGAGGAGCGGTTTGCGCCGCCCCTCGCGCTCAGCTTGGGGCGCATTTTATAAACGTTACCTACACTGAGAGAACAAATAAAAATTAATTTTTTTAATTAATTTATGGGGCGGAAAATCTTTTGGGCTCAGGGCGCCAAATTTTAAAATACGTCAATGTTGGGATGGCTCGAGGAATAGATGAGAAGGTGGGCTGCTATAATATCCACCATGAATACCACTTTAATCTTGAATAACTTTTGGAGAAGTAAATGTATCGAAAAATCATAAGAGGTCTTTTTTGTAGAGCGTTCAATTCTCTATAAAAATATACATTGTTCATTGCTTTAACCTTATTTGTTTCAGATAAAAAAAATTAAATGAAAAAGTACACAAATCCCATGTTATTTATATGAGAATTTAATACCACTTTAATCTTGAATAACTTGCGGAGGAGTGATATCTTTATATAAAGATATATTGGTTATTGCTGTAACTTTATTTGTTTCAGAGAAAAAAAAAATTAAATACAAAAAGTCCAAAAATCCCATGTTATTTAAATGGGAATTGAAACATGATTTCGGCACGATATAATTACAATAGTATATTGTTTTATTAGGATGGAAAGCTTAACTTTTCCTGCCAAGTGAGTGTTTTCATTTGCGAGGCGAGTGGAACGAGCCGAGCGAATGGAAAACTTGCGTGGCAGGAAAAGTTACCTTTCCATCCGAATAAAACATGTTACTTTTTCTCCAAACGAACAAAATTCAGAAATAAATTTCAAAATTAGCAATAACTCGGGAACGGCGCTAGATATCAAAAAACTGAGCAAAAAATTCTCCCCACTCACCTAGTACACACCCCTCATAGAATTATCGCTAGGAAGGCATATGCAAATATTCAAATCGATCGCGCGCAAAAAATTCGAAAGGTAGATAATTTTAATCGGTCAACCAGTTTTAATTTAATCAAATTGTAATAAAAATAAACAAAAATTAGGTGACATTTTGATTTAATCTGTCAACTATTTTCAATTTATGTTGGTAATTTTTAAATTGAATTCGCAACTGTCAACTTCAATTGTGACATTTATTAAAATTTTTAGGTTAAAAAATCAAAATTTTTATTTATTTGGTTAAAAATAAAATTTTAAGTTGGTATATCTAAGGATTTAAATGTCAAAGCAAAGAGTATGTATATATAGAGGGACAGCTCTTATGGGAATACTTGTCACAAGTATTTCTTGATGGCTCTGCTACGCCATCTAGTGGAGGGGGTTATCTCTACGTCTTTATTTTTGGTCCTCTATATACAGGGTGCTGAATGAGTTAGCTGAACATAGGAAATTAACATGTAAAAACTTATTTTTGTAAAAATACCCCCCTGTATATAAAGGATCAGCCATAAATTAAAAATTAAAACGTGGAGATCACACCGTCTACTAGATGGCGTAGCAGAGCCATTAACAAAAACTTGTGACAAATATTTGTTAATGGCTGTCCCTCTATATATACATACTCTTTGGTCAAAGTCAAAGTTTACATCTATTTATTTTTAAATTACGCTCTAAAATTTTATATTTGAAATGGTAAATAAACTTACAATAATTTTTAGAAAAGGTAGATACCAAAATTACTCATTTTTATTAAAATAATGTCACATTTCTAGTTATTTTTTTCCTGCCGCCGACAGTTTTACTTTCGAAAAAACTCTACGCCACGTGGTTTTATGTATGTTGGTAAGGAAAAGTTTGACTTTCGTGTTTAAAATCAATAATGAAACAGCTGAATTTCGTGACGTTTGTAGAAAAAAAATTTTGTTTTCGGTTGGATATTCTTTTTGGGGCAAAAACTAAAAATTCATGGGACGGCAGCAGAAAAAACCAACTTGAGAAATAACGGACACCCTACTGTCTTATTGGAAATAACTATAAATTATTATTAACTTTACAATATTGGTCCATGTTTTTATCCTCAACTCCGTTACAATATTAATAATTTAAAAAAAATGATATTTTTTGAAAATTTTTGTTCAACATTTATTTTGGAATTCTAACGTTAAAACAATAGTTATTGAATTCTGATGCCGGTATAATGTAGCGTAGTCTTGAATTTGTGTAAATAAATAGTTGAAGTTTAAAATTATTTAATTGCTCATTTGGGAGTATCAACTCCGTGATCTTCAAAACTCAAAAGTCAGCATAAATTTTGTCCAATAATCCACATATACTTTTTACAAATAGCAATAAAAAAGCCGACCTCATCGTAGGAGATTTCTAAACTCAAAATCAGTAAACACCAGCGAAATTTAAAAATTCTCAGCTCCGTGATTCTCAAAACCGTTGCGGTTTTATATCACGGAGTTGATATTTTTTAAATAGAACTTCTTTTATGAGATGAAAAACAAATTTTTGTTTCCCAATAAAGATGATAGAACTGTGGTGGAACCAAAATATATCATTGAAGTACTTGAACAACCGACAATAATAAGTTGTGATCGATCCTTATTTCGAAACTACTTTTGAAAGTTTAATATGTTTTAAATGTCTCTTTGTGAATGATTATTATGATTATAAGCTAACTAGATAAAGATAAAAAATAACTTAAATCTACTCTAACCTACAGAACATACCAACGTCTTTGCACGGACCTCTCTTTTGGCGACAGTTCTACAAAAGAAAATACTAGCTACATATTATTTGCCACATCAAAACGTTCCGACATCGAAACGACCAGCTCCGCTGCTGTATATAGGACCTATATACCATAGGTGCAGTAGAAGTGGCATTGAACGACGATGGATGGAGCAGAAAATGTGTGAACGTTATATCCGATCATCCATACATTTAGCGATCTTGATCTCAAAATTCTATGTCTATAGATAGATGGAAATAGAAGATTTTACTTTACTAGGATAATAAAATGGATAATCAAGATCAGTGGTTCTCAAACTGTTTTGGCTCACGGACCCACCAAGTGAAAAATTTTGTGACAAAAGATACTCATTTTTGTACCAATTAAATTGATTTATCAATTTTATTCAAATATACTTAACTAACTATAATTACTTATACTTAACATAAGGAAAGTACGCTATCTGCACCGACAAGGAGAGGACCCCTACTCGACATCACCGATTTCGTCCGGATTTATAGTGTATAGAAGGCTTGACTGGAATTGCAAGTGATACAAATTGTAGCTTCAGATGGCCAAGTGTTTAGGAAATAAAATTATTTTTGGGGAGAGTTAATATATACCTAAGTCATTTAAGTTATAAATTTTCCAAGTAATACCTAGCACAGTGGTAGGCAGTCGGACTCAAAGTGCAAAAATCCTAGGTTTGACTCACCATACTAGTAAATTTTTTTTCTTATGGCTTCTATTCAATTTTTACGATATGAACCGTAATACGTAATGTATTGTATTTAATTTCAACCTCGGTACGGCAATGTCTCTTTTAGGAGCGATTTCGCAAAAAAAATCATAAACTAACACTAACCTACATAATCGTTGCATATCTTTGCACGGATATCTCTTTTTTACAGGCGATTTTGCTAAAAAAATCATAAGCTAACACTAACCTACATAACCGATGCATATCTTCGCGTAGATATTTCTATTTTACGGATAATAATAAGACCAAATTACAAACATGAAGAGGAATAATTTTATAAAATAATGTATTTTAATAGGGTAATTCCGGGAGAGACCGACCACCGGGAGAGACCGACCACCACAGATAATTCGATATCAGAACAATAGAGTACATCGACTGTTTCGTCATGGGTTAATCTATATCTATATGTTGTAGAGAACACGTTTTGCTTGGCGTAAATATTTATAATTTAAAATTATATTTTATTTAATTTAAAAGTTTAAAAGTATAATTTAAATTATATAAAAATATAAAAGTCAATAATTGTTTCCAAATAATTGACACATAGTAAAAGTTTTTTAATCCTTTAACAGCAATAGCTGTACTGTTAAGGTATGCAAGTTTTTATTAAGTATTTTAACTTTTTCGTATAAAATAAAGATAAAGCTTTAAAATAATCTCAAAAATTGTTTTATAAAGAAACATTTTATCTTGTTAATTAAGTGAATAAAACAATTAATTATTCAAATCAAAAATTTTCTTTATTATGCAACGTTGTACAGTTTGAAACAAATCCTTGATTTTAAGTACCTATTATATTATATATAAAAATTATTATAAGTTTAATAATATAATAATTATATAGTATATTATTATATATATTGCTATGACCCCAGTGGTTCAATTTCGAAAATTCATCTACCACGGAAAACACTTCGCTGGAGTATTCACCTTATAAGCTTGAAATTCTACGTAAACTTGAACTTCCAAATCAATAAATTAAAATATCAAAATATTTAAAATTAATTTAACAGTCGCGAATGTGAACGGCAAAATGTGTGCGTCCGCACCCCACCTGGCCACACGTTGCACTATTAACCCGAAATGTGTCGTTGCTTTTAAAGATTTATGTTTTTAAATGTTCTTCTTAATAATTCAATCAATTAATTTTCACTTGTCCAAGTTTCCAATTTATAACCACAAAAAATCCAATCATTTTAATTTTTTTAAAATATTAAAATCTCGTCCAAACCACGAGATGACTTTCAATCAAATCAAAGTTCAATAATAATAATTAATTCAATTAAATCGCAATTGCAATATCAAAATTTTATCGGAGATCAACTCCGATAAACGTTAGCACTCTGCGGCCTCAAAACGGTAAAAAGCCAAAGTTATTAAAAATCAAATTCAAATTTACAACATTTACACAAAATTATTTACAAATAAATTTTTACAAACAAATACTCAAATAATAAAACTCACATAATAAAATTCAAAAACAAAATCATTTCATATTAATTCATAATAAAACAGTCGATAATAAAATTAAATTTTAAAAAATTAAAAATTAAAAAAAAATAAATAAAAAAAGGATTTTGGAACACGACAATATTTATATACCTACTATTATTATGATTATTTATCAAATACTGATAAAATAACCCGTATCGTATTTTTACAAATTTTGCACATATTTTTTTTGTACAAGTACCCCATTTTATTCAAGTACCCCTAAATTGCTTCCAAGTGTGAAATGTTTTGTAGGTGGAAGAATATTCAGTACCATAATAATAAAATTTCACCAATATTATGTTTTTTAATGGAAACTATATTTTTATGATGTACAAGAAAATTTAATTTCAAAGGTAGGCACCGGTTTTGATAAGCAAACGCTACTCGCCAAAAAAAATAGAACATTTTCTATTCGCTCGGCTAAATGGTTTTACTAATGTATTCTACTAATTACTAGACTACTCGCCTAAATTTTATTGTTCACACAACTTGTAAGTTTACGATCACTCGTTGTGTCTACTACGTACTAATTCATTTTACTAAACTACTATACTTAACTACTCACCTACTCGACTAATTTTGTACTGTTCACACATGGGTAAGTAGGTCAATCGACTAAACTACTTACTACTAATTACTGGCCAAAATCCACTGGGTGTGTACGAGCCATAAGGGATAGCCCGATCATATGTTGTTTTTTTGCGACTTTAATGCAGTAAATTAAAAAAAAAAGCTTAAAAAGAATATTGCTTTATAGTTAAATATGTTTTGTCTTGATTTGTGTATGGTCGACCTCACCTAATATTAGTGGTCGATCTAACCCGGACATATGGGTGAGTCCGGCCTATTGCATTGTATTTAATATAATCAGAAATGTTTTGCGTTTGTTGCATTTGAATATTTATTTACAATGTAGACTCATTGGCGAGTAGATGAAAAATATTTGGAGTCAAAATGTTCATAAATGGATCATTTTCCAGGTGTTTTTAAAAAAGTGGTCGAAGTCTCCCGGACTTACCCTATAATAAATTATTTTAAATATAAATGTATTTTAAGTAATTCAGTACAAAAATGCAGTAGAATAATATAAATCGTAATTGGGGACGAAATTACCGGTATCAAAATTACCACAGGATCAAATTACCTGGGGGTAAAATCACCTGGGATGAATTTACCGGGGACGAAATTACCAGGCAATCAAATTACCGGGGATCAAATTACTGGGGGTCAAATTACCGGCTACGAATTTTCAGGTACCTAGATAACCAGAGAAAAAAAATATCTCAACAATGAATTTAAAATCTGCACAAAAATTGTGCATATTTATAAAACAATATTCTGCAAATTTCTATTAGTATAATGTTGTGCAGAAAATTTGTTCAAAAAATTGAACATGAAATTCTGCATATTTCCATAACTAGATTGTAAAAATCCTTGTATAAATCCAAAACTCTAATTTCTACAAATCTTACATACTATAAATATGGAACGGCAAATCAAATAGATAATTCGCAGTACAAGTAATTTTATTGAATATATCTATTTAACCACACCTTCAACTTTCAAAATTTAAACTTTATAATGTATCCAATTAACCTTCCAGCAGGCGCGCCACTATATATTACATGAGCGGGCGCGTGTCATAATTTTTATGACACAATGTTTGTTTACAAATATTTTATTTTAAATAGTAAAAATAAAAAGTATAGATCATGTATTGAAACCTCTTACATTTATTTTGTATTTAAAATGAACACAAAATATAATAATTCAATAATAATATATAATAATATTACGATATGAGTAGAGCACGGAATCAAGGCAATATTAAACCCGATATCTGGTATGCGGCATACAATGATGCATAAACACATGATATTATGTTTATGCATCATTGTATGTCGCATACCAGATATCGGGTTTCCTATTGCCTTGATTCCGTGCTCTAGATATGAGCAATACGTTTGCGACATATAACGTGAGATCGGAAGCAGTTAACTGAAATAAATGTTGATAACAATTTGAAAACAAAGAAAAAAAAAATTACTTGTAATAGATTAATTTCATTTACTGTATCGTCTTGGAATAGAAATAAAAAAAAAATTAATCCGACTACTCAGAAAAAAGTTATGCCAATAAATGTATAATTGTCGTAAAAATATGCATACGAGCCTGCTGAAAGGTTAAAGCAACTACAATTAAATTCCAAACTATACTCTTACCAATCTCCAATCTAAATTCAATCACTAATCATCAACAAATCTTCAAAAACCAAAGTATTTGCAGTCGTCTCAATTGCAAAAGCCTCCTTTCCCCATCTCGCTATCAAAATGCGAACTAATTGGCGGGAACAGAGAGAGATATTCAAAATTATATATCAAGTCAAAAATAAACGAAATCACCGTAAAACTACAAATAAACAGTAAATAAATTGGGGGAAATCAAATGGAGATTTGACAGTATATTAAAATAAATATAGAAATGCATTTAAAACATATTTTCAATAAAAAATATTTAATAAAATTAACGAACAATACATTTCTTCGTAAATAACAATTTTATAAAAATTAAAATATTTTATTTAAATTCATAGTAAAAAATATAAAAAGTAAGAAATATCACAAGCCCCCTACAATTTGTGTTTTCTTTATTTTTTTTTATTTAAATAGTCAACTTTATATTAACTGCACTAGGTACTGCTCTTCAATATTTTCATGGTAACTGCTTTTGCTCGATACTTAGAACCAATAGCTATAAAAAATTAACACATTAATATAATGAAACTGACAAAGTCTAGCTTAATTATTTTAAAATCTGAATTTAATATTGATATTACAAGAGTACAACCAAGTACCAAACTATAAAAGGAAGTTAAAGGGCTTAGAACAAGTTAAAAAAATAAAATTTTTGTACACTTTTTACCAACTAATAATTTTTATAAATTAATGTAATATTTTATCTTCATGGGAAACGTCCATTAATTATGTGAAGCGTTTAGGGGGGGGGGTCGAGCTTCCCACGTTGGGGACTGAGCAAATATCACGTAATTTTCTTTCCGCAAGAAACTGTAAAATTGCGAGAGAATTGGGTTAAATTAAGAAGGTAAAACAAACAATCTCACGTGAGATTAGGGTAAAGGAGATCGAGCCAAATCTCACCAGAGGGGTGGGGGGGTCGAAAAATCGCCTCACGTAATTAATGGACGTCCCTATACCAGCTCTGCTGATTGAAATCTATTGCTAAATAAATTTATTCCATTGTTTCTGTAATTTCAAAACAAATCGTCCAAATGTAAAAAAAAGTCATGCAATAGAGGGTTATTTAGGAAATATGTGGCATAGAAACTGTTGAAAGTAATTCCAGCATTTCTTAAATGGACGTAGTTATGCAAAAATCCTACCAACCCACAATTTTCGAGAAATTAGTTAATTATGAAAATTGGGTTTATTAGGAACTATTCTTTGACTGGAAAAAATCTAGAGAAAATTATTATAAATAAATTTGAAGAGTACACGGGAATAACAATCAGGGTCCAATGTTGCTGAAAAATAAACTATTAATGTCATCTGATAGATGGTAATGGTAGGTACATATCTCCTAGTAAACACATAATATAAAAATGATTTTAATCCAGCGTCAAAACGTTTTTTAAATATTAAAATTTACATAGTCACTTATGGGTAAGTAAATCCTTAAATGCGATTTGTGCGAAATATGAAACTTGTGACTCTGATCATTCTTCCCGTGTACTCTTCATTCGAGCAGTTTTGTACAAAATCAGAAATTTTGTCTGTATTTTTTGGCTGAAAGGTAATTTATAAATAATTGACTTATGGATATAAAAACACTTTCACAACTGTTTTTCGCAGTGTTCTACCCAATACGATTTTTAAAATTAAATTTATTTATTTATTTTCTTAATAATAAGTGTTTTATTAGGTTGGTAGGTTTCTGCATAACTACGTCCAATTATTATTAATAGCTATGAAATAGTACTACTTATTACCAATAAAAATTACTTACTATGAACATGGCACACTTCTATATCACATTCAATTGATCTTAAAAAATTTAACCAAATTCGTTGTTTATCGGAAAGCTTATCCCGGTCACCTTTCACTTCAACAAATTTGCACTAAAAAAACATTGTAAATTATAAAACTAAAAGTAGTATAAGAAATGCATTATTTACTTGCTTTGCATTTGTTTTCCACAAAAACAAATCTGGAAGACCTGAATGATATAATCCATAATTTTTAGTAATTCGTTCAAGAATTTTTGCCAATTTACTCCTTCCAATACATAAAACTATCTCATATAGTTCATTTATATCAGAAATAAGATTTTGACTGATTAAAGAATGTTTATGGGAATGATTTTCCCATATTTCCGACATAAAATTTTCTAATTGTCCCAAAGGCCAATCCGATTTAATTTCATTCAGTCTTTGATCAATTGAATTTTGCCTGTTTATATAAAAATGTGGCGTTATTAAATCTGATGGATAATACTGTGTTTCAAGTATAAAAGCCCCAATCACATTACTATCGTAAATAATATCCCAAAATAAAACACAAAATAGTGTGCAAAATAATCTTCCTTCGCAATGAATTCCATTCGCATAGCCTTTTGTTCTATAATGATCTAATGCAACTTTTTCTACAGAAAGTATACTTGTTTCATCATCATCTTTTTTTATATATAAACGTTTTCCTCCTGTTGTATTACTAAAAAATAATTTCAATTAAGTAATTTTTACATGAAATATTTTAAAGATTTACGTATGAGTAGTCTGGGAACTAATTTCAGTAAAAGGAAAATCGTCTAAAATTGTATCTTGTAGAAAACTAATTTGATTTTTAACAAGTTCGGGTAGTGGATTTGTTTTTCTATTCTTCATTAGTTGTCCCCTCCAGGTCAATGTTTGTAGATCAACATCGGACAAACTTTTATCTTTTAACGCATACAAAAGTTTATCAGCAGCCTGAAATTAAAAAAATCATCAAGTAAAATTTAAAAATATTTCAATTGAAATACCTCTTCGTATCTTTTTAAGTACACATAATAAAGTTTAACTAACGAATTTAACCATTTTCCTCTCATGTGTTGACCAAGCTTTGCATTGTTTATTAAATATAAAAGAAATTCTTTAACTTTTTCTGGATAATGTTGTGGTAAATATTTTGTACCCAGAGACAAAGCCGAAATGTATTTATAATGTGCCGAGAATCGTAATAAATGTGCTGGTTTAGATGTACGATTAATATCAACAATCGCTTCACTAAAAATTAAAATACTAATAAAACAAATAATGAAGTTGGAAATTTCAGAAAATAAGGTCAAATCGTTGGTTAATTTGACAGCAAATGAGACAATAATATAATCTATTTTAAAAAATTTAACTTACTCATATTCCTTTAGCAGTTTAAAAGCCATTTCACACAAATCCAACATTTGTAGAAAATTTTTAGTTGCAAAGCAATGTTCAATATCTCGTTTACAATCAAATGCTTTAGAATATCTATAAAAAAAACAAATTAATATGTTATCTAAAAACTAAATAATAATTATTCTCACTCAGAAAATTCTTGAATCGATGAAAAGATTACTACTTCTTGATCTACGCGATATGTGGGCATAAAAATATCTTTAGATTGTATTTGACTTAAAAACCAGTAA
This sequence comes from Cantharis nigra, assembly GCA_958510845.1. Classification (NCBI taxonomy): domain Eukaryota; kingdom Metazoa; phylum Arthropoda; class Insecta; order Coleoptera; family Cantharidae; genus Cantharis; species Cantharis nigra. The sequence continues at coordinate 36,187,295 of OY294028.1, read as the reverse complement.
ATATCGGCATCCTTTTCAAATTCATTTGAAACAAAAGTATATGCAAAATGTAGTTTTTTTAAAATAGCATACAAATTTTGATTCATTTTAACACAAATGCCCATCTTTTTATTTATTTCTTTTCTTAATACTTGTTCGGTGTTTACAGTTAATGTAAGAGTAGCTTGAACGCTACAATGTTTCAATAATTTTTCAATTAACTCGCTTTTCTTACAGCTCACAGTTCTTATTTTAAAATTTTTGCATATATCTTTTATATCTCTTACTAATAAAGTATGTAGAAGATTTACACAAGAATCTAACGATAAGTCTAAAAGATAAAGGTCAGTAATTTACATGAATTACCATTAAAGAGAATACATGAATAATATTATTGCAATTCGCCTTACCCGAAACAACAAAATTGTTTTCTAAAAGGGCATCATACATGCTCTTCACTTCAGTCTGTGACATTTCCAACTTTATTGCTTCCGTAAATTTAAAAATATTCTGCCATTTCGATTGTCTCATATATAGTTTAAAACAGAACAACTGGTATTTGTCATTATTCATATTTAAAAAATCATTTAAAAGATCTGTTTCAAACCTAGCAAACATAGTTGCCAAATGTTTATGAGAAAATATAAATTTTGTGATATTACGAAATAGAGTTAAACACGTGGGACCCCACGTATCCTCTTCATCATTTCTATCTCCTTGTACAACCTTCGTAGATAAGTTTGATTTTTTTGGAGATGCTTTTTTAAGTTTAGCATTTAATTTTGTTAATTGACGAGGAGACTTTGGGGGGTTTGATTTTTTAAGTGATAATTTTTGAGGTGATCTGTTACAAACAATGTTACTCAAAATTGCAATCTTCCGCTGCGGTGTACTTTGTATATTTATATTTTCATTGGTATAAGGCATAAATTGATCTTCTGTAATATCAAAATTGTAAATCTCATTACATATAATTGTTTCATTTGAAGTACTACTACAAAAACTAGTTGATTTACCAAACGAACAAGATGCTCTGTTGTTAATTTTAGAATCATTACTGTTTTTCTGTAAACAGGGAGTTTTATTTTTATCTCTATTAGTTTGAATTTTTGTGGATTGTGCTAAAAGAATAATAGGCTATAAAATTAAATATCAAATATTAAAATAATACTCACCTAATGTATTACCCTTTTTCTTCGAAGAGTTAAATAACTGTTTTTTACAATTCAACTTATTAGTACTTCCTCTATTGGAAGTTGTGCAACTAATATCTTCAGTTTCAGATGAAAGTTTCCTAGTTTGCCGTGTTCGCTTTATAGAAGGTATAAAATCTTCGTCACTACTACTATCTTCTAGTGGTTTCTTGTGCTTTTGTGCGGAACTTATTGAACTTACGTTAGCAGACAAAGACGATATACTCCTCGGTGTAACGCAGCGTTCACTCAACAAAGAAATATTAGTTTCGAATGATTTCAGTTTTAAATTAGGCACTTTTATATTATCCGTTTTATATGTCGGCAAATCAAAGGGAAGACTACTTTTACGACAAGTAGTTATTAAATTGCCGTCAAATACATTAAGTAGACTAACTTTTTTTGTGGTGGATTCTTCCACATTATCATTATTCTTTTTATCCATTCGAAAAGATTTAAACGTTAGTATTGCACGCGTTGAATTTGGAAAGTAATCTCCAATGATTGTTTGGCGATATTTATCATCACTTTGTGAAATTGAATTTCTTGCTTTCTTGAATCCTGGCATAGTCTTATAAAATTATCAACACTTGCACTTGACGCAAAAAATTAATATTTAATTAAACAAACGTTAATGTCGATAAACTCCACCATAATAAGAAATATGCACTCGAGATTAAAAAAATAACATTAAAGAATATTGTTAAAATTTCCGGGAAAAAAAACAAGTGTGGTTATGATACAATTAGGGTTGTTCCAGGTTGTTCCAAGTAAATATTAAAAAGTACTAACTCATAGAAATAAATTATAATAGATTTCCTTAATTTTATTAATAGATTTAAAAATAAGCAGATATCGCTTATGAGACAAACAAAATTTATTATAAATTAATTTTCAGAAAATTTAATATCATTAAACAAGCAATAAAATAAAAGACATTATAAATAAAGATTATACATAAACAAAATTACATACAATTACTCGCAAAAGAATTCAAAATAGAAAAATGGATAGGCACTTTTGCTTGTAAATTTCATTTTTACTTCCTTGTAAAACAAGAAAGTATTGTAATCCCGATTTTTTTCGGTTTCCAGATTTTGACGAAAATATCCGTTTTGAGCTTCCCTGAATCTATTTTGACTATTTTCGTTGTGACGTCTGTACGTACGTACGGACGTCTGTATGTCGCATAACTCAAATACGGTAGGTCGTAGAAAGTTGAAATTTTGGATTTGAGACACTTATAGTATCTAATAGTTGTGCACCTCCTATTTTTGGTTGTGATTGTCCGTGCCAAAAGTCGTAATTCATGACGGGCATAAATCGATTAACGAGATTCTTGTACAATCATTATAAAAATTACAAGGAAGTTATGTGGTGTCCACATCAGAATTTTTAAAAATAGTAATAGATCTAGTCAATTAGTAATAGGGTAATAGATTTTTATTAAAAGTAATAGATCTATTACAATTGTAATAGCTAGAACAACCCTGGATGCAATGATACAAAAGACGGGTTCAGTATGGTACTTTTTGCGGAAGCGCGATGGCTGAGCTGCACTCAAAAGCAGCAGATTTTCTTTAATATGTATTGTTTATTATTTACTGTATTAAAGCAACATTAATATAATTGTTAAGAATTATTTAATACTAAAGTGATATTTATATTTTATATTTCTATATTTTAACAATCTCCAACAAATAGTTGTCACAATTTAAAATATTGCCACCTAATAAGACCGTCTGGTATTGGTTGAGGTTTGTAGAGAGAGACAACTAAAAATATTAAAAATTGGTTATGTAAACATTGCATAACAACTTTCCCCATTAAATTTGGGTATAAAAATTATCGTTCAACCTCCTCTTTCTGGGTACCATTCGACGAGAAAGACCGTGAGGAAGCTACAGTTGGCATCAAAAAATCAAAACGTTGAAAAATTTTAAAACCCGTTAAATTAAAGGTGCAGATTTACTTCTTTGTACACATAATTAGAGGGTAAATTTACGGTCAATGATGGCAATTCGGTCATTGACGTCAATGACCATGCATTTTGGGTGATGTTGACATTTAAAATTTCGTGTGTGGTTTTTGCATCATTGTCCGGGCAATGACGTCAATGCCCAATACATGGTGGGCAATGTTGAAACTATTATTTTATAGATTCCATCTGAGATTAATATATTCAATGTGCCTTTGTAATTAATACTAGTTATTAAGGGATACTGAAAAGTTAATTTTGTTAAAAAATATTAGTAATACGACCAAAGAAAATGAGATTACTCTTAGACAAGCAGCAGCTCAAAATAGTGTTTTAGGGTCGTATTCACTAACTTATCCACGGGCTAGCAACTCTATTGTTATCCAATCGGAACTGTTTTAGTGCTTACTCTCGTCACCTCTGGCGCTAGTTATGCGCTAGTTTGCGGTTTTTTAAATTTACCGCATTATTATTTTTGGTTAATAAGTTGGTATTTTGTTTTGAAGTTTCGGGTGCTTATATAATAAACAATTTGTAATTATGTTTTCTGTAAAAACGAAATCTTCAAAAAAGTGTTGCAAGTTAAAATTAAGTTTGTTAAACATGGGTTTTTCTTGTTGTGTGCCTAATTGTAATTCTGTAAGTAATCACATAGGATAACATTGCTGTACATCAAAGAGGAGGTCGAAGTACACTCAAGAAAAGAAGTTTGCCTACATTGTTTTTACTCTCTTATCTATGAACTTATCCCTTAGTTAATGATCTTTTAGGTAAGGACAGGGTACTTAAAGGAATTCATTTAAAAACCCATTCTCTAATTCATCCTTCAGGTAAATTTTTGTACCTAGCAGTTGTCGTTAACTAAAGAAGAGACTGATGTTTTTAATCGTAATAGTACACGTGGTGTATAAAGAGTAATGTGTTCTCATTGGTGGATTTGAAACAATAACTTATAAAATATTTGACGTCTAACGTCAAGAAAAAACATTCAGGAAATCGAAATAATAAGCAAAAACCAAAATACAAATTTTGTTCTTATTTATAGGCAATTTAGAAATTTTATAAAAAAATTTTTTTTAATTTTTAATTTTTTAAATTTATAAAATTAATTATTTTTTTTTTTACTTTTGAATATTTAATTATAAAAAATATGAAACAAAAATATTCAATATATTCAAAGACTACATAGTGGGATTGGTGGCTGATATTATGTTAACTAAACCATTGTCAGCCCATAGAATTATAAAATTAAGAAAACTATGCAATTTGTCCAATGAGGAGGAGTGTTAAAAATAATCTAAAGTTGCATTTATGCCAAATTGAAAAGTTGTTTTTATGTAGTCAAAATAAATACATACAATCAGAGTTAATGAATTAATGTAGCTAAGGATTGGTGAATTTCCAATAGAGATGTCGTGAGATTTGGCTTGATCCCCCCTTCCCTAATCTCACGTGAGATTGTTTGTTTTACCTTCTTAATTTAACCCAATTCTCTCGCAATTTTACAGTTTCTGGCGGAAAAAAAATACGTGATATTTGCTGAGACCCCCCCCTCTCCCCCACGTGAGATTTGGTGAGATTCTTCTCGACCCCCCCCCCTCTAAACGTCTCACGTAATTAATGGATGTCCCCTAAGTAGAAAAGGGTCCAAGTGACTCTCTCGCCATTCTACTAGGCCGAATGCTCGGCCGAGCGCTCGGTAGTATGTTTATACCAACCGAGCACTCGGCCGAGAACACTGTCTTGCCACGGCTAAAGAACGGCTAAAGAACAAGACCACGGTGGCTTGATGTGATCGCCAGTTGAAGTTTTGAGCGGAAATTCTGGGTTCAAATCCCGGACTCGGCAGAATTTCTTAACTCAGCCCTCTGATAAATATCAAACTGTGAATCGAAATACTTATACATTTCCTTAACAATTCAATGAAAAAACGGGGTACAATATCCCTAGAGCTTCAGTGCAAAGTGGGCCTTGAACCACTACCCGTGCAGCGATAATAATAATAAAATTAAATATGATTATCAATAATGAGCTAAAGGATACAAATAAATCTTATTATATGGATTTCGCAATCCTATACAATTAAATGTTGTAAAAAATTATTAATGATTGAAAGTGCTTACTGTTCATTAATCCGAAAAATATGCAAATTAAGTGAATTAGTTTGCGACACGTATGGCATAGGTGTTTCGAATTTCGGATTTTTCTGATGAGAATCCGAAATTCGAAACACCTATGCCATTAATCCGAAAAATATGCAAATTAAGTGAATTAGTTTGCGACACGTATGGCATAGGTGTTTCGAATTTCGGATTTTTCTGATGAGAATCCGAAATTCGAAACACCTATGCCATACGTGTCGCAAACTAATTCACATAATTTGCATATTTTTCGGATTAATTAAAAAGTAAGCACTTTCAATCATTAATAATTTTTTACACCATTTAATTGTATAGGATTGCGAAATCCATATAATAAGATTTATTTGTATCCTTTAGCTCACTATTGATAATCATATTTAATTGTATTTTCAAGAGCTAATAATTTTAATTAATGATAATAATAATAATGGATAAAAAGATATTCTCAGAAAACATATTTTCACAACCTTTGATTCCGTGTAGAATCACCTTCAGTTCTTACTTAGAATCACAAAAACAATGTTTCTGCAAAAATTCAGCTTTCCGCCACTTATTTCCTAGAAACGCTTTGTTTGATCTAATTTCCCTGAACTAATGCCCGTATTAATAGTCACGGATTAATCCGAGATTCAAGATAATCCTAGATTTAACCAATGAGATTGCTTGAATTTAAAAATTCCAGTGATCTCATTGGTAAATCTTGAATCTCGGATTAATCCGTGACTATTAATACGGGCATAAATAATATTGTATAAATTCTATTTTCATTACATAACATAGAAAATTCAATGTTATCTAATCAAAAACTTCATTATTATTTGTTTAAAATATTCGTAGATACTTTTCACCTACTTTTTACTGTTTACTCGAGTATGGCACGAAAACGCTCAGAGATGGCAAAAACGGTGAGCCGGAAGAGAAAAAAGGGGAAGTTTTAGATAGAATCTCTTTATCCATTCATACGCTTCAATGTGGGTGCAACACTCGCAAAATCTCCCGACTAGCCCCCAAGTTTTAAAAAAAACCAATCTAGTTGCGGATCAATCGAATCGTATCGTAAGCCCAGCATAAGAAAAACAGTTGTGGATTCGCTGTTTTATTTTCTTCGTTTTACTTCGATTATTCTCGAGATTCCACGATAACACACCGCGTTTGTTTATGTCATTTCAATCATTTTTATGTTCAAATTTTAAATAACTATAAAATTATTAATCGAAATGGCTTTAGCAGCTGCTACAAAGTCCTTATTATTACTTGGTAGATGTGTTCCTTGCGTAAAGAAAAACGCTGCAAAATTTAAAGTAAAGAGGTTAGAATTGGATACTAATTTATTGATGGTAAGATTTGTTTAATTTTACATGATTCCTACTTTATAATAAATCATCATTTGTAGTATTTTCCAAAGTATGAGTTTGTTTACGCTCACGATCCAGACAAGAAATGTAAAACTGGGGATGTCGTTCTAATAGAACAACTTCCACAGAAAATGACTACGTTAATTACTCACCAAGTTAAAGAAGTTGTTTATCCTTTAGGTGATATAACAGATCCACTAACAGGTAAAAAAGTTATGGTGGGCTATTATAGAGATGAAATGGAAGCTGTTAACCAAGAATTTGGAAAATCAGAAAATGCATTTGAATATGACCAAGCACCAGAACGAGGTTGGCAGGAAGACGATAAAGATTTTTCACATGTTGAAACGTACGTAAAGTACCACAAATTTGAAAATGATGATCAACCTTATTCTGTTTAGAGTTTTGTTTTTGTAAATAGATTAGCCAAATAGACTTTTTAAATATTTGTTATTCAATTATTTTTTGTTTCTCTAAAATCTAAATAATAATCGTGAATGTAAGTTTTTATTATATTTGAACTAAAATTTATATTTTTATTACTGATCTTCCCATTTGAGGTCATCGTTGTAATATATAAAAATTGTTGGTGTGTATAAGCTTTGGGGTAGCCCCAGATCCGTATAAGAATCTCTTTCATCTATTATACCGTTCTCTTCCATAGTCTTTTTCATATCCAAAATTAGGTCGTTGTATCTCCAAGTGTAACTGGATGAGTCACTGTTAAATATAGAATACCTCTCCATAATTCTATTAAAACTGTCTTCACAGCAAACGTTCAGCAATACTTCTTTAAAAATCAAAGCATTTATTATTTTTATTGGACGTACTCTTTTTGTTAAGAGTCCCACTTGATACGTTTCATCTTGCCACCATGGTATGCCCATGGGTTTCCAATCTGTAGCAGGACATTGCGGATTTACGTGAGGAATTAGACCATGAGGGCAATAAGGTGTTCTAACTCCCGTAAGGGGATGAATGTAGTGACGAATATCTTCATCATTTTCGTCAAACCATTGACTTATATCTTTTCCTGCATAAGCAATGAGTGGTTTTACACAATCTTGATTTTCAAATTCTTTAATTATCGGAGTGACGTCAAAAACTTTTCCTAAAAGTGAAACCCAACAATCGTTGGATTTGTTGTGCACCACAACTTCAAAAGGTGCTATGTAATGGTATTTGCATTTTGAATATTTTTGAGGATGCGGCATATTAAAATTTTAAGTAATAAATGGAGTATTTATTAATAACTGACACACTTGAATGTCACAAATTGAAATGTTTGTTGAATGTGTCAGCAGAAGTCCCGCCAGTTTTAAAACAATGCTTCTAGCACCTAATGGGAATTTCAATAAAGCATGTCTTCAATTTAAAAATTAATTTCCTTTTGTTTATTAAAAATAAAATATTTTAGCTCGATTAATTATATGAAATGGTCTTACTATTATTATGGAGAAAATAAAGAAGTATAATATTTTCAAAGTTTTAAGTTACAAATATTTAAAAGTTCCAGTTCCATAACAAATTTTTTGAAAAACATCACAATTTTCTTTCAAATAAATCGCGGTCAAACATGGTAGCACGTGACCTAAAATTCAGCCAATGAAATTGTAGTTTTAGAAGGCGGGGGAGCTCGTTGCTTTCAAGATGGCTGAAAAATACGTAATCGTTTCGCATCAACTTTTAAAACCTATAAAAATTCTAAAATGGAAAGTGAGGAAAGGGAGTTATGTACAAATCGGTAAAATGGTGCTAGTATATGAACACGATACTATAGATAAGGAAGAACAACAAAGGTTTAGATCGACACACGCCGGAATACTATCCAAGCTTATCGCGGCGGAAGGCGCCATAATTCAACCAGGGTAATTCCACTAATTTTTAAATTCTAATGGCGCGAAAATTTTAACAGAAATTTTATTGCAGAGAACCTCTTTTCGAGTTACAACCATGCAGCCATTCGACGGTTATGAAAGATATGTGTGCGGAATGTGGTGCAGATTTAAGAAAAGACGAAATAAAGTCCATAGCGTCAGTACCGATGATTCACACCGAACCTGATTTGAAAGTCAGTCAGGAGGTGCGTACCTAATTATTTAAATTTAGGAGTCTATTTCTATAATAATTACATTTTAGATAGCCGAAGAAATTGGTAGAGCAGACAACGAACATTTACTAAAGAATAAGAAATTAGTTTTATTAGTCGATTTAGATCAAACCTTAATTCACACCACAAATGACATTATATCACCAAATTTAGCCGATGTACATCATTTTCAATTATATGGACCTAATTCTCCATGGTACCACACCAGATTAAGGCCCGGCACTATTCAGTTTTTAACGAGAATTTCTCAATTTTTTGAATTACACATTTGCACCTTTGGCGCTAGGAATTATGCTCATAAAATTACTGCAATTTTAGATTCCGATAACAAACTATTTTCAGAACGTGTGCTTTCTCGAGACGAATGCTTCGATTCCACAAGTAAAACTGCCAATTTAAAAGCATTGTTTCCTTGTGGCGACAATATGGTGTGTATTATAGACGATCGAGAGGATGTGTGGTCTTATGCATCTAATTTAATTCACGTTAAACCTTACCATTTTTTTAAACACACGGGCGATATTAACGCTCCTCCAGGTCTAGAGAAGCACGAAAACGATGAGAAGGATAGTGAGGTTATAGTAGAAGAAAAACCACAACTAACAAATAAAAGTAGAGATGGTGAAAATGCTGTTGATATAGTAAACAAGGTCGATGGAGATATTAATACTACAAATTCTGAAGAACAAGTTACAAATTTTAATGAAAAAGTTAAAAATCCTGACGAACAAGTTACAGATTCCAGTGAAACAGTTTCGTTAAATGGCACATCTGCGAATAAAGAAAAATGTGATGAAAGGAGCAAAGAAAATATTGTAAATAGTGTAGAAAAATCAGAGAAAGAAATAAATAGTGCAGAACTTAACAGTGATGAGAAAATTGAGAAAGAAATTGGTAGCGAAGAACACAAAGATATCCAACATGATATCAAAGATGATCCACCAAATATATCGCCACTTTCACTAGTCATGAATTCTACAGACGTAGACGTAGAAGTAAATTTAAAGAAAATTGAACCTGAAGATCCCGACGATTATTTATTATATTTGGAGGATATACTAAAACGTATACATACTGCATTTTATCGAGACTATGAAAATGCATGTTCAGGAGAAGTGCCCGATCTCAAAACTGTGATACCGGCAGTGAAAAAAAAGATTTTGGAAGGATGTAATTTAATTTTTAGCGGTTTAGTTGCAACTCACATTAGGCTAGAAAAATCTAAAGCATTTCAAATTGCAAAAAGTTTAGGAGCAAATGTAAGAGTAACTTTTTCAATTTTATTTTTAATTATAATACATGTTTGTTTGAAGGTTTCCGAAGAATTTGATGAAAATACAACTCATCTGGTTGCCGTCAGACCTGGAACTGCTAAAGTGAATGCAGGTAAAAAGAGGAAAAATTTAAAAATAGTTACTCCTGATTGGCTGTGGACTTGTGCCGAGAGATGGGAGCACGTAAATGAACAAATTTTTCCCTTGAATTCGAAAGGATCCAAAAATAGACATCCGCCTCCACATTGTAGTAGTCCCGAACATATAATAAATTATGAAGTTCACGATTTACCTGGATCGAGAAAAAGGTCTCCAAGTGGCAGGTTTATGGATACAATTAATCCTTTGTTGTCGTTTTCTGTTGATGATATTGCCGATATGGATAAGGATGTATGTAAGTGACAATTTACTTGAGTTTAAAATAACGAATTTTATTTTTTTTAGGTAGAAGCTGCTCTAGATGATGATAGTGAAAGTGAAGCTGACAGATCTTTTGATAAACACGAAAGTAGTAGTGGAAGTAGTAGTAGTTCTGAAGAATTTGCTTCAGTAGAAATTAATAAACGTAAACGGCGAAGGTTTGATGAAGAAACAGATACACGGGACACAGATGAATCGCCAAGTGCAAAATTTTATAAAGGTGAACAAATGGATAGTGATGTTGAATTAGAGAGAAGATCAGACGATGATAGTGATGACGTGGAATGGGATCGTATGGGTGAACGTTTAGAAACAGAATTTTGTGGAGAATGATATTTTTAAAATGATTCTGCTGATTTGTTATTGTTTTTTAAATGTAATTATGTAACATAAAGTCGTAGCATTTAAAAAAGTCAGTATTATATTTTAAGCTCTAATTTTACTCATTATTTATTATTGTTTTTAATTTAAGTATTGTAAAGTTACAGTTTGAAGTTGTATCGATTATATTTTTACTTAATTTTTGCGTGTTATTGACCAATAATATTATTTTTTTTTCATGTACAAGAACACAAGAAGTCACAACGAATGATGTATAGAACCTACAACCACCGATGTCGACCAAGTTTACAATAATAGCGGCATAGGCGGATTTAGGAGGTGCCTCCCCCCCGACGCTTAAAATTTACAAGGAGACAATCCCAAATCTGAGAACACTTTTTGCCTGTCTCGACCCTTTGTGCCCCCCCAGAAAAAAATTCTGGATCCGTCCCTGAATAGCGGGTTATTTTAAGGGAATTCTGATACACAAATGGGTATCTGCAAAAAGTGTGGCTACTAATGCTTATTTTCATTGCTAATATCATCAGAATAGTCCCTCTCTGTCAAGCTCCTCCCCATAAATCACATGCAAACTACATGTAGTTTGTTATTCTCAGCTGCATGTGTTAAATAATAGTAGACTATAGTAGATTTTGGTGAAGAGTCATTAACAGTACATTTTGAGTTGAATCGGATGGGTATAAACCTAAATATAAATAAAGGTAACCTAAATGCCAACTTATGGGGATTCATACACACACCAGCACTACAGCCCAGAGTGGGTTTTGACTAACCACTTCATTTTATGAAGGGTTTTCAAGGCAGATTACCTCTGGACAGTTAGAATACAGTTCTTACTCCACTAGGGCTCAAACTCATAAAACCATTCTTCAGATTCATACACCATAATCAATTTTTGGCAAATATTTCAAGTCGATCATATCAATGAACCAGGTCTCCCTCAAATAACTCCAGATTTAATTTAGGAATTTCAAAACTTTAATTTGTACAATAAAGTTAAAAATAAGTAATAAAAAAAATTATCAATTATTATCAGCCACATTCAGTTATAAAGGGTGATTCATTTAGAGGAGCTTTTTTCAAAAATTAAAATAAATAACTAAATTCAATTTTATTGGAAAATCTTGATTGTCATACAAAAGAACCACTCTTTAAATATTATATCTTTCAAATGTTGGCCGTAACTGCGGTTATGTCCATTATTCATTCCAATTTTTGATTCCACGATCTAGCATTTCGTGTGATATTTGGCGAATGACGCGAGTAATATTGTAACAATTCCTCAATAGTGGTCGGCTTATCTATGTAGACTTTGGACTTGACGAAGCCCCAAAAAAATAGTCTCAATTTACCTGTCCATAGCGTGAAATTAACTTTTTACCGAATTGCTCTCGCAATAAAGCGAGACGGGGCTGAGTTCACGGGCTGAGTGGCAAGTAGCGCCGTCTTGTTGGAACCAAATGTTGTAAAGATCAAGGGCTTCAATCTCAGGCAGCAAATAGTCCGTTATCATGGCGCGATAACGAGAGCCATTCACAGTTAATACAGTTAAAAATACAGCTGAAGGATTTGGAAACGCTGTGCAGGACTAAGTTTTTCCATGATAAAATGTAAAACAATACTGAACAAAAATACCATGACAGTTTGACTTAACGCACGCTTGATCTGTCATAAAATCCCTATTGGAAAAACTACCTCTAAAGGTACGGTTTACTAAGAACTGCACAAGCAGCACCGCATAACCTTGCGGCTAACTGCTCTTATTCAATATCTGTTACGTGTGTTGCTAGACGATACAATTAAAGCGCTGCACCTCCCAATAGGTATTGCACTTGTAGTTGACGCCGGACGTAAGTGCTCTGCTGCTACGGTTTCTAGCAAGACCGAGGTACAATTGCAGCGCAATACTTCCCATTAGGTATTGCAATCGCAGTTGACGCGGCCGAAACTGCTCTGCTCTACACTTTCTAACAAAACGTACCTTAAGGGCCGGTATTTCAGTTGTGGTTTAACCTAAGATCCGTGTTTAAACTCCATTTATATTGATATTTGACCAATCAGGTAGCTATAATCGTAGGTTAATCCTTGAACGTAGTTTAACTAGCAACTGAAATGCTGGACCTAAATGAATCGCCCTTAACAAAAATTTAATTAAAAAAAGATTGAAAAATATTAAATAGTCAAGCTTTTAGATTAAATTTAAAATAAAAAATTTTTTATACTACATTTAGGAATGTAGGATAAATTTTAGAACAAGTGAGTTGCCTGGTGAAAAACTGCCACAAGCTACAGAACACTTTTTAATTATTTTGTGATGCAAGTCGTTAATTAAATGTGTTTCCATAAAATAACCTCCCTGGCACCTGATTAACAGTTAAAATTGTTACAGACAATAGAAATGTCTACGCTGGCAAGGTATTAACGTTTATTAAAAACAAATTATCATTACCAACCGTTGAAATTCTAAAGACTCATTTCATGACTGTGTTATTTTTTCAACATCTAATTATACGCTTGAATTTTTTTAAGTACTAGTGAAGTAAACAGTATGTTATTTTATGTATCTACATCTCCTAACTCGAAATGTTGTTTATGGATATACTACTGGAATCTATCAAAATATTGTAAAACTAAAAAAGAATATAAAATAAAAAAAACATCTAAAAATAACACTGTATTAAAAATTTCTACAAACAATAGAATTTAAAACAAAAAAAAAACAATAAAATAATTATTATTACAGATAAGTTCAATGATTATTTCCATTAAATACTTTTATTAAGCCAACTTAAATACATGGATACATTTATGTTTAACAAAGACATTCCATAAATAAAAAATTATTTAAGTTTAAATTCAACATAAAATTTAAATTATCTTACATTAATTTAATTTAAATTACAAGTAGTGATCAAAATAATGAATTAAAAAATTAATATAATCTTAAAAAGAATAACCCAAGTATTATCTACATAAAACAATTGGCTTATACTGATGATATTCTGCTACTCTTACATAACGACACAGAAAATAAAATCACAATAATATAAAATGTTACATAAGTTAGTGAGGGTTTAAATTTTTTTTATTTATGTTTTCATATTTTAAAAAGACAAAAATAATACAAACTTTCATTTTAGATGTGCACTTTTTTTTGGAATATTCTCACCAAGTTATGTAATAAATAAATACAGTGGTTAATCATAGTAAACTAAACACTTTCGATGGATAAATGTTTAGTCTCCTAACAACAACCACTGCCTTGTGAGCTTCCTGATCCTCCTGCACCAGGCAATGCGGGGTTTGTAGGAGAATGTTGTGGTCCAATCTTGATTCCATTAGCCTAAAAAATTACATGTTAAAATTTATAAATCATCAATGCAAAATAAAAATTTACCTCGTTGTTAATATCAAAAACACCCTCTTGTATTTTTTCGTAAATTTCTTTTGCTGTATTAATAAAAGCTTCTTCTACATTAGCAGCAGTTTTGGCAGATGTTTCCATAAAGACTAGACCATGTTCACGTGCAAAAGCTTCTCCTTCTTCTTTTTTAACTTCACGCCTGCTTTCTAAATCACTACATAACATTTTTATATTAGTCAAGTTAGTAAATGTGTAATAACTTGCAACTTTTTTTTATAAATTTTTGTTAACACATTACCGTCCGAAAGCCTAAATATAGGCTTTTTGCAAATCACAGGTAGCATAGGTAATTAAATAATTATATCTAATCTTAAAGTAAAGAATTTTAAGATTTCAAGTAATAGTTAGTTTGAAGGTAGGAAAAATATTTGTAATTATGTATAAATTAATTTTTGTCACCTGTACAGGTAAGATTTTATATTTCCTTGTCGGAAGGTATTGTGTTTTAATATACATACAGTCAAACTTGAACTTCCCTAACTCGAATCTCAAGGGACCACTAAAAATGATCGAATTAGAGAAACTTCGAGTTATGGAGATAAAATTACATGTAAATATCTGACAAACCCATATACTTTTTCAAAAAAAAAATTCGATTTATAGAATAATTCGAGTTAGAGCAGTTCGAGTTAGGGAAATTTCACTGTAGTATATGCAATATATAGGTACATCGTATTTAAATTTAAGATATAAAATTCGTGTTTACGATAATAATATAGACAATAAATAAATGTAAAAAGCTTAAAAAATGACAAAATTAAGCACAAATTATTATTATTCTGATCTCTTCAGGGGTTTCTGGAATAACTTCAAAACACGGTCATTATTTTTAATATTATACCATTTCTGTATAAGGGAAAATTTAAGGGAATAAGTCTGCTTAGATTCCTATTTACTTATTCCCTTATAGGGATTTTACACTACCGATGGTGGCGCTAGCGACACCTTCAATATGTCTGCCATAGCAAGTATACCTCGGTAGAATGTTAGTTTAAAAAAGACTGAAAGACTGGTTTTTTTTTAGATAAACACTGCACTGAATTAAAAAATATCAGGAAAACTAACTCGAACACTGTTGAAACACGTTAAAGACACTTAGGTATACTTGATGGAGTAGTTACAAAAGCTGCGAGTGGTGGCGTTTAGTTAATGTAAAATCCCTATTGCTTGTGACCACAGACTTTATAAGCCATAATAATTATAAGAGACCCAATCAAAGCAATCACTTTGAAATTCAAATGTAAAATTTTCGAAGTTATTTGGAAATACATCTGTCATTTAGCATCTAGAGGCAAAAATCCTTCCTCGTTAAAAATCGAACTTATAGACGCCTTTCAAAATCGAAAAATGCTTTGATACATTCGCTGCAGACCTGGATGACATATAATATCCCAGGAGCCGAACACCTTTCTTTCCAAAAAGTCATTCTATATGCCAAAAATTTAAACCCTGTGAAGACCAAAGTGGTAAGATACTGAGATTTATGCTTAATACAAGTGCCATATACCAGTGTCATGGATTTCAGTTGGCAGCACTAGCCCAGGAATGCTTGGGCATTGGGCAAAATCAGCAGCGAATGTGTTAATTATGCGCTATTATATTAGTTCTAATAATTAGAACTAATTAAAATTAATCATAAAATTAATTAATAATAAAAACCAAAGAAACCCGAAAAAGATAATGGGGTTAGCATAATATTATATTAAAATTTAAAAAAATGTAACTCGGGTTTAGAAACTAACGAGGAGTAGTAATACTCCAACTACATATTATGGAGTAGGAATCGCAGATTAATGGAAAAAATTTAAAATAAAATTATTTTACTTAAGAAACTGACTGTCAACTTTAAATGCGTTTATTTCAAAACGGTATTATAGTATCCACGATTCCGCAAACTAGAATCAACAAATGGCTTTGAAATTTGAAACATACCTTCAAATAACTGGTAGGTTTAGAACTACGCATGATTTTGTAGAAATTGCAGTCTAACCCCTTAATCTTTGCTGTACTATAATAATTACAAAACTTAGGATATCAAATCCAGGTCTTTGTTCCCACTGTTGAATTTACTAATTTATGTATGTTTATTTTAGTCTTTTTTTTAGACATTTCATCTATTATTATTTAAATTAAAATAATTTCAAATGTAAGAAAAGTAAAAATACTGTATTATTAAGCAAATACATATAAAACTAAATCCTTCGCAATATTAAGTGTATTATACTTTCTGCGATTCGTAGCCTACATTAAACGCTAAAGTCCTGAATGGGCTAGAAGGAATTTTCCACGTTATTTTTTGTTTTCTATAAGACATTAGAAATGTATATTTTCGTTATTTAAATATTATTTATGAAAAATTTTGAATCATTCGTGGTCAACGTCATCTCAATGGGTAAAATGCTCCACAAATGAGGCAAATTGTTGTCTTCATAAGATGCTATTTTCAAAAATAACAAATCATAGTTATTATTCTAAACTACACAATTGTTATTAAAAATTGAAAAATAGAGTTGCTATTATTGCAATTTAAAGATGTAACAGAAATAAAAATCATTACTGCAATCCTTGTGAATTTGTTTAAAATTAATTTCCCTGGTGGAAATGTTTTAAAAACAATTTAAGGCGAATTGTACACCTGGAAACGCAAAAAAGAAGGGAAATTTCGAGAATTTTTTTCAGGGAAACTATTGGAGTTATCGGATCGGGGTTTTTTCTAGATTAAATTATACCTACACTTTCAAGAATGTTTTCAATTTTTTTATTAAAAATATTTTAAAAATCACTGAAGTAATTGAGTTGCCTATGGAGTGCCATAAAAAAAATCTGCTTTTGCGGTACCCAGTGGCGTTTTGTTAAAAATCATCTGACATCAAAAATTCAAAAAGGATATTAAAATAGATACTATTATCTAGTCATTGTCGTAGCCGATTTAAAAAATATATCAATTTTTAACAAAATGGCAGACGCTTAAATTCAAAGTGATTTTCAAGGAAAATTGGTATTTAGCCAATAAAAAACAAACTAAAAGTCGGAACAAAAAAACCTATGGCAAAGACTAGATAATTATTAATTATATATACAATACCAAAAAAAAATTCAAGTTGATCGGTTTGGTGGTTTACGAGATATTTTGGGTACCGTTTGAAATATGTTGTGCGCAAACCCATGTACTCTTTAGGCTCTAACTTTGTTATAATTTGAAATTTTTACCAGACATGCTTAATATATCAAACTAGAAGAAAATGTAAACATTGCAAAATCGCTTTTTCAGAATCTACCAGGTGTATAATCCCCTTTAAGTTTCTTTATGGTTATTCAAAACTAGCCATTAGCAATTTCTTCATAATATATTGAAGTTAATAATAATAAAATATGTCAGTATTATAGTATATCTAAAATTTAAACAAATTTCTTTTGAAGATTTCAATTGCCTTTTAAACAATAAACTAAATTTTATATGTATCTATTGGCAGCCCTAAGAGAAAAATAATTTGATTCTGTTACTTTTTCTTGATTACATTTTAGTTGATTATGTAGTAGAAATTGACTTCATGAAAAGTTGTCTATTGTAAACATTATGCAAATTATTGTAAGCCAAACCGTAGTTTGACAGACTTTAGGTTTATCGCACCCAAATTGAACTTTTTTTGCAATCTTTTCATGCCATGTTTCTCCACAACATTTTCAAATCCTAAAGAAAACCATTAGCAAAAATCAGTGCCTAAGTTGATTCATCAAACCTTTTACCCTGAGGTTAAAATAGCTTTGCTAATTAAACTATCATTCCTAAGTTACTCTACATTTTATCAAAAGTGAAGATAAATAATAAATTAAACAAAACCATTAAAGTGTTGTACCGCATCAACAAGTTCCCTAAATTTGTAATAACATAAAATCAATAACATAATAATCAAGATAAGCCAAAGCTATATGGAAATTTGTTTTGTAGCCCTCATACTTATCTAAATTATTATATAAAGATAAAAAAGAAATTACCTTTTATTTCCAATAAGCATAATAACCATATTAGAATTGGAATGCTGTCTTGCATCTTCAAGCCACGTAGTGAGGTGGTTAAATGTTTCTCTGCGTGTAATATCATATACTAATAAAGCACCTGCAGCTCCTCTGTAATACGATCGAGTGATAGATCGGAATGCCTCTTGACCGGCGGTATCCCAAATTTGCAATTTAATTTGCTTACCATCAATAGTAATCATTCGAGCACCAAACTCAACACCAATTGTTAGATCATGAACAGGTTGAAATCTCTTATCGGTAAATTGTAACAATAAACACGATTTACCCACCCCTGTAATAAAATTATTGTTTACTATCACTTGATAGACGTATGGTTGCTCAGTCATTATCAGCTGGCACGTTATAAAAAATATATGATTGATAAAAAATTAAGTAAAACAACGAGCTTATGACCTTTGCATTAATTTCCAAGTGTCTTCGGGGAATTAAGAGAAGGAAAATTCAACCACAAAATCACCAAGTATTGTTATATTTTATGCATTACATTTGAAATGTTAGCGTCGATTGTATGCTTACCTGTGTCTCCAATAATAATATATTTAAAAAGATAGGCGTACGACATTGTGCTTAGAAAAAAATAACAATGAAAATATTTTGCCAAAAACGTCACAAAAGTTTTATAACTTGCTAAACACTGAATGACTGCGCTGGCTACTGTCGAACGTCATTAGTCAAATGCGCAGTAGCGATGCGTCATATTTATCTACAACCCTCGCATTGGTTCAATAGATGGGAAGAGTAAGCGGCTTGTTTGAAATATTTATATTTTTTCGACCATATTTTAGTTTACGTTTTTTATAAATTAGTACTTTTATCCCTTAAGGTACTAATTAATTATTAATCTATTTTGTTTCTTAGCTCTGAAATCTATTTTTCCAATTTTATATTAAATATTTATAGTAAAACATCTAGTATTACCTACATAGGTACTTCAACAGATGGATAAGGATGAAATTTTGAAATTCTGGTAATAAATTTTGAATTTGAATGGAGTGTTAGATTAATATAATGTTAAGTTTAGAGTTTCATATTTCAAGTTCTGTAAATGTCACAAAAAATATCAAACCCGCATAATTCTTTTCAAGCTTATTGATTTTCTCGAAATATTATATAGAAACAGGTACACACCTTGCAGCTTACGCAGAATATAAACTAATTATTATAAAATTATAATTCTATTTTATGGCAATCCACTTTTTTTTAATTTCATCAATAATCGAAGATAGAATGGCTATAATAAGAAAAATGGGAAAATTCCGTACTCCTCCTCGCGCTTTGTTGTACTTATTTATCAACAGATATTAGCAGTGCTAAATCCAAAAGCTTCAAGCAAAGCTGAAACAGTGGTGAAACTACAATGTGCGGGACCCCGCAACGTGGGGCCACAGAGCTATAGGGGGCCAACATGCATCATTAAAAGAGTGAAAAATTCTTGAAAATGAGTATTTTGCGGGGAGGGGAAAGCAAGAAATGAATTTCTGTCTCTGAGAAGGATCGCTAGATTTAGAGCAACGAAACAAATCATTAATGCCCATTTGCACTACCTACTTCTGTCTAAATGTGACCGGTATCTTAGCAACTCTTAATTATTTTTAAGGTCCGCATTTACAATAGTCGGTTAAGTATGAGTATATTAACTAACCTATAGCAATGAACCAATAATTAACGATAAACTTGGATAAACACACTAAACAATATACCAATAAACATCCGTATAACGTTACAACCCGGATAAATAAAACTTAACCGACTATTGTAAAAGCGAACCTTAGTAGAAAGTAGAAGTTTAGTTAACCCGTTCACGTATGTATATTTTTAATTTTGACCACAAAAATTCCTTCATGATGTTTTCTTGTAAAGCTAATTTTTCTGAACATTTCTAAAAAAAAGTTGTGATCTGACCTATATAGCATAGGAAATATAGCACTTCCAAAATAAAGTATCCACAGAGTAAATAAAACAAAGCTGAAATGAGCAGATTTGAAAGTTAGCTATACGTTTTGACGACTGACATATTGCGAAATCGCGTAAAATCTTCTCAAGTTGATCACAACATGCCAGCACCTCTCGGCTACATTGTGGACATCTCCATATTTGTGGACATCGGGCACCCAAGGTCATTCGCTCAAGTAACACCAAAAATATTTTTGCTATCAATTTTTTCATCATTTGTTTATTGATATTTTAAGATTACATAAAAAATTAACCGAAAAAACCTCAAAATTCACAAAGTTATGAGCTGGCAAAGTGGGATGTTAAAAAAAACTGGCGAGCACGATATCTCAAGTTCTAATGAACGTATTTATTTGAAATTTGGTGTGAAGTTTCTTTATACATTCCTCTATCGCCTGAACCACGCTCAGATCAACATTTTTAGTTTCACTAATTTTAAAAAATTCGGAAATGTTAATTAAAACACGCAAAAAAATTATTTGTTTAAACGGCCACCATTTTGTGAAAAATTTTTTTTTACTTTTCCAAGGTTCATGATATAGCAGCATCTATAAGGAACTTTCACACCAAATTTCAAATAAATCGGTTCATTAGAACTTGAGATATCGTGCACGCCAGTTTTTTTTAACATCCCACTTTGCCAGCTCATAACTTTGTGAATTTTGAGGTTTTTTCGGTTAATTTTTTATGTAATCTTAAAATATCAATAAACAAATGATGAAAAAATTGATAGCAAAAATATTTTTGGTGTTACTTGAGCGAATGACCTTGGGTGCCCGATGTCCACAAATATGGAGATGTCCACAATGTAGCCGAGAGGTGCTGGCATGTTGTGATCAACTTGAGAAGATTTTACGCGATTTCGCAATATGTCAGTCGTCAAAACGTATAGCTTTATACACCCTTTTTCATTTGGACCTATCACTTTACAGCTGATAACTATGTGAATTTTGAGATTTTTTTTCGGTCAATTTTTTATATAATCTTAAAATACCGATAAACAAATGATAAAAAAACGAATAGTAAAAATATTTTTTGTTACGTTTGTACAGAGCTTCAAAAACCGCCCGAAATTCATGCTTCTAGACTAGAATACCCCCTTAAGTATTCCATAAATTTAGCAACGCCGCATTTGTTTAAGGATGTAAAGGAGACAAAAAATAAAACTCAAAAATATAAGATATCGATGAAAACTGGTACACATGTCATCATTGACTTTGCTTCACTACACCGTTCAATAGTTCTTGCAGTTTTAATTTGATATTGACTTTTTGTTAAAATTCAAGAAAATCACATCTATGGTTTTGCTTAAGAGTCTGCTTTTAGGGAAAATCACAAGGTGTTAAACAGTAAAATACTTGTCTAAATAAAAATCTAAAGTTAAATCTTAAGAAATCCTAAAAAAATTATATAATGTAAAAATCATTTTATGAAAAACATTTTATTGAATATATACTAGCTTAAAATATATGATCTAAAGATAAGAATTTTTTTAAATTTTCTGTAGTTATAGCTTGTAAATAGAAGGTTTTAGCAAAATTTCATCACGGTTTACTACCCCGTTCTCGAGAAATTAATTAGTAATTAAACAACCGATATAGAGTTGTCACGTTCAATTCGCTAAAAATAAAATAGATTTCGACGTTAAAAGAACCTTAAACATATTTAAAACTAGTTGGTATTAAAAATATTATGTATATCTCGGTTTTTATTAGTTTTAACAACAAATATCAATTTTTACTCATAAAAATTATTACATTTTTTATTTAGATAGTAGGTTGGATTGCAGGGATAGTCACCAATAAAAATTTTGTTATGTCAAATTTAATATTTGTAATTTCAGAAAATGAACCGATTTAAACGAAAAAAGCCTTCTTTCATGCATTTTTATAACTTTGTTTATCGTTTATAATATTTAAAAAGTATTTTACTACACACATAAGACCGATATTCGTGATATTCAAATTAATCCTACTTTTGCCTTCGATTGTATCTCCTATACATCCTTAATAACTTTTGCGATATTTTATGAATAAATTGCTTAAATTATTTAGAAAATATGAAGAAAATACTACATATAGGTGTATAGCATCCTATGAAATTGTTTCTTAGAACAACCGAATACGGATATGGATCAGAAGAAGATACATTTTACTGTAGTGCACCACATACCCTTTGTATGTGCCCCTTAAATCGTTAAGCGCCACTTAGTTCCATTGCACCACTAAATTAAGTGTCTCCTAACTCCTTCACAAAATCACAAATTTCCGTAATTTGAGGTAAAGCGGTAGATTTCTAGACTTACATTCGGGTGTTTCGTAAGAAGTTATAGGACACTTAATTCAGTGGTATACAATGTAAATTGGGCGCCGCCGATTGGCATATTATTTTGTATCCTATAACTTCTTATACGAAACACCTAAATGTAAGTTTAAGAAATTTACCGGCGCTTTACCTCAACAACTCCCTTAAATACAGATGGACACAAAAATCTACATGGTCCGGTAGGTACCTTAATTTTCATTCACACCACCACAAAAGCCAGAAAATCGCCATTGCCATCGGATTAATAGATCGATCCATCCGTCTTACTCATCATGGAGACCATCGCAAGGAAACTATTGATATTGCAAGAAAAACTCTCTTAAAAAACAACTACCCTAAAAAGCTGGTCAACAGGATTATTAAGGACCGGGTTAACATCCTTTATAATGGGAACACCACCATCAAGGAATCCAATACAGGTTTCGCTGTACTGCCTTATGTCAAAGGACTCAGCGAAAAAATAAAACTTATTCTGAAACCACATAACATTAAATTAACTTTCAGATCTCCGAATAACCTGGGTGTTCACTTCTCGAAACTCAAGGATCAGATCCCTCATGAGAAAAAATCAGGTGTGGTGTACAAGGTTGATTGTAAGGATTGCCACTTAACCTACATCGGGCAAACTAACCAATGGCTGAAAAAAAGAATGAGTGGACACATCTCTTCAATAAGATGTAACAAAGCCGACTCCACTGCAACTGCAAAACACGTACTAGAAGATGGCCATAACATCGACTTTGTAAACACCACTATCCTGAAGGCAATTCCGTCCTACAAAGAACGGATCTTACATGAGATGATTGAGATAAAGAAGGATAAGAACTCAATGAACAGGAAGACGGATATCGAGGGACTGAGTAGCATTTACAGTCCACTTCTTATTTAATTTCTTTGCGAATATTGGGATTAAGTTTTTCACCATTGGTTTTTCTTAATCCACGACAACTTATTAGAATTATTAATACATTCGTCTTCTTTATTTTCTTTCATTACCGGGTTTTCGTATTATCATTCTAATCAAGTTGTCGGATGAATGTCAATATTCAAATATAATAATTTTATAGTTGCTTTGTAATTGTTATGTTTTTGTTTTCAATTCATATTAAACTTGAAAAAGGAAATGTCATTTTCCGAAAGCTCGTTTTAAATATGTGTTTTATTTTGTCCTGTAGCTCAATTTGATAATTCTAATTTATATTAAATTTACTATACAGGGTGCTGAATGACTTAGCCGAACATAGGAAATTAACATGAAAAACTTATTTATGCAAATTTCTGCTTCCCTAATCATTTTAGAGAAAAAATAAAAGACAAAAATAATGCAGAAATATAATTACGAATGATAAGATCATTAGATTTCATCTAGCTTTTACTTAAAAGGTCAAAAAATGCTTTCAAAATTGTTAAAATTTTCATTTATCGCACTGGCCATGTAAGTTTCCATGCTAATTATTTTTGAAAATATAAATTAAATTGAATTTATTAACATCATGACAATTTCGAAAGCATTTTTTAACCTTTTAAGTAAAAGATAGATGAAATCTAATGATCTTAGCATTCGTAATTTATATTATTTCTGCATTATTTTTGTCTTTCATGATTTCTCTAAAATAATTAGGGAAGCAGGAATTTTCATAAATAAGTTTTTACATGTTAATTTCCTATGTTCGGCTGAAGGCCAATCCCACCAGACAAAAAAGATCGAGTTTTTGACAAAACTTAGATTAAAATAACAAATTTAGAATTAGTTCAGTCATTACGTAGGAAAAAACGGAGTAGAAAAGCATGTGAACATAACGAGCTAAATTTTTGATATTACGTGGGGGGGGGGGGACTAGAAAACCTTAACTTCGAATTGTCGACCGAAATTTTCTTGTGGATTTTCCGCCATCTTGAAAAAAGGGTTAAATTCAGTTTTTTCAATATAACTCGGTTCTCCGTTGAGATAAGAAAATTTGTATGCAATACTTTTTTGTTGCTTTTTTCATGATCTATAATTAAGGTTCTTTAAATTTTTCACATATCGTCCATCTTTATTGAGATATCGATTGAAAAACCATAAATTTGGAGAGTAAAATTTGTTTTTTGTTGTTTTCTTCTTTCTCGTGAAAGATATTGAAAAAATGTCTAGCATTAAACTTGTAGAGCGTGTTCAGACCTACAAATTTCTTCTTTTATTTTTTATATTCGACAAAAATTACGATCAATCACTCTTTAAATATGTTTATAAATACAGAGGATAGTATAAAATCTAATAAATAAAATCTTAATTAAAGAAATTGTCATGACTACCCTCCCCCGAACAAGAAAAAATAAGATGTTAGCTACCCCCCTTCCGCCTAAAAGTTATTATTATGGCCGCGTCTTTTTGGGTCTGTCTCTATTATGGCTGCGTCCATTTGTCCGGCTCCCTACTATTAGTGATCCCTTTTCGTGGAGAAGCGACGCCACTCATTAGGAGAGATGCTTGAGAGAAACACTGCAAGCGAATTTATTATTGAAATTAGGTACCTCTACTATAAAAATGCTTACCAAATTTTGAAGTAAAAGCATAGATACATACCAGTTCAGTACATTTAGTAAACATATTTTGTTTTCATTTTATATTTCCCAAATACTACAGCTAAAAATTAGCAATATAATTTTGCAAAACGTGCGGTCATTTAAAAAATCTAAGGCTGTTAAAATTGTTTTCATTTGATTATGTCAAAACTTACATCACTCATAATTAATTATTTTCCCTTCTAAATTATGGTTACATGAAGAATCTTACATGAGATGCCTTCTCCAGTAAGCAGTTTACATCAACCACCAACACCTCATACTCCTCACACACCGACTGCTGTTAGAACAACCGATACTACAGGAGAAAAAAAACCTACAGTTCTTGAAAGTCATGGTTATTACTTAGGTAAAACAATTGGATCGGGCTCTTATGCAACAGTTAGGGTAAATACTAACGTTAAAAACTTTTTTATACTCAATAGTTTGACCAATGTGTTGATTAAAAGGTTGCACATAGTGAAAGGCATGATGGAAACGTAGCAGTGAAAATTGTCAGTAAATTTACAGCACCTGCAGATTATTTAAAAAAATTTTTACCAAGAGAAATAGAAGTTGTTAAAGGTTTGAAGCATCCCAATCTCATACGATTTTTACAAGCTATCGAAACAACTCACAGGTACATAAAAGCATTTTTCAAGTAGAAGTTTAATAAATCGGTAACAAAAATTTAATTTTAGAGTGTACATTGTTATGGAGTATGCAGAATGTGGTAGTCTATTAGATATAATTAGAAGAGATTCTTATATTGATGAGGTTCGAGCAAGAAAATGGTTTAGACAACTTATCGATTCTATAGATTATTGCCACGAAAGAGGTGTGGTACACAGGTGAATATTTAACTGGTGTGCTAAACATTCAATTGTATTAAGTTTGGTGTCTGTTAGAGATATAAAATGTGAAAATTTGTTGATGGATAGTGGTTACAATGTTAAATTGTCAGATTTTGGGTTTGCAAGAGGACACCTTAAACCAAAAAATGGGCAACTGCCTTTAAGTGAAACATTTTGTGGTAGTTACGCGTATGCTTCGCCCGAAATTCTCAGGGGTATTCCATATCATCCTCAACAATCAGATATTTGGTCTACGGGTGTCGTGCTATATGCTATGGTTTTTGGAAGGTTACCCTTTGACGATGCCAACTACAATTTGCTACTAAAAGTATTTTTGTTTATATTACAAAAGGGAAAATCGCACTTGTTTTCTTATATTTTTAGCAAGTCTCAAATAAAGTAACATTTCCTAGAGAACCCAAAGTGTCTTCAACTTGTAGAGCTTTAATTAATAAGATTTTAGCACCCTTAAAAGCTAGAATAAGAATTTCTGGAATACGAAACGATGCTTGGTATAATTATGCAATGGGAGAAAAATCTGGAAGCAGTAGAGAATCGACGGTAAAATAAATAAATCAAACATTATTATGTACCTAACAGTAACTTTTAGGATAGCGAAGCTCAACAAGGTGCAGCAGCTTCTTCATCTCCAAGTCGTGAAGGTGCAACACCTGCAGTTTTGTTAACAAAGCAACAGCTTAAAGCTGAAGCTGTTCCACGAGACCGAGGAAGAGCCGGTAGTACAGATGAAGAAACTCCTCTTGGTTTACAGATGCCCGATGAGTCAGGTAACGATACCGATACCCAATACGTGGTTGATAAAAACAAAAAACATGGTCGTCGATCATCACCGAATTCAAATTAATTATCATTTATTTTAACCTTAAATTATTGTTGTAAAATCTCAAATAAATTTGCTGAATAATAAACGAAAACAGTTTATTGCTAATTATTATTATTTATAATTTTTATAAATAGCTCAATATTAGAATAAGAAAATCACTTACAAATATTTATATACCAAATATACAGTTAAATTCAATATTTGTACACTCACATTTTTTCACTGTGCAATACCTTACTAATAAACTTAAAATTAAAATTTGATATGTCTTATTTACAAAAATAGTTACATTAAAAATTAATCATGTAAGTGTAATATCGATTTCTGATTGCAAAAAATATGACACAAAATAAAACGTATAATATAAAAGTTCAATTTTAAAATTATCTAAAAAGTACAAGAAAAACTACTATGCTTATTATGATTATCACATTTAATTTTATATACGAATTGTTGAAACCAAACATTGAAAAATATTTGGTTATAATTTATTGTGGTTTTTACTCTATGTTCCATTAAAATTTGTGTAGAAGGTAGGCAGGCGTAAAAAAATAAAATAACTAAAAAGTTTCATCATTCGAATAACTCGCTGCTTCATCACGGAAAGATAGTAAAGGAAGTTCTGGACAACATAATAACAATGGATAATGTGGATTATCTTTTCTCATTACTAATGTGATACCAGATGAATAAGCAGCAGGTATTTTTATGTGAGATGTATGGGCAAAATTCAGTCTATGTTCTCTTCTATTTTCTCGAACCATGTTTGCAATTTGACCTATAAACAATACAATTAATTTTAATATCAGCAATTTATAATTCAAGTTTGAACAAATTATATGTTATTTTCTTAGTTCTTATCTATGGTACAAGTAAGACAAAGAGCAAACCCTTAGGGTGATTTCACACAGGGCGTCATAACGCTAGCAATAAAACGCCGCGATATTAAAATACATGCTAATAAATACTACCATACCATATAACGTTACGCGTACGTGTGAAAACCTCTCATTTAAAAGCATGTATTTTTGATGCACAGCAATATCGTATACGTTTTATTGCTAGCGTTGTAACGCCCAATGTGAAAACACTCTTAGCCTTAGCTTTCCTTTTAGTTTAAACTAGAGCATGCAGTGGCGTATTATCGCTAAAACCCATGAAGCCCGGGCATGTGGCGCAAAATTTCAGGGGCGCAAAATTGCAGGAAACGCAAAATTTAATTTCAAGAGCTGTAATTACCTAAGCATTAATCGTCTTAATTATTATTAAAAAGAAGTTTCATTTTCTTTATAAATTTTTCTAATTTAAAAAAAGGTTAACTGGAAAATCGAGGATAGGGGCGCAAAATATTAAGCTAGCCACAGACCGGCGTACATGTGTGTCATGCAGGAGTGTCATTCATGTGCGTCGTGCAAGTATGATGGTGTGCTGTTGCCCCTACACTATTATGCTTGGGTGTCACACATGTAGTTCGAGCGTCGACGATGAATGATGAAAACGAGTTGATATTTTTATCAGTGGCGTATGCATGCATGATAAATAAAATAAACTATTGTAATAAAAATTTTAAATAGGCGCGAGACACTGAATTAAATAAATTTTATAGAAAAGAGTGAAGGTTGTCTACAGACCGTCATACATGGTATGAATGTTGATGTGTGACACATGAATTCAAGTCAAATTGAAAACTTGTGCGTCGCGCATGTATGTCACTCTTTTGCCCACAGACTATCGAACATCAACGTTCAACCGTTGTGACACTCCTGCATGACACACATGTAAGCCGGTCTGTGGCTAGCTTTAAAGGCTTGTGGAGTCACACTGGGTTAATACGCATGGACTAGAACTTTAATCTCTAGCTCATAAAAGATCATTACGGCTAGATTTCTGTATGTAAAGAATAATATGTAAAAGGTGAACTTATTCAATAACGGTGAAGAATTCTTTGCTGAATGACTGTCCTTTAGAGATCAACCTTTACAGAAAAGCTTGGTATAAGATATCTTTATGTACAGTAAAACAGAAACTCGAACGAATCCGTTAAAAGTCCCATAATTTTAAAAATTGTGTCTTTATGGAAAGGGGGGGGGGAGTAAAGTTAATTTATAGCAAAAACAGCATATTTCGATAATTTTTTTTGGTTAATATATATTTATATCTATAATTACTACATAATAAAGTGACATTTGAAGAATATACCGTGAAATTTTGATTAATTTTTATGAAGAAATGAGCCATTGACAACGAATCTTCGCAGACATCCCAAAAAAAAATTTTTATTTTATTTTCAATATAAAAAGGGTGTCTTTATCTCAAAAACTGGAATCAATTTGACAAATCTGAAATTTTTTTCGCATTCAGGAGACCTAATTACCCAAAATCGACTCATAAACCCCACACTGCAGAACCACTGTTCCCCTATGTAGTTTTTGAATATATTGAATAATTTTTATTCATTTTATTTTCAATATAAAAGGGTTGTTTTTATCTCAAAAGCTGGAATCAATTCGACAAATCTGAAAATATTTTCACATTCAGGAGACTAATAATTGGACGTATATAGTTATGCAGAAACCTACCAACCCAATAAAAAACTAACTTATTGAGAAAATAAATAAATAAGATTTCATTTTAAAAATTGTATTGGATAGAACACTTCGAAAGACAGTTGTGAAAGTGCTTTTATATCCTTAAGTCAATTATTTCTAAATTATCTTTCAGCCAAAAATACTATTTCCTGATTTTGTACAAAAATACTCAAATTATGTGGGTTGGTAGTTTTATGCATAATAATAAGTAGCTACAAAAAATCCATTTTAGTTTTTGAATTTTTTCTAGATTTTTTCCAGTCAAAGAATAGTACCTAATAATTCCATTTTCGTAATTAACTCATTTTTCGAAAATTGTGATTGGTAGGTTTCTGCATAACTACGTCCAATTACCCAAAATCGACTCATAAACCTCACACCGCAGAATCACTGTTCCCCTATATTGTAGTCTTTGAATATTTTTGTTTCATTTTATTTTTCATATAAAAGGGTTGTCTTTATCTCAGAAACTGGAGTCAATTCAACTAATCTAAAAAATTTTTCGCATTGAGGAGACCATAATTACCCAAAATCGACTCATAAACCCCAGACCGCAGAATCACTGTTGCCCTGTGTTATCAAGTAACTTTAAAGTAAAGTAAATTAATTTATGTATTAAGGTGACAAAGGCGCGGTCGTAGGCTAGTGCTAGAATGCTAGATTGCTATGCCGTAGTCGTGGGTTCGATCCCCGACTATATAAGTACGTCTGATCATCTCGACCTCGACCGTGTCATCCTCACAAAATGCTGGCAACATCTTTGTTGTATTAAATGCCTAAATACCCTTCAGCCCTGGGCTCCGAGGGGAATCGGAAGACGTTGAACGTTATAAAAACCGATATATATATATCTATATATATATATTAAGGTGACAATAATCCCACTTGTTTGTTGACGAGTGCAGAGTAAAACTGGAGTCACTGCCATGCAAAGAAAAACTTTTCAAGAAAACACTGATGATGGGAAAGTAATTTGCAAAACCTGAAGTACATCCTAAGCAATTTTGTTTTAAAATTATTTTGAATTTTGCTTTATCGCCCCTTAAGTTTAGTATATTCGGTATTTGATCAATGTACACATGTCTTAGATCAGGGGTCTTCAAACTTTTTAGCCTAAGGGCCAGACTGATTGCTCCACAAAGCCCCGACGGCCAAGATCTAGCCTCAGTGACTAACGAAAATATTCAAATCCTTATCAGGCCCGCTCTCGCGGGCCGTAGTTTGGAGACCCCTGTCTTAGATGATAATAGAATACATTCTTCAACAAAATAGCTATTTACAGGAGAGAAACCACAACATATCCTGTATGTATTGAGTAAGGAACGGATTTATATGTATTTTTATATATTTTGATAGCGGTAATTCAATACCTGTACGTTTTAGGCACTCCAAACTCCAAAGTTTTTTATTTTGAATATGATATAATTTTTACAAAAAATGTTATGGAAAGCCTATAGAAGGCGATAGATTGCGAAATTACCAACAACCAAAATGCAAAAATAGATATAAATGAGTTCCTTAGTAATGAGTAAGGATGTATCAGAATGAACTGCCGAGTAGCGAGTGCAGTATGTTACTTAGTTTTGCGGCAGTCAATGAAACCAAATTGTTCCGTACCGAATATTCAATTTATACTTAGATAATTCCTCGTTAGTCGTCATAATGATAAAATCATGAATGATCTTAAGGTGGCAACAATAAAAATTGTTTCAAAATAAAACCAACAGATGGCTACGGCAGTGATTGTCTTAAAAATAGGTGCAATTTTCTAAGCAAAGTTAATAATTATAACATCTGAATTTAGTTGTTATGACAGAAAATCCCTATCTTATTTACTGCCATAACAACTAAATTCGGTTATTATTAATTAACATTTTTTTAGAAAATTGCACCGAATAATAATTTATGTTCTACTAGTTCAATTTTTTACTGCTTATATTATCTGAACTTCTGAACCACCAAAGAAAAGCCCTGCGTCATCAACTATGAGAGTATGAATGAATATAAGAATAGCTAATCAAAACAACGTTTTTTTTATATATTTAAACCCCACCTCATAATTTTCTGCGTTCACATATATATTACATATTTAGGACTGGTGTCCACATTATTTTGCGAATTTCGTAGTTTTTGCTAATCTTTTAAAACAAGTGACTACTGCTACCTATGCTTATTTGGGGTTGGGTACAACTCGCCGCGCACGATTCGCCGTGGGCTTCTAGCGCCGCATATCAATAATCTTCGGAATTAAACAAGAAGAAAATTATTCGATTTGTTGACCTTTTGTATTTACATGAATGCTCAGGTCAATTAATATGGTAAAGAGACATGGAACTTATACGAAAGAACTATCGATAATATCCAGGTACAAAACTTTTCGTTTTCGAGTAAATCCAGTGCTGAATTAAAATAATTTACAGAGAACTAATAATATTGCGGAGGTAGCTCATAGGAGGCTACAATCGCAGTAGAGCATCGAAAGACCGACTATTTGGCGTTTCATAAATGAATTAAAAAAAGTTCAAAAAAACAGAGACGTGTATTATGAAAGCCTAGTTGCCGGGAACCATACTGCAAAAAAGCATAAAAAGTTTATCCTTGCAGATGAAAGAATCTTGACATTTTTAGTCAATGATTCTGATAATCGGGATATATTAGAAATTAGAATACCTTCGTGGTTTGGCCCACAATTTCGAAATGTTGGAGGCTTAATCTAAATAAAATTGAAAATAAACGAAAATATAAAGAACTACCGTTGTTTTTTCTAACTTTTGAGAAATTTATCTATTTAATTTGTTCAAATTATTTAATTAATTTTTATGGGTTAAAATCTATCAAAGATTATCAATAGATGGGGTTACTGAACGGATAAAAATAAAAAACTCACGGCGAATCGTGTCGTGGCGAATCGTGCCGCGGCGAATATACATTAACAAAAGAACCACAAGGCACAGACAATCTAAACATGTTTCTGTGCAAAACCGTTGAGTGTATATACAGCTTTAATGAAAGCCTATAGTACAGGCAGTGATTTTCTATATCTAGAAATTTCTAAATCACTGAGTACAGGGGTCCATGGACCCCTAAGGGGCCCGTGTAATGATCGCCGGCGCCGAGGGTCCATAATGCAATAATATTTGATGTTTTAATCCGGCATAAGCAGCAGCAACCACCACACTAACTATGTAATTATGTGACCAAGGATTTAGGGGTCCATGGGCTTTTTGAAATTTTGAAAGAGATTTAAGACTACAAAAAGGTTAAGAAACCCTGCTGTAGTATGACCACGGATCTCTTAAATATATTATTTATTTATAATTTTAATAATTTGGTTATTTAAGAGGTTTATGAGTGTGACTGATACTTTCACATTGCAGAAGAGTTTTTGTAATTAATTATTATTCAAGTTGTAACACCAAGGTATCGTTTCATATTTAAACCAATAAGCTATTAACAACAAACTGCCAAAAACTATCAACTGCAGCGATACATCTTAAGCAGCATTCACATAGGGGAATGTATTTGGATGGTAGAATAGGTAAGAGCTAAAACGCACTATCTCAGGTAGAAGCGTTCAGATAAACTTAATCTCTTGCACGTTGTAAGAACTGGTGCGACGGGCTGTGGAAAAGTTTACAAACTTTTAACTTTTACAATGCATCGTACAAGAATTCTTACAAGCGCCAATCAGCGGCGTCGAAGGGCGGTGCTTGTACTTGTCTCTTTACCGAAAGTACAACTAATCGTTGACCATCTTTAATCATCGTTACACCAACTTTTAAGTTTATGTGAATGGTGTAATAACCTGTGTAAGAATCTGTTGCAAGAATTCTACCATCCAAATCCACATACAATACCCTATGTGAATGTAGCTTTATATAATTTGATCTGTTTATAAAAAAAAGTATATAAAACAAAGATCCTTACCTATTACATTTAGTGAATTCCATTCAGGATCTTCAATTTTCATTAGTTCTTTAAGATCCGTTTTAACATTCCACCTAGATAAAACATCGTCCCGCTTTATTAATAAAACTGATTCAGAACAAAGTTGAGGCCACAAGTAACTAGATTTAACACATTCCAAAGGATTTGTCAAATATACACTACCGTAACTAACACCATAAATCATTTGATGATGCCAAGCATCTGGAATTGAACCAAAACACTTTTGTAAGTTCAGTGTAGCAACTGGCACTGCACCATGTGACATCCAAAAGTACAACCACAAATTCAAATTCACCACTCGCTCAGGATACATAGAAAAAAACCTCGAATACACTTTACCTTCAGTTAGTATTTCTAACCCATTAATTAAGTCCTTGTGAGTACTACCCGCTATACTTCGCGACAATAGATAATCAGTTAAAGGACTAGAATTTGACCGCAAATTAGTGTGAACTGCTTCTTTAACCTTTTCAATTGTCGGTGTAGGAAAACAAAGAGCTTTTAACAAATTTAAAACAGCGGTTGCACCACAAGCAGAAGCACCAATTTGAACTACTTGCTTTCTGTTAGCTTCTTCTTCCGACCATAATAAAAAAGTTTTAATTTTATTTTTTAGTGTACTTCTACCTCGATCTTGACATTCTTTTGCAGTATAAAAATCGTTCAATAATAATTTTTCATTTGAAAAACTCAATTCGCCATTTGAGGTGTGATGTCGAAAAGAGAATCTGATGCTGGAACTACCGACAGTGCGTTGCGAAAAAGAACAAGACCACGGCATCTTCAATTTTTGAAGCCTTTCCATGACCGAAGCTGTGGCAGAAATTTGTTTAGTATTGCTAAAATTAGATAAATTTAATCCGGATGCACTTGGTAAACATGAGGCTCTATAAATGGAAGAGTTGCCAATATATTGCTGCGATACACCATTATTAACGGAACCAATTCTGTAAAACCAAATAATTATGCAATATAAATAAATGTTTTAAACTGTGAGCATCAATTTTTCTCTTACCTTGCAGTAAAATCGTTTAAACGAGAATCATTGTTTATGATACTATGAGACTTTAAACTTTCACAATCGTTGATTCCCAAATCTTGTGGCAAGTTTTCAGCATTTTCTAAATCAGCATTAGATTGACTGTCCGAGTCTCCATCGCCAGATGGACCCGGATCAAAATCCATTTCTAAATAATCCATTTCTGGACTAGCATTTTCTTCTCTATTTTGTGGTTCAGGCACAGGGTTCAGGGGAGGAATTTGTAAATTAAAAAAGGAACTAGGTAAGTCTGCTACATGATCTCCTTTATAAGTGTAAATACAACCATCGTCTGATATGGATAATAATTCGTTATCTTCACTACTCGAGCTATTATCAATGTCTAAATTACGTTGAAAATCTGGGTCGATGTCTCTAGAACTGCAAGGAATTGGTTGAAATGAGGTTATCTTCTCAGAAGATTTCGTACACAAATTCTCATCTCTTCGAAAAGAATTAAATATATCGTGACTAGTATTAGAAATGTTACATTTAGCTACACTACAACTTTCACAATTATTACTACCGTAATCGTCCAAGAAATTGATTTTTCTGTGAGACGAATTAGTAAACCCATTTAGTTGTAATTCACTTGAAGTATCACTTTCTACCACCAATTCTTCTATGTTATTATTAATTTTTGTAGATTTCTTTGGAACAAAGGTTGCAGATTTAGTTTTGGGTATGGCACCTTTACTTTGATTGTTTAGGTTAGCATTGCTATCCGAAGCTGAGAGTTGAGTGTTCGATGTGCCTTCCTGAAAAGCGCCATTGATTTGAACTCCGTTAGAATTATTCATGACTGCGGTTATTTTAAAGAAACAAAAATTATTTATAACAATATTTTCACACTAAAGTTATAATTTTAATGTTCAATCAGACGATACAATAATTGTATTTTTCTACGTATTAAACTTCATAAAACTGATTGAAAATAAGTTTTGCATTTTTTACTGCTGGAAATTTTGAATGACACACAGTTTTTCGCTTAATATACAAAAAGTTTCCAATAATTTTAACAACATTAGTTAGGTTAGCCATTTATAAATATCAGATTCGGAATCTTTTACAGCCAACATTCAAAACAAGAAATAACTGCAATGTACAGGTTGTTTCAAAGAGAAACAACACCTTGCAAAACCATCTTATTCCGCTCAGGATTTTTCAAATTCAACCAAGAAACATAATTATTCATATTTTTTATTTTTATAATTACAGTAGGCGGATGCGTTACACATCGATTACTATGCGCGGATTATCCTTGCTACGGATTAATGCTTCTTTTTGCGTTATACCGTTATACCCAGTGTTCATTTTGTAAAAAAAAGATGGTGGAACGCCAATAAAAAATTATTTTGTTTGCAATTTTATATAATATTCATAATTGTTATTGAATTTGAAAATAGATAAAAGATGGTGGAACGCCGTTCCATTGTGTTCTATGACAAAAAGAGCACTGGTTATACCTAATATGAAATTTTGCTGAATTTAATATTTTGTACAAATGACTTGCATAAATGTATTTGTCAATTCGTCTAAATTTTCTGCTTACCTACTTTAGTTAATTTAAGTAAATGTCAAAAACAAACAGAATTATCTGATTTATTCAAGCAGAACTTTTTAATTAATATGTTTCTTGTTGGTAAACTACTACATAATAAATATATATTGTAATATTAACAAAAATCGCCAATTATTATTATCCGTATTTTTAAATTATTTGTGCCGAGCACGGTCCCAGTCATAGATAAGAGAGATAAGGTATAACCAGTCGGCCCGGATAATCGAGGTTCTACTGTACTTTTAGTACGAGATCCGGTATAAGAAACATCTACCCTCATCAGTTATTTATTTGTGATATGAAATAAATGATAGATAATATACAGATTGATACATTGCACATAGGTTGCCTAGTTAAATTGCTTACAGGCAATGGGAAATATGGGAAAAATATGGGAGCTCCCTTCATCATTGTCTGTTGCATGGAAATGCGCGTTTTAAATAATAATTTAAAATAATTTTAAACGCGAATGGTGAGAGTGACAGAGATGCGTTGCGTGCGCATTTCCATGCGTCAGACAATGATGAAGGGAGTTCCCATACTTTTCCCATATTTCCCATTCGTCGATCAGGAATTATACTGTTCCATATCCCATTTAGTTAAAGTCTAATATCCTATACAACTAAATTGGATATAGGATAGTGTAATTCCTGTTCGACGCATTGTCCGTACGCAATTTAACTAGGCAACCTATGTGCAATGTGTCAATCTGTATAATATCATCTATCATTTATTTCTTCTTAGATGTTTCTTACTGTCCTGTCAGAATCATATTAACGTTAACGTAATGTTAACAAACGCTCCAATCAAAAGCTATGTTTCTGCTGATCTACCAATCCAAAACTCCCGTTCGTTAACATTAACATGATTTTGATAGGGTAGTTATACCGGATCTTAGACTATTTAATTTTATTTTATTTATCAAATACAAATAGGTAATACAAGACAAATAACTGAAAAATTTTGTGCATCTCAATTTAATTTTTAAATTTATATTTTCTTATAATTTTTTTTTTATTTGCATTATCGCATTATTGTTTTATTTGTACTAGAACTTATACTGTATTTAACTTATACTCTGTCATAATACTCTGTATACTTAAGCTGTATACTTATAACCCTTTTATAACCGGTTAACCTTAAAATAGAAATCGATATTATTTTAAGAATTTATTGTAAAGAATTTAAAGAAATTATGTCTAAAGAAGTAATTGAAATTGACGGTTCTCTGTTAGAAGGCGTAAGTTTTCTTTTATTGTTATAGTCGATTAATTAAAATATTATTTGATATAATAATATATATTTACAGTTTTTACAAATATCTTATTTGCTCAATAACACGTAATTTCTTGTAGGGAGGCCAAATTTTGCGCTTAGCGGTTACAATAAGCGTTTTAACAAGAACTCCAATTCGCGTATGCAATATTCGTGCTGGTCGTAGTAAACCGGGACTGGCAGAACAACACTTGAAAGGTTGATTGTAAATTTTATTTTATCTAGTATTAACAGATTATAAATTTTAAAATGTAGGTTTAGAGTTGGTGAAAAATATTTGTAATGGAAAATTAATTGGTGGCTCAATTGGTTCGACTAAGATAGAATTTTGGCCTGGAAAAATAGTTGGTGGAAATTTCTATGCTGGTGTTAAAACTGCCGGAAGTATTGGTTTACTTTTACAAATTGCTCTGCCCTGTACGCTTTATGCAGATTCAGATACCACCCTAACATTGGAGGGAGGTACAAATGCTGATATGGCACCACAGATTGATTATACCACTCAGGTATTTCGACCTGTGTTAGAGAAATTTGGGGCAACATTCGAGTTCGATATTGTGAAACGTGGTTATTTTCCTCGAGGTGGTGGAAAAGTTATTGTACACATTAAGCCTGTACATGAATTACAAGCAGTGGAAATGTTAGATTTAGGGAAAATAAATAAGTTATACGGATGGAGTTACGTTGCTGGGACACTACCAATCCATTTGGCTCAAAATATGGCTAAGGGTGCTTCGAATCATCTCAGTGAAGTATTTAATCATGCCAAGATTGAACAGTATAAGGAGAATCCTAGTGTTGCTCGAGATAATTCATCGGGAATTAAGTATTACTTGATATGGGTGCCTATCTAAAATATAAATATGTGTAGCTTGAATTTTTAGTTTAGTAGCAGAGTCAGAAACGGGCTGCATATTGGGAGGATCTGCGTTAGGACGAAGGGGAGAGTCTCCTAATCAAATTGGCGTTAAGGCTGCTGATGAGATATTACGAGCTGTCAAGGCTGGAGCGTGTGTTGATGAGCATGGTCAAGATCAAATTATTATTTTCATGGCTTTGGCAAAAGGAACTTCACTAATTAAGATTGGAAAAATAACCATGCATACTGAAACTGCAATATACATTACAGAAAGGCTGTTAAATGTAGGTAAAATATTTATAATACTTAGTATGCAAATTGAATATAAAATTTTAGGTGAAATTTTTAACTACAAAATATGAAGATTACTGCATTATTGAGTGTTGTGGTATAGGAATGACGACATGAAGTTATTTCTAATTTAGGGTAAATTTTATAAAGAAAATTAAGGTAGCATTAAAATTTGATGAAAGAATTAGCGTCAAGTATACCAATGAAAAACTTCTTATTTTAACTTAATATTTTTTATTATGAAATATTTATGTTAAGGCTGACTAAGACAAAAAGTTTTTATCTATTATTATTCTTGTACATTTTGCATTAGGTTTTTTAGTGGAAAATTATTAATTACAGTTTAATGTCATACGAGTTTGTAACTGCATTTATCGATTAATAGATTTTTATGTCTGGGGGCCTGTGCTTTGAACTAAAGTAATCTCGGAGGTGTACCTAAGCTCTACTTGGAGCATATTTTGTATATTCGAAGTAGCTTCATAGGTTGACCCCACATGTGCCTGTGGATGTATTTTATTGTTCATGACAATTATTCATCAACCAGGGACACTGATCGATTTTTGTAGCTTGGAGACAATCTTAAGAAAGTTAGTCTCTTCCTGGATTTGAACTGAGTTTTGTCTTCTATTATTCCTTCAAACTGTATAAGCAAAATAATGGATTTATTTTGTCTTAATACTGTGTCGGCATTTAGATACCTATTGAACTTGTGATTGTGACGCAAAAGAAAATTATTAAAATTTTATGATTATAAAAAAAGTGAAAATATTTATTTGATTATGAAGTGATATTATTTTTAAGTAATTTTACATTTTTGTTGTAATAATAAATTTTGTTAATTGTTTATTTTTTATACGGACATAATATGAAATTCTGTATAATGTAATAAAATAAAAATTTTATTATAAACCTTCTAGTATCTTTTAGGTGGTAAATTATTATTTTTAATGATATTGTTCAATTAATCCGTTTTCACATTATTATGCTTGAATCTAAATTCTAATTTAAATACAGTTAACTGTACAGCAGAAATCTAATTTTGAATTTAGTAGGTACTTTAAATATTGAGATTTATGAGCTGCTGATTAGATATTGGTTTCTATAAAGTTTTTCTTAATTTCTCCTAAACTAAATTTTTTTTACTAAAACTATAAGGTTATCATAATCAGCTTTTTTGAATTGCAATAAAAAGTTTTAATACAAAATGTATCAGGCTAGGAGCACTTTATATGTTTCACCAAAAAGATTATATTTTTAATTGAAAATATATAAATAAATTAAATATAATTTAATTATATTTATTATTTAAAATAATAAATTAAATATAATTTAATTTATAAGCTATTGACAAGAATGCATTTTAATGCTATATAATTTATTTTTTGGGTTTTAATAAATTAAATTTGTTTTTTGAAAATTGATGTTTTTTGAGCTTGATCCGCATTATCAGTTTGATTGGTAAGGGGCCGTTCTTTAATCACGTGAGGTTTTTTATGCCATTTTTTTACCCCCCCGCCTCTTTGGTGATACGTCGTGAGGTTTTAGGCTACCGCTACCCCCCCCTACCCAACATCAGGTGTATTTGTTTTTGAAAAATTTCTTTAAGTACAGACGGCGAGACGGAAAGCCGCGGGCAGCCGGACGACGAGTGGCGTCACAAGGTCCAGTGTCGGAAGCCCGCTGAGAGCTAAATTAATATTGTTGTTATGTTGCTTTTTAGCCATAAATTTCCTCGCTCAGGATTTCACGTGGTAGCAAGAAAATATACATGTGATTGTCACAGCATCCCCTCCCCCCTATCTTGATTAATCGTGATGTTATTCAAACCCCCTCTCCCCTGTTAGAACCTCACGTGATTAAAGGACAACCCCTAACATATAAACTTGCAGAAAGGGGGGTGGAAAAAATAAACAATGGATTGTTTTGGATTTCAGGATTTAAGATGTGCCACTTATGTTAATTGAACTGATTAATTTTATGTCTTCTTCTGCACGTTTTAGGTTTAGCTTTACCCTTTTACATCAATTTTGGTCAATCCATCGTTTCTTAGGTCTGAAGATGTTACGTTTTTCTCTTGGTTTGTATTGGAAGAGTTGTTTTGGTAGTCGAAAGTTCCTCATTCTTTTTAGATGTTGTTTCCAAGCTTCTCTTTTGGTGTTCAAATTAAAACTATTTTCTGATATTTCTCTAATATCTGTATTTCGCTTACTATCTAATCCTGTGTATACCCCTTGACGGAGCTTAGATACCTCATCTCCGCACTTTGAATTTGGCTTTCTATTTTCTTTGTTAGTATTTATGTTTCTCTAGGTAAGTAACCGCTGGTACCGACATTACCTTGTAGAACTTCAACAAGGTAGTACCTATCTCTAATTGTGCATTTTAATTTTTGTTTGTTTAAAGTAAAATTATGATAAAATTAAAAAAAAGCGCTGGGCAAAACTAATTTAAATAATCAATAATTTTAAACAATTTATTTTAATTTAAAATAGTTAATTGATTAATAATATAATACGAATATTGTGATTAATTATTTATTTATTTATTTATTTATTAATTAATATATATAATATGCAGTATACCTATTAATTATTATCAGCATCTATAATGTTTTGATTAATATTATTATTATTATTAAAGTACAGTACAATAAAATACCATATCTTTACGAAATATAATCAACGTCCGGAGTACAACTGAGCTGGTTTTAATTTTGAGCTCGTATTGTCGTATTACCATAGTATGTATTACCATAGTATAATACTATATATAATAGAATAAATAGTTTCACTCCCGTGATTTTCTGTCCCAAGTTGGAACTCGCGCAGGCACCTACCCGCAGGCCAAGGACCAATAGCAGCCCACGGTTATTCAGTATCCTTGTCAGCTGTTGCTTGTAAAGTTCACTTTAATTTTTTTCTTATATCTAATACTAGTGCGCGTAGGGGCCTGCGCGAGTTCCAACTTGGGACACCAACTTCAAACGTGCCGACAGGGAGTGAAACTACTTATTCTATTATATATAGTATTATACTATGGTATTACAAAATTTATTCTTTTTTGTTTTGAGTGGTATTTCCTGACATTAAAAATTATTTATTACTCATGGTCTTTGAGCGATTATCATGATGCCCTTTTGAAATACTTAAGTCCTTAAATTTAGTTCTAAAAGCTAATACGAAATGTACTTACTTTAACTTATTTGTAGTTATTTTGGGAGTTTTGGATGAAAAATATACTTAAACTCTAGGGATAGCTGCCCACTTCTGTCTCAACTTACGCTAAGAGACCTGTTATTACGAGTGGGTCCACTCGATACAGTTTTAGATTATTTAGCTTAAAAAATAAAAATCATATTATTAAAATTTTGTTTTAAAATTGCTGATTTATGGCTTTTAATTAGGTAAATAAATTTTGGAACAAAGTGATATTTTTTATCTTCCAGGTTTTGTAACACTCGATAAAGAGCTTTGATCATCAAGCAGTTAAACATGTGTCATTTTACTGTTCTAGAAGGAAAATAACAACACATTTCTATGTTTGAAATAATTTTAAATCATTTGTCTTGACAGAAATATATTGAATTTAATAAAATTTTCAACGAAAACCTTTTTTGTGACTTTGTGCAGAGTCTCAAAGTGGGTTCCCATTCGAGTTATAAATTAGTCAGTTTAAGATTTAGTTAACCTTCCAGTTAACACGATAAGAAGTTAAAGGAAGAAAAAGCAAATTAGTTTGAGCATAAGTTGCCCGCCGTCGAATACAAAATGGAACTAGAGGAAAAGGAAAAAATAGATTGATTGTGATAGTATGAAAATAGTATGGGAATAAAGGAATGCCCCAAAACTTGGTAACTTTTTAAAGAATAACATGAAAGTCGACGTTAAGATATCAAATGCGCACAAAGTGGGAGACGAAAAAAGCGTGGGTAATCGATGTGGAGAAATTTGAAGAAATAATAGTAGCAATGAGGTAAATTAACTAAGCTGCCTGGAAGTCAAGTTTATATCGACGATGACTTAACATACCAGTACATGAAGAGGAAAATTC
Organism: Cantharis nigra; assembly: GCA_958510845.1. Classification (NCBI taxonomy): domain Eukaryota; kingdom Metazoa; phylum Arthropoda; class Insecta; order Coleoptera; family Cantharidae; genus Cantharis; species Cantharis nigra. The sequence goes on along the minus strand of OY294028.1, from coordinate 36,144,904 downwards.
AGACAACAATAAGAAAGTAGTCGGAAGATCTAAGAAAACCAGGAAAAAAAGCGAAAGTGGGTTATCAGAAATTGATATGCGAAGATAAGTTATAAATGAAATGAAGTGGTCGGTGAATTGTAGGTAGTTGGAAACTCACCGCTTTTGTCAAACAACAGAGATGTACAAATTCACGAGAAAAGTCAAAAAAGCTCCGGGACGTATATATCACCCTATAGGAGTCTAGGATGTTTCCTGAGACATATATTCCAATAGTTAAAGAAAAGCTATTGTATTTCTATTTTTATTCAACTCAAAAACAGTTTATTTACGGTATAATTCAAAAAACAAATTTTTGCACATAGCAACATCGCAGGATACACAAATAGTTTTGGTTCTCTTTTCAATTTTCTTTTTGGCGCAATAGCATCATCCACGGCGGGTTTTTCCTTGTGTTGGCAAGTGATCAATCAGTTGATGCACTTATGTCGAGCAAATGTGCAATTACGCATTTTTATCATAAATACTGCTAGGATAGCTTCTACCGCAATTTTAAGGGCTATTATTCTATCAGAATAATCCAATGGCTTCTCTGACTATTGGACCCTAGGCACGTGCCTAACGCGCCTAATGGTAAAATAGGCCCTGGCTATTGGTAGATAACTGGAGTGCAAAAATAGGCAGTGAGAAGATTTTCCAATCAACAGTGGGAAGATAATGGGGCGTAAAGAGATCATAAGGGGGGCGCAATGTATTCTGGTATTCTAAAGAAAAATTTGCAATTAACATTTCTAAAAATTTCTAAAATTTCTAATTTCTAGAAAATCTGGAAATGAAATGGAAGTAACAGTAAGAATAGTAGTGAGAACAGAAGTGCTACGCCATCAAAGCGATGCTGATCAGTAAAGTCTTCTACCGAAAATTGAAGGTCGAAAAAAGGTAGATTAGAAGAACAAATAAAGAGCTGTAAAACTATACGGAAAACCAAGCATTATAAGCGTAATAAAGACCTAGAAAATGAAATTGATGGGTCATTTGGTGAAAATGAGGGAATCGAAAACCCAGAAATTGATATGAAAATTAAACCTATGACTATGAGAAGAACAGGAAGGCCAATTAGCAGATGGAGTAGCGAGGTACAACAAGATTTGGCTGAAATTTGGGTGAGAGACTTCGAACAGTGAGCGAAAGGCAGAAATCAGTGGAATAAAGTGCTAAATCCAGCCATGGGAATATACTTCATATAAATTTTAATTATAACGGATGTAGAAAGAATAACTAAAAAATTATTATTATTAATAGTATTAAAATATTAAAAGTATTAAAAAGTATCAATACAGATTAAATAAATCATAGACAAATAAATTAAAAAAGTATAATACATACAAAAATAAGTAAAATTTATCATGAAAATATAAAATTGAACCATTGTAACATCACAAGGTTTCTTGAAATAAAATAGAAACTTGACGAAACTGAAAATTGCTTATTAACAGCATTACCAACCTAAAGTCATGTTTACACTGTATATGGGATTTATTTCCAGTAAATAAACTATAAATAGACAAATTCCCAAGAAAATTGTATAAACAATATTATGTTTTATTATGCTTTTTGTAGTTGTATGAGTATTACGCATTTAAAAAGTTTTATTAGTTTCATAAATTCTTATGACTTGTACTTGCTCATACAATTTTCGCGTGTGTTCATAAAACAGGTTGAATGGTCCAATTGGTCATAAACCTGTAGATTCTGAGCTTTTATTAAGCTACTGGGAAACAAACTGTTATTATTCAGTAGGTATAAGTTTCGTCGTACATTTACCTACGCTTTACAAAAATTGTATAATTTTCTTAATTAAATGACATATTTTGATTGCATTAAAAGTTTAGAATATTTTAATTTAGTAAATCTGGGATTATGAGAGATTACTAAGCAGTTTTAATATACAAAACCAGAGCGTTGTTAACAATTAATTATACTTTGAAATTTGTGAAAGTTGTTTTACTAATAAGCAATCTACGCGTACCTACTATATATAGTTGTTAAGATTAAAATTATAGTTAAAATTACAATATATCCATTTAATTATTATTAGTTTTATAATTTAATTATTAGTGTAAGTATTAGTATTTATATCTTGCTATCCTTTATAACAGGTAAAAATGAAAATGCATCAATTAAAGAGCTTTTTTCCGCTGGAACTGGACAAATAGGCGTCGCCGAAAAGGCGATAGCCATTTAGGCCTCAAATTTTTTGACTATTGTTTTATTTCTGTTCTTAGTTATTATATTGTTGCACTACCGAATGATCTGGCGTTAAAAAAAAAACAATTCGAAGAAAAAGGAATGAAGTTAATGCTGTACCTCCTGCACCATTAACATTAGAAGATTTAATTATTCCCGACGTATATAGAACTTTTGAAGCGAACGGAACGATAAAGAACTGTTTAGTTGCTGACAGTGGACCCGAACCAGAAAGAATTTTACTTTTTGGTCGGGAAAGCAATGTTAAGCCGCTTTTACATCTATATGCTTTCACACAGGACTTCTCATAAGCGAAAACATACGATTTCTCTCGAGCTTGGTCAAACTGTATGTTTTTCAAGATTTGCGTTCAAATCGTTATGAGTGATAAAGAGGAGTTTACATAAGAGTTTGTTTTGGTTTTTAGTGAAGTTAACCCTATTTTTTAAAAAGATTCATAATGAAGAATAATAACAATTATTTAAATATTAATGTTGTGATTTTTATTATTTTTGTTTTTTTAACCCTGTATTTTTCAAGCGATATTTGATTTTCAAATTTTATTTGCCAACACCACAACACAATAATTTAATTACTATATAAACGAAAAAAGCAATAGTGCCTAATTTAGTAATCAAAAAGCATAAAATCAACACTTCAGTTTAATTAATTTAAATTTAATTAATTTAAATTCATTATGAATGTTGACCACATTATTTACAAAGCATCGTACCTAACCTTTTTTTTCACAGCTGTCAACTAGCTTCGTATATGTTCGTCACCTTTCGTTCGTATGTTCTGTGTTTTTTCCAGTGATTTTCTATAGTATAGATACCAAGACATACGTCAATTGTGTTCTTTACATATCAACGACAAATTATTTTCGGACATCTCTTTCTACTCTGTCTAGATTTTTAATATTTTCTTCAGTTGTCTCTCTCTACGAACCTCAACCAATACCAGACGGCCATATTAGGTGGCAATATTTTAAATTTTGACAGCTATTTGTTAAAAATTGTTAAAATATGGAAATATTTTTATTATATTATTAAAATAAATTTTTTACAATTATTAATATTGCTTTTATACAGTTTTCAGAAAGAATATAAAGTGGTAAATAAATCAACGCATTATTTAACCTCGAAATTTTTTAAATTTCAAATTCTAATTTAGTACATAGTATCAAGATTTATATTTGTACAAAAATGCTTTTATTTCTGTGCAATTAGTGGATTTTTGATGAGTGGACCTTGCCGACTCCGTTGATTAATAATGTGAATAATGTGAATAATAAATTTATTTTAACTACATCAAAGATTATAAATATAAATAAATTACAATTATATTATATAGATATCGGTGCAGGTTTTTGATACACTACCAAAATTTTAAATTGGTACTTCTTTATGATTGTTGGTATTTTACACGATTTGTTGAAAGAAAGAAATTGGTATTTCTTTGAGATTTTAAATTCAAAAATGTATAAAATATGTACATAACCTTCAAAAACTTATAATGACAGCTAACAAAAACGTAATTCCACAGTTGTTCCATACTAATACGAGCAAATCGAGGCTACAAAAGAGATAACTGCTATCTAACTAAAGTAGTAGAAAGAGATGGGCAGATAAACATATGGCGCGTAGTCCTAAGAACACTGCTCTTTAAGGCAGGTATACGGCTTTTGGTATCTATAATATAGAAAATCACTGGTTTTCTCATACAGGAATAGACACCGTTCTACTTCGAAAGAGTACCTATATGTTTTGCAAGATTTTACGTATGTGTTTGGCTGTGAGTGATTGGCTATAAGAAAACATACAGTGTAAACACCGAAATATTTCTCATATGAGAAGTCCTGTGTGAAAACATATAGACGTAAAAGCGGCTTTAGTCGAATTATGCGTGAATCAAAGCATTGGTTCATTGATGGAACATTTTCAATTGTCCCTAATCTCTTTTATCAAGTATATGTTATTATGGCAGAAATATTTGGAGGCGTCTATCCAGTAATATATGCATTGTTACCAAACAAGCACACAAGGATTTATGTAAAAATGATAAACCTTTTAAACGAAGTAGAGCCGAATTTAAACCCTGGGAGGATATCGTGCGATTTTGAATTAGCGGCTATGAATGCATTCAGAGAAGCATTTCCTAAGATGCTTTTTTCATCTAGTATATTAAAAAGTATATAATTAAAAATTTCGCAATGAGTTATAAGCCACTTCACTGCACTATGGAACAGTGTCTTCAGTAATTTCAACCTGGCAGTGGCAGTTCTGAATTTTGTTATTCATTAAAACTTAGATTTGATACTTCCTGTGTTGTTATTTGTAAGTCATTTTCGTTAATTTTTAATATTTTAGTCATTATTTGTATCTACATTCTTTTTTATTTAGTTCGAATATTTCTTCACTTTCTTCGTTATATGCGGCCGAAAATCGGAAATAACCGTGAATAGGGCCTTATATCGCATTACAAATTTTATAATTATTTATTTTTTCAAAAAATTTATTTGATTAAATATATTTAATCTTCACCTGTCAAGTGGTAAGTAATGTATATTTTTGCTTTTTTTTAATAATAATTTTCAACTTATTATATTTTTTCACTTTACTGTTAAAATTGCCGCTTCGGAACTAAGGTTACTCAATCTGGTCTCTTCCAGATTCTCTTCTTTACCCAGTCCCACCTCATGATGATGGCAATTAAACAGTAACTATAAAATGTTACTGTAATTATATAATTTTTTATATTGGTACTATAAGTACTGCTAGCATACTTACTTTCCAGCACTTGTAAACGGCGTTTTTAAAAACGACACCATCTTTATTCATTAAGAACATCTCTTTTTAAATATTTTCTTCTTACTCTTTTTTATTTTTGTAAACATTACTATAAAGAATTGCATCGAATATCTAATGTTTAATGTATAATTATTTCTTTGATTCAAAATGTTTCTTTTCTTTACAATCTTTTAAATTATAGATTAAAATGTAACTTTTCAGAATATTTTACTATAATAACATTTAACGTAGTATACATAATAATGTACTATATAGCGTATGTCGGATTGTATAATATATTGCGGTGTTTTTTAATACAACTTTAATGCAACTTAACCAAACCAAATGCAGATGTCATTACTTGTCAAGTCAAATAATTATGTCGTGATTTAAATGTCAAAGAAACTTAATTTAATAAATTATGACAACGTCAAATTTAACAATGTACAGTTTTGAGGTTAAATAGAACAATTGAAGGTTAGGAAAACCATGTGGCTAGTAATCATGTAGTGAGGTATATTTGCGATGCGCCCTGGTATTCAAACAAGAAAAAAAAGAATCTTAGCAAGAGTAACGCGTTGTAAATAAAAATATGTGAATCTGAAAAAAACATTTGAATTGCTTGGAAACGGCTGAAAAAACAATTCGAAAATAGTTAGTTAATCCTTGGGCGAGGTCCGAGAAGGTTGATCTCTGGATACGTTCCGAGGTAGTTCAATTTTGGACAAAGGTCCAACATATTGGAACACGGACTTGAGTCCAATCAAGTTGTTAAGTGGTGGTTCCAAGAATCCGGAACCATTCCCTAAGTGCATAAATTTCATTTCGGCAAATCAAGAACAAATTTCATTTAAAAAGATCAAGTGCTACGATAATTTAGAAGAATAATTTTGGAACGTGGCATAGAAAAATTTGGAGATTATTTGAACGTACCTCCATTTCACGTGGTGGCGAGTGACCAGATAACCACAAACCATTTAAAAGAAACGGAAGGAAGAATTGCTGCTGTTAGGTTTGCATAAACTGAATATTTAAAGTGCTGTTGCGGAACATTGAGAATTTTACGGAAAGTTTAGATACGGGACGAGCGAATTGCTAGGCGGAAATATCAAAACACAATTTTTGTAATTCTTTTGTTTATTTAACTAAAAATAAATTTAAAATTCATTTCAAATTTAAGTTTCTTTGAAAATTATTATTAAAAAATTTTATATTATATTATCTTCACTTTAAATCGGTTGAATGAATTTTTAATATTTACTTATATAATTTAGCGTTTTTAATGATTTAATTTTGAATGTTAATTTTAGATTGAAACTTTTTGTAAATAGTAGTCGGTATAACTTATTATATAGTTAACACTTGAACTTGAGTGGGTTATCGTGGTGCATGCAATAAAAAAATAGTTAAAAAGTTTAAAAAAACTTTTCAAAATTGAAAACAATATAAACAATCCTTAAAGGTTTGTTTAACATTATTTATTAAATTTATTCTGTGCATGTTCAAAACAATTTTCTTTATAAATTATGCACGCAATCATCCGCTTCCTTTACCTATATTTGGTTTAAAAATATACCATTTATTGTATATATTCTTTCGACTATAAATTTCCCAAACGATTGGTCTAGTTTTAATCTAATATGATAAATTTTTTTATTTAATAACGAAACTATGTGTATGCTTGAAAAATGTAATACCCTGTGATTGTAATTACGTGAACACTGTATTTTCGCACGTGTTAACATGAAATCGGATTTTTCTGGATTTAAATGAACCAACAGTAATGCTGTTTTATAAAAATGTTCCTCATTTATTATTAGTATATTTACATAAATAAAGGATTTTACAAATTAGTTTTTTTAAGCTCTACAAATTAGTTTAAAAGCTCTAATACGTCGATATTTTCACTGTAATAATAAGTTTTTCTGTACTTTGGGATATGGCAAGATTTTTTATTAATATTTTTATAATTTTGTTTTCATTTTATAGTTTAAACCTACATTTATTAACAAAATCAGTAGTAACGGTTTTAAAAGAATTTTAAACGTTAATCTTGTTAGAATTTTTGATTTTAAATTAAATATTATTACTCATTTTAATGTTGATTTTCATTATTAAAAATTGGAAATTGATAACTTGTATTAAAAACAATTTGTAAATCACAACAGCAAGTGCTGTGGCCCCGAAGTACAGTAGAAAAATTTTTAAGATGAATTGAATTTACATTTTACTATGTATATTACAAATGCTGTAACAATCTTCTATAGTTTCCGATTTCTAATCTCAGATGGATCAAAATTGTAGATTAACTTGCTTTAGGGCAGGCTATGGAAAATCTGGGAAAACCACCCCAATTATATCTCCCTAGTGAAATTCATCATGGACATTTAACTAGACGATTGCCGACAATGGATCATTCAAACGAAATTAAGGTGATTAAAGTCAGACGAAAATATTTTAATTAAACAGAACGTATAGATTAAATTGTATAGAATTATAACTAACAATTTATTGAAAAATGTATAATTTCGTGTTGATGAAAATCTTAAAATAAAATTTTTGTGGTAAAAGAAATTTAAAGCATAAAAATTTCATGTAACTTTATTTGAGTTGAAAATCGAATATTCACAGATACTTGGAAAAGACAGTCTTAACGTGCTGATGTCCGTAGGCGTAGTAGACATCAACTCGAAGCTCAAACCCAAAATCCTACGACTAAGCAGAGAATATTCACTTCGGCGTTTGATTGTAGTGAGTATTCTGCTATCGAAGTCGATATTACACTACCAAAAAAATAATTTTACTAATAAAATGCAAAAATCAATATGCAATCGTGTGCATGTTAGTAATAATGAAGTTTAAATAAAATACTGAAGGCATAATTATTAAATGCTAAATATTAACATCAACGGATTTTAAGATAGTGATAATATAATATTATGTAAAATACATTTTTTTATTTCTAGAAAAATAATAACATTTTTTTAAATTATATTGTTTTGTTATGCGAACTTCGGTTTTAAATATAGAAATTTCGTACTTTTCACATGAAATCATAGTTAATAAAACTATTTTTTTTTGATTTGTTACGACATGTTTCGTGTGGTTAACACACATTTTCAAGTTTTGTTACAAAAGAAAAATAAATGTTCAGATTTAATAACACAATAAATTAAATGTTACAAGTACAAAGTGGTTGACAAAGCAGTTTCTTTTTAAACTAATTAAGTGCTATAATTACGTGATTATAGTACTATTGAGCAGCAAGTTTTTAACAATTAAATAATAGAAATTAATCCGATTTGAATGAGGAAGTTGTACAGTTTGCCTACTAGCATTTTCTATGTTATTTCTGGAAATTGTTGGATTATTCTTTCTTGATTGTGCGTTGTGCATGTGGTTAAGATGTAGTCAATTGTTATTATTTCATTGCATGGTTGGCAGTTTCATTTAGTGTGGCCTATTTGTTATTCTTGTTGAATTTGTGGCTCTTGTGGCTTTTGATATTACTTTTATCAATTACGAGTAAGTATATGGCTTTTTAATCGTAAGTGTTTTGCTACTTGTGAGGTTGAATTAAGTAAGTCTTATATTTGGTCCTTTCTGCTATAAAGTAGCGTGGTGTTGTATTTGCATTTTTTAATATATATAATTAGGGGAATGGATACATTTTTATTTTTACTTAAGACACTGTTCGTACGGAACGCTTTTATCGGTGCTTAATTGTAAATTTAAAGAGTTAGCAGGCAAGTTACATTTACTTTAAAATAAAAAAAATAATATTTTTTAAAACATCATAAAGTTTGATGTGAAAGTGACAAACTGTAAAAGAAAGATATCAAATCAAGTTCAATCAATGTGACAGCAGTGTATTGCTTTCTCTTGTTGTTAGGCTCCGGTTTCAAATTCCGGGATCCACCACGAAAGACAAGGGTTGTTGGAGCGTACGTTTCCGGACTTATAATGTTAATTCAACGTGAACTTGCATTCCAAAATGGTCAATTTTCCAATAGCTGTCATTCTATGACCAACGGTGAAGTGCTTGAATAGTTTAAAGCGTAATACGTAATAGAAAAGAAGATGAACCTTCTAATATCCTTTCTGGCAAAAGGTAGGTTTATTCACATCTAAAATCTGAGTAATATACAGTATAATATTATATCTATTGCATTATATCAATATATTATAAATATAGGTATATTAATATATGTATAATAAAGGGGTGGACAGTATTTGATATATGAATTTAAAATACATTTTGTATTTTGTATTTTAAATAATAAATTTTCAATATATTTATAGTAACATACACTTTTTTGCATTTTACGAACAAACATGTAGTACGTATTTTATCAAATTTAGAATAGATATATATATATATTGTAGTGCTCTTTCTCTGCTCTCAAACTAAAAATAGGTCGTTGGTTCTCGAAAGTAAAATGGTTACATGGAAGACAATAAAAAACTGACAATCTAAAGAACGTATTTATTTGCAACCTGAACAAAACAAGAAACAAATTTATAAAGGCAAGACTCACACGAAATTCGCTGGACAGCACGTGTAACTCGGGCACTTTCTTCAAATATCTTTTTACAGAAACTTGTCTTCGATATTCGCGTTGCCAAACTTCGTGACCAATAAACTTTCCAAAAAAACCTCCTTGGCCAAAACACACCTCCACTCCAACTTATTCGGTTTCTAACCACACGACTTGCTTCTATAGCTCTCAAATTTCAACTCTATAACACCACTTGTCTCTCGGACTCTCTATTTACCACTCCCCAACACGACTTGTCTCTCTGGCTATCAATTTGCGACTGCATAACACCACTTGCCTCTCGGACTCTCTATTTACCACGCCCCAATACGACTTGCCTCTCTGGCTATCAATTTGCGACTCTATAACACCACTTGCCTCTCGGACTCTTTATTTACCACTCCCCAACACGACTTGCCTCTCTGGCTATCAATTTGCGACTGCCTGTTCTTTCCTTTTTTATCTTTTTCATCTCCTTGGTTTTTCTTCCCGTGTTCAAATTTTATTGGTCCTTGCTATTTCCCTTTTTTTTTTTAAAAAATCAAGATTAGAATTTTGTTTATGTTCCGCTGCTTGTGCTTGTTCGTGTACTGCCCAGCTGCATTCATGTAAGTCGCTAAACAACAATAAATAAAAATACACACATTAAAATTTTTACAACAATGAATTAAATTACTGCAACATCAAACTTAAACTAAACAATGTAACTGAAACTAACGAACAAACTTAACACGAAATAGAAAACAATTTTGAAAACGGAACAAAAGTCCTGCCTTTATTGTTCATCAGGTTGCAAAGTCGGTTCTTTATTTCTAAATTACGCAACTCACTTTCCATTTCTTTAACAGAACACAACACAACATAAGTACTATATATTAAAAATCCAATATTTTAAGGCATTGGTTAAAGTATAATTTGATGAATTTTGTTTTTTAAATACTAAAACAACATTCTAAGTGCCCAAATTAAAAAAATAATAAAAACTCCCACAAAATAGATGTGTAAGAATAAGTACAAATGTTAACATATAAGAGCGTTACCTTTCCAACTACTAAACTTATATTAGTGATCAAATCCTCACTTCTCGCTTAATCTAACAATAAGCTTTCTCCATTTAAAACAATTTTTGAAAGAAATAAAAAAAATGTTATCGAAAAATAAAGTAAGGGTCGGCTGTAAAGAAAAGAAATTATTTTTGTTCTAGTTAAACATTTAAAAAACACTAATCTACGAATATTTGAAGGCAATAAAATACTAGTATTTGTAAATGGATTACGCTGAATGAAATTTGATTTGATCAAATAATGTTTTGTATGCTGGAACAAGATTGTTATATAAGTATTTAATTATTTCTTATATATATATAATATGTAGTTTTTATAAGAGGCTGCTTTTAATCTTACACAAATGTTTTCACTAGTTTTAATTCTGTTTTAGACAAAAGTAAAGAAAGTATTTTTCAATATTATGTAAAATAAAACAAGACATAATCTGCTTTACAAAAGCAACAACGATGCTTTTAATCAGAGTTCCGATCAATAGCAATTGCTTTAGTTTCGTTAAAAAGCTTGTGCAAAAGCTTTGGCGTAGCTTTTGTTAAAGGAAATAAATATGCGTGCTAATTTGCGGAACTGTACTTTTCAGCTGACAATATATATTTTGTACGACGAAAGCAAATTACACTTCAGTAATTACTTACAAATACAAGAATTAAAATAATTGTTAAACGAAGCATTGCAGACATAGAATTATTAAGTGCACTTATGTGATTTAAATAATATGTGGCGATTTAAATTTTGTCATATATTTTATACTTAAGTTAGTATTTTAAAATTTAATAAAACATACTATATGTAGGTATAAATTCATATTAACCTTTTAATGTCCCATTGTTTCTTTTGATATTATATAAAATATATTTTTGTGTTTATTGTGGTTTCCTGTATGGAAAAATACAAAAAACATACTTTCTTGCAAGGCATTTTTATTATCGAATGAAAACATGTTTATGTTTTACAAAATGAGCAAGTAACATAATTTTTACTTTTATATATTAATTTACAAAAAAAACATCAAATCTTTCCAAACTAAATATCACTTCACCAAAAATATAAAAACAATTAGAAATGAAAAAAATTATAAATAAATTTGGAGTAACACAACAATAACACTAAACGCACGTATGTACCTATAGCAAAGAGTAAATTGCTGAAATCTGATTAACTTTTGAAATTAAGAACTCTTGTAAGTGCTAATAATGATTGCACATACATCGTAACATTCTTTAAATAAAATGCACATTACGAAATGCATAAGTTGAAAATTTTCAGCAGTGACTTTAAATTATGTTGCGTATATGCTACACGGTGCAACGAAGAGTTAAAAGTAAAATGCTTATTTGGACTTTGTTTAACATTTTTAATAATAATATTTCTGTGTTATTATTAAATGGATATATCGCCAATTGATAAAAGAATATTAAAAATAATATTATTTTCTTATTTAAATAATTAATATTAATTCGTAAACTTTAATTTTTAGTACGGTTATGGCCTGATGCTTAAGTGCGTTAACTGCTAAGCAGGGATCTCTGGTTGGAGCCCGGGTGGAGCAAAAACTACATATATTTTAACCGGCAGGTAATGGCAAACCGCCGAGATAATCTGCATTGCAAACCCCCAATAAAATAAATTGGTTAGCTAATACAGCTAATACTCATTCTGGTTTGCAGCGCTGTTGTGCGAATATTTTGAAAACTTCCTTTAAAAAACAATTTTATTCAATTTAAAAATTTATAGAAAACTTGTAACAAATATAAAACAAAATTAAACAAGAGTGTTAAATTAACCCTCATTCTAGAAAACCATAAATTTATCAAGAATAAAAGTGAAAATGAAAAAAGAAAGTGAAAAGTTTTTAATGGTATTTACTTGCGTCTGTAATCTCTCAATTTTGCATCTTGCATTTACTCTTATGATATTTTTCTTATAAGTTATTATCTAGGTTTCGAGTGTTATAACCCTTTCAGGAGTTTATAGCAAATCACCTCGTTGGATTTCCACTGCTTTCAGAACGAAGACATTGTAACTTATTGTATGATAACTAATATAGAAGAAAAAACAAAATATCGACTTTAAAATCTTTGTCGGTAAGATTTTACTAACATAAGTCATGTTGTCAATGTTGTCAATTACATGACACTCAAATTCAATCTCGGTGTAGTCAGGAAAAAGTATGTAACAAGAAAAGCGGACTTTTATCCAGCAGTGAATGAAAACCGCCCGTGATGATGAAAAATGTAGATGATTTTCAAAGCATCAGAAAACTTTCAGCGTATATCTGTTGTGCTGTGCTCAGTGCTGTACTCAGTTTAATTCAAATGAAAGGCAAGACTCACATTCCTGTCTGTAAAAATCCATCTTTAAATTCCATACATATACTTTATCCACGTGACTGTCTAGATGTAGCCACTCTTGTAATAACTAAACAAATATTATGCTCTTTTAAATATAACAATCAAACAATACTATTCTTAAAGCAACAAATAAAACTATGTGTATAACTGTTGATTTCTTCATTTCACGTTAAAGGATAACAACAAAACTTTATTAGCTCAATCAACAATGTTCAGCCTAATTAACCTAAATTCTAGAGTTTTATAAGTAATTTTATGAAAGTTAACTTTAGCAACTTTATAAAAGTTATAAAACAGTATAAGTGAACACATATTATAGGGGAGACCGGGGACACAATGAATACTTTGTATATTTTAGTTGGTAAATTGGTAAATGGTAAATTGCACGAATGATCGCAGGTAGCTGAAAGAAAAAGTGGTAAACTGCACTCCGAGCAAAAAAACCAAAAGTAATCCCTATGGTAAACTGCACTCGAAGTTCGTGCAGTTTACCATAAGGATTATTTTCGGTTTTCTAGCAGGTAGTTTAATCCTTATTATTTTTAATAAATTGTTATCCCAAAAATTAACCTAAATGTATTGTTTATTTGAAAATAAAAGTAAAAATATCAAATTAAATCAAAAAATAAAATTTTATTCTATTAAAATTTTATAAAAAATTAAAAAATAAAATATAAAATTAGTAACCTAATAATAAGGTATGGCATTTAATTAACGTGGGGGCAACTGTAAATTGAGACAGCTTTTACAAATTGCAACCGCGATATTTCATCTGCTTCGTATTTTCGTAATAAAATCAGTAACAATTGCTTGCGTTTGTTTAGAAGTTTTGTTTTGCGTAGGTGGTTTTCCAACACTGTTCACTGCTATCTAAACTTTATGTTGCTCATGTTTAAGAGCTCAACAAATTTGTATATATTGGGGCGAATAGAATTAAAGTTCTGTTTAAATGCGGCATGGAACGATTCACAACCATTAGTTGTTGAAATCAAATCCGCAGACGCCTTGGCCCAAACCATTGGAAGAAACATGGCTTTTCATCCACATATGTAGTGAATAAATATTCACAAAATTTTTCTAGATTGGCATTAATGGGTTTGATTTTTAATAGATCATAGTAAGCTTCCAAAACGTCGTTCGCTTTCAAAAACTTCAATCTGAAGCAATAGCGCAACCAAGCAAGAGCGAAAAAGAATTTTAATCCAGTAACTAAATGCTTATTTTACAAAAATAATTTAACAAAAAAAAACAAAACTCGAGTTAATTTTGTATTACGATCATGGGATTAATAAATTTAATCGTATAACCCCATATTTTTGGGGTGCAGCTTTTACCTGAAAAATGTTTGGGGTGCAGTTTACTACTTTGCAAAATTTTGTTCAGTTTACTTGGGGTGCAGTTTACCATTATCAGGTAGATTTGGAGTGCAGTTTACTTTACCCCTTTTAGTTTCAGGTTATTTATTTGCATGCATATAAAATCATACTACGGCATGTCAAAGTCCCGATATTATTAGGATATGATAAAAACTAAAAATTGATACAGAATATTAGATTAACCATATTATTTTTATAATACTTATAATATATTTTATATCTAGTCATGCATTTTATACATTGTTTGTCAGAAAAATTGTAATTATTACAGAAGAACAATTTTCTTGAAAATATCTAAAGCTTAAAAATAGTTTAAAAAATAAAAATTTTGTAAATTATCCAATCTGCGAATGGTGTTTTCCAAGTTCTGGGAATTACGCTCTCAGGATTAATTGATAATATTTTTAGATACAAACAAATCACGACAGGTTTTCTCAAAGATATTAGTAAAAAACCGATCATACTACAAAAATAGCAGCATTTCCTGTTCCTATATTTAAGGCTAGGATATTGCGATGCGCTCTTGTATAACCAGCTTGCATTCAAAAACGGCTGAATAGATTTTCTTCAAAATTTGAAATTATATTAATGATAAATTAAGGACTGTTGTAAAATAATTTTTTTTTGCAAATTGTCTAATTTAGAATTAATTGTGTTTAAATACCCCATTTGTAATTTTTTTAACAAAAATTTAAATAGAAGAAATAATTACTAACAAAGCATTATCAATTAAAAAAAAAAAAAAATTGGCCAGGTGCAAAAAAAAATAGTAAAGCACCTTGCATTAAAAGACGGCTAAATGGATTTTCTTCAAATTTTGAAATTATATTAACAATAAATTAAGGACTGTTGTAAAATAATTTTTTTTTTGCAATTTGTCTAATTTAGAATTAATTGTGTTTAAATACCATATTTGTAATTATCAATTAATAACATTCTACTTATATAAATAATGTACACGTCTAAAAGAATTCATAAAGACATTTTTAGAAAATTTATTTTATCTATAACACATTATAAATGAAATTGCAAATAATTGTTCAATTAAAATCAGGCGGGAATAATTTGAGATGAAATGAATCATTATAGTTCAGTCATTATCACAAAGATGGGTAAGTTTAAAGCAAATTTACAGTTGCCTGTTTTATACAGTCGCCCAAATAAATCGAAATGATAATTTGTAACTCATATATATTTTGAGTTACAATGCTAGAAATATTTTAAATTATCTCCCGTCTTATCTTATCTTATCAACACAATAATATTTTGTGGTGGGGATTTGCGTTTCGTTTCAAATCTACCACCAATGTTTTAATACCTATATTTACTTTTTAGATGAATACAAAAATATTTTATTAAATAATATAAATTCGCATAATTTTAATTCGATTAAAATAGCATACAATATAAGTGTAGGTAATAAATGAATGTAATTTTCTATAATCAAAATAAATAATATAATATTATTATAAAAATATTCAAATTTTTATTTTCTTCAGTATTGAATTATTGTACTAACAAAGGAGTAAAACCCTTCAATACACTTCTGCACAATTAGCTTCTTTCTCTTTCGAAAATGGTTAAACATGGTTACACGTACAGCATTAGACATGATTAGACCCAGTGCCGGATTACACTATTACAGATATTAAGGCAGAAAAGGCGGCTGCCTAGGGGCCTCGTTAATTTTAGGAGCCTCGGGAAAACGGAAAATATATTTATTTTAATTATAAATTTTCTTCTTAAAGTTTATCAAGAATCTGTGTTTTAAAGTAGTAGTAAATATAAAAATATTAGGGGGGGGGGTCAAGCCGAATCTCACCCACTCTCACATGGGGGTAAAGGGGGTCTCGGCAAATATCATGTAATTTTTTTTATCTTACTAGTCCTAAATAAAAATAATTAAGGGGTAATGTCCACCAAATTTTTATTTTTTTTTTCCAATTTTTTTCTATTGGCTTAAATCATGCTAAAACTATCCTAGAATCAAAATCTACAACGCCCAAGTACTGATCTAAACTCAAAATTCGTTTAAATCAATTTTTACCGAACAACTTTTATTTAAATCAATCGGTGAGCAATAGAACTGAAAAAGTTTACATCCGATTGACTTGAAATTTTAACTGTAGCTTCTTCATTAGATTATCTAGTGAAGTACATACGATTTTAGCGATTGATTAACAACAAAAAAAGTTATAAACAATTAAAGTCGATTTTTTTTGTCAAAAAAAAAATTTTTTTTCAAATATTTTATTGAGACTGTTTATTTTAATTATTGAGTAGTAAAATTAAAGACTAATTACGCAAGTAATAATTTTCTAGAGGACCCCGAAAATTTAACTACCTAGGGGGCCACAAATGTTTAATCCGACATAGATTAGACCCCACGGCTGCTTAAAGGGGTAGGTATTCTAGTTTAGAGGCATGAATTTCGGGCGGTTTTTGAAGCTCTGTACAAACGAAACAAAAAATATTTTTACTATCAATTTTGTTATCATTTATTTATTGATATTTTAAGATTGCATAAAAATTAACCGAAAAAACCCTCAAAATTCACAAAGTTATGAGCTGGCAAAGTGGGAGGTCCAAAAAAAAGGGTGTTCTAATGTTCGAATGTACCGATTTATTTGAAATTTAGTGTGAATGTTCTTTATCGATGCCGTTATAGCATGAACCGTGGAAAAGTAAAACAATTTTTTTTTCACGAAATGGCGGCCGTTAAAAAATTTTTTTTTTACTTTATCATACAAAATATAAAAAAGTATTGTTATCGTGCTGAAAAAGAAATTTGAGATTGATTTTGATGAATTTAGGCATATTGGGGTTCCAGAAGCGGAAAATCATCATTTCCAAAAAATGTCTGTAATCTGTATGTGTGTGTGTGTATGTGGTCAAATTTACCTCAACCTCTACTTCAAAACGTAATAGGAATTTTTTAACAAAATTTCGTATTTAGTATTACTGATATATTGGGACTTATGTAGAACTGATTAGATTTTGGTTAAAATCGGTACACGGAAACGCAAAAAAAAATATTTGGCAAATTAAAAAAATTATATTTTTCTTTTTCTCAAATTTTAGTTTTTTATTAAATTCTTCTCTATAATAATAATATATTAAAAAAGTATTAATCAATAATCGTGTAAATATCCTATTTTTGTAATTATTCTTTTTTCAAATGTAAAAAAAACTTTTTTCTTAATTTTCAAATTTTATTTTTTTATTATACAGTAATACTTCTCTATAACAAGATTTTTGCTATAAACAGTCAGTTTAACATGTAAACAAAAGTCAAAGGACTAAATTTTTACTCGTTATAGCCGATTCTTCGTTATAACCGGACTCGTTATAGAGGGGTTCTACTGTATTTTCCTCCATAATAATAAGTATGATAAAGTTATGGGCATGGCCCCATCCGATTTTTTTTACATGTTTTAATTAACAATTCCGAATTTTTTAAAAATAGTAAAATTAAAAATTTTGATCTGAGCGTGGTTGAGGCGATAGAGGAATATATAAAAAACATTCACACCAAATTTCAAATAAATCGCTTCATTAGAACTTGAGATATCATGCACACCAGTTTTTTTTGGACCTCGAACTTTTCCTGCTGATAACTTTCTGAATTTTGAGTTTTTTTGTCGGTTTAGTTGTTATGTAATCTAAATTATATAAATAAACAAATGATAAAAAAATGTATAGTAAAACTATTTTTTTCGTTTGTACAGAGCTTCAAAAACCGCACGAACTTTATGCTTCTAGACAGAATACCCCCTTAAACCAGATAGGACATTGTGTACGGTTAGTTACAGCAAAAACTACTCTGGATAACATCTTAACTGTGAGACATTTTCCCGATATGTTTTGTATTAAATTTTTCCGAAAATTGTAAAACATCGAAATTTTAAAACACTAATGCCCGTATTCACCAACTACAAATAGCACTATTTGTCGAATAAAATGACATTATTACAATGCAAAACAATGCAAAAACTTGTTTTTATTCGACAAATAGTGCTATTTGTAGTTGGTGAATACGAGCATAAGAACAACATTTATAAATAAACTCATGATTGAAATAAGCACCTAAAATATAAAACGTATAGGTATTCTAAAAAATTTGGGTGGGCACTTGGTTGGGCACTCCAGTCAATAGGGACTGGACATGTGTCCACCCTGTTCCCCCCTCTGGCGCCGTCACTGTGTAATGTATAATTATTTTAATTACTATTATGGTATGGTCGTACGGTCTTCCTAAACCAAAAACAATACACGTCAACACTGTATATCTTGATTATGTATACATTGTACAGTGTTGCGTATATTGCTTAATTCTAATCGCATTTTTTACAACGCTGGTCTAATGTGACCTCGTCAATGCTATCGTATTGTTTTTGGTTTTAACCAGACCATAGCTTAAAATGTAAATTTTTACTTTTTCAAATACTATGTGTTATAAGATTATTATAACATAAATTATAATAATAGTGTTGTAAATCAAATACAGCGGCCGTAAAAAGTATTCGTACACCCCTATCTTAACCATGTAAATTGTACATTTTGAAGCCATTCTTTGACACATAAAAGTCGCTTTTACAACAAAACTTTTTAGACATTTTTTGTTAAGAATTTCATTGTCTTCAATTTTGTATCTATACATTTTTCTATTTTGTCGCCCCGTTTCCGACTGACAACAGCTTAAACAAGACTCCGTAAAATACAAAAAATATTATCATCTGTAGGAATCAAATTTCTTGGGAAATGGGACGTACTCAATAAAAACACAATTTACACTAAATCGACATGTTTTGGTCAAACTTTTTGACCATCTTCAGGACTACAAAATAGAATAAAATAAAAGTTAGACGCATGTCGTTATACAAAATGTGACATGATTACCTCTTAGTGAAGGTGTTATGCGTGATTTAAGGTACATACAAAAGTCAACAATAAGGTGAAATCCAGGTAGGGACGGCATCCACTGCTAAGGTAGTAGTCAAATATAAAAAGGTTGCACAAAACTAACAAATTGCAAAACATAAAATTGTAAAAATAAAACAGTCAAAATGACAAATGCAAGTATGCGCTATCTAAAACCAAATGTGAAACTTAACATTAACACAAAACAAAATACACTAAAATTATCAGAGAGAAACAAACTATTCAAATACCGCCAACTTATGAATGCCGTAAAACGCATAACAGTAACATAGAGGAGTCACGGTAGTAAGAAAAAATTTAGTAAAAGAAAGGTACTCCCAAAACAGAACCGGGAGTCACAAAAAGCTAAACAAGTTATAAAAAACATACACTAATAACAAAGCGAAGAAAAATTAAGTCACACCATCTTGTTTGGTCTTCCTGTGGTAAATGTTAAGTAAGGATTTGAACGCACTGTCCATTTGTTCAAAATCTGTGATTTTATTAACATTATTATCGGTGGTAATGACATACGATGATTCAAGAAAGAGGCGTTTAGGGTAGTTTTGTTCCACCGCTAAGATTTCGACGTCGTTAGTATCAAAAACATGGTTGCTTCGGCTTAGGTGTTCAGATAAGCCAGTCTTGTTAGAACCCACCCGTGCATCGTATCTATGCTGTTTTAGTCGTTCTGATAGCAGCTGTTTCGTTTGTCCAATGTAAGATGACCCACATTCACAGTTAATTTTGTAAACCACGTTACTTTTGTATCCAATAGGGAGAGGATCCTTAACGTTAGAGTATACCAAGTTACCAAGTTTAAAATTGTTGTAGAAGGCAAGGCAAATATGACCACTGCGGATAAATTCCTTCAAGATGTCCTTAATTCTCTCAGATAACACTGGGTGAAAAGTCATCTTCTGGTAACGTGGTTTCGTCTCGTCAGAATCACCCGATATGTTCGTCTGGATCGCCCTATTCCTTTTTGGACGAAACAAAGTCATGTGAACCAATCTTTGTGGGTATGAGTTTTTCAACAGTTGTTCCTTGAGTTGTAACACACGAGAGGTCCTCATGTCCGGGCTCACCACTGTTTCTATTTGTAGAAGAAGGGTGTTTATGACACCTATCTTTTGGTTAAAGGGGTGTGCAGAGTTATAATTCAGTAATCTGTCGCTAGATGATGGTTTCTTGTAGAGATCAGTAAAGAGAGTACCATTTGATCTCCTGCACACCAACATATCCAAGAAAGGAATAACTCCTTCAACTTCCATCTCATGTGTAAACTTCAATCGGTCGTCAAACTCATTAAGAACATCCAAACATCTCTGGACTTTGCTCGAAGGGATGGCAGTCAAGATGTCATCAACATATAGCATCAGGAATGGGATTTGAAAATCAATGCTACCTATAAAATTCATCAGGAGGTCATGCATGACGAAATTGGCAAAGGCAGGGCTCGCAGCATCCCCCATTGCTGCCCCAATCTGTTGTGAGTAGAAGCTACCATCAAATTGAAAGTAGCTATTGTCAAAAATAATTGCCACCAATTTCATAAAGGTTTCCATAGGTATATCGGTAAAATCTGCAATCAGATCCCAATTATTAGTAAGGGAAGCAATCACAGTCTCTTTAGACACATTAGTAAAGAGTGACACGGCGTCGAACGAAACCAAAACGTAACCATCAGGTAGAGTAGAACGGCTTATAATTTCCATAGCATTAGCAGAGTTTTTCACATTATAGGGAAAGAAAGGTATCACATTGGTCAAAATAGAGTTGAGAAACCTAGCCAAAGGCATGGACGGAGACTGCACACAACTAATAACCGGTCTCAGAGGGATACCAGGTTTGTGGGCTTTCGGTAAACCGTAGGCTCGAGGTGGCCGGGCATTATAGATAGTAAGTTTTTTCTTAGTGAATTCGTCGATACAACCCAAGTCCAACAACTTCCTAACCATATTGTTAAACTTCCTCTGAATGGAAGTGGTAGGATCAACATCCAATTTTTTATAGGCATCGGTGTCCTCAAGTAATTCAAGCATTTTATTCTTGTAGTCAAGCTTATTCAAGATAACAGTAGTGTTACCCTTGTCAGCTCGGAGCACACAAACCTCCGGGTTATCTTTAAGGAACTTCTTAGTGGTAAGGATCTGTCTCATGATGTTAGTTGTTCTTTTATTGTCTCCTTTGTTACAAAAATTATGTGCAACATTAAGAACTCGACTACGTAGTTCGTTTCTTTCTTTTTCCGTAGTTTTTAAACTATTGATAATGTAGTTAACTTCGGATAGGAAAGTGTGCATTGGAAACTCCCTTAATGAAGGGACAATACTGAATTTGGGACCCAAAGACAACGTTCTAGCAACCACCTCAGGTAACTGGACTCCAGAGTGGTTAAGGACCCAGGAAGCATCCCCCAGGGTATCATTATGTGTGATCTTGTACAGAGCATTGAATTTCCTGTAGTTATTGCCTCTGATTCGATTGAATAAGGGCTCAAAGGATTGGGTGTTACTTTTGATGATACTATTTACTAAGGGGGCAGGTATCAAGGTAGTGAGTACCTGTCTGTAATATTGTAGATTATCTTTCAGAGTTTTTATTACTGTGCAAACCATACGAATATGAAGTCCCAAAATACCAGACCGGAATCCATCCAATAATCTCTCTGCTTCTCGTAATATAGCCCGATCTGGGATAAGTTTCATCGCAACGCATGCCAAAACTACCCTAAACGCCTCTTTCTTGAATCATCGTATGTCATTACCACCGATAATAATGTTAATAAAATCACAGATTTTGAACAAATGGACAGTGCGTTCAAATCCTTACTTAACATTTACCACAGGAAGACCAAACAAGATGGTGTGACTTAATTTTTCTTCGCTTTGTTATTAGTGTATGTTTTTTATAACTTGTTTAGCTTTTTGTGACTCCCGGTTCTGTTTTGGGAGTACCTTTCTTTTACTAAATTTTTTCTTACTACCGTGACTCCTCTATGTTACTGTTATGCGTTTTACGGCATTCATAAGTTGGCGGTATTTGAATAGTTTGTTTCTCTCTGATAATTTTAGTGTATTTTGTTTTGTGTTAATGTTAAGTTTCACATTTGGTTTTAGATAGCGCATACTTGCATTTGTCATTTTGACTGTTTTATTTTTACAATTTTATGTTTTGCAATTTGTTAGTTTTGTGCAACCTTTTTATATTTGACTACTACCTTAGCAGTGGATGCCGTCCCTACCTGGATTTCACCTTATTGTTGACTTTTGTATGTACCTTAAATCACGCATAACACCTTCACTAAGAGGTAATCATGTCACATTTTGTATAACGACATGCGTCTAACTTTTATTTTATTCTATTTTGTAGTCCTGAAGATGGTCAAAAAGTTTGACCGAAACATGTCGATTTAGTGTAAATTGTGTTTTTATTGAGTACGTCCCATTTCCCAAGAAATTTGATTCCTATTATTCTAGTGGGCGAGAACTTTGATTATTATCATCTGTATCTCGGAAACGGTGTGACAAAATAGAAAAATGTATATAAACAAAAATGTAGGGAATAAAATTTGCAACAAAAATTACTTATACATTTTTCTATTTCGTTGCACCGTTTTTGAGATACAGGTGACAATATTTTTTGTATTTTACAGAGTCTTGTTTGAGCTGTTGTCAGTCGGAAACGGGGCGACAAAATAGAAAAATGTATAGATACAAAATTGAAGACAATGAAATTCTTAATAAAAAATGTCTAAAAAGTTTTATTGTAAAAGCGATTTTTATGTGTCAAAGAAAGGCTTCAAAATGTACTATTTACATGGTTAAGATAGGGGTGTACGAATACTTTTTACGGCCACTGTATATGTGTATTCATCATTTTGAACATAATAATATAGTAATCTTCAATACAACATAATATTATAATAAATTATCGTTGGATAACTGCAAAAGCAAATTGGAATACTTCAGTTTTCTGCAGTCGTTATCTTGCAAAGGTTAAATCGCAGATATGCACTGTGCATGGTTTTATACGATTGCAAAATTTTTTACAACAGATGCGAAATTATAATATTATACCGAATTTATATTATGCATTTATACATATTTTAAATTTAAAATAATCAGTACGTAAATCCAATTCCTAATTATTATAACTTGTAAACTAATCTTTGAAGTTTATTCGAATTTCCTATGCTTATAGTTATAGTTTATAGTTCGAATAAGGTTTCTTCCATTTTATTATAAAACAATTTAAACGATCTTATAATATATTTAATGGAAACAATAAGAATTAGATATTAAAGTAAAGTGCAAAATTCCCACCCTTACGATTGATATAATTTTTAAAAGGCGGAGCTTATATTTCAGCTTAAACGTAGGTTTTAAAAGTAGATTCCTGTAAGTTTGCTATTGAACTACCCATTAACGCAACCAGACTATTTGTGAAGCTTGTTGCCTACCAACGAATTAATTAATTAATTTATACACCATAGCTTGTAAGCCCCCTCGCGTTCGTGAATTAAAGCTAGATCTACGTAACCACACCTTAAATCAAATTTCTACGTGGTGTGTAATTTCAAGACTTAAACAAATTAAACCTATGTGTAAATCCGTATAGATAAAAGATTCACAAAAAGTTATTTTAGAATACCTACCATGCTACTTTCTCTCTCTGAGACGAATGCCTATAGTTAATAGGAAACTATTATATTAAAAAATTGTAATGTAATCTAGACCTAAATTAATAATACAATAAATTCTCTGAACTTTGGAAACATCCATATAGGATGTTCTGAATGATTAGTAACATGCAAGTAGATTATATTCTAAAATTAACTTATAAGGCTTCAATTTTTAATAGAATTGACTAAATAACTTATCGAATCGAATCCAAAATAATCAAACTTTGTCCAATTTTGGGACAAGTGTAATCCAAACATTCAAAAATCAACCTACTCAAAATAAATCACACTTTATTTGTAAAAATAAGAATATCAAACCTCAGAGTAAAATCGCAGCTAAAACTCGAGACAAATTTTGGTGGAGAGAGATTCGGTTTTCCCATCTAGCTGATTCAAATCTATCTAGTTGGCGGAAAAACCTGAAAACTTCAAAATATTTTCAAATATAATTCAAAATTCAAAATTTCAATGTTTCAAATTTTTCCAAATTTTAAAAATACAATCGGGATTTTGGAACACGACAATATATAGGTACCTATTATTAGCATCCTATGCTATTTTTCAAATAATCGTATGTGGAAACTCGTTTAAATCAATTTAGTATTAATAAAGAATACTGGTTTTTATATCGGTCAGATTAGCACTCAGCTTTCATAGTAGATCCCAAGCTTCTCTGGAAGAATGGGCAAAACTGAAAATAAACTGAACTAGAGTATACGATGAATTTCTGCAGATTGTCAGATTGTAAGTGCCATTCTACAATCTTGAATTAAATGTTTGTTTATCTTTAGCATCAAAAAGAAGATAGAGATTGTTGTTTAGTGACCAACTAATTATAAAACCCCTATTTTGGTCGTTATCCGCATAAGCTCAGATTTCACTATGGCTGTTAAAGTCATCCATGTATACAGCAGGATGTGATAAGATTGGTAATTGATCCGTCTAATGAACTAAAGGTGGTTTATGCATATCCATTATATAAAATTCATTCATTTTGACTACCAAAATTTATTAATTTTGAACCTCAGATTTCGAGACGACAGCAACATCTTGAACAGTATGGCGGCTTGTGCTTTAGAAAAGTGGAGGTTGCAACTTTTTTTCCCATTTCTTATAATAGGTTATACTTAGTTTTGTTTATAGCCGTATTTATCATTCTCAGTTAAGTTGCTTAGAAAGAGTTAAGGCAAAAACAGTTTGTTAAAGTGAAACTTTTTTTATTGAATAAATGCTAATTAAACCTTAGCAGTGCTTCTTAAAATCAACAGCCCGAGGGCTTATAACTTGGTAACAAACTGATAAAAACAAATATTTTTTAAATGCCTTAATGGTATATTGTTCACTAAAAGAGCAAGGGGAATCATTTTCTCCCTGACATGACGTGGCGTTTGCTGACCGAAGTATAAAGTCGGCAATCCACGTTATGGATTTTATTTTTATTTAGTTTAAAATACAAATAGAAATATAAAACAAAAATTAAAAAATCCCTAATCAATACCATTAATTAAAACAATTAATTTAAACAATGAATAATTATAATTGTATCGATTCATTAGAACCGCCAGATAAGGTAGGTACATAATGTACATAGTCAAACTATTTAATCCAATTTTTAGATTTTTAATTTCAAATTATTTACTGATGTCATTTGAAAGTTAATTTTATAACATTTTAGCGTAACAGTTCGATTTACATTTTTATTATTATTATTCATTGCATTGGCGGTGGCCAACACAAATATTAGTTTTACAGACAAATTAAAGTGTGAAATTGTGAAACTGAAAACATAATACTATATGTGTCACACTTTCATGAAATTCCTAAATCATGTTTTTGACAGTAAGAAGTGCAGTTCGAGAACTGTTATAGAGAGGTTTATTTTGTCACCGTTATCGTTAACTACGATGGGAACAAAAAATCTAAACAAGAAGTCAAATAACGATTAGTACATCAAAATATTTCTCTTCAACATCAAACCAGCAAAAGTGCACCAATAATACTATGTTCTAAAAGAAAGTATATCTTTTTAATTGTCTTTATCAACTCATCTACACACACTACACTACCTGCTTAGTGATACCAGAATTCTGATATTTGGGGTAATATTATTATAATTTGGATTACATCTCTTTAGATAATTTTTGTTATACAGGGTTTTCGATTAAGGACGCCTAGATTTTAACAAATCAAGGCGGCTATGTTTTTGAAGCTGCATACATATGTCAAACTTGGTGATTTTACTCAATGATAATTGACAAATCATCATGCCAAGTTACAGCGCAGCGTCGAGGAACGTATGAAAATCATAAAATTTTATCATCAAAATATAGAACTGCTGTAGTAGCGGTTTAGTGACAAAGTTATCTCACGCAGAAGCGACGTGAATTGGCCACCGAGATCGTGCGATTTGACCCCGTTAGACTTTTCTTGTGGGGTTTTATAAGTCCCAGATCTATGCCAATAAGCCGAAAACCACCGATGCCCTAAAAATCAACATCAGCCATGCTATCGCCAAAATTCAGCCTGATTTGTGCCCAAGAGTAATCGAAAATTGGACCTCTCGGGTGCGCGCCACCAAGCGGATCCACGGCGCCCATTTGAACGACGTTATTTTTCACACATAATGTCATTGATAGGCCTTTCGAATAAAAAAAATATTCGTAGATATCCCACATACAACTTGCTTTATTCAATTTTAAAACCAAGGCGTCCTTAATGGAAAACCCTGTATAATATGAATTTTTTTATGATCGAGGAATGTTTTATTGTTATGATAATATGACTATTGTAACTGAACTTCAGCAGCTCTATATCCTGTCATACACAATTATTTATATTGGTTTGTAAAAGTTTTTGGGTTTTGCTAAATCTGTATGGTATTATTACCATTTCAAACCCTGAAGAAGAGGAAAAATAAAGGCTTGAAACGTCGATCTATTTAAAGCTGAGTTTTATTTGACACTCCAATATTCACACGATTCAGTTTTTTCAGTTTTTTTTACTATTTGATTTATTGACCTTATGAACTATAAAGTATTGTTATATTTTTGTATTGTTTTTATCAATCACTTCTGTAAATAGAGCTGCCATTTGTTTTCTTTGAGCAATGCTCATTATATACTCGTTCATCCTAATGAGTCTATAGTATCGTCGTTATTATTATCATTCTATAGTGCATATAACGATTATTCTGGTTGCCACTAAAGCTTTGATATAGTTTATTTTTCTTTTTTCTCTAATAATATACATACTTAGATAGAGCTTGGCATTGATAGCAATAAGTCATTCGGTATGGTACTTAATAAAAAGTTGTACTATAGATCTTCTGGTCGTAGGTTCGATTTTTGGTAGTTCCCAATTGTAACTACGTTAAGATTATTTATTCATTCTGCTAAATAAAGTTTAAAATTATGAGAAGTAAATAGAAATAGTAAATTATGATTCGATCTTTGCGGGTTTACAAGTTGCATGTTGTAATGTTATCACATATTGTTCTAAATGTGTGTTCATAGAGCCGAGTTCGTGTCGATAACAGAATAAGTAAAGTACGAGAATATAAACTGTCTAGGTCACTTACAATAATTGTGTGTCATAAATAATGAAAATAATGTACATTATTTAAATAATATTATAATTTGCCGTTGTTTTATCGTTTCAAATAAATTGTACCAGGTGACAGCTGGACGAATGAGATACTGAGGTAGAACAAGATAGGTACCTAGTGCATTTCCAGTTAAAAGTTTTCTAATCGACCAAAGCGTTAAAATTGGTTCAGAAATACTGACACGAGTACATCCTAAATGTACCGTGTCAATTATAGGAAGTTGTAAAGTGCATTGATGTAGTGTTAATTTATTTTTTAGCCCTTCAAACTTTTTGTAAAAATTGAAGCACTGTTTGACTCTTTTGAAAGTTACCAAAAGATCGAACTTGTTTTATATTATTTTTAGAAATTATGTAACTTGCATTGAATTCACTAGGCATTAAACCACAGTTTTGAATTTCGATATAGCCGGAGGTGAAATATTTTTGTTTAAAAGTAAGTTTTTTTAATGAATGCTCGAAAACTAAGAAATGATTACAATTATTGAATGAAGATAAGTAGAGAAAAATGTAGGAACATCAATTATCATGGATTTCTCAACAAAAAGATGCGTAGGTGCACCATTCAAGAACATCACCTTTGTTGGCGAATGAAATGAAACTGGTGCAAGCCGTGGGTGCAAGTATTGAAAAAGATGATAGCTTTTCTTATATGCCAATGCTATAGTCGATTACATGTCGACGCCCTCAACGAAAACTGTAGTAACTCAAATGAACAACATTTTATGGCTACTATAGTAAAAAAATCCGTTATAAATAATTATCACAATTTCAATAAAAATTACATTGTATCATGAGATTTATACTCTAAAAATTAAATCAAACACTGCTTCCCTACAAATTAGGCAATTTTGTGATTTATAGTGAGTTAGACGTCATGTATTCGATGTAAAGGTAAGGTTCATAACTCATGTGTACACTATACACATAAAAAAGTGTTAAAAGCATAAAGTGAAATTTTACGTTAAAGATTTAAGTGCAGTTTACGTTATGCGATTTTGCTTACGATTTTGTTTACGATTTTGTTTACGATTTTGCTTCCAAGTTGCCGTAAGCAAATTTTTTGAAGTTCTCGTTATACAGTTTGACCTGAAGATGAACTCGCAAACGAAGTCGTGAATAGAAAACCACCAAAACTAGTCATCATAGAGAAATCAACTAGAGAAATCATATGTAAAATCGTCAGCAAAATCGCATAACGTAAACTGCACTTAATATAAATATTCAATAATAGTATATTATGTGCCAAGGTTGAACATGTTATATTACAGCCGAGCGCTAAATTAGCTTACTGAGGGGTAAAACGTCGAAGTTAACTACTAAGCTCGAGGTTATAGCATGCAATTTTGTAAGAAAATTAAAGCATTTTATTTATAACTTAATAAGAACATGAAGTATAGTGAATAAAAACAAACATAAATTTTAGAATAATATCAAATACTTAACTCAAAGTCATATATTATACGAGTTATATTCTTTGATTATCGTAACAGAGTGTAAAAATATAAGAATATAAGATTGAACTTATCGCGGGGGTCTTGTAACTCAGAGGTTGGAGTCTAGTTTACTTTAGTTAAATTATTCACACAGGTGAATAATTAAAATATTTTATAATATAAATTAATTAATACAATTAATAATATAAATTAAAACGAAAATATTCTAAAAATTTAAAAATTGAAAATAATCTAATTTTTCTTAAATTTTTTAAAAAAATTGAAAAAAGTTAGATTATTTAATTACAATTTCGCTTGTTCGTTAAGAAGTTGCAGACCATCTCATGGTTATCAATTTTTTACTTTTGGATTTTAAGGGCTTCATATAATGTCAATTTGTTGGCCTTTGTAAGTATTGGTGTAGAATCCTTGCCTCATTATTATCTAATCTACATATGTCTTGTCTTTAATAAATAAATGTTCCCCTACCTTGGTTTGATTTTTATGTGTTTACTGCAAAACAGCTGGTAAATTCTATTAGTAGGTACTATAAAGTAACTATTCTCTTTTTTCGCTATTATGTAGTAATTTAATGTTTTTCGCTTAAGGGAAGCGATACATGTAAACGCCTGAATTTTGACCGTTTTTTAGAGGCTGATTTAAATAGGATAGAATGAATGAATCGTTTTTAAATTCAGTTTGTTTATTCATTATATTGAGATGTACCGGGGTGTAAAATTATAAAAATAACTTACCCCCAGTAATCGATTTTTTTAATGAGCAATGAGACTCTCGTTGTCAATTTAGTTAAAAAAAACACAATCCAAATTATTGTTAAATAAATTCTCAAAGTCGATGGGAACGGTAAAATGTGTGCGCCCATCTGGCTGCACGTGCGTCGCTATCCACATAAACCTTGCAACTCCTTGCTTTTAACTTGCAATTTTACTTGCAAATTTACCAATTTAATTTTCTTCTTACCCAATTCAGTGATCCAATTTTTAATTAATTATTATTTTTATAAACCATCCAAATTCGTTTGAATTTTATCCAAATATCCTTCAAATTTTCCATTGTTTATTTCCAAAATATACAATTTCAAATATTTACAACATTTACACAAAACTATTTACAAAATTCAAATTCAAATTACACAAACAAAACTAAAATTCAGATCCATAAAACAAATTTAAAATACAAATAAAATTCAATCTCAAAACAATAAATGCAAATTATTAAATAATAGTTCATATAATAAAAATAAAAATTAAATTAATAATATAATTAGAAAAATTAGAAATTGGAAAAAATTGATTTTGGAACACGACAATATATTAAAATACAAGTTCCAAGTTTTTTAAATTTTATTTTTAAATGGCCGCCGTAGTAACTAATCTCGTAAGACCCTAGCGGCAAAAAGCATCAATTGGCGGGATTTTTAGCTTCTGTTACAGCGATCTGAGATCAAAAATTTTGGTTTGAGCATATTCATAAAACATGTATCTTCCAGTTGAACCAATAAAAATACAAAAAAGTCAAAAAATCGTAAATTGGCACGCTTTAGAAAAAAAAGTCCAATTTTTCATTCTTTTTTTCGATGGTTTTTGGGTCAAAAATGGTAATTTTTGAAATTGTTTTTGGCATGTTTGAGGTTCAACTAGAAACTAATACTATAGAGAAGACGTGTGCCAAATTTCATAACAATCGGTTGAGAACTTCTTGAGTTATCTTGCCCGCCAATTTAAAAAATGTAATTGCGAGAAAAACGCGTTTAAAGTTTTGACACACAGAAACTCTATGATTACAGCGATATACCAACTAGTCAGCGATACTAGGGCCCATACATTTGAGATGTTATTTCAATTATTTATGCATTTATTTATTTATTTATTTATTTTATTTCTATTTATTTTACATGTATCGCCCCCCTTAACAAATGGTGATGATCTTAAATAATGCATTTATGTATTTTTTTGTTGATGAAGCCCTGGTAATTGATGCTCTTATATTTTATAGGTTTTTTGTTGTTACTCGTAAAGAAATAGGTATCATTCTCTTGAAGTTATCTTCTTTCAACTAGTTTGCTGATAATATTTGTGTGATAGCCCGATAGCCATTGGCCACTGCTAATTGTTTATTGATTTTTACCTCAAAGTCGTAGGCATTTTTGAAAATAGAAGGTTATTTGTTCCGTTAACTATAGATACCGAATTGTAGCTTTAGAATAAGTGCATCCCATAAAGTTGATTTTCTGAATTATGTTGGGTGACGGTAAACTGCACGAACGACTGCAGGTAGCTGAAAAAAAAAGTGGTAAACTGCACCCCGAGCAAAAAAACCAAAAGTAATCCCTATGGTAAACTGCACTCGAAGTTCGTGCAGTTTACCACAGGGATTATTTTCGGTTTTCTATCAGGTAGTTAAATCCTTATTATTTTTAATAAATTGTTATCCCAAATATTAATGTAAATGTATTGTTTATTTGAAAATAGAAGTAAAAATAATCAAATTAAATCCAATCAAAAAATAAAATTTAATTTAATTAAAATTTTATAAAAAATTAAAAAATAACATATAAAATTGGTAACCTAATAATAAGGTATGGCATTTAATTAATGTGGGGGCAACTGTAAAATGAGACAGCTTTTACAAATTGCAACCGCGATATTTCATCTGCTTTGTATTTTCGCAATAAATCAGTAACAATTGTTTGCTTTTGTTTAGAAGTTTTGTTTTGGGGAGGTGGTTTTCTAACACTGTTCAATGCTATATAAACTTTATGTTGCTCATGTTTAAGAGCTTCAACAAATTTGTATATATTTGGGCGAATAGAATTAAAGTTCTGTTTAAATGCGGCATGGAATGATTCACAACCATTGGTTGTTGAAATCAAATCCGCAGACGCCTTGGCCCAAACCACTGGAAGAAACATGGCTTTTCTATCCACATATGTAGTGAATAAATATTCACAAAACTTTTCGAGATTGACATTAATGGGTTTGATTTTTAATAAATCATAGTAAGCTTCCAAAACGTCGTCCGCTTTCAAAAACTTCAATCCGAAGCAATAGCGCAACCACCTTCCAACTTCAGAATTGCGATCTTGATAGTCTGAAGCTAGGCCGTTTTTTTGGAGAGCACGGTACCACGCTTGACCAAGATGAAACCTGCAACCTTCAATCGATGCTTCTGGCCATTGAATTGCACACGCGTTTCTGATCGCTACTTCAAAATCGGTAACTATTCTGCGTATTTGGAACAGCTTAAACACCTCGAATATGGTATCATCTAATATTAAGAAGGAAGAACCAAGTGTGCATATTTGTTTAAGACAATCAAGATATGTTGCTTGTTTCTTATGTGGTAATAAACAAAAAACCAGCGGTATATAATGACCATTAAATAGTCCATGGATGGTAAATAATTGGTAGAAGAATTTGGCACAATATTCAAATGTACCATCCATGTAGATAGCTTCAGCTGTTGCCAAAGCAGCCAAATTAGTGGAGCACGAAAATATAATAATATTCGAAGTGGGATCGTTAACTGTCAGAAAATTTTCACCTTGTCCAGTTTTTATATCCATCTCTTGTAGCTTCTGATGCACTTCTGCAATATCTTTTGGAAGAGTACTCATACTTTTCCATCGCATGTTGTAAGTATTTTTTTTGGCATATTGTAAATCTCTTTTCTGCAAAACCTGAGTAGAAGACGGGTTTTGGTCCAAACACGTATTCGCAATTTGTTGTGGCGTTTGCAACGGTTGTTCACTCGCTAGAATTTTCATTCGACTTGCCAAATCTTGCCTATGCAAAAGCTTCTCATTAGATTCATGTGTGTGGTTATCTTGAACATATCTAATGTGCATATCAGCGCGTTCTCCCAACACTTTAATAATCGCGGTACAGTTTTTTTTACAGCATCGCCATTTTTGTTCGCCTGTTTTCAGCAGACGTTCCATATAAAATTTGTTTTGCCGATAAAGTAGTAAGGACTTTCCTCGTTGGCTTGTTGTAACTGTTTGTTCGGACATTCTCTTCTGATCTCGTTAATGTTTATGAATAAGTAATCTTTTTTATATCAATTAAAAAATGTAAATCTTTTATATAGAAAATATTAATACATCAAGTAGTACCAATAAAAAAAGTTATCGGATAAAATGATTTTAATCCAGTAATTAAATGCTTATTTTACAAAAATAATTTAACAAAAAAAAACAAAACTTGAGTTAATTTTATATAACGATCATGGGATTAATAAATTTAATCGTATAAAAAAATAATTTTTGTTATACTCTGTATATACCCGTATTTTTGGGGTGCAGCTTATACCTGAAAAATGTTCGGGGTGCAGTTTACTACTTTGCAAAATTTTGTGCAGTTTACTTGGGGTGCAGTTTACCATTATCAGGTAGATTTGGAGTGCAATTTACTTTACCCCATTATGTTGAATATTAACGTATTATTTCGTTCGTGTATTTTAAGATCCAGCAAATTCAAAGCATTATTACAATTGCGCTCCAGGGTACATTCCACTTTGTGGTGCAAGTCTCTGACTTGTTTCAAATATTCTTTCAGTTTATCTTTACTCCCCGATCATATACCAAAAATATCATCAACGTAAAGATACAATTTTCAGCTAAATATCGCAAGAGGTGAATTTTATTTCCAGTTTATTCATAAACATATTATAACAGTTAGGAATGATACAAGGGTGGACCAACCATAACGCACGATGTTAATTCTAAATAAAATAAAAAGTTTTCAGAAAATTATCTTAATTTTTTTTTAGAAAAAATGAATCCAATGAATCAGAAAGTAGATAAAAATTCCTACAAAATGACTTTTTAGTTGATTTCCTAGAACAAAAATTAAAGCGGCAGGCGCCATTTGCGTTTTTACTGGTTTTTCGAAAAATTCAAATTTTATGATTTCTCGAGTGAAATAAAGGTTTCCATGCCGACGGTAACGGGTAAAAATATAGCCTCTGGTCAGCATGGAGTTTGAAGTTTTTCAAATTTAAAAAAAAAATGTTGTGATAATCACGGTAACATATGCATCCCTTATCTGGTGGCATCAAGCCAAGAAAAGGGCTAGTATTATAATGCTAAACAAGTTGCAAAGACTTGCCTGTCTAGCGATTACGGGGGCAATGGGAACAACGCCTACCGCAGCCATGGAAGTGCTTTTGGGGCTCCCTCCACTGCACATGGTGGTGGAAACGGAAGCACTACTGGCAGCATACACTCTATTAAGAGCAACAACATGCTATGCATGCAATCTGACAGAACCAGTACTGTAAGGAACTTCCAGAAACCCTTCTAGGTTCTCATACCTGATAGGGGAGCAGAAGGGACCAAGCAGGAACTGGGAGCTCGATATGATACCATGTGGTTCACAGATGGATCCAAAACGGAAATTAGTACTGGAGCAGGGATTAGTGGGCGCAGAACGAGAGATGCGTTTAGCATTAACATGGGCTGCCATGCTACTGTGTTTCAGGCAGAAATAACTGCTGTAACAGTCTGTGCAAAGGAAATGATAAGGAAGGCTTATGAAAATAAGCGGATCTGTATCATGACCGACAGCCAGGCAGCTATAAAAGCCCTTGAGAGAGTGGAAACACACTCCAGGGCTGTAAGTCACTGCCTCGATGTGCTAGTAACACTTGCATAACAGAACAGCTTAACACTGAGGTGGGTGCCGGGACACTCAGGAATAAAAGGCAACGTAAAAGCAGACGCCCTTGCTAAGGCTGCAGCAAAACGACATCTAGTAGGACCAGAACCTACTTGTGGGATAGCATATCTGACCGCAAAAGGGACTATAAAGGAAATACTAAGGAAACAACATCTTGAGTACCGGAGAAACCTTTCGGGACTGAGGCAATCGCGGATGTTCATTGGGGGGCCCTCCAGTATCAAAAGAAAATGTGAAATCCTCAAGCTGAGTAGACCACAGCTGAGGAAGACAGTAGGTCCACTTACAGGACTACTGTCTGAACAGGCACCTCAATATAATTGAGGTTGTAGAAGATCCCACATGTAGGAAGTGCGGTGAGGAGGAAGAGATTGCACACCACTTGCTGTGTGTGTGTCCAGTTCCAGCCTCGCTGAGGCTACGACACCTCGGCTGGCCATATCCGACACCTGAGGAAATAACTCAAGCACCCATCCGCTGTGTACTCAACTTCATTGAGAAAACAAAGCTGATGGAGTAAAACTTGGAACGCGGGGTACAATAAGCTTCGAGCTTCAGTGCAAGTGGGCATGGAACCACAACCCGTTCAGCAATAATAATAATAATAATAATAATAATAATATTAATGTATGCTCCCCTATGCAAAAGTTTTTAAGCACTCTCCCCCAAATAAATGTCTTTAGAAAATTTTGAGCTTAGACTCGATATTGTTTTTTGAAGAGATTTATTTGCTGACTTTGTCACATTTATTCAAAATGACGGACCAAAATTCAGTTAAAATTCAATAATCAATGGATTTCAATAATCCAAAAAGTGTTAGTAACCTATTTGCCTATAGTAAGTCTTTAAGTGGTTTTTCAGTTTCATTATTAGGTCAAATAATTTGAGAATATAGAATAAATCAAAATAGTATTCCAGCAGAAAAATATGTAACTAACAAAGAAATTAAAACGATTTTGTTAGAGAATTCAAATTGTAGGCATTTCTCTAATACTAAATGTGATTCAAAATTTTCTAGTTACTTGTCATTATAGAACTCAAAATATAAACTTCAAGTTGGTGATTGAATAAAATTCGTAAATAAAATTGTATTTTGCAGAGAAAGAGAGAGAGAGAGAGAAACTGCCGATTGAGCTACAAAGCGGAAATTTCGAGTTTAAATCTCAGACTTCACGGAATTTTTTAGCGCAACCTTCCGGTAGCACACTCTGCGGTGACAATAATAATGTTTTATGTTTATGTAAGTATGGATAAATGACAAAATGTTAAATTTTTAAAATTGGAATTTTATCTCAAAAATAACCACAGCCGCTTGCATCATTTTCTCTAACTTTTTTAAAGTTTAGAAATAATAAATGTTCGGAAAATGTAAAATTATTTAATTTAGAAAAACTCATTATTTACTGAAATGCTTTCTACTTCAATTTCTTAAAAATATTTTGAAATACATAATTATTTGTTTTACAAAATTTATAAGTATTTGTTTGTTGTTTTTGATAAAATTTGTTTCAAAATATTTTGAAACTTATCTACCATAAATTTGCCTTCCTCTACGTTATTTGTTTAATTAATAGTTATGCATTGTTTGTGGAAAAGAGTTCTCATTTATATAATTCGAATTTCAGCAACATTTATATAGGTATATAAGAAAAATGGATTCATTTGGACAGTTCTTATTAAAATTGATAAATTGGAAAAGTAAGTTAATAATACTGCTGGAACTGCTTAGATTCATTAGTAACGTTTTGCTACAATAGCATTCATAGGCAAATTAAGTACCTAATCGGTTGTAGTCATTAAATACCTAAAAATAAATATAATTAAAAAAATAATATTTGGCTTTTCTTATTTTGTTAATCGTCATTGACCTTCAGCTATAGGAATACTCCTATACGAGTATGTATATTGATCATAGCAGTTTCAACTGTTTGCTAAAAAATAATCCCAAGTTTTTGAATTTTTTAAAAAGGTTTATAACGAGATAATTTTGTTTTAAATTTAAAGTTGAAAGCATACTGATAAAATGTGAATTGTCAACTGGCCAATACCCAGCGGCACATCGAATGTGTCTTTTGGTGGTCAATTTATCCTAATGACATCGCAAACCAAAAAATGTTTTTCATGATTGCGAAACTGCATAAAACAACATAAAAACTACATTTCAGTAGTAATTTTATAAATATGCACCTACTGTTTCACACTATTTATTGAAAATAAGATTTATTATTATTATTATCATCTATTAGGTATATTAGACTTAAAGTTTACCAAGCTTGTCTTAACTATCAGGAATAAAGCACTTGGATTTGTTTCAGGTTAAAAGTAGGTATAGATAAGTAAGTAATAAAGCAAGTTTTAAGTTGACACATGACTTTTATTTTATTTGTAAACTTAAAAAGCAAATTTGTTGTTGTTTTGCAGTTTCACTTTATTCATCTCAATATTGATGTTCAGTCGAATAAAAATTTAAAATTTCTATAGGCGAGATAGCTAAAGCAAACATTTATTTATCTAGATTTACTATACCTACTACGTATTATTTTAATTTTAAACATAATGAACGAATTTGAATGTATAAATTTAACAAAAATTTTCAAGTTGTAAAATTTAAAAGATACATTTTGTTTATTAAAAGTTACGTTTGTTTTATGTTTCTTTTGTAATTTGGAAAATTCTGTATAATTGAATGAATTAAAGTTGATTTCAAAGGAAAAACGAGAAAATTTAAATTCACACAGTAAATAATTCAGTAAAAAGGTAACTTTTAATTTAAACGCAATAAAATGTTCATTTCCATAACTGTAAGGAAAAAGGACTTTCCAAAATGTTGCACTATAAGTTGCTATAGGTGGTGCACTTAAAGCGTAATGTTCTTATGGGTTTACAAGTAATAAGAATGTTTACAAGTTTAGCCGCAAAAGCGCTGGTAGCGAAAGCAATTCAGTACGAAACTTGCCGTCGTGACGCCTGCCGGCTAATATTTTATAGCGTCGCGCAACCCTTAGCAATCAGCAAAAACTGACTTAGCAAATACAACGTGATTTGTGAAGTTATATGTGCACCCTCAGCTCGTTATCGGTTTTACAATCTAGAGGTGTTAAGTGTAACCTCCTTTTGGCTAATTTACGTTCGAAACCCAAATGGAATAGCTTTTCAAATTGGTAAACAAACTTTATTAACTTTTTTTAAATTTTAATTGAAGTGTATAGTCGTTAGGTCGATAATTAAATAACTTTTTGAGCCATACAGAAATTCGTTACAGTTATTTTCATCAAAATATTCATTTTTAACTTTTACGTTTTCTGAATTTTCGACTTGAAGTTGAAAGAATCTTTTTTAAAAACTGATTTAAACAGTTTTGTGTGTGTATAAGCTCTAGTAAGTGCTTATCTCACCGTTCAATTACAAAAACGTTAATGAAAATAACTGACAAAATTAAATATTAACTTTATTAACTGCTTAAAAATATTAACTGCTAAACAATAAATTAATAGCTTGAATGAATAAATAATTAATTTGAGATAAAATTTTGTAAATAACTTGATCCAATTAGTACTTTGTTTGAAATCATTTTGTAAGTGTTTTGCAAATATACTTAAAAGAATAGAAGAACTTTATAAAGATTTAATATAAAATTGTCTCATTGTTAGGAAAATACAGATGCTCAATTTTACGTAAATATTACACAATTTAAATTATTACATCAATATTAATGCGTTGATATTGTATAAAAATCAAATTTAGCGCATATTTTATTAATGGATTTAAAAAACTTCAGCAAATAACTGAGTGTATGTATGTTTTGTAAATATTTTATTAAATTAAAATAATTAAATACAGCATTTTAAAAATATACTTTATTTATAAATTGAACGTTCTTTTTATTGTATTTTTTATTTATATAAATTAAAAATTGATTAAAAAGAAACGGAACAATTTTCTTTTACTGTATTAAAATTGCTACATTGTCAGAATAATATCGTGCTCTCTTCTCGTTTCAAGTTTTTCTACTATTCTATAGAATCCAATTTCTACTTGTATTTTTTTTATATTTTATAATTTGATTTTTAATTAAATACAGGTAAGTATATTATTTTACCACAAAGTTCATAAAATTTGAAAATCGAAGTTAAGTTAATTTATTTTTCATTAAAATATTAAAATTGTTAAATTTAATTTAAAAATTTATTGTTTTCAGTCCAAAACTTGCAGCTGTAAAATTAGGTAGACACTAGAAATTATTATTATTAGTACTTACAATATGCATTTAAAATAAGAGCACTATGTAGATATATTAATTTAAGTGCTAGCTTATTAATTATTATTATTATTAACTATAAAAAGTTTATCGGGATTTATCTAGGACAGGTCTAATAAAAAACTTCAACTTTTTGTCGACGTTTCGAACATATATTTCGTTCTTCTTCAGGACTAAAAACAATAAAATTCAACAACCCGCAGAAATTAACAAAATCCTTACCTCAAGTTCAGTTTACAGAGACCAGGGGTACATTATCTTATTAGTAACTAAATGCGGTATAAAAATCAACATAACAGTAATATTAAAAAACAGTGAGAACTTCAAAAAAACCAAATTACAATTTAATACAATAAGGTGTCAATAATCGAAAACCTTTTTAACATGTCAAAATGTAAAACACAAACTATAAAATATATAAAGTAATCAAGAATTATCAGTTAAAATGGTATCTCTGCAAACGTCGACTACGATAGGTCAAATTTCAAACGGAAACAATTCAAAACCGACAAAAGGATCTCACTAAAAAACCCAAAACAAATTAACCACCACCTAGTAGATCTCCATAAAAAATGCTTAGTTTCTGTGTGTCCTCTCTATAATTAATGTTATCTCTTTCGGACTTTATGAAAAACATCTCACTAATATTTCTCTTCAAGCAACTTTGTTCGTAATCTAAAACAGTAGTTTTATCAAAATTGAAGCAGTGTCCCGTATCTTCGCAATGTTGTACTAATGCTGTCTTTCCCCAACCATCCTTATCCTTTTCCACCTCCCTTTCTCTCGTTGTTCCGATATCTGCAGGCTTCTTCTTTTTATTTTTATCTTTTCTCTCACAATCACCTATGTGCTGTTTGATGCGTTTGTTTATCCATTGCTTCGTCTGGCCTATGTACGAGGCTGGGCAATCCGCACAAGGGATTCGGTAGATCACCTCTGACCTCATTCCCTTATCTGTCCGGTCCTTAAGATTAGTTAAAAGGCTTCTATGATCCTTTAAATTGTATGTGGCCAAAGTACAATAAGGTTTTAATATTCTATTTATTTGTTCTGTTAGATTTTCCACATATGGAAACTTAAAATATTTCTTAGTTTCCATTTCATTATCATATTTGTAATCAGCATTTTGTGCACTAATACTTCTTTCTCTTTTTTCGAGCTTCTTGAACATACTATTAATAAGCCAATTCGGATAATCATTTTGTTTTCTTAACAGATCTGTGATTCGGGTCCTATTTTCATCTTTGTATTTGGCATGACTTATATCAGTTACTCTCTTAATGAGTCCATACACTAATGCTGTTTTGTGTTTAAATTGGTGGTACGACCTGTAACTTACTAATCTTTGAGATGAATATGGTTTCATGTACCAATTTGTTAGGATTTCATCACTTGTTCTTATCACTCTCATGTCTAAGAAAATTATTTCTCCTTGTATCTCTTTTTCTAAGGTAAACTTAATTCTATCATGGTAACTATTAAAAGCTGTCAAAAACTTTCCCACTTTATCTTTAGGTGCAGCTGTAAAAGAATCATCCACATACAAATAAAAGAAGGGGACGCGGAAACCTATGTCTTGCAATACTTTTGATTACTTTATATATTTTATAGTTTGTGTTTTACATTTTGACATGTTAAAAAGGTTTTCGATTATTGACACCTTATTGTATTAAATTGTAATTTGGTTTTTTTGAAGTTCTCACTGTTTTTTAATATTACTGTTATGTTGATTTTTATACCGCATTTAGTTACTAATAAGATAATGTACCCCTGGTCTCTGTAAACTGAACTTGAGGTAAGGATTTTGTTAATTTCTGCGGGTTGTTGAATTTTATTGTTTTTAGTCCTGAAGAAGAACGAAATATATGTTCGAAACGTCGACAAAAAGTTGAAGTTTTTTATTAGACCTGTCCTAGATAAATCCCGATAAACTTTTTATAGTTAATTGAGTTGCGGACGATAACAATTATGAATTATTATTATTATTATTAAGCATTAAGTTTGTAAAGCTATTGTCGGTTTTGTATTAAAAAATCCAGAAAAGATAAACTTGAGGTCGTTTAATGTTTGATATTACAAAATGATTCCGATCATTTATTTACGAATTCTGTAATCAATCCCACACGTTGTATAATGCAAAATAATTGGACGTATGTACATTTATAAATACCGAATGAAATTATTATTAAACCATTTTCGATTTAAAAATTTACAGTTTTTTTGTTCTGTAGAATTTTCACATAAAAAAGACTATAAGGTATGTAATCAATAGTCAATGAAATTGACATACCTATACTTTACCTGTATGATCTACCAAATCAAATATTTACGTATCACTAAATAATTAACAACATTAATGAATAATAAAATAAACGTTCTAATTTAACTTCTATAAAAGTAAATCAATAGCCCCTATTTGAAATATGCGCTAAGTACATAATACATATAACATGTATATTATATGGGAAGTGGTTTACACGCATAATATTAAATAAAAACCAATATAATTATTAAAACTTAAAAAGAAAGAAAAATTCTGCTATGGATTTATTTAGAATCGTTGTTACTTTTGTTACTTCAGAGATTACATTGAGAGTAGATGAAAAGAAGAGAGATTTATAAAAGCGTTTTATTGAAACTTCTTACATTTCAAGTATTACAGTATTCTGTTTTTTATAGAATGAAATTTCTAATATGAATATTTTAGAAATTTAATTTTTACACTTATTCTCTTATTTCTGTACTTAAAAACGAGCACTTAATTATCTCTTCAAAATGTATTCTGCGACGAGTGTTTATTATTAGGTACTATTAGTTATACGCTGTTATGCGAGTACGAATCTTGTTTAAAACTTAAGTAATTTTTAAACATTTATTGGATACTGGTCCATAGTTCAACCAGTAATCAACAACTATCAACTATTCGACCATCAATCATAAGTTCCTTTAAAAAATAACTTGCTTTTTATTTTCAGTAGGTAATCTTCCCTATAAAGGGTTAATTAGCGATTATAGTTTCGCCTAAAAGAAAAACATTGCCAATTTAATTGTAGTGTTTTTTTATAAAACAGAAATGTTACTATCAAATTATTATTACGCACAATAATTTTACAACTTAATGAACAAACAATATTTGTATCTAGCTAACAAATTTGTCAAGTCTATTGTAATAATGTGAAATTATATTTACCTCACTAACACCTACGTTTTGAAATTGACTTTCAGCAGGAAAATTTAACATACGAAAAAAAATCTAATTTTAACATATAATTATCGAGGTAATGTAAACATATATTATTATCAGGAGCAGAACTACTGCAGTGCGGTGGGTGCGACGCACACGGGTCGCCGGCTAAAAGGGCCCCTAGCTCTCATGTGACCTCTCTTAATCTTAAACAAAAATAACATTATTAAAAATATGAAATATTATATTTTAGCGGTTTTCTTCAATTGAGGTAAACAAAGTAGACATCATTTACCTTTATTTTAAGTTGTGTATTTATTTATTATTCGTGTAACGTTACGGTCAATGATGAGAATTCGTCCATTAACGTCAATGACCATGCATATTGGGCGATGTTGACATTTAAAAGTCGAAGATTTCAGGGATGCTAGCCAAAACGGTCCGGAGTGCAACGAAGGGATGCGTAGGGTCAGTTCTGGCTGGCGCAACCACGGAAAATCACGGATTCATCGTAAAATGAATGAATTAAATTTAATTAATTATTTCTCCTGGTCGTTTTGGCTGACGCAAGCACATCCAAAGTGAGTTTTCGTTTGCTTAAATTAAATAAAAATTCCTGTAAACTTGTGATGCCTTTAAAAGGACCTAGTTGCTGTCATTTACTCGGAAAAACGCGTCCACGACAAATAATTCTCTCGGGTTGAAGTGGATCGCCATTTTTCTGTGTCTTATAGTATTTATTCTATAATATCATCATTGTCCAATCCATTTTGGCTATTATTTTTGGATTGAGGTTTATTTAATAATGATATTATTATTATATTTTGTTTTTTAAATTTGAAATTTGATTTTATTAT
The DNA here is from genome assembly GCA_958510845.1 of Cantharis nigra. Taxonomy (NCBI): domain Eukaryota; kingdom Metazoa; phylum Arthropoda; class Insecta; order Coleoptera; family Cantharidae; genus Cantharis; species Cantharis nigra. Next base: position 36,101,916 of record OY294028.1, on the reverse strand, counting down.
AGCTAATAATGTGTGTAGATTTTGACAATATTTTAAATTTGTGGTATTCGCGCCGATTATTTTAAGCTGGCAGTGAATTTTCTAAAGAACTTGGTTTCTTGCTGTAATCTTCGACGGAAGATTACGTGTAACACCATAAGTCTCTAAAAATAAATTAAAATATAATAATTTTGTATTTGAAGTTTGAAAATTTTGGATGTTTCTGCAAACAAACTAGTTGATTTAATGTAGGTATATAAGTAAATTTTATTTAATAAATTGAATTGATCTGTCCGTGATTATATGATTTTGATTTTGGAAGTTTTGAAGATTTTTGTTGGTTTTATTGTGTATTTTGGAATTAATTGATTACTTGGATAATTAGTATTGGTAAATTTGGGGATGAGAAATTTATTTAAATTGGTAAATTTTGTACCGCAGTACATCACAATATATATTTTTTTTTATCTAACGCTTTTTAAAGAAATATTTATATTGAAATTTACAGTGAGAAAATATGCTTTCCTTAGTATACATACGTATGTAAGCTAAATCGTTTGTTTACATTTATCAACGCAATAATCTAAAAGCCTACAAACAATGAAGGAATGAAGAAAAATAAAAATAAAAATATGACAATTCGTTTATGAAGAAGTAGCGCGAATAATGATGACCTAAGTCATAATTTCTGAAAAGTGAATTTTTGTGCTATCTGATTCATAATAGGTATAAGTAGCTTTGCTGTGCATTAACATTGTTGTTGTCATATCAGTTTAAGAATAAGTTCAGTAAAACCGTCTTTGAAAATAATGTGCAATTCGGAAAAACGATTAAAATTCACTATTTTTGATGGAATCTGTTTATGGCCACTTGGAATCTTTTGCGAGTATTACATTATATCTTATTGTAAACTTTCAGTATTTCTTAATTGATTTTCAAGATAAGGAAAAATTTTAAAATACAAGTTAGTCTTAAAATTTTAAAATCGCTATATCTTGGAAACTACATTTTGTGACTTAAGATCATTATTCTCGCCACTGCACTGGCACTGCTTGATATTACCATTATATAAAATTCTAAACTCTAGAAAATGTTGAATTTTTAAACTTTCATATTTCTTACTTTGAAAATTTAATAATTAAGACAATAAAAAAATTTTTTAAACAAAATTTTCATTTCAATTGAATTCTTTTTATTATAACTGTTCTGTAAGTGCATTTGAACTTATTGCTCACAAAAAACTGTTGTAATGTCACAATGGTTACGAAATAACAAATTACTTTTTTCTTATGGAATTTTTTATTATGTATATAATATTTGTATGCGTATTGTAAATAAAGTAGTAAAATGTAATTTTTCGTTTCATTTTATGTTTGTGATAAAAATTGAAAGTTCTTTTTTTATAAATGGTTCCTATAAATTATTAATATCCACTACATTCAATATTTCGAAGTGTTTTTTTTTCGATTTTCTGTATTAATTTAAAATTGAACTTTTTGTTTTTATATTAAACGTTATGTAATATTTTGCAAGCTTATCAAAAATTTTACTATACCTACTAAGCTATTTTATTATTCTATATTTATTATCGCCTTGACATATCATTTTTAAATACTTCTATATCTCTCAACGGTATTTCTCTAAACTGCTACCGATCACGATACATAATAAAAAAGCTGTTAGTGCTTCATTAAAATTAATTAAATAAAACTTATGATGTTGATAAGGAAATAATTTTATAAAATATAAATGTGTCAATAGTTTTAATTATATTTTTTCAACGGCTACACAGAATGACCACAGATCTGAACGAAGAGCACACAAGGTACCAGTTTTGCAGTAATAATCCTGGTTACAAAGCAGGCTAATTTCTGGGCCTTAACTACCGGTTAGAAACCATATCTATGTTCCTTCAAGATTATTTATACTTATTATAACTATTGTATTTGTAGTTCGTCAACTAACTAACCGAGGGAGTTACATGTGGAAATCTATTGAAAATATAACTTTCATTGGTTATACATTTCTTTGTTTATTATATCAAAAATCAAATGTGATCAATAGAAATGCATAACCAATGAAAGTAACACTTTCGTGACAACATTGTCACATGTAACAATACTATGGCATTATGAGGGGATAAATTAGAAAGAAATTTAGAAAAAAAACCGTTTAAATATCGTTTGGGGTGGAATAGGTATTTTTGAAAAACTGGAGGTGTTCTTGGAAAGTGATTTAATAGGGTAGAGGTATCAAGGATATTACTTTATGGTTATCCAACCATCCGATTCATCACAAACAAAAACAATGCCATCAGGAATCTCTGAGGGAGAAACCCAGTTCAAATGCTCTGTGCATCTGAATGCAAGCTTTTGCAATTGACAAAAAGACAACAATTACAAAAGCAAATCATTGCATCCAAAAATATAAAGTCCCATAATGATATTAAAATAAAATCTACTCTTTGCACCTTTTCATTACAAGATTCAATGGTCTACTTTATACGAATCCAATGTCGGTTTCCTATCCTCTACTTAATGGCAGGACTCGAATAAAATCACTAAACATCAAAGTAAAACAAAATATAATAATTATACAAAGTTCATAACCCAATAATTGAATCACCAATCTGTAAGATCCCATTTTTCAATGATTAATCAAAACCATCGATTTAATTCACATTACATTTGACTACAAATAAATCTTCCCAAATGGCATGTCCTTATCCACACTAGGCAATCTTCAACCCAAACGAAAGATGACGCCGATCGAAATATTTTCAAGCACGAAGATCTTCTCATTTGGAATCAGATATGCTGCCAATGATCTGTATAGTATCACGAACGCATCCAATTCCTCATCTATCAGTTCACACTGGCAACCACCTACACGTGTGCGATATCGGAAAACCAAATAGGAAGCCATTTATCCAATCACAACATCAATCATCAGGTGTTCGACAAAAACCAACACGCACAAAAACCAAATGCAATATGTGCATATCGCAGCTGAGCACTGTAAATTATGATAACAAAAAGGCGTCACCCAAGGTCGTAAAATAACGAAACTTTGCAAAAAATCACAAGCAGCAAAGCAAATAAAAATCTTACCATAGGGTGTCAATAATTTACCGAAATAAAACCATAGTATACCAACAAAACTTTTAATTTACTTATAGCCGCTTCAAAATCACAAAATGTGATTACAAAAAACAAAGAAAACCGTAACCTGCTTGTGCCAAATAGAAATAGAACCAAAAATCATCGTTTTTTAGCAATAACTTTCTTGATTTTAAAGATACAGCAGAAATTGTAATATACAATTTAAAGAACTAATAAAATTCTTTAAGTTCATATATTACAAGTTTTGCCGTATCTCAAAAATTAAGAAAGTTATTGCTGAAATAAGATGATTGTCGAGTTCATTTCTACTTGACACGAGATAGATAGTTAGATAGTAACAGTAATTTTTGAAAGTGTCGATATCATTAGGATGTTACACCCAAACTGTACCCTAACAAAATCTGACAAAATCTTGTTACACTAGTTACACCGTTACACCTTTGTTAAAGCGGACAGTGGAGTAAAAGTAAAACTAATTGTTTTCGTTTTTTAATATTCTGTTAGATACAGTTTTACGTGATTAAAATGATGTATGATTTTTTTAAATTATAGGTGTTAAAAGAGAATTTTAAAAGTTAAAATAGTATTCCATTTTTAACTTTGATTCCAATTCCATATAATTAGAGATTTGTGATGCTACGTGTAATGTGAATTTTAGCGACACGTTCAAAATTGGAAATCAGGTTGATTGTAGAATTCTGAAAATAATAACAATGTTGAGGAAAAAAATGTTATATGCTCTTTGAATAAACAACCAATTATTACATTTTTGAAATCTTAATTCTTCTAACTTCTATCTTAAATCATATAGTATTTAGGTACAAACTGGACACAAACTTACCCGTTTAGAGAATATAAAATTTCATTTTTATATAGGTTGTATATACAATTTAAATTGTTTATTTAAAAAGCATATATTATGTAAGTATCAATGTTTTTCTCAAAATTGATATTGTTTTCTACGGTAAGTTTATGTCCAACCTGTATATTATTTAAGAGCAAAGTTTATCCCCAATACACAATTAAGTTTCTGAAAATGTAATTATTGGTAATGTTATATAATATTGTAAACTTTTTAATTAATTTACTATATTAATATTATATTATATTATTAAACTTTGGAAACCAATTTTAAGTAAATTAAGTTAATTTGTTAAAATAAACTACAGTGTTAAATTTAAAATAACAATCGTATAAGTTTCATTTTATTTACTTAATCCAATTAATGATACTTTATTCGTTAGGTCAATGCTTTTCGTTTTATTGGTTTGATGCTGTGAGTGATGGTATAAATACATTTGAAACATTTTTACAAGTCATGCTTAAGTACACTCGAGGTACCTAATTTTTTACTTAGAAATAAAATAAATGGATAACATTAAAAAATCAATTTATATTTTGAACTTGATTATTATTTTAATGTTGTCTCCGTTGTTTTTTTAAATAATTATATTTTTTGATAAGTTACTTTTATTACGTGAGCGTAGATATCTATCTTGAAATTTTATATTTGAACAGGTTTCAGCATAATTCCCGTTGTGGAATTTTTATAAAATTTTATCCATAATAAAGCACTTCAATATTACGCAAAGCTTAATTTATTACTTTTATTATAAAGTTTAAAAGAAAAATATAGTTCGCCATTAATTTTTCTTAAATGTAAAGATTCCATCTAAGGTTCTAGATTTAATCAATATTTAAATTGACCTACTTTTACAAATAATTAATAATCTTCTCATTATTTTTAGGAAACGCAAAGGAGTTTGTTAAAAAAGACCTTCGATTTAATTTCTGTAAAAATAAGGAATTTATTTATTAACGAAGCAATTTCCTTTAAGTTATGAATTGCGTTGTTAGTACTTGCTGTAATTTAATTTTTAATTAGTTTCGGTAACTGAAGTAAAAAATTTGAAATAAACCATTATGCGGGGAGAGTATTCTAATATTGATTTAAACTTTGATTATAAATATATGCGAGAACCTCTTATGATCGAGCTAATTCTGATGAAATCATAAGTTTCAGTTGTAACGCAGAACTGAATTTATTGTTCAGTAATTATTGTTTTTAAATTTATTATTTAGTGTTCATTCACAACTTGTGCAAGAGTATTAGTCACTTTTTAAAATCACCTGTTATGGAAACCGTAACAAATTTTCAGATAACAACCATGGCACCGTCTCCCTAACTTTTTTAAAAATCTGTCTTCATGTTTTGGCCAACAAAAATAAAAAATATTAAGGGCATTCCGGTCTTGATAACGTCCAGATTTTTTTCGTCACTTTTTATGCGCTAAAATAGATAGAAAATTTTACAAAAATTATTACATAAAAAAAATTAAAAAAAAATCGTTCGGAAACTTACAGTTTTTAGCTTAAATAATATTTATAATAATCAAAATTTATCTTGAAAAATCTCTAAGTTTGGTTGAAATATAAAAATAAAACTACAAACAGAAATCGTAGTTAAAACTATTTATCTTGTTATTTAAATAATATAATTGAAACAAAAGCGATCGAAACAAAATCGAGAAAAATAATTCTAGAAATTACGTGGTAATTGTAAAAATTAGAAATTTAAACAAAAAATATTATTGCTTTCTAAAAAATTCACAATTTTATAATAACTTTTTTATTTGTTGAATAGAATTGAAAGCAAATTTCTGTGCAAATTATGCACAGGAAAGCTCTAATGAAAGCTTTCATTCCTAGGAATCTAAGGAAACTAATGTCAAATATTTTCGTTAAGTTCTTATTATTCATACAATATACCAAGGTCCAGTATTTCAGTTGCTAGTTAAACTACGTTCAAGGATTAATTTTATAAAAAGGAGTTTTAATTTTTTAGCAATAGTAAGTATCGGTTGTTCTTCAAATATAATAAATATGTTATTTCTGGTTTGCCTTCACATGTTCTTCTATTACTTTATGACTATCTCGGGATTATTATTACTACGTGTTTTATCAAGTGTTTGACATCAAACTAGAATTAGTTATACCATGAAGTTTTTAGTTAATACTTAATTTAATTTTACAAATATTTTGCTGCCGCTCATGAGATTCATGCAATGTAGAAGAATGCTTTCTATATTAACGAACTTTTGTTGTAATTTATTGTACTTTTAATCTATTTTTCATAATATATTTAATGTATAAGATTAGAAAGAAGTTTCTTTATAAAGCGATTCAATTAAAAACTGCATAGTTGCATTTAGTGAATCTTGGCGAAATAATGCTCCATTGTTAAATTCGGCGGAAAGAAAGCTTTAATTGCCATAGTTGAATTACGAAATTTCGTTTAATTCAGATTATTATCTAATTTTAAAATTAATATTTTTCATTTAATTTGCTGTGATTTAAAAAGTCAAGTGAACTTATTTTATAATTTATTACTATAATGCCATGTTATATAACCTACTCTTCCATTTAATTTAATTTATTTTGTATGAATTTTTACACTTCATATTTTTTAAAATACATTTAGTAATTATGTTGTACCTATTACTACAATTTCCAAATTTAATTAATTATATTTTATTTAAATGCTTACACTGAAAATTAAATTTTTTTAACTGTACTTCAATTAGAATTTCTCAAATGAAGTATACATTCATACAAGTACTTTCTCAAATGATGAATATTCTGTTGAAGCTTTATAAAAACATTTTTCAAAATTAATCTATGAAATTAACAGTGGCGTAGTTATGATAGAAAAGTTTAGTACGACGCGACGCGACATATAAACGCATCAGGATCTTAAAGACCTTAAGTTCTCTTTGTTACATTTTTATGTTCTGTAATTACATAATCTTGTTGATGCCATATTTTTTGTTTCTTCGGGTGTCTGGGCAAATACCTAGCACCTTTTCTACAGTTCCTAGTTAAGCCATCAAAAATTAATTTGTATATAATACCTATTATGGAATACCAAATTAATTATTATTCGATTACTTATTAGAAATAAATTAAGTCAAAGTGAATATTAATAACGGTTATTAATATTCACTTTGACTTAATTTATTTGTTAATTTTCTAAATGCTTCCGTTTTTAACTTATTTATGAAATAAATTTTGAAAAGTTTAAATAATAACATCTTTATTATTTTATTGTTTACAATAACTTGTAAATTTCTCGGTAGATACATGACAATATTTATTATGTTCTTCTAAATTGTTTACAAAACTTTATCAGCAAAATTTCGTCTATTATTATTATATTGATTTTATAAAGGAAATAAAATTTTAATGCATTGTTTTACGACATCACAGTAAAATTTAACACTTTATTTTAATTGGGCGTGAAACGTTTATAAGATATAATAAAATTGATAACAATGTTTCATGGTGAAAGCGATCGTTTATGCACTTTTTTGAAACTGTTACATTATCTCCGAGATTCAAAAACAACCCTTTCTACTTTGATTTACTTATCCTATGATTAAATTATTATGATTAATTACTAATTAAAAGGTAATGCAATATTCGTGTTTATATTGTTGGTAGTGTAATATAATATAACCATGCAATTATCAACTTATTCATTGTTTTAGTAACCTAGTTTAAATATAAAAAATTTGTAGCTACATAATATTTATTAATAATAATAAAATGTTTCGAGAAAGTTACAATGTAGTTACATTTTAAACTTTTTACACCAGTTTTTTGTTGAAATGGTTATAATGATGTTGTTTGAGTTGATAAAAGTCGACTGTATTTCTGCAATGCAAATATTATGAAGTGGGCATATTTTTGTATTGCGATTTTGACATTACTTTTAAGAAAGCCTTCAACATCAGATATTTTCGTGAGATTGTTTGTCTCGCGAGACAATAACAACTGAATTTATAGTGTAATAAAGAGAAATTTTTGTTTCGTGAGATAGAAATCTTGCAAAAATATCTCATTTTGGATCCGTACCATTGGAAGTTTGATCGAGTTGAAACGGCTAATCGCTTTAGCAGTCAACGCTGAATTGCTAAAATAAACAAAGTACAAATTATCTGTCATTTAGATGAACTTCTAAATAATAAGCAGCTTACTTGCTTCTTAGAGAAAACATATACATACTTGTGTGCGACACAATAATTGAAAAAATTGTGTCAATTTGTGTCTATCTGTAATTCGTTACCAAAAGTTTCTGTGTCAATTACTATATAAGGTTAATTGGTTGTTGACTGTCTTAGCTGTTTTTACAAGAATAAGCTTAGATAGAAAAATAAAATTAATTTATCTTTGTACAAGTATGATAAGAATTCTAACAAGTAAAATTTTTTGTATAGTACAGCATAAAAGTTTTTAAATTTTGACTATTAACTTTCATACCTACTGCACACCTAACTAATCACGTCGTTCGGTAACCTGGTAGACAACAAACTGTGGAATTAGCTTAAAAATTCTTTAAATTAGTTCATGCCGAATAACTATCTTGCACCCTTCGTAACCTTCATAAATATATAAAATTTTACTTTTAGTTATTGAACTTGAAACAGCATTAATAAATTAAAAATTAATATTTATTACCATCGTAGAGTTCACAGTGCTAATATGAATGATTATTATGAAAGTCACAAGATTCATGATAATAATTTTCCTATAAGGGGCTGTCCATTAATTACGTAAGAACGATTTTTGAAATTTTTGACCCCCTCCCCCCTCACATAAGGGAACGTAAGATTTTGACCCCCCCCCCCCCGGTACATCTATGTACAATATGAATAACAATAATATTTTTATTATTTATACAAAAATTTAAATTAAATTTTATGTTTAGGTATATAAATAAAAGTTAATAAAAATTAATTAATTGCATAAAAAAGTTAATACAAAAAATTGATAATCCCTTAATATTCAGGTAAAAAAACTAATTTAATTAAAAAAAAAAGTATTTTACGAAACTTACGTAAGGAATACGTCGGACCCTCCCCTCCCCCACGTAAGGGTCCGTAAGATTTTCGATACCTCCCCCCCTCCCCCAAAACTTCTACGTAATTAATGGACGGCCCCTAATTGGATTCGTTTTCCTTCGCCCGATTAATGAGCTATAGCATTGATTTATAAATTGTAAACAAGATAGTATATAAATATAACTCTGTGGTGAATTTTGAGCTGGACTTTATTTCAAATGTTCCGAAATAGCAAAGCTGTGATCACATGCTCTTTCAACAAATTTAAACGCTTTTTAGTTGCGCTCACACACCTACTTATCAGCTTCCCAAAATGTTTCAGATTTTATTTAAGGTATTATTATAAATATAAAGTGATCTGGTCAAGTTCGAAAAATACGTGTCCAAAAATCTTTTGAAAAAATTCTTCTAAACATTGTATCGAATTTGTTTCAAACTTTGCAACCTCACTGTATTATAAAGTATTAACGTAATTCATTTCAAAAATCAAACTAAGTTGCGGCGGAACATTTATGTAATCAACTTGCGTAGGTATCTTGTTAAAAATTTATAGTCGGTGGTTATGAGTAATTAATAAGTTTTCGGTATCGTAACAGTAAATAATTGAAAAAGTAGGTTTTTAAAAGAGTATTTAACGTTTTTGATTTTGCAATTTTGTAGTAATATATATTCGAGATAAATTTAAAGAGAAATCGTTACGTTAATATCTGAAGAATATTATTTAAAAATCTAACGCAGCATTTCCACATTAATTTGTTAGACCTCAAAAAGCCCGAATCGATAAACATACGCTTCGATGAATATCTCATACCCTTATTTACAATGGGCTACAGTACTATTTAGTTTTTGCACAACTACCATTTGTTTTATGTAAATATCATCACAACTTCAACACAACGTTAAATGAACAGGCAGATTTTAATAGTCCTCTATACGTAGTTCGTGAACAAACTTTGATATTAATGACGAAACTAATTTTTTCTTTAATAGTTTCAAGTGGAAAGTTTTTTTTTAAACTTTCCTTTTATGTATCTATCAATTAGTTGTTTTGTGTGGTTGTGTTTTTATAACATTAAAATAAAATTGGTTTAAAAAGGAAAATTATAGGAAATTGATTTTAAAGTGGTTGGTACAGAAATAGAATTTAATTGATTATCAACTTAGTAGGTGTATCGCCATACGTATAACCATTTTCACTTTTGTCTCCGGTTGGATAATCTCGATTTAAATTATTTAGTCGTCCGCATAGATAAGTCGGCCTAAGCAAAATAATGTAAATTATTTGCCTTTGATTCTAAAACCTAATTTACTTTAGGCAAGTAAAATTTTGTGCGTGTCATCTTTTATTACTGAATTTCCATGTTTATTCGGCTTTTGATTTTTCAAATAGTTATAGTAAGTAATTCTACTTTATCATTCGACGTAGGTATAGTATACATACTATACATTTGATATAGGAATTTTGCTTAACACGAAATATTTTTACAATGTTGCGTGCTACTGTGTTATTTGGTATTTTTAATTTATGTTTTAATAATTAAATAAAATGAGATAAAATTTAAAAAGTTCCTAATTAATTACGACATTTATCCACACTGCAATGTTAAAAATGTCGATGCGAAATTATTTTTAAACTTTTTAAACGTCTTGTATTCGAGTATAAAAGAATAAATTGGGAAAAATTATAATTGATAGTGTTATAAAATTTTAAATTGATACAGTTAGGCAAATTTTGATTAATTACATAATATTTATATTAACAATACATTCCTTTATACTGCGCATTTAGGAGAATAATTATTGGTAAAGTTTTTCATTTACAATATCGAATTCTTTGCAAAATGAAAAATGGGTTCGTTAATCTGGTGCGGAAAATGTAAATGAAGCGAAATTGTAAATCTGTTTTTAAGTTTATTACAGCAACAAACTCTTGTTAGTATTTTCAGTTTACTCGCTTCCAACAATAATTATCGTGGGGCGTCATGGTTTCTAGAGTATTGATAAATCAAGTTACTTAAAAAACATACCTAACCATATCCCGAATTATAAACTTTTTTTGATTGATGGATTACTACGTTAATGTGAAACCATTGTAAGTTGACAACCTATTAAATTTTTTAAAAATCTAATTTATAATAAGTCGATTAACTTTCTAAAAATTTTAAATTGATTATGATTAATTAATAAGTTAAAATATTTTGATTAGATTGAAAAAGATTTTATGAAAAATATATTATAGACTGTTACTATCATCAATTTTTCTTGCAGTTATGGGTGATTGACACTCTTGTTTGTATTAAATTTTAAGAACATAATTTTTTCTATGTCGTATATAAATAATAATATGCAGCAAAAGTCAACAATACGTTTGTCAATAATTATCAAATTTGAATGTAATTTTGATTTGCCAGAATATATTGCTTTGATAACACATTATTTCCAATTCAAATTTTAGTTTCCGCATTTCAAAATTTATTTCAGTTTTGAATGTTTTAAACAACTTCGTTTGGAAAGCTTTAATAAACTCGTACTGCGAATAAATCTAAAAGAATCGATTTTAACAAGAGAATAATGTAGGCAAATTATTAGTTAAAGTAAACATGATATATCAACTTAAGAGTTATTTATTGATGATAAAATAATTTATTAAATATTGAAATTTAATATCAAACATGTATAAAACTGCATTATGCTACCTATAAGTAATTATAATGATATTTTAATTCAAATACTTAAAGGGAATAACTTCTGCTAATTGATTATTTTTATTATAAATCATCTATTAATGACACGAAACGCAATCTATGTTATACGTGGGGTTTCGTGACAGAGTTGTGAGAACAAATACAATGACGGTTTATAAACACACACACACATTTTAATAGTGTTTAAGTTAATAAAAATAATCTAATCAAAATCAAAAAATATATAAGGAAACCGACATAAATATTTATACATAATAAGTAATAATTTAAATTTTTTAAATTAAACTTTAATATTTCAGCATTTTCAAAAATTTTTTTATTCATATACCTTCATCATACATACAATGGTGTTTGTTCTTATAACTTATAAGAAACAACAAATGTAACAAGCGAATTTTGGCTATAAAATTTACGTTTGAATGTATCGAAGTACTATTAATAAAACGTCTTCATACCGAAATGTATTTCCGTCAAAGTGACTGGCGCCGAATCGGCTTTTAATAATCGGCTTAATTAGTTGTAATAAAAATAATATATTTGTCGAGATATTCTAATAGTATTGTCAACTTTCAAATTAATCTAACAAAATCGATAACATAACATTACATTGAATTAATTTCAATTATAAATTTAATAGTGTTGTTGAATTTTCCTGTCGATACGCTTAAACTTTGAGTAATAAAATCTAGCATTTTGTAACAAATCGATTAAGACAATCTTGATAAATTTTATAATATCTACACAAAGTTCTGCTGTTGACGTTGAAAATGTGAATATTGCAGTTGTGTGTGTATAGCTTCTGATGAACGGATGAGATCCAATAAGCATTGTAAGTATCTCAACAACGTCGAGCAAATACAGATGATCGGTTTTTAGTATTAAAAAAAAGTTCTAAAAAGGTTAGTACCGTGAAATACGAAATGCTTCTATTAGTTGGAAATAGTTATTAAATAAAATTATTTCTTTTTTCTAATAATATTGTTAGGCGATCTGGTTATATTATTGGTAAAAAGAAAAAATTGTAAATCTTTTTTTTTTTAATTAAAGTTTTTAAATTAACATGCAGTGACTATAATGTACTATATCCGTACCTAATACATATGTATAATATGTCCAGTAAAAAAATAAATTTGCAATTATTTTTATAATTATTGTAGGTTTTACTTAAGTATAAGTTAGCTAGAAGGCTAGAACGATGGAACATTTGAAGCAGTTAAAAGTGAGAATCCTGAAAATACTGAATATGAAATTTCAGTCATTGTAAAATTGCTTTGCTTATTTTATGATTTAAAAAAATCATATACATGATTTCTTTGCCTTAAAAATTAATGGGATTTATATTTTTCACTACAGACATGTAATTATTAGGAAACAAATGTGACTTTAATAATACAGACCTTCGATAACTGCTTTAGATCTTGTAAATAGAATAAATTTTACAGCGCTTTCACTCTAAAGTATTATTTACTGGATCAATAAATAAGTCAAACCGTGAAAAATAATTTCATGACTTAAAAATTGCAAAATATATAAATTGTAGTAGATCATCGGCTAAAGACTTAGGTAAAAATAACTTTTAAAAGATGAATTTTTAAATAGTTTCTTACCAATATTAATTTTGAACTTAATATTTGCAATCTTCTAGGGGATCAATAATTGTAATATGAGACATTTCATGTCAACCAATCCAGCCTTCGACGGTCGTTCATTATTTAAAATTAATAATGAATTTAGATAATTAAAGGTTGCAAATAATTTTACGAAATTTAAAAAGCACTGACTATTGATACAAAAATATTTAAAGCTTGAAATTTAAAAAGATTGCTTTACTTTGGGGTTTGTATAATAATATAGTATTTAAAAATTTAATTAATTATTACAAATATAACAAGTAAGATTTGTAAATATTCTCACTCTTCACCGGTTAAAAGGCGTGTATACTTAGATACGACTGCGGCTGCGATAGAAGTCGCAACGACGATTTTAATGACTGCTCTCCATGCTTTTTTATTATGGGACTGTTTCCTTAAAATGCCATCATCGTATGTGACTCTTGCTTGTAAATTTAGCTTGTGTTTGCAAAATCCTAAAAATTGGTTTATTTCAAACGCACTGCACGCACTGTACGCAGACGGATAAAGTTCAAACATTGAATTTCTGTAGCAGCGTTTAGGTTGGTTGTAACGCCAAACAATATATAACCGCTGCTATAGAAATTTGCGAAGGATATTCCGATTTTCAGCGGTTGTCAACACGATCCGATTCATTCATTTTGCATGAGTTGGTAATTATAGGTATTATGGTAGTTGTAAATCTTTCCAACTCTAATTTATTAATATTGTAATAGTAAAATACAAAAAACCTAAATATACTCGTATTAAGAAAACGTATCAGACTTTTGTTTATTTTTTAATAAAAATTTTTAAAAAAATGTTTATGAAGTTCAAACAACTTGAAAATTGTTATGCTTATTAAAACAACATTCATTATCCAAATAATACAATGTACAATAAATTAGAAATAAATACAATACCAACATATCTCAATATCGCAATTTTTTCAGAAACAGGGTTTGAAATTTACCTCCAATATTTGCATTAACGTGATAATAAATTAAACGGGGTTTTTCCGTAAATTGTCTGCATTTCTCAAATATTTTATTATTGCACTCAAAAGATTTTCTTTTAAAGAATGTAATGGTATATACTATACAGGGTGGCCTTTGAAAACGAAACAGACGGGATTGTGGCTAGCAAAATTCTTTCTTCAAGAAATGCAAAATCATCAAGGGGACAATTTTTGCGACCAATGTCACTCCCGTATTGTTTCATCCCTTCGCGCTGTGATGACAAACCCTAAAATGTTACTAGGGATGATATGGCAAGTGACACCTCATTTGAAAGGTCTTGCTTCCCTGAATTCAGTGCAATAATTTTTTTAAAGATTTATTAATTATTCAACAACAAAATTGAAGCTGCAAAAATGCAAAATAAATACGATATTTTAAGACATTTAAGAATAAAAAAAATGAAAAACGCTTGGACAGGTTAATTTTAATTTGAATGGGGCTACATTTACAAATTTATAAATTAAAAATAAATAAAATATTATGTTGCTTAAGAATAATCCGGAAGTAAACCAACTTTACTTCACAACGACGAGAATCAAATTGCATGTGTGGTTCATCTACAAATCTATTCAAGCACCTGAAGATTTTAGTGTTATTTTATCACTTTATTCTTAGCTGTATGTAAAATAAATATTATTTTAAGAAGCATTTTTGGGTATTTTATTTACAAAATAATACATAAAATAACATAATACTGTTAACAGTGGAAGACTGTTAAGAGTCCATACTTACTTTCTTTTTAATGCAATGAATGCACAACTTAACAAACCTCTGCATCTAGCTGGTGAACGAAATAAAATAGTGATCAATTTTTTTAACAAAAATATTTTTCAAAGAATCTTAAATTTTGAAATGAATTTTAAATATTTATTTTTCAGTTAAATTAAACAAATGAATTACAAAGATTATTGTCCTAAAATTCCGCCTAGCGATGCGCTTGTCCCGTATCTGGTAACTTTTCGCAAAATCCTCAATAATCCGTAATAATCCGCAACAGCACTTTAAAAATCAGTTTATGCAAACCTAAACAGCAGTAACTCGTTCCTCCGGTTCTCTCTTGAAATTATTTGTGGTTTCCTTTGTTTTCACACCACCTGAAATGGAGACACATCCAAATTGACTCCAGTGAATTTCCAAGCCACTTTCCAAAAATTATCCAAATAAAATGTTGCATCTTTGCTTCTTAAATTGAATTTGTTTTATTACGCCGAAATTAAATTTTTTTATCACTACGTGGATGGCTTCCAGTTTCTTTGAAACCACCACTTAAACAACTTGATTGGACTCAAGTCCGTGTTCCAATGTATTGGACCATTGTCCAAAATTGAACTACCTCGGAACGTATCCAGAGATCAACCTTTTCGGACCACGTCCAAGGATTAACTGAATATTTCAAAATTGTTTTTTCAGGCAATTCAACTTTTTTTTTCAGATTTACATATTTTTATTTACTGCATGTTACTCCTCCTATGATTCGTTTTTTCTTATTCGTTTACATGCGCACACCGTAGCGTAACGTCGCTAGCCACATGGCTTGTCCTAACATTTCAATTGTTTTACTTAACCTCAAAACTGTAAATCGTCAAATTTGACATTGTCATAATTTATCACATAAGTTTCTTTGACATTTAAATGACGACATATAATTTTTGACTTGACAACTAATGACATCTGCATTTGATTTGATTAAGTTGCATTAAAGGACACTGCAATACATATTATTGTGTACATATTAATTCAGGTTTACACGAAAACGTGTAATATTTTACACAGAAATATATTAAATGGACTATACTAAATTACATAAAATTGTGTAAAATTTACAATAACAATATTAAAAATTTGAATAATAAAAACGAAAACAACGAAATATTTTTGTGTAAAATTTAACACAATTTTGTGTGGACCTGGATTAACACAGAGTTGTGTTATTTTGTGCAATTTTCTGCAAATTTTGGAAATAAATACGATTAAATTTTCATAAATTCTTATTTCTAATTAAATTTAATTAAACTAAACGGTCTACGTTTCGCCCAACCTTTTTGTGGGCCTCGTCAGGACTAGAAAATTTATTTTCATATTCTCTATTACAATAAACAGTTTCTAGTCCTGACGAGTCCCACAAAAATGTTGGGCGAAACGTAGACCGTTTATACAGAGTTTAATTAAAAAGACCAAAATTCCGAAAATAGAAATAAGAATTTATTAAAATATGGACGAAAATAATTATTTAACAATTAAATTTTCAAACTAGGTTAATTTCGACTAGTAAGTAGTATTCAATATCAATGAGGTATTATATGCAATAGTAAATCTCTAATGCAAATAATTGTACTTGCATGTAGTCGAATCATAATAATATGTTAATTTTAGATTATACACCATAAGATTATAAATTACTATACTACAACACATTGCAAAATTAGATATCATCTGTTGCAATCAAACATTTGCTCAAATTGACCAAACCATTTTGCAATATTCACAGTAGAATAATAACTATCGGTTTGTATATTAACAAAATGGCAAAAGTTATCCAAACAACCATATAATTACATTAACCATCAACAATTCTGACGATATTTAAAAATATTTATAATATTATCCAAAAATTAAAAAAATATGTATTGACGCAAGTATTGACATTTTGATTTGTAATGCCCTTGTTCTACTGTCAAAATCCGTCCATAAATTGTTAATTACATCATAAATATAATTATTATATTATAATTTATTATTAAATACACTAGTTCAAATATAGCGCAAAGTCTACAGCAGCCGACAATATATATAACGTATGGTTTATTTATCTTTCATGGTTACAATTATTGTAGATCTAAATTTGTTAGCCAATCACGGGATCTTTCAGATACAGCATCACTCATTTGACGCATCGTTCCTATAAATCTTCTTAAAGGGCAGTAATTGACAATGTGTGATATTGTTTGATCAGTACATCCGCAGTCACAATCAAAAGATTCAATATGTCCCTTTTTAAAAAATGATTACATCTGCCATGTCCAGTTCGGAGTCGATTTAAGGTAACCCAGCCTTTTCGTGGTAAGTTAAAACCACCGACTTTCTCAGTTGGATCCTCAATTAGTTCATTGTTAAAAACCTTAGAGTTTAACCAATATTCTTTCCATTCTATTTTTTTATCAAATGTAACCATTTGGGTGAGCTGGTTTTGAATGGGTTCTCTAGATTTTAACCTATGTATGGGTGTATCTCTATGGACGTTATAAAGGGTGGAGTTCTCTAGGTGTAATGTCATCTTAATCAAACGTGATATTTCCTTTTTCCTTCGAATGTCAGGGAGTGCTATATTGCAAAGAGTTGTAAGCCACGGTAAGGGGGTTGATGAAGCAGAGCCACTTATTATTCGCATTGTGTGATTTAACTGAGTATCCACAAGATGAACATGGGAGCTTCTATACCATGCCGCACAATAATATTCTGCAGCAGAGAAGGCCAAGCCAAGCGATGAAATCCTCAGTGTATCCGCACTTCCTCCGCATGAAGTGCAGGCTAAGACTGGACAGCAGGTAACCACAGTTCAAATGACTTTGAAATTAATCGCTTCAAAAAAATTATTGTATACAGTCTTACATGTACCTATGATAAACACCTTTTTTTAAATCAAATGAAGCCAAATCGCAACATATCACTTTTGCATTGCGTAGGGAGACGTGTCCCACTGTTATTCTTAAGGAGTTACCGTACTGTGAGCAAAAATAAAGCAAAGTTAAGTTTGAAAATTAATTCCGAAGAAACTACAACTGTAATTATTTAAAATTTTTGGGTATTTATTTAAAACAATCTTACTCAGTATACATGTAAAATTTTATTTGAAAATATTTATAATTGCAAGAGTTACATGGCTTAGCGTATACCGTTGTTTCTCTGATGGTGTACTTGATTTTGACAATTTGATCAATCTGAAAAAAATGAAAAAATGTTTTTCATTAATTACGTGTATTGGTTATAGCGTAACGAGGGATTTTGGCTATATTCGTTTTAATTGATGAAAAAAAAATTTATATTTTATACCCTATTTCTTAAATAAAAAATTAACGCGAAAGAAATTCAACAAAATCCTTTTAATATTAAGATTAATTAATTAATTAATAGCGTGACGAAGGATTTTGTTGAATTTCTTTCGCGTTAATTTTTTATTTAATTAATTTATTAATTAAATCAAATTGTCAAAATCATGTACACCATCAGAAAACACAACGGTATACGCCAAGCCATGTAACTCTTGCAATTATAAATATTTTTAAATAAAATTTTACATGTATACTGAGTAAGATTGTTTTAAATATATACCCAAAAATTAAAATAATTGCATATGTAGTTTCTTTGGAATTAATTTTCAAAGTTAATTTTGCTTAATTTTTGCTCACAGTAGGTTAACCCCTTAACGGACAACAACTTCCCCAAGTAGACAATGCTAAATAACTTGGCATGCATCTGGATCGCTGGCTTAACTGCAAGCGGCATATCTTCATAAAACGCAAACAACTTGGTTTGAAACTATCTAAACTTTATTGGCTAATTGGTAGAAAATCAAAATTCTCGTAAGAAAGCAAGCTAGCAGTGTATAAAGTGATCATTAAACCAGTGTGGACTTATGGTGTGCAACTGTGGGGTACCGCGAGTACTTCAAACATAAAAATCCTTCAGAGATTTTAATCTAAAGCGTTACGCACAATTACGGATACCCCATAGTTTGTTACTAATAAATCTATATATTTAATTTAAATTTAATCAATTATATATTATTTAATTTAACTTGTTCTATTGAAGTTTTATAGTTTATATTTTTTATATTACAGTTTTAGCCGGTTTAGAAATAGACGACTTAAATAACTAAAATAAGGAAATACAAAAAAAAAGAGCAGAGAACGTACATATAACCTTATAAATAATATTCAAAATATAAACAAATCATACAGCAAACAAAAATGTAAGCAAATAAATACAAAAACAACTGAAATATACATTCAAAGTAAACGGACAGTGAAATAATTGAATAATTTGAACATTTGTTAACAACTGAGGACAGCATAGACGTACTAGATTTAGAAATGTGCCAAGTTTAGTCACGAAAGACTCAACGGACTTTCTATACTATCTATTATAGTCTTAACATTTAATAAAAAACTTCAACTATAATATTTAACCGTTATGAAATTATTTTTAATGAAATTGTTTCCTTCAAGCGTAACTTTACTAGTATATTATATTAAATAATTTGTAGGTTAGGGATAACTGGAAATTAAAAAATCGATTTAATATTTTTAGTTATTTATATCTATATAATATAATATAATATAATCTATATAATATCTATATTAATATTAATATTGGGATTGCTGGAATCTTTCAAGATTGACGTTTGATAACGTATTTGTTTCGAAATTTATCGACGTTTAACAATATTAGAAAAAAATCAACCATAAAACTACTTTCCGTAAAACATTCTGTAAAAATTTCTTGTTCTAATATTATTCTATTAAAATGGACCAATTTTTTATTAGGCTCTTTGTATTGTTTTAATATTGAACTGATTTAAAACTTTACTTATTTATGTTGCATATAGTAAGACTTAACTTAAGAAGACTTACTGGTTAAAATTATTGCTACATAATATATTCTCTAAGTTTCCGAAAATTGTTTGAGTGTCTAAATGCAACACAGGAATAATTATCCAGGCGTTTTATAGAGACTTCTAGCTTAACTACAAAATAACTACTACCTATACGTAGCTTATAATTTCTTACTGTTCATAGTGGAGTAGCCCTAGCTTATAATTTTCATGTAGTAGTTGTAAAGCAGCTTTACGAGTTACGACCAAATTAATAACTATTTTAGTATATTCCTGCTTTTGATAAGTTTTTAAAGATTGGAATCCGAATTAAAAGAATTCTTATAATAATTTATTCATATCAATGCAAATTGCAAATAATAAATACCTAATTATAATTGCCATTGTTCATCAATTTTAAAAATTTTTTGTTTTGCGTCAACTCTTTATATACATACATATATTTTATTTTAAAAATTTCTAAGTTTTTAACTTGTATAAATGTAATTAAGAACCCTTTTATAGAAGTACACTAGGGCATTTCAAACGGGACCTCGGGGTGCCGTTTGAGAAGCACTAAGAGTACACCTAATTTTGTTTTGTATAACATTATTTGTTTTTTGATTTTGAACTAACACGCCCCAAAAAAATAAATTAATTCTTATTTTATATGATGGTTTTGCTTTAACGGCTTAAATATGTTTTGCAATCTCAACCTGCAACATCGAAAAAGAATTAATCCTTTTCAAAAGTCGCTACCTAAAATTCAAACAGTAGCTCTCAAGCTTCAGAACAGTTGTCTTGGGTTCAATTTTCTAGTAGCTTACGATTGACTTTATAATGGAAGATTTTGTGAATTATACACTGTAAAAAATTTGTTACTAAAATTTACACAAAATAACATAAAATAACACATTCCTGTGTTAAATTTTACACGGAAATATTTTGTTAGTTCAAAATTTTCAACGTGTAAAATCTTGACACAAGAAAATGTAAAATGCTTACACCAATTTTTGTACTTATTGATACAATTTAGTAAAAAATTAACACATTTATAATTAAAATTTTTAATATTTCTTTATTTCTAGTGTAAATTTTACACGAATTTATGTAAGTTATTACAAAAATATATAGTAAACTTGTTTCTTGATATAAATGTGGTATTGAAATGAATTTAACTCCAAATATTGGTAGCTCCACAATTTATTCTTCATTTAAAATTTAAAATTTGTTTGATCAGTATAATTTTATCGTATTTACGTAGTCAACGTTTATAATGTCGTCATCTTGACGCGTCTTATTGTTTTGAAGTATTATTTTTCATCGACTGCAACTGCACTGTAAAATATTTAAAAAAATTACTACATGCAAAGACGAACACCTAATTCTATGTAATTCTCGTATTGAAAACTGATGGCGTTTGCTTTTACCCAAATTGTAGTCTGTTTTATGCTGCAACTTGAAGTTTACTCAGAGGATGCATCGTCCATACTGTATTTAAATAGAACACCACGGCAACAATGTTTAAAATTAATAATTTAATTTAAATCTAAATTTTAAGCATATATGGCATATTTACCAATAGGACACATATTTTATAGGGATTTTACATTAACCAAACGCCACCACACGCAGCTTTTGTAACTACTTCATCAAGTATACCTAAGTGTCTTTAACGTGTTTCAACAGTGTTCGAGTTAGTTTTCCTGATATTTTTTAATTCAGTACAGTGTTTATCTAAAAAAAAAAGTCTTTCAGTCTTTTTTAAACCAACATTCTACCGAGGTATACTTGCTATGGCAGACATATTGAAGGTGTCGCTAGCGCCACCATCGGTAGTGTAAAATCCCTATAATATTATTTTGTAACTATTAAGCAATATAAACTTACTTATTCTCAATATACACAAATTACTTATATTTAAAACAATAATTTACAGTTGTTATTCTACTGGAGATACTGGGGATACTAATGAGTGCTCGATCCAGGTACAATCACGTGTGGTAACGTCTGTTCTGTGGCGCTTGCCCCACCTACAACCCACATTCTTGTCGGGGAATCACACATTTACACAACAAGGTGTTAAAATAATTATTTTGCAACCGTAAGCAGAATATTGTGTACATTTTTACACAGCAAATTAACACAATGTTACTAAGCTAAATTTACACATCAAATATAGCGGTTTACACATCTAAATTTCTAGGGGTGTAAGATTTAATAGATAAAATATAAATTTCAAAACTAGAAAACCTTAATAACAAACAAATAGCTAAATTTATTATAATTAATTTTATAATCATTAGTACCTATCAATCTCTTCCAGTAGGATATAAAAAGTAACAACTTTGATTTGTTACGGGTATTATGTATTACTAACGTTTACAAAAAATACTCCAATGTCGTATACATTTTTAAATTGCTAAAGGTTCTTTGCTGACAAGTAGAAAGTTAATAAATATGACGACGAGGTGTTGGAAAATGATAATTTTATATTGCAATAATTTACTAGACTTATAACTAAATCACTCTGAATTGTTTCGGTTAATAATTTAACGCAGATGATTGGCATTTTAAAATACACAAATTAAATAATATTTTGTTAACGTGTAGCTGGTTGATTTCTTATAAATTTTTAATGTCTCCAAAAAGATAAAAAAAGTTTGGCTACTGGTACTTCTTTACTTTTGACCGCATCACGGTGCTACAAGATTTTCGACAAATCGGCAGCAAAACTCAATATACAAAATAGGAATTATAATTGAAAACTGAAATATTAATATTAATGTAAACTATTGATCCAAAAAATTATGACTCAAAAATGAACTTCGACTAGCTAACTTGAAATTGAACCCTGAATTTGAATCTAAAAAGATTTACCTATGAAATTATAGACAGATAAAAATTTAATATTGAAATAATATATGTATTAGGTATTATTAGATGGTCGATTTTTTGTTTTCTAGAATACTTAAATATGAATTTCTACAAATTATCATCAATCTCCCTAATTCATGCATTCGTTCGAATTTTTATAAATCAATGTACTAACATTAGCCTACGAGGTGTCTTCAAAAATTAAAGTAATGTAGAGGGAAACAAAACGATACAATTTACAACACCATGTACGAAAATATTTTCTATAGCTGATTCATTCGCTTTTAGTATTTATCCCTGTAACACTACGACCTTTCGTTGTTATATTTGACCTAATCTCTTAGTTAGGTAAAAGGTTGTTACTGGAATAACTTCAGGAGAGCAAAACGTAGGGCAGGGGTGGACGTAATCGGTTCGCTTATATTGTACAGTCTCCCCCAAACGGCAACTGAATATTTAACTGTTCTACTCAGGTGCTACCTTGCTTAAATAAACAAATAAATTTTGAGTACTTTCAATGAAAATTAAAATTGTACTATATACAATTTCATTGTTTCTTGGTATACTAAACTGTTTACAAATTTAATTATTCACGAGATCAACATTACTTAGAACCAATTCAACCCCGAATTGAAAGTGTTTGATACGGTTATGTTTTTCTGAATAAAAATTATGTTAAAGGTTTGGTGGTAAAATATAAAAAAAACTTTCAATGGTTAATTATTATACATTAGAATTGTTGGTAGCGAATAAGAAAAACAACATATTAATCTGCATATAATTCAATAATTACTATGGCAAGCTACTTTGATTTGTATAAATTGATTTGTAAATTATATAACTTCTCAGGTTAATTGGCTTACGGTAACTATGATTTTACACTTCTGTTCTGATTTTACACAATTAAGTTTCGAGCGATCTAACCAACAGAACTCGAGACTACTAAGTACTTTCAACTTTCTGACAAAATATCAGGTAAACTATTAAACTAGTAGTTTTTAGTAAATAAAAATACTCTTTTGGAACTGGAAATTAACTTTACCAATCAAAATAACTACCTAATTTGGATACCTACCTAATATTACGGAATCTATGTCTCGACGGCAGATAAATTACGGTAAGAATGGAATCTGATGGCTTCCACATTGATAGGATAATTGTTTCGGGATTCAGGACAGCGGTTTAACTAATTTTATCAACCCTGATCTTTACTTAACTTATTCTCGCGTCTTACAACAGGATTTCAGGTTCTGGTTAGCTACTGACTCCTTCTGGATAACCTGTAATCAGAATAAGTAGCAATATATGCCTTGTAAATCAAAAACATGTATCATTCGGTAGTTAAAAGCTCATTTTTGTATTATAACGGCATTCTTAGTATTAGTCATGTATAAGGAAAACTCTGTGTTTTCCCATATGAACCCCATATGTCATAAGCATGATTTTTCAATAAGCGCTTTTTAAAGTTTTCGAAGTAACTGAAATTCAGATTTTATATCAATAAGCAATAATAAGACAAAGTTTGTCAAATTGTTATCTACCATCCTATATAAAGATTATTGAAAATTTTCTACGGGTTGTAAAAATAATTTGATAAGTTTGACATATCATATAGCGTTTACTTTTTTTGACTTATGGAGTTCTGCCTTAGTACCACAGAACTATCAATGTCTAGTAGACCGCAAACGACAGGAAGATAGGTTACAAAACAAGGATTTGGTATAAAGAATATTCCTACTTCGCAAGAATGATTAGCATAAAGCCAACCAGACTTCCTTTCGTAGCAAATTCTCGAGTCTTATGCTTACATTTGCTTAAAACTTAAGAGAAGGAATTTTTGGCTATCAGCATCTGCCACAATCTTTTAAAAGTTCTATTTTGTGCAAAATTGTAATTTTTATAAATTAACAGGAATTTAACCAGTGAATTTCTGTCGCAAACATTATGTGCTGAATTTTAAATTTTTATAAACAAACTCCAAAAATTCAACGACACATAATATAATAAAATCTTTACACCCTCTACCATAGTCTATATTATATACTTATAAAATAAAATTTGTTAATAATTACCATTGTTGCATATTATCGTTACTGGCACGGTATTTATGTATAATTGTTTTCTTGTGGAAATTAAAGATGAAACAGAGTTAGAGTTAATATAATATTAAAAGACATTATCGCGTGATGATTGGTGTGAAAACAGAGTCTATAGAGAATAATAAATCAATTTTATTAAATTATATTACTTGTATTATAATAATGTTCACATATTAAACAATATCTAATATTCAATTTAAAGTTAAAGTTTCAAGTTAAATTTGTAAGTACTAGTATACATACCCGGCTTCGCTAGTAAATAACAATAAAACATCAAACTATTGTAATTATGACCATATATTAAATGTCTCTCGTGTGGAAGTACCAAAAATTGATGATTTATCGTTGCTTGGAGTCATTCATCATTATTAATAATATGTTTTTAATCAAATTTTTTCTTCAAATTTGGAATCAGTCAATAATCACTGTGTGCAAAATTTAGAGTCTATATCAATATGATATCATGTGTGCAAAGCAACAAAACCACTTTAAATGAAAGCTTGAGATTAAACACAGCATGCGTGCTTAGTGTACGAATAGAAGAATATTTAAATTTAATATTCAAAATACACAAACTAACAAGCAAAATTAATATTAGAATAAATATTACTACTTGTTTGTTTATTAAAACGTCTGATGATAGCAACTAACCTTTGCAAAAATCTTTATTTCATGTTTTCATGGTTCATTTAGATCAGGCTAGATAGTTAATTTTTAAATTTTGTTGAATGTTTACATCAAATATGGAAAATATGGAAAAAAATTGACATCTTAGCTTATTGTAATTTGTATTACATTTTGAATTCTGATGTGATGAAAATATAGAACCAAAAAGGTGTCAATTTGTTTGATGAATAATATTATGTAATTATTATCAATAATTAATAAGGCCCGGATTTCTAGACATTTGCCTTTTTTGATTCTTTACAGGCTTTATAATTCTTTTTGCAGCAAAATGTATTTTGCGACTTGGCGTTTATTTTAAACCGCTTTTAAAATGCCTAAAATACCAATTTTCTACATTTAGTGCCTTTTTTCGTCTATTGCGCCTAAATGGCTTTTCTCAATTAATTTTATCCTATAACTTGCCTAAATAAATATTTATTTCAATTATTTTTTAATTTTAACCATGGAATATAATTCAGAAACGGAAATATATTTTGTATTTTACAGAGTCTTGTTTAAGTCGTTGTCAGACAAGAACGGGACAACAAAATAGAAAAATGTATAGGTACAAAATTGAAGACAATGAAATTTATAACAAAAAATGTCCAAAATGTTTTGCCGCAAAAGCGATTTTTATATGTCAAAATACGATTTCAAAATGTGCAATTTACATTGTTAACATAAGTGTGTCCGGATATGTTCGTTACTCACTGTAAAGCTTGCAGTGCTTTACTACGAAAATTTTGAAAATATAAGAAAAGTCATTGATAGTTTTATTGATTTTAATACTGCAGATTGCACAGAGAAAGCACAAGAGACGTTTAAGGCTTCTAATCTTGAGAAAAATTTAGTAAAGATTATGTTCCTAAAAGCTAAGAGAGAAGCATTGCATACCAATATTAGCAAAATTGAAAATTTGCAACAATACAATTGAAAGAAGCTCCGGGTAAGATTGTAAAACTTATTTCTGCACAATTGGATGCTTTTTTGGTAAAAAACCTGGGCTACTCGGATTTAATGCAAATTGGCAAAGTATTATCTAGGGTTCAAATACTCTCCAAAATAAAATTAGAAGCTTAGATGCTCCAGATTTTAAATATATATCTGCTACTTCTGGTGACGTAGAGGGGTCATTTTCTGCGTACAAACAAATTTTAGCAGACAACAGAAGAAGTTTTACTCTAGAATATTTAGAAAAAGCTTTAATTTGTTATGTAAATGTTGAAAGTTAATATTATTGTTAAATTAAAAGTTCAATTGAATAAATTAAATTTTTTGTACAAATTTAATATTTATTTTATAATATTCATTATTTTAATAATTTAATTTTTTATTTTAGACTGCCTATTAGTGCCTATAATCTAATTTTTTAATGCCTATTTGCCTGCCTATTTTTAAAGTTTTCAGTGCCTAAAAATTCGGGCCTTAATAATTAAGTATGTTGTTCATTATTAGTTTTATAAAAAAAGTTATATAGCTGTTCTTTATTAATTTCGAAGTCGAATTTGTATGTCGAAGAACTGTAAGAACCAATAAAAGTACAAATTTATATGAACATGGTCATCTGTTCAATATTTTCGGGGCAGGAAAAGGAAAATATCTTAGGTACCTAATTGTTTTTGTAACTGACAAACCAGTAAATTTCGCATTTCGTAAGAATGTTTCGAGTATAAGAATGTAAATTAGTTAGAAATGTAAATTGTACATCACAAAAAATAGTTAAATGAAACTGTTTAAGTAAGACGGAATTACAACTCAACAAATTAAATTCATAATAAATTAAAAATGTTTGAAGTGCTTTCACACTAGTGAAAGAAATAAATAGAATAAACTGAAAATAACAAAAATAAGTGGAATTTATACATCTAGGTGATGCATGTTGTGTTCTGGATGATAGTATAAATACAAGACTAAACTGACTTAATTTCTCGATTACTAGTGGAATCAGTGGAAATTGACTAGATACATCTATATAAGGTACCTACATATTATATTATGGGACACGTACTTTATTAGCATAAAATATTTAGTAGCCACATTCCTGCAGCGCTTTTAAGCTTTGTATATTTTGTAACTTTTTAATGCTTTTCTTTCTTATAATTGAACTTTAAGAAGAGACTAAAATGGAATGTAGCGAAAAGTAGTGTGTAGAGTATTGAAATGTTTAAAAGTATTTTGTAGTTTAGCTAGATATCACCAGCGCCAGCGATCATCCTATACTATATAGTTTTAAAAAGTAAGTTGTCCACCTCTGATATTATATCAATTATTACTATGTAATTAACATAATTTTAAGAATTTTTACCAAAACTGAGCTAATGAATATTTAGAATAAGTTTCAAAGCTTGTTTTTAAAAGCTTTTACCAACTCCAACTTTACCCTAGCGTGTATTTTAATTAAGATCCTTGATTTTAGGTCCAAAAGACTCTAATGAACTTTATTTAGATAAATTACAAAGTTTCTCTTTACCAAAAATTGAAATTTATAATCTAGTTTTGCTAAATAAGTATAGGAAAAGCATTAAAAGCAAATTTACAAATTCTTTAGCGAAATTTTCTCTTAAAGAACACAAAATTTTAAATTAGCGCGTCGTGCCTGCATTCCGTGCATAATTTAAAAAAATACTTCCGGTATTCAAGGATTAAAAAATTGACGTTTAATTTTAGTTTTATGTTTTATATTATAATTCACGTTGTGTTCCTAAATCTATAATAATGTATTGCGTATACAGTGAACATATTGGAATAAATCCAATAAAAATTTTTAGAGTAATTTTCTCAGAAAATCTTCGGACATGTCAACCTTATTGGTTAAATGTCATTGTTTCTGTCATTGTATTTATTATCACGTTTTGTTTTTGAGCTGTGACGTGTTGTACATTATTTTTACACGACAATCATTTTATTTACGAAGTTGGATACAATACAATTTTTGGTAAAAATATTTCTAAAAAGTTTTATTGAATTTGTTTTAAACTTTACGAACTCACTGTACCTATATTATATAATAGAATATAGAATTTATATATTTAAAATAAAATACCAGATACAAAATAAATATCTTCCATTTTTAATGATGTTCTAATTGAAAAAGAAGATTGAAAATGGTTAAAAATATCAAATGAAAAGTAGTAACTTAAAGTGTCAATGCAGAAAAGTAAATAAGCTCTTAATTATCGAAGAGTATGTTTCAAAATGTGGAAACTTGAAATACTTATGTACAATATGTGTGTGGGATCTAAAAATATGTAAAGCTAAATGCTTACTACATGAAACATATTTACTGCTAAAATACCTACCGCAGAATATATTAGTTAATATAAAAATTCTTTATTGTACTGCCAACTCTTCAATTAAATTCTAGTTAATTTTAACTGTCGACATGTTTACTAATTGATGTTAGTTTTAAAGAAATTTTAGTTTTAAATTCTACTTATAATTATAAAAATATCAAAATGTATTATAAGGTGATGAAATTTGTAAACATCATCAAAGACATGCAGAAAATGCAAATCGCTAAAATTAAACTGACATGGCTAATTAATTTTAATATACTTGTATGTAGGTAGTGGAGGTAGCAAAAATGTAGGTATAAACTAAATTAAGTAAACATAAACATATTTCAAAGTAAACCTACAGGCGGCAAAAGGAAGAGTCATTATTAAAAGCTCAAGCCACTTTAATGACACATAACATCTAAACTGTTTCATCTTTAATAATTACCGAAATAGACCCAGCATCTGCTGGCTTACAAATTCGAAACTTTTAGCTATAGTCGATAGTGTTTAGTAGAATCGGATGATATTACAAGTCAAAAATTGTAACACATGTGGAAAGCATCGCTTAGTTATTGAATAATATACACGCACATCTTGTTTCCGCACTTAACTTAAAAGAAAAACCGAATTTAAGAGCAGTGTTTTTGTAAGTGATATAAAAACTAGGTAATTTCGTTTAAGCTTCTAACTCGTTTAACTTTTAATTATTTATTATGTATAATTCTAGAACAAAGATAAGAATAATTTATCTTTAAGATAAATTAGGAACATTATTAACATTTTAAAGATATATTTTACTAACATGTAAGTTCAGATTTTCCAAGAGAAGGAAACTTATACATACGTTTAAGTTATGCAACGGAATAAATTATACCAACACACGGGGTATACTTAAAATTATTTATATCATTTTACTTGCAAATTTAAACTTTTTTTATGCATCGCAAAAAAATACCAATAACCCTTGGTGTAACGTGCTGTCATTTTTTATATTTCATTGTAAAAACCTGTATACGCAAAAATAAATTTTATTTACAAGTAATAATCAATCAATTATGAAAATTGTGTACTGCATCAGCAATCGTCAAACAAACATCCCCAAATAAAAAAGAAAATATAATTTAATTATTAGTTTCTCTCTGATTTCCAACACAAGCTATATGAACGAGAGAAAAACTTGTATTCTTTCTATGACTTGTCGATATTGATTTATTAACTGCTAAATTGATTTAATACTTAAAATTTGTAATAAAAATAAACTATTTTTAGGATTTAAAATTCGAGAAACTCGAAATTAATTTTTATCCTTGATAAAGCAGTTTAACATCTATAATGACTTTTTCTATAAATTATTACTCAATACCGGTGTAGCTGGCTGGAGACCTCATCAAATATCCATTGTAAAATGTTACAGTAATTTCATCACCAAGTCACAAAAATTTAAATTTTAGTAGCCAAGTAACCTCTCGGGCAAAGTAACTCACTCTATTTGGACTATTTTCTTGGAAATTAATAAAAATTTCTGCTTTAAATATTTATTTTAATAAATGAAGCGCCGCGCCACTCAGTGAAAGGAAGTTCTAAAAAAGTGGGCGCACATAACATAATTATAAAGATTAATTATTTAACTGCCAATATCTTGTACTGTATCAAACATTAAAGCGTGAAATTTCAACACAAGCTAAATATTTGCTTAATGAATGCATTTACTAAATTTAGTAAAGGAAATGTGTTAAAAATTCTAATTTCCACTGTTTTGTCATTTCATTCCACTGAGCGTCGCATCGGCGGCGGCGCCATGAACTTAATTTTACAATTAATTTAATAATAATTAATAATATTGTTAGTATTAATAACTGTAATATTATTAATTATAAATTTACTCTTGTTTGGTCATATGTTTGAATTGAACATACCGTGCACACAACAATACAAAACAAATCTAATTATTTACTTACGTCAAAGAACAACGATAATAATATTATTCCATTGAAGCTGTAGTGTTAGTAATTTTTATGTTTACTCTAAAATTTGTGTCCGTAATAGAATTGTTTTAATTTAAAAAATAATTTCAAAACCTTTAAATCATGTTTACCTTTAGAAATTATCGATACCTATCTAAATTGCTTTTATATTTTATGCAACATCGAACTGTTTTCCCGTAGTGAAACATGTTTTATACAAAATTCAATACGGTCACGTACGAAATCGAATTTAGTATTTGTTTGAAACTATAGACTTGAAAAGCTTTACAGAATTTTTATCTTAAGCCACTGATTTTTGATGGTTTTATTAAGGTAGAACAGTTTAGCGAATTTTTTTTGGTATTTATTTAACTTATTACTTTTTCGCTTATAATTTAAGCTTAATCGATAAAATTTGTGTTACATTAAAATTTTAATTCAGTTTACATTATAAAAAGTTTACAAAAATTATGATTTAAAATAAGTCTAAATTTTGATTTTAGAAAAAGACTGTAATTAATAGAGTAATATGTAAATTTAATTAAAAGGGTATATTAGGTATCTTTCCTTTTAAAATATTAAAACATTACAGAAAAGCTGTGATCCTACGGATTTATTTATGGCAGTTTAATATTAATATATTATTAATTTTTTAATATAACCGAATAGAATTACGGTATAAAATTAATTTAATTTATTTTATACTACGTCCATTATTCATTACTCTTGCCGTCATTATCAGAATATAAGTTTACAATAATAATTAAAAGCTTTTTAACCGTCACTCTTAAAGTTATTTTAAAATAAAGTCTATTTCAAAAATTTATATTACTTCCTTAGATTAAAATTTGTAAAATATTTCTACTCATTATTAAATATTTTAATTTAGTGCGGAATATTGAAATATTTATAAATTGGATTTTATAAATAGCACCCTAACTTACGATGAAATGTAAACACTCTTAATGATAAAAATAACTAGAAACGTTAAAAAATATCGTTTAATATTGAGAGCATTTTAATTTATTCAAATTAGGTTTTTTTATGCTTTATATTGTTTACTGACTTAAATTTTTTCAATAAGGTTGCCTGAACGAGCTTTCAAATCCATTACATTTTTCTGTTAGACATTATTGTTTAAATGTGCCGCTATACCATAGATTACAGCTGATAATAAAAATATATTGTAAACGAATAATACTCGATGTGCAATATTGTCCATTTATTTTAAAAAATATACTATTTGCTTGATAAAAAGCTCATAAGATTTATCTATAGAGTCCATTAAGGTAAAATATAGAGGGTTCTAAAAAGAAATATATAAGTCAGTATTTTCAAATAAACTTTATTGTGGAAAAGAAATATTCTTGATACGCTTTTTACAATAAATTCGTTTAGTACACAATAAATTATCAACAGTTTATTTATTTCATCACAGGGTTTTTTGTTTTCAAAAATAAATAGATAACACTAAAATTTAATTGCGGTTATAATAAAATACAACCTTTTCGGGTTACAAATTGTCATTTCAAAGTTTAACTTTAAGCGACGGCAGTTAAAAATCTGTATAAATATTTTGGAGAGGCGAATTAATTATATGTAAAATGCTGAATGTTATTTGCACACCGGCTCTTTTGAAGGCCACAAACATTGGTCTTTTTTTTATATTACAATGCCTGTATACAGGGTGCCCGTTTTTCGAACGTAAATAGATCTTTGTTGCTTAAATTAGAACCAATTTTAATATTTTTATTTTGACTACTAATGGGAAAAGAAATTTTACTCATCATTTTTAGTTTAGAAATTAATTATAATACTTATCAAGATTAAAAAATTAAAATTGTTGGGTTTTCAAGATTTGCAGCAGGTATTTACATAGAAGCTTTTATATAAAAGCTGCATTTCCAAAAGAGTACACTTTTGTATTAAATAAAATTGGTGCAATCAGCCTAATACTATTCTACCTAGGGTTTACTCTAAAGTGTTTTTCCAAAGGGAAAACTGAGAAGCCCTAAACTAACAAGTATTATAAAATATAGAACATTTTTTAAGTTGTAGGACTTTTAAAGATATTAATTATCAAAAAATAAGCAAAAAAAAATTGTACTAAAGAAACAATTCTGACTGGTTACAGCTTAACAAATACGCTGCAGGTCGGAAAGTGGAAGTAAGTAATAAACTATTTCTCAACTTATTAAAATTTAGTAATGGGTTATTTTCATAAAAGTCTGGAAAATCTTGACATCTTCCTGACATCTTTTGTATTAAATTTTTCCGAAAATCATAAAAAATCAACATTTTAAAACACCTATTGAACAACATTTTTAAAATAAGCAAAAACCAAGTTTGTCAATTTGTTGAATCAATAATTTCAAACAATACAATAACAATTTATTGCTAATTAATACCTGACTAGTCAGGGAAATTCAATTTCCCTGCAAGTACATAAGCAGGGATATGTTGTTTCGATTACGATTTACGGAAAAATAGTATAGGTACATACCTTAGTGTCAAGCGTCATTACAGCCTTTCGCTTATTAATAAAGCATCATCCAACTTGGTAAGTAATATACCATTGAAGTTTTTTTATAGATACACACTACACAGTTAATAATCGTTTGTCAAAATGAAAAGAACAGTTTTATTTGCATAATTTTATTCAAAAGAAACAAATTTCGTTTTGATCTGTTAATTAAAATAATTTTTGCGAATAAAAATATTATTTTTTGTAATGGCTAACAAACATTTTATTTGTGTATAACTAATAATTTAAAAAATAGCTTGTTTCAATCAAACAATCTGTTTTAATAATATAGTAAAGTTTTATTTAAAATTGAAAATTTAAATCAAAAATTTTAATTTTGGTCAGAATTTAAAATTTTGGTTAAAATTTTGAAATAAATTAAAACTTTAATATAACTAGTTAATTAAACATAAATAAAAATAATTCGGCGACAGAAATTTCGACTACGTCGATTCGGCGACGGGAGGTATACTATTAGTCGGACAAAGTCATTTCGGCGATTTCAGTTCGGCACCGTCATTTCGGCAATTCTGATTCAGCGACAGTCAATTCGGCGACCTGATATTCGGCTATGCCAGTTTCGGCGATTCCTATTCGGCACCGGTATTTCGGCGATTCTCATTGGGCGCCAGAAAATTCGACTACGTCGATTCGGCGACGAAAAATTTATTTAAGTGTTAAAATTTATTAAAAATATTAAAAAAATCTATTTTTTATTTTTAAATTAAATATTTATTTACATATACATCACAGGTATCATAGTATTTAATTTATAATATTGAATACTAATCCTAATATATAAAATCCCAGCACGCTGCTCCTGCTGCTGCTCCAGCGTGTCATTTTTTGGTGAAAAAAGGAACACTCTGATTGGTCGATTTTTTTTACTAACCGAGAAATATATTAAACTAAGATTAGGATTAAAAATATTTGTCCAATATTCTAAATAAGTGGATAATCTGCGATATGTACTGGAAGGTGTTCCACAACCCCCAGCCCCCCCGGTTTATTTTTAATTTATTTATAATTAATTTAATTCATCATAATTATAAAAATATAAAGTCAAAATTGTAAACCGGGGGATCTGGGGGGTGTGGAACACCCTCCAGTTAATCTCAGAATTTGGAGAAGATAGAAAATTTCTAATTTTACAAATTTCGCAAGAAAAAACTGGGAAATTTGAATTTTTCAGCAAAAGTGAGGAAAGTTTAAACTTTAGCATAAGAAAAACATTTCTCCTGCACAGAGTTTAGCAGCAACTTTTGCGTTACTTTTAAATTAACTGTCAAAATTTTAGTCAAAACTGTAAACCGGGGGTTCTGGGTATGAACATATCCTGCTTTAATATTAAGCTTTAATATTCTCTAGCCAAAGGTTTAAATTTCTCTCACTTTTGCTTAAAAATTCAAATTTCCCGGATTTTCCTGGCGAAATTTGTAAAATTATAAATTCGCTAACTTCTCCAAGTATGCTAAAAAAGTGGAAATCCTGCGATATGTACTGGAGAGTGTTCCACACCCCCCAGACCCCCCGGTTTACTTTTAATTTATAATTTATAACAATTTATAATTAATTTAATTTATAATAATTATAAAAATATAAAGTCAAAATTGTAAACCGGGGGGTCTGTGGGGTGTGGAACACCCTCCAGTACATATCGCAGGATTTCCACTTTTTTAGAATACTTGGAGAAGCTAAGGAATTTATAATTTAACCAATTTCGCCAGGAAAAACCGGGAAATTTGAATTTTTAAGTAAAAGTGAAAGAAATTTAAATCTTTGGCTAGAGAATATTAAAGTTTGGAAAAACATTTATTTAAGTGCCTTACTGCTCATAGTTTCGCAGCAACTTTTGCGTTACTTTGAAAGTTAACTGTCAAAAGTGTAAACCGGGGGGGTCTGGGGGTGGAAACCCTCCAGTACACATAATAAAATTCCCATTCTTTAAAACTACCTACAGAAGACTGAATAATTATAGCAATTTCGTCAGAAAATGTTGGAAAATATTTTATTTTTGAGCAAAAGTAAGGGAAATTGAAACGTTCGGCTAAAGAAAATTAGAATTTCAGAAATTTATTTAATTTTAAATTATTAAAATGTGCCCGTTGGCACATCAAGTTTAGCAGCAACATTTTGCGTTACTTTGAAAATATAAAAAAACGGGGAAACACACAGTAGCGGAAATCGAAATTAAATGTTTAATATTGTTATCGCTAAAAAAGAAATCCACCGTCTAGCTGACCGTCCGCGGACGGGCTTTCCAGGTAGTATTTAATATAATATTTAATTACTTAAAAAGTATGTATAAGTATGATATCTGTGATGTATGTAAATAAATATTTACATACTTTAATAACTTAATAAGCAATATCATAATTTAATAACTAATTTAATTTAATTTAATTTAATTTTTTTAATACTTTAATTTAAATTTCAAATCTATTTATTGCTTTTATCCTTATGGGTAAACCGGTAAACGTCTGCCAATTTCAAGTCCCTAATCAAGAAGCACACTATATTTACCCCACAAAATTTTGTGACTTATAAAATGGGTTAGGTCAAATAGTCATTAGCTCCAGGTCTAAAATAAATGTAGATAAATTTATGTATCTACTGCAATTTTTTTTTAATTTATCGAAAATGTGTTAAAATATTCACTAAAAATGCTTAAAAATCAATCTAAGCATAAAAGTTTCAAAATAAGCATATAAGCATAAAAAAATTGGCACCAAATGCCATATTTTTATCAAATTTATGGAAATTTATAACAATTACACTTCTGGTATCAATATTTATGTATAGCAAATTTGCTAGAAATCCGTACTTTGTTATAATACTTATTGTATTAATCTTTCCTTGGTTTTCCCCATTTCAATACGTATCATTCAGTTGGTTTAAAATTTTTAATAAATTTTAACACTTTTTCCTCGCCGAATCGAAATAATATGGATTAAAATTTATTTAATTGCTTAAAAAGTATGTATAATTATAATACATATGATGTATTTATGTAAATAAATATTTATTAATTAAAAAAAAAAATAAATTTTTTAAATATTTTTAATAAATTTTAACACTTAAATAAATTTTCCGTCGCCGAATCGACGTAGTCGAATTTTCTGTCGCCGAATAAGAATTTCCAAAATGCCGGTGTCGAATTGGAATCGCCGAAAGTAGCATAGCCGAATTTCGGGTTGCCGAATTGACCGTCACCGAGTATACGTTGCCGAATCGCTTTCGCCGAACTGCGGTCGCCGAACTGCGGTCGCCGAAACGACGTGTACTGGAAAAACCGATATAGAGATGGTTTTAAGCGACATCTACAGTTATTTACTTATCTAACTTTCAAACCACTTTAATGTATTGGAGTTAAGTTTTTGCTACTTTGACGGAAACTCACTGTTTTAAGAAGAAGAGGATATTTCGTTTATTAAATCATACGTTTATGTTTTGGTTTACATTTAAATATTTATAAATAATAAATTTTCTGACGATAGTGATAGCCGATAACTTTCACTGAAAGCTTAAATAGAAAAATGATTTTTAGTAATGTTTAATTAACATATTATATTAAATCTTTAATTTATTATAATTCACAAGTTGACAAGTTTTTTGATATTGTTTGTAGTTCACGAAAAGTTTAAGGTAGATCATTTTAAAATGTATACCTTTTATATAAGAATTTGTGAATTTAAAGCCTAAAATAATAATTATTAATGATAGTTTAAACAATTTTAATAAAACAAACATACTGATTAGAGCTCAGATTAAATTATCCCCTAAAATTCCAAAATAAGCCCTGTAAAATATTATTGATATTAGCAAAATAACTTGAAATTGAATGGTAGTTGGTGAAAGTTTTTCAAAAATTTAAATATTTTGAATATGCATAAAATAGATAATCAATATTGCCAGCAAATGGTAGATATAATAACCAAATCATAATTTTAAAATAATCTTAACGAATGACATGAATGTTATATTGTTATTCAGAATTTTATTCGAAAAATTCATCTTCTTAAATCCGTATTGGTACAAAGAGATGTAAACCAACTTACCATGCTAAAGCAAATCAAATCTTCAAACATAACCCTAACCGCATGTACGTTCAGGATGATGTATGGGGAAAATTTTGTAAGCATCACCTAAACAAATACCGCAGTTCAACTATGCACTATAGTAGTTATTTATTATATTTTAAAGAGTGCCAAAACTTCAAAATTTGATTATTTCTTTGTTAAAAAACATTATTCAAAATTAAAAACAACATAACTCAAGTCCAAACATCCACGTTCTAAGTTTTTCTGGTTGCTATATTAAGTGGCGCCGTGCGACGCGCCGGTTCTATATTTCTTTAAATTACAAATGCTAATTTTTAGTTTTTTATGAATGAAAGTAATCAAATACTTTACATATTTATGAACTCATTGGCAAATAATTAAAGAAATTTAATTTAATTAGTGGAAAATTTAATATATTTCTTGAAAAACGTTTAAAAAAGCATTACAGAAGTAATTTTATCTACTCTGTATACCAGTATACCTATAGGAAATTGTGCTTTTTACTACAGCGCAATTTCAACATAGAAAGGATATAATATAAAGATGCGCTATTCATCTTTCAAAGTAATATTATTAAAAATGTTTAAAAGTAGTTAGTATTTACGAAATGATGAGTTTTTACTAACATGTTATTTAATATTAACAATTTGTTATAAAATATCAAGAACGTACTTAGGTATTATATTATGTGGAGTTAAAAATTTTCATTTCAACTTTATATACCAGAAAGTTTCTCTTTTACTTACAAATTTACTATAGTATATAATATAAAAATATTATACTGTATTATTTTACTGCATAAAAATTCTAATTCAATTTTCTGTGTTCCGTATTTTTTTTATTGAACTTCACCAAGTTTTTCTGATATCGTTGTCGAGCTTATCAAACTTTTCATGAAACTCTAGCGTATAATTTTGATATTTAACTTTTTTACAAATTAATTTGAGCAATCTATATTCAAATTGAATGAGATAAATATTGTTAATAAATGATTATAATTTTATGTAAGTATTTCTATAAAAGTATAGCTAACATATGTGGTAATTTTGTTTCAGATATAGAAATGGTATAGAAGCCATTTGCAATAATTCTCTCTACGTGGTTGGCGGTCGTACAACTCTATTAGTGGAATAGAACATTCGAAATCTCTACTCGAAAGCGTTTCGCCTACAAATTATGGAACAATGACTATTTCAGCAATGGTTCAGAATTGGTAGTCATAAAACGAAATTACGACAATGCTATAATTGTCTCTCCACAAGAATGGATTTTATACACCTACTTCGATATTGTTTACTTACTACTAATGTAATTGTAGGAAATAATCAATGTAACTGCCGATGCTATTGAAAATGACATTTATTAACTTGAACGAAGAATTTTTCGATAAAATTGTGGTGCGATAAATTGCAGAAGAAAAGCTTGAATCTATTAGAGAAGAAACATTGAGTTTTATTAGTATGATAACATACCATCACTATAATTATGATGACCGAATAAAGTGATAAATAATATTTTTATTGAGTTACAATTATACTGCTGTGATTAAGTGAAGTGGAAATGAAGTATAGATTTATACAAGGTGTTACTTTTTATATTTTTGTGATAGTGCTAATTACTCATTTTTCATCAATAAACTCCTTTTTATATTCGGGTAAGATATTTTACATTCACAACTTTTTATATTTAATAATAAATAATATTTTGCCAGTTTTTAAGCACATTTAGAAAATCTTTCTTTTATTCGCATTCAATCTATTTCTAATGTGTTATCTTATTTTAATAATTTTTCACACTTCAAATTTTTTGTTTGCGTACTAAACTTAATTAATTAGACTATAAAATAAACTATCCATTTCATGACAGCAATTTCCTCCGTTTTATTTAAAAAAAATTAAGTTACTTATGAGGCTTCACTAAAAAAATAATCATTTTAAAAAGAAGCTTCTGAAGTGATTTATTTTGCGAACTTTTATAAACTTAGATAGTCTTTTTTAAAAATTCATATACAAATGAATTTTTTAAAAGTTATAAATTTGATTGCATTATGTAGTAAGAGGATACTTTGTAAGTTCGTGTTATAACTAAGTTATGGTATTTGTATTTTGCGTGATTTTATTGCAAACGTGCCTTGACTAACTTCGACTTTTGAAGAAAAAATTGTTTTTTAATATATGCAAGCTTCTAAATATATCATTAACTATAATTTTCTGTTTTATAAAATAGTGTATTTTAGAACATAATCTCTAGAAAAATAAATTTTGAGCAGGTAGTTTATTATTATTATATTATTTTTAGGTATATTTAAATATTTGCATTCAAGATAGATTAACCTTTTAGTATATTATAAGTACTACATAATTTTGTCAATAAGGACGATAAACAGTTATGTAGACCGAATAGAATTCCTTTATGCAAATAATAAGTTTACTCGAACCGAATCCTTCCTTCATGCATTGCATTCAAACATGACTATAGTCTAGTGCTAGAGGTAATAATATGTATTATGTTAAATATAGTATGTTTCATAAATAATGTTTGTCGTGACATATAATATCCATTTGTTTGAGATCAAAATATCAAAACAAATTTAAACAATGCATTACTACAGAAAAAAAATTATTGAATTCTTAGTTAAGATTATAATAGATTACCCAAGTAGCATTTGGATGGTAATAGCTAATTAGCTATTTTTTAGCATCCAAATGCTACTTGGGTATGTACCTGTCCTTAGAAATATTTAAATTAATTAATACATTTTGAATTAATGCAATACAAAAACTATTCAAAAAATAATATATATTATGTATTGCAATAGAAGCAATTTTTATATGTTAAAAAGCGGTTTCAAAATGTGCAATTTACATTGGTAACATAGGAGTATACGAATACTTTTTGAAGCCACTGTATATAGAAATCACATGTACTCAACATCATTTTCTGCTTCTTCGTCCGTCTCAGAAAGATTGATTGTTGTTATTTTTGTTTTGTTTTTCTTCTTCGGCTTGGTTTTTTGGTTAGCTTTCAGTATTTTGGATAGTTTCTTTTCTTTTACATTTTTTCTATTTATTCTATTGAATTCTATTGATTCTCTACGGATTCTTTTTGCTCCAGTTTATTTTGGAAGCACTACTTTTTTAGAAGAACTACTAGTGATAATTTTTGTGCCAGAAGTCGGTATTGTTTGTTCATTAACTTTATTAATCATATTTGGTAGAGGCATTAAAGCACACGTAGATACTGTAAAATCTTTAGACACGGTTAATGAAGATGCTTGCTGAATGTCGTTGAGTGCAGTTGCTGCAGTGGTTCCAGATTCAGTAGACACAGGATCCATCTACAAGAAGTGTTAAACAAACAAAACAAATGTGAAAGTATAAATGAAAACGACCCCTGATCGCAAATGTATAAAGTGATCCTCGGATCATTTTATACATACACCGTGTGACTGTTTTACCTCAATTGTTTTATAGGCCCCATAGACCTGCAAACAAATTGCGCAAACAGGTTGTTTGCACAAACATGTTGTAATAAGGTCACCCATATATGCCCATAGTTGCATAGCATATCAAACAACACTTATACACTATACAACTCTGTTTGCACAACAGCCTCCGTTGGACAATTTGTTGGCAGGTGTATGGAGCCTATTACATTTTGAATCAAAACCTCATGTTACACAAAAGAGTACGAATTAATGCAATGTGTAATTCAATACCCAAACGATAGTGCAATGCTAACAATCACATTTCTAGTTTTATAAATAACGCATATTTTTTCAGCAAGTGGTAATATTTTTATTGCATTCTAAAGTAGACAACATGCTGCAATTATGTATAGAATCAAATATCCGGTAAATGGCCTCCACGGCTCTGAACACCGGCTCTTGCTCTTTTCATGAAATTTTCGATGACATTTTGACAAAGATATGGCTCTATCTCATCGATGACGCGTTGGATCTCGGCCTTGAGCTCAGGAATTGTTTTTCGCTAGTTTAAAGAACTCTCACTGCGTTAAATCGCACGATCTTGGTGGCTAGTTGACATCGAAATTCGGTTTAGAAATCGTGTTGTTCCAATAAATCAATTGTTTCATGCGCGGTGTGGCAGGTGACACCGTTCTGCTAAAACCACATGTTATTCAAATCCATATCATCCATTTGAGGTCCCAGGAACTCCGTTATCATGTTCCGGTAATGAATGCCATCCATCTACAGTTAAACCCAGTTAAGCACACTTAAGCTTATTTTCAACTTTCGTCTACATTATTATTTTATTATTATATTATTTCCATTATTCATTATTCCATTCATTAATCATTATCATAATGATTCTAAAATAATCGATTATACGCGCACCTCTACTATAGAGTATTTCAGTTTAATATATTTAATATAGAGCTGTTCAATATTATTAGACAATTTATATTATTCTTTAAATATTTCAAAACATTTTTGAGTTTATTGTATAACATAACAGTTCAATTTCAAGAAAACCTTTTTGTACGGAAGGTTACTCTTTCACATTATTTCTCAAGGAAAAATATTGCATTGCACCCAAGCGAAGCCGAGCACATTAGCTAGTAGACTTACATAAAGTTGTACAGTGAGTTAACTGTATTTTATTATCTTTTTATTGTCTGCTGAAGTTTAGTGTAAACATAATAATATTGTTTAAACTTTTAAAATGTTTTGCAAACAAAGTTATCTCCACGAGAAGAAATAATATATACTATTACATAATATTGATTGGATGTAAAACGGTTGTTGTAGTAACATAGATTTATTGTAGGTAAAACATGGTAAAAAGTTCTTTGTTAAAAACTTCAGAAAAAGCTTATCAAAACTTTTAGACAATTTATGTGAGGCACTCTGTAAAATAAGTTAAATGTTTAAATCTTGTGAATGTCAAACAAATAAGGTCTTACAGAAAGTGCAATATCTGCTAGTTTGTGATATTACCTGGTTATTAGAAATAAAAGAGTTTAACATAATTTACTCAATCTAATATTCTAGACGTTTATCGATAGCAGGAAACATGAATAACATACATATGAATACCAACTATGAAATCGTTTGTCAAAGAACATGTGGAATATATGAGACCTTTTGCGCACGTGCCTATAATACGTGCTATAGAGTTTTATGTTATTTCCAATGTCGAAAAGGTCTATAATTTAACAAATTTTATACAATATTTTGATTTTTTGTAGACCTTTCACATATAAAAACTGCACTAAAAAAGTTTACTTAACACTTTTCATATTTTATGTAAGTGAGAAAATCAAATAACATTTCATTAAAACTTAAAAATAATATAAAGTTAACACAATTTATCGATAATATAAATAAACAGAAATTAGATTTTTGTAAATTAGAGTAATACCACGAAAAAATTTATAGCAACATAAAGTTAAAAGTTCTAAAATTTTCCTTATTTTTATAAGATTATTGTCCCACAAAGCTCGAGAAACTTTGAAAGTAGACGCTAAAATATTTAAAATTCTAGAAAGGTTTCCAAATAGATTTTATATGGTAAATAATTTCTATAACAAGACTTGCAGTATTTTAAAATGGCTGTACATTTTGTAATTGAATTATTGAATATTCTTATAAAATATTACAATCCTGTATCTATTATTATCCTAGTATTTCAAAACT
Organism: Cantharis nigra; assembly: GCA_958510845.1. Taxonomy (NCBI): domain Eukaryota; kingdom Metazoa; phylum Arthropoda; class Insecta; order Coleoptera; family Cantharidae; genus Cantharis; species Cantharis nigra. Next base: position 36,058,863 of record OY294028.1, on the reverse strand, counting down.
TATCATTAATAATATAATGATTATACCTTTTACATATATAAAGAAAATTATTCTTTTATATATTATATTATACCTATACATAATAGTACCTAATACCTACAATAAAACAGGAATCCAATTCCGGTTATTTAAAAAGCAAATAATATCGAATTGGCCCCATATCTGTGTAGATAAATAATTAATTTGTTAGCCTGGGTGAAAATAAAAAATTATGCTTCCTAAAAGTATACACTTGTAAACTAAAAAAAGTACCATGATAATAATATACAATATCAGATACATATATCTTTAGGTTTGAATTGTTGTTGGATCTTATAAATAAGATCAAAGAATTCAATGTGTGTCTTGTAAGCATGCAAATACCATTTCCAACAATAACTGTAACAATTGAATTTTTATCGGTATTTTGTTCATCAAGAGAAAATTTTAGATTACATATTTTCACAAAATAAAGAGAATATCGTAAAAAATCTCTTTTTAAAATTTTTTTGAAATTTGTGACGCTCAATATGTATCAAATTAAAACAAAAAAAGTTTCTTTAAAGTACAAATAATTTACTATTTCTATACGATAATGAAATGTGTATTTGCTTGTCATGTTAAATATTTAACAATTAATTATATTTGATTCCATTTAGTGCCTACACCACACTATCCATATTTATGTTATTATAATTGTTTCCCTATAATGTCAGCCTCTTCTCAAATTCAATTACATAATATAATATGTCTGGAATAGAATATGTCTGGTAGATAGTTTACTATCAATAGATTTATTTAATTACTACTAGTAAGTTCTTATTTATTGATGTAATATATTATACATATATTTCTTGTTAGAATAATAAAGTATACTCTATAATATTTATTTGCATAATCTTATTTGATAACTTTTTCAAAACGTTCGTTGAACTAAATTCTACAAAGTTCCTCTATTAAATAAGTTAATAGGAGGTACTGAAATCGGATCAAAAACTTTCTAGTACGTGAAGATCATAGTTGGTCGGCATTCGATTACAAACAATGGAATCTGCTATTGCTATGATTTTTGAACTACCTGGTAAAAGAATCAAGATTCTATATCAAGGCCATAGTTGCTTGGATATAAGGAAGGCATGTCAAATTTATTAATTTTTAATTTTACATTTAATTTTCTTAATTTAGAACTTGGTCATGTTGTAACCATGATGTTTAAGTGTATAAAGTTTACAATTGAAATTTATAGTTTTTTGAGCACTTGAAAATATTCTAGTAGGGTACCAACGATGCTAGATGAATAGAGCTCAGCTCATATTCTATAGTTGGAATTCGATGATCATAGACTATGAAGACTTAAATTATAGAGGTAGTCAAGAGGAAGTCAAGTAAATGAAGAACACCTTTCAAGATAGAAAGCTTGATATTTTAAGAAAGCTTTATTTTAAGGACACGTTTTAACTATCGTGAGTTACGAAAATATCGAAGCGAAAAAATAGAAAAATGTATAAGTAGTTTTTCTTGCAAATTTCGTTCCCTGCAGTTTTGTTTATATACATTTTTCTATTTTGTCACACCGTTTCTGAGACACAGATGATAATATGTTAGTGTTCGGGCCTATGAAAACGCTGCTTGCTACGGCTACCGAAATTATTTCTTGAAAGATGCTGAAAGACCACTTACGAGAGATATAAACATTGCTTCGCTTTAAACAATTTATTTTACAAATATTTACAGTTGATTTGTGCTCGTAAGACACACGTCTCTCTTCACAATATTTTTGTTATTTATTGTGGAGTTGACTATCGTACTAACTCTTCATGAAGATGTGAACAGTTTTAGTTCATGGAGTGTACTCCCTTGGTTCAAGCAATTTCACTTGATGAAGATTCTCGCTCCTCCTGGGGGCTTAACAAAGTTGCAAAATTTAACCAACCGGAGGGCGTGTGAAATTGCCTGAAACCATTATAAAGAGAAAGTCCGGGATCTATGACAGGTACGAGGGTAAAACCTTAGTACTAAACTCTTCATAAAACCAACAATTGGAAGATGCTGCGGCACATGTCCAATTGGGTTTTTTTGAGTAAAATCGTACTTAACCTAGTTATAAACTTAAATCTAATTATTGCCAACAAATAGTAATACGGTCTGTCCGGTCCTGTCGGCAAGTGCTAATTTAAATGACCCGTGTTGAAATCATATTTTTCAACAATATTTAACGTAAAGGTTTGGTTTTATAATATTTATAAGTTTGGTGTGAACTCTTAGGGCATTTCGTATTATTATTTATTGGCATGAGAAAATTTGTTGCACTGTAGCGTGCAACAGTTTGTATTTTACAGAGTCTTATTTAAGTCGCTGTCAGTCAAAAACGGGGCGACAAAATATAAAAATAAATTGAAGACAATGAAATTTTTAACAAAAAATGTCTAAAAATGTCTAAAAAATGTCTTTTATATGTCAAAAAACGGTTTCATAATGTCCAATTGTCATTGTTAACATAGGAGTGTCCGGATATTTTCGTTAGTCACTGTATATTAGCGAATTTAGATTATAAATTAACAAGCAAAATTATATTTTATAAAAGAAGAAGCAATGCGCGACAGGAAAACAGCAAATTTTTATTTTGTATAATACAGAATTCACAGAAATGGTATAATTAAGCAATAATTAGTTAATGAAATGAGGTTGATAGAATTTTCAGTGATGAATATTTTTGAAATATTCAAATCTAATATGCTAATATGGTATCTAATATGCCACATTTAGACAAAACTATTATTTTAACGGAACTAAATACAAAATTTAACTTGAGGTTTTTAAGATCACAACAATACTATTTTAGTTTAATTTTATTCAAAATTTTGTTTAACTTTTGAAAAGTTTCAAATGAAATTCAACAAACATACTTGAGTTTTGCTAAAATTTGTTAATTATTTTTCTCATAAAAGTTGCATATTTACCGCTGACAGCTCAAACTTGATTTTATAATAATTTATTTATCGCTGCTTTATACTTAGTAGCTGGTTTTCTAATATCAAACACTTATAATAATTTTAATAAATGCAAAACTTGTGAAATATAATAAATGCTACCTTTATTACAATATTTTTATTTGTAAATATATCGTTTTATTTTCAAAATGAAAGCCTAGGTGGAAAATATTAATTCTTAAAGAGAGCAAACCATTTAGACTTCAGATTTAGTAGTATTAGAATTTTTGTGATTTTTTTACAGATGAAAAAATAATTACATTATACTTTAAAGTTTTAACATCATTTTATTATGGTATTAAAATGTAGAAAAAAATTTAAAAAAAATATTTTTTTAATAAAATGGCGGCTCTGCAGAGTGTTCTTTCGATCGTCTTGTTTCAAAAACTGCTGATGGTGTAACTCAAAAAGTTATTGATCGATCTGGCTCAAATTGTAGGAAGCTTCTGCCTAAATTATTATCGGAAGAATAAACCAAAATTTTTCAAGTTATCGCGTAAATAAATTCTTATTTTTAGGTAAAAGCTGTCGAAATGCAGCACATTTTTATTAAAAAATTTTAAAAATATTATTTTTTTCTACACTTTAATACTATAATAAAATGATGTCGAAACTTTAAAATTATGTGATTATTTTTTCATCTGTAAAAACATTCTTACTGAAAAAACTTAAGAAAAGTTTTTACATGTGCTTACAAGTACAGTGGTGTAATAATCACAATTTTTTCTAGTATTTTATGTATTAATACAATGAAAAAAGTTATGTTGTGTTTTCAACAATAATATTTCAAGTAGATTATATTTTAGACATATGTAGTAGTTGTCACGGAACTTCAAGTCTCGTCATAAGCTGAATGTGCTGCAATGAATGCCGCTCAGACAACTGATTATTTGCATTAACAAATACAACGATATGTGTAACAAAGATAGAAATAAAATATCATGTCATCTCCACACAATTAGAATTATGACGAGGCCTGAAGTTCCGTGACGACTACTATATTATTATAATCGTGAAATTTACTAAGTTTTATTTATAATTTCTTTAATTAATAATATTTTTTAAATATTTCTAATCTAATCTAATCAAATCAGCTAGTTATTATTGTCTTTTTGGTTGTTTTAAATAATGATTTTCCACGTATTGAATTTTTTCAGTTTACTGTTAAAATTCTATTATTTTATCGCTTTGCTTAGTTCTGTTAAATATCTACATATTATTTGATTAGTAATACTTTTTTATCGTTGATCTTTTTTTATATATTAATAAGATACAAAATTGTTGAGTTAGAGGTCTATTAATTAATTGTGCGACGTTTCGAGTCTTTTAAATTTGACTAATTTTCGAGGATGATATTGACAAATAGTTTGTCAAAATTTTTTTATTTTTTTGTCAATATCATCCTTAAAAATGAGTCTTTAAAAGACTCGAAACGTCGGACAATTAAAAAATTGTTTAATAGACCTCTAACTCATTAATTTTGTATCTTATTAATATTAAGTAATATTTGATTTACCAATTAAATTAGTTGATTAGATAAAAGCTTTTTTGCAATTCCGGGGGTAAAGAACTCACTTTACACCCCGATTTGTGGGTGTAAAGTGGCACTCTTTTGCCCTAGGGCAATAAAGAGGTTTTTTTGTCCTAGGCAAATAAAGAAGTCACCAGATGACTGTTAAAAAGTCACTAGAAGAAAAAAAGCAACTAAAGAATTTTTTAATTATCATTATCTGTAACAATTACATTATGTGAATCTGGCCGTAATTTGTAATTCCAAACAATTTTTCAAAATCCGGCGAAGCTTCACCTTCGAAGGCGACGAGCTTCAATTCACATCTGTTATGCACAAATTCCTCAGTCCGGCACGCCCCCGCTAAACCCAATATTAATGCGACCTACAATATTAAATAAATTAGTGATTAAACAAAAAAAATAAATAAAAATTACTTACTTTAGCTACCGTAAAAGAACAGTATATGCACTTTGGGAACAAAGTGACTTTTGGCTTTCGGGTAATTTTTGCCTTCGGCTAACGCCTCGTTATTTTTATTTCCTTGGTGCATAATGTACTATTTTTTAATTTTATTTATAAATTTATTTTACATAATATTAAGGATCAAACCAAAAAAATTAATTTTAAAGATTTCATTCTTTATAAAAGATACCTTATACATTGATTTGCGGTTTTACACGTTTTAAATTACTATTTATTACTTTCCCATTTACGTAGTAAAGGAAAGTATTGTAATCGAGTAACAGAAAATTTTTGAACTAGCATTTTTTCCATAGTCTATGAGTCCGTACAAATCGTTTGAGACAAATTTTGCACTTAATGTCCGGATGTGTGTGCGTGTGTGCGCGATTTTTTCGTCCACGATTTTTTCAAAACGCGTGAACCGATTTTATTTAAATTTTATATACTGGTTTGTAACAGCAATCTCGAGAGCTGATTAGATTTTGGTCGAAATCCATACGTTATTTTTTTATTTATTAAATTAAAATTATTTTTTTATTATTTTTTTAATTTTAATTATTATTATTATTAATTTAGTAATAAATGGGAAAGTTATGTGTTGTCACATCAGATGTTTTTTATTAAATTGAAAATAAATTATAATTTCACACTGAATTTACTTTTAGTTTTGTTTGTTTTGTTTTTGTTATCGTTTCTAGAAATTATACAATTACATTAAATATGTCTTTTTTAATTTCCCTTATGTACAGTTATACGCAAACTTGAATTAATTGAAAGCAAAGAAAGTAACTTTTATTTTTAGGTACAAATAAACAACGCAGTATTTATTTTACAAATAATTTTTATTGAATTGCTCGAAATCGTTCTCATTAAAGAATTAAAAAAGATTTCGTTTTATATTTCTATTTATATTAGTAATAACTAAAATTTTTTTTCAAATAACAGTCAAAAATACATTGTTTTGAGTATGATTAACATCTAGAATTACCACTCATAGTAGTTATGGAATCAAAGTAAGTCATCACATAGTTTTCTCTGATTAAGTGAGTCCAAGTTTGACTTAATATTTTGATTTTTTTAAAACTTATTTCTCTGCTTAAATTTTAATATTCCCTAAATTTAATTAAGGAGTGAATTTTATGTTGGAGAATGTGGTAAATTACTTAAAAATATTCGTCGGATGCATGGGTATGCATGTACATGGTAAAATACATTGTAAAACCAGATGAATTATATCGTTTATAATGTACAGAATATTTATTTACTTTTGTATTTAATTTTTATATAAACGGTGAAATATAATACCATACAATTAAAATTATTATGCAACTAAAACAGAATCAAATCGGAATAGAAACAAATTTGTTAAAAAATGACCCAAAAATCACATAATTTTAAATTGGTAACTTTTTGCGCATTTTATACTTACCAAAAATAGGTTATATCTCAATTAAAATAAATAAAATTAATCAAGTTAAATAATATGTAAACTGTGTAAACCCAGTGCAAGATCTAAGATCTCTCTGTGTAGATCAGTTTCAGTGAAGATTAGAATAACAATAAAGTTATCTCAGCAAGATGTGGCTAGTCAAATTTTCGTCAATCTTGAAATTTCTCATGCATGAAGAAAGAAAATTTAATTTATCCTTAAAACTGATTTATATTCGCCGATGTTTTATGTAACTTGTCATATTAGAAATATTTTTACGTTCACACTATACGATTTTTGGTATTTCAGAAGTAATACTTAGTAATAAACGCGATTTTTGGAATAAAACAGTGAATATCGTCGGTTTACTGGAAGAACCAGATAAGTAACATAAAATTTTTTGACATAATCGAGACTTTAGCAAGTATCCATAGTCATCAAAGAGTACGTATCTTATTTTTGATCACTTGCATCTCTCATTTACACCTGTCAGAGACTTATCTTATTCTCGCAGTACAGTTTTAACTAATTTTTAAGGCGCACTTATCTAAAAAATGCCAAAAATGGACTTATCTTGTTTTTGCAGTAAGCCGACGATATATTCTACATTTATATCTATTTTGTACAAACATATAAATAAATAAATAAGTTTTATTTTGTATTTCCATACCAAGCAGAAGTGCTTCAAGATTGGTCAAAACTAGCGATTATTTAAATTTTAGTAATAAATTAAATAAATGTTCTATAAATGAATTAAATGACATAAACATGAGTTGAATTTAACGTTGGCAATGTTTGAGTGTGCATGTTATTGCAGTTATAGTTCTCTTATCGGAGTTTTGCACATTGCATTGTCCTTGTATTTATCGCTATTGAATTCGACATGCGATAAACTTAATCTTGATTTTTAAATTACTAGTGATAATTTATTAACTTATAATTATCTAAAATAATTATTATCTTAATTCAACACGACAATGGTTAAAAATATGCGACCACATGCAGATGAAGTAAACTAACGATACTCATGAAACCACAGGACGAAATTCTACAACACACCCGATTTTATCTTCTCAGTCAAATGAAAGACAATTCAAATAAATCGTAATAAACATTATGAACTCTGATAATACCCACATATAAAAGAAATATTAATTAGTATCAAAAGTTATTCGATTAGCTTACCGAATGTTTGCATTGATCATGTAAAGAAATAGTATTCTCGATCAAAAAATAGAAACAGAATGAGAATCATAATATCAACAGCACACATTTTAAAACATTCTACAGTGTCATAATTGTCATAAGATTTGTTATACCGGGTGCTGAATGAGTTAGCCGAACATAGGAAATTAACATGTAAAAACTTATTTATGTAAATTCCTGGTTCCCTAATTATTTTAGAGAAAAAATGAAAGATACAAAAATAATGCAAAAATATAAACTACGAATGATAACACCATTAGATTTCATCTAGCTTTTACTTAAAATGTCAAACATTGCTTTCGAAATTGTTAAAATTTTCGTTTATCGCACTGGCCATGCAATATAGTAAATTCAATTTAATTTCTATTTTCAAAAATAATAACCATGGAAACTTGCATGGCCAGTCTGATAAATGAAACTTTTAACAATTTCAAAAGCATTTTTTGACTTTTTAAGTAAATGCTAGATGAAATCTAATGCCGTTACCTTTCTTTTTTGTTGTCTTTCATTTTTTCTCTAAAATAATTTGGGAAGCAAGAATTTACATAAATAAGTTTTCACATGTTAATTTCCTATGTTGGGTTAAGTCATTCAGCACCCTGTATATAAAAAAACAAAGGAAAATTTGTGAAATAGCAAAAATATATCAATTAAAAGAGCTTTCTTAAGCTGACAGGACCACCACGAAGAATCAAATGATGCTTGAAGGATTTACTGAATTTTATTTGAGCTAAAACAGCACAAGGTACAAAAATGATTTTTATAGTATAAATTAGCTCAAATTCAAGTTTACAAGTGGCTACAAACTACTGTGGTAGACCTTCGGTAACTTGTGGGAAGAAGCTAAACTAGAGGTGACCCATGTGTAAGAACTGTCTAGGCTGCCCAAAGCAACCATTTGGATATTGATAGTGCAATACTTATGGAAGTATTATGCTGAATGAACAGCAATACATTTTATACAAATAACGTTTTGTGGATTTTTTAATATGTTCAGTAAAATATGCATTGTAGGTAAATGTACCTACTTGCTTTATTTCGAGTGCTGAGCAAAACGTACTACTCAAAATTACTGAAATTTAGGCAAACAAGTTCTAGACAAATTACATAATACTCGTAATTATAATAGTAGTGAGTATTAAATTTTGGTCAGTGGTCGAATTCGTCAATTCGTCGAAATATACCAGGTATAGCGTATAAGCCCCAACAGTCAGCCAGTTAACAAAAATGGTACCAAAAGTCAGCCACTTATAGTTAACCATTATAATTCATTTTCTATCCTTATTTATCCTACATGGTGGCTGACATTTGGAGCTGGCTGGAATTAGGTACGTTTACCCTACATATAAAAAATATGGTATTTAGTAGTACTTACATACAAATACCCACATTATTATAAATATATATAAATACATAAATTCTTAACTAGTGAAGTATGTATAATAAAATTTAAGGTGGTTGGGTAGAGTTTTCGTTCACGTACACCCAAGGTTTTTTTAGGTGAAATCAAAAGAATACAGTTTCTTTTATGTGTTAATAAATTTTCAACCGTCTTTACGGTGTAGTTTTTAAGAAATCATTATTTAAAATTTTTCAAAAATACATTGCAAACATAGGAAAACGCACGCGATAGCACAAATTAGGATGTTGATTTTGAATATATTCAAAACTTTCACGTGCAACCTATGAAAAAAAACTTACTATTGTAATCTACGATGTATGAAGTATATTCTAGAAAATATTGAAGTAGGTTTACCGTACAATTATTGAGAAATCGCTAATCAAATTATTCCCGCGATTTCTGAATTTGAAAACGAAACATATATTTGTGGTTCAAGCTGTCATAATTTATGTCAAATTATTAAGGTTATGAATTATCATTAGACAAGGGATTATCTGAGTAGATGGCGTAACTATACATTTTCTAAATTTAATTGCAAACAGCATTTTTATTGGATTTATACATTTATTATTAACATTATCCTCTTTCTACCACATACAAAAATTGCATTAATACTCGAAAAAGCTTGTAATTGATTCTTTGTGCAGCAAAATTTTCAGCGTTATGTTCATATTTTCAACGATCTGTTACTAATGTCAATGTGGGGATAAGTTAGGTTAGGTAGATCAGCTAGTAATTGAATCAAGTAAAGATATTAACAAATTTTAATTGTCATTTAGATTATTATTATAAGAGAATATGCAATTTGATAAATTATATTTTCAATAAAAATGATTTTTAATATCGATTTTGCAATGTAATAGTTTATTTGTAAATATTGGACTACATTTGGACTCGGCCAAACTCTATACCGAACCACCTTAAACTTCGATATAATACATTAATTAAACATCAATGAAATAAATTTTATTTTTAAGCTTTCAGCGAAGGTAAAATTAATTTTATTAATCAACTAGTTTTATTGAACTTTAAATTTAATTCCAAAAATGCTGTTTAAAAGTAAAAAATTTCTTAAAACAGATTTACGTTAATTTTTACTTCCGTTTAATGAAATTACTTATACATACATATGTATGTAATTACGGCGGAATTCATTATTGAACTGTCCATTGCGGTCGCTTTGAGGTTTTTCTTTGTCAGCGAAATGGCAGTTTTAATCACGATTATTGTAATTCCTCTCTACTACGATAGGTAGAAATTAAAAATTAATGAAAGTTTAGCTCCAACATTAATTTATATTCTTTATTACTATACTATATCTAGACTTGAAGATAGCATAAATGATTTTATTATAATTTTGTAGGGAGTTTTGTAATTGAAAATGTTTTAACAAAATTACTCATTTTTATGACTCAATTCTCACATAATAAAATTTAAAATTTAAAAATTAATGAAAGTTTATGTTTCGCGTTAGTATTCTTCATTACTATGTAGATTCGAAGATAGCATTAGATGATGTGTCATACCAGAATTAAGGATTACCCAGTTTGCAATTGAAAATTTTGTAACAAAAATAATTTCTTTAACTTGATTTTAACAAAGCAAAATTAAATTTTAATCTGCTTGTAAAAAGTCAAAAGCTTTTTTTTTATCGTATTTATGTTATTGAGTTTAGTTCATTAATTAGTAAGACCTGAAAGCTTGATAATTAAGAGAACAATTATACATTAAAACGCTGTACCGTGATACGCAAAACGTATTATCGAAAATCTGCTGAATCAGACATTTTGAAGCAAGAAATTAGAACAATGCATCTACTGGTGTGTTGTTCTGTTTGAAATTAATTGTCTATCGAGCGACCTACTTATGAAAGATTTTGAATAGAATGGAGGAATATGATAATTTATTATTATATGTGAAAATTGTCATAGGTATATGTTTGCTAGAATTAAAATATTTTGCATACGTAATTCAAGTTCAAGTTTGTTTCATCGAAGAAATATGTTTCAGAAAACGAAGAAGAAACATTTTATCGAAATAAGAAAAATTACGACGTAAGAAAAACTTCCAAAGACCACTCAGATAATTCCTTAAAAATTACTTCGAGTCGAAGGTCAACAATTTTTGCCACAGAAAATTCAAGTGTGGTTTATGCTCAAATTGGTGGAACTGCAACTCTACCTTGTATCATACGAAAATTCAATAATGGTGTGGTAAGTGTAATTGAATTTTATTATAGCCATAATTTACTATGTTTAATTTAAATTTAATTTTGTAGCAAGTATTCAATTAAAACAGCCTGAAAGTTAAATTGTTGGGAAAAGTTTTTATTGCTGTTATTTTATTAAACTCCTGCAGTTTTCATCATTTATTTCATAGAATTACTAAAAAATAATTTATCAAAGCTTTTGTATTGTTCCGACTGCCAAGCTTTCCCAATTTCATTTAATGAAAGAAACTCAAAACTTTTCTTTTGTTGTTATTTTAAGTTATCAGGTTATTTAATAACAAAAAAAAGAAGACAAAATATTATTCATTAGAGGAGATTAAGTTATTTAAAAATTAAACATCAAACTTGATGTTATAACTTTTACTTTATGAAGGTTCGCGTTTAATCTAAACTAAGAATTTATAGTGACACTTCAATATTTAACAATGAATTTTAAATTGAAGGTTTCGTGGATACGGAAGCAAGATTCTCCTGCCCTGCTAACGGTCGGATTGACAACATATAGTGCAGATGAACGTTTCTTTGTGGAGCACGTAAGACATCTTCAAAATTGGGGTCTGTTAATTAAGCACGTGCAAACTTCGGATGCAGGACAATATGAATGTCAGATATCCACTCATCCTCCTACTAGCATCTTCATCGAACTAAAAGTTACAGGTAATTCATTGAATTTAAAATGAGGACTGTTTTAATTTTTGATTAAAAAAGTTAACTTTAAAAAAAACCTAAGACGTATTAAATTATAATTAGATTATACAAAATATTGCTTTAGGTGGAAAGAAATTAGTTTGAAAGAAATTTTAAATTAAAAAAAGTTATAAACAATATTACATGGAGCCAGACAAAAGTATAGAAAAAATATTATGTACACTTACGAATATTAATTCGAAATGTTGAATTTGAAAAGTAACTTTTGTAATTAAAAAAATACCCGTCCAAAGTAACTCGATAAAATGTAATTGCACTTTATTTTGATGCATCTGCTTTCGACAGTTGATGTTTCAATATTGTACAACGAAATAAACTCAATCGAGTTGCCACCCCTTGCACAATAAATCTACCTACCAATTAACTCGATGAAAATATTACAAATAAATTTTACATAAAATTGATAATAATGCATTGATGATATCGTATTATTGGTATAAACGTTGTTATACAGGGTTATCCGTTTTAAATAGAGATATCGATTAATATAAAAAATACAAATTCGGTTTTAAAGTATACTTTTATACAGAACCGGAGCGGCCCGTGTAAGCATTAATTACATCTACTTAGGGTTCTTCACTGTGCACAAAAATGTAAACCCATTGTTTTATTGCAGTTTTTCAAAACAAAACACTCGCTGCAGTCGATGTTAAAAAAATTTATTGCAAACCACAAAATGCATCTGTTCAAACAACATAGCGAGAACTAATATTGTCTCTATCGATGCGGTTTCTATTTATTTTTAATAATCATTTTAATTTTAAACTAATTTAACTACATTCAGTTTAGTGAAGATTGAAAAAGTAAATAAAGAAAATTGTATTAAAATGCTTTGAACTTCTTATTTGGTCAATTCTCATATAACTTGTTCCGATGCTGTACCCACCTATTTTTCTGAAAACTTAATCCCTTTTAAGTTTTATTTTTAGTGTGATGATAAAGTAGTATATTGAATGGTAGTGGGAACTTCAATTATGAAAACCTAAATATATCAATTTTTTTCTAAAATGCAGGTTTTAAATGGCAAATGTCACATAAGTTACCGGTCACCACCTATGATATCCTTACATTGATCAATATTTCAACAAAATGACTGTTGGAAAAAATAATTCTCAGTGTTTAATTAACTAAAAAACAGACTTAAGGATGACAAAAAATTGTTGTAATGCCTTTGGAGTACTAAAAGTCGATTTTATTTTGGGTTTTCATTTGTCCCTTCATGTATTGGTCACATAAGTTACCTTGTAATTCAGGCAATATTGTTGTAAATTGGCTGCACTGTAGTGAAGAAGTGTTCGCGTTTTGTTAATCTGCAAGTTGTATTGTCAGTTCACTATCATTATAATATTTGTATATAATCAAATAAAATATATAATTAAAATCCAAGTGCTATAAACGAGTAAGTGTGTTTATTATAGGTCACTTAAGTTACCGAATTTATTAGTTTTTTGTTGTAATTTAAACGGCTATTAATTTACAGGCATAATCTAACAATATAAGTCATAAGCATTTGCGAAGTTCCCTTAATTACGATTATGTCTATATGGCAGTATTTTTTAAATTTAACGTCCGAATGTCACATCAGTTACCACTCCTGCAGGTAACTTAAGTGACCATTGGTAACTTACGTGACAAAAAGTAATTGTATTGCTCATCTGACGTTTTGTGATGTAATTTTGAATAGGTAAAAACATGGAACCAACTCCAGCCGAGAAACAAAGAAATTTGATAGATTTTAAGCTTGAATTATCTTAATTAAGTCACATAAGTTACTTTTATGTCACTTGGCGTTATTAAATTTGTTTTCATCGAATTCAGTTGTTTCTTTACACTTTATAACTAATCAACTAGGCATCTTGTGGGAATTTGTATTTTAGGTTTTAGATAATAGCGGTTGAATAAAAAAAAATACGTATTTTCATTGTGGGAAGAAATTAAATTCTTTAGTAACGTATGTTTTTTATCAGAAAATAATCTAAAAAATCAAAATTATGTACTGCTGGTTCTAGCCCTAGATCTAATACGACCCATACTTTGATATGACCACAAATTTAACTTATTTGATTAATATAAAATTTTAGAATATTCAATATTCGAAACGCGCAAGTTATATGAGAATTGACCATTTTTCTAGTCGTTTTTCGTTATGTTTAACTCATCTACCGTAAAAGTGTACTTTGACTTAAGAATTCTGCTCACGATCTGACTTAGTTAAGTGTCCTCGAGGCGTCGGGTGTTCTCTGTAGATCAAGTGGCAACTTATGCGGTTTGTATATAGAATTGCCAGACGACAATTATGTGGCATTGCTTGCCGGATAGTTTTGTCATACAACTGGAATAAATTGGGTAATATGTCTTGTTGATATATAAAAATGAACAAAATAATTTATTGTAAATTCATTTAATTTTATGTCTCTTTATTAATAATTCATTGTAACTTTTGTAGTCGATTCAATAAATAAAAAATTAAATTAAAAAAAATATAATGCACGTCGCATAATACAATTTTCTTAGAAGCACTCAAATTTTACTTAAAAAAACTGAATAAAATCAAACATAAAAATCTAATATAAATCACCATACGAATATATGTATAAAGTTAACGATGATAATGAATTTTAATGTTTTTTTAATGTATTTTACAATTTATGTACGATTTATCATTATTTTCAATTTGTAGGTATTGTATTATTTTTCTGTAACAAAATTAAATTAAACATAATGTACGAAGGTCGTTTAATTATTAAGTTTAACGATCCTAGCTCTCCGATCAGTGAAGCGGTAGAGCGATGAAAGTTTTATAGGTTAGTCTCTCATCGATTGTGAAGATATTCTTTGGAGTAGAAATCAAATCGATTGAAGTTTAACTGTTTTGTAACGTTTTACTATGGAACTGCCATTGAAAGTTGCGTCCAAATGAGAACTTCGTGATTTGATTCGTTTCTTGGCTAGAAAAAATAAAACGGCAACGGAAATTCATCAATAATTGTGTAGTGTAACAGTGCACGAACCTTGAAATGGTAGCGCAATGTAATTCGTAAACGGTCCAGATTAGTTGTCAAAGAGCTGATTTATGAAGATCCGTGGTACACAATCGACGAATTAACCCTATGATTACCAAGTAGAAAGGAATGTAGTCGTTTCCAATTCAAACAATTCAATTCAACACAGAAATTCAAAGGCGACTTAACTGATTATTCAAAAAATCGGACGCATTGCACTACCGACTCGGCATTGATAAGTTGATTTTTGCCGCGATAAATGGATTTGGCGATTATGTGGAAAAGTAATAAATTAACAATTAAAATTTCTATATTTTCTTAATTAATAGGAAATCTAACCTAATAATTTCTAAGCGTTATTCGATATAGCCACTATGTCTTTTATATCAAGTCCTCCTCACGTTGTGCTTTACTAATTTATCTTTTGCATTAAGACAAACCAGATAGATGCTCTCGTGGTTCTCCGAATAAAAAACTGGATACAATGCAATGGTTGAGTCAAAAGAATGAAGCAAAATACATATTATATCAACTTAAAACACATCAATCAAACACAAAATTATTATTTTAATTTGTACTTTATGTAATAAATCGTTATTGCATTTTACATCAATATTGGTTGCGGTTGGTTGTGATATTTATATTTAATTGTTAAAGAAGGTTTTATTAGATTTATTTATTTTAGGCTTATTTAGATTTCATAAAGCATAATATTAAATTTAAAAATATTAAATAGTAGTAAGCAATTATTTTTATTATATTATTAAATAAAAGAAAGTAGAAAATTTTAATGACAATGTGTATTTCTACACAAGCTTTTCTTCGCTAAAACTTGTAAATTAAAGTAAATAATAAATCGTAAGTTATTTAGATAAAGAATAATTGAGTTCTAGGTATTTTTAAAAACAAGATTTAAATTCTAAGAATCAATATGAAGTAATTCAAATTCTTGTCTCAAGTATGCAAATCATATTTTTCGAACATCGATATATTATCGTAAATATTCATCACATAAAATTATCACATATTATCTTCGTGCAAGCAAATCTTATCATACTGTTTTCGGTTAAATAAAATATCAATATAACATTGCCTTATAGACAAAGTAGCTTTGATATCTTTAAATATGAACAAACCACGTAATTTTCCTTTGCGATATTTGTCGAATCTCGTCAGGCTTTCCGCCTTTTCCTCTTAAGCAAAATCTCTTCTTAATTATTGTTGTTCAAAATGCTACCTCTACGTATTATGTGTCAAATGAAGTTATCATTAAATTAGCGTCTTTATAGAATTTAAAAATTCTTTTTCTTTAAGGTGACGCCAAAGGCATGGTGTCATTTAAATTTTTTATATTAGGCAGGCAAAGGCGAGCCTTATTTCTGGTCGGTGTATTTGCTGTTCTTTACTGCAAAGATTTGCTGCTTTTGTTTCAGAAAAAAAAACAATAGAATGGTTTTTCAGTTATTTACCTAATATTATTTATGCGATCATATTTTCAAGATAAAATTGTCAAGCTTAAATATCAATTTTGCAGTAGCCCGAAAAGAAATTTGTTTATTAATTCTTGATTAGTAAATATCGATAAACTGTAAATTTTTTCTTTAAATATAATTTTATTTTAAAAGAAAAATTAATTAAAACACAGTGGGAAATCTTGTTGGCGAATGAGATGTGGTTTAAAAGTTCAATTCATTGCTAGGGAATTATATTACGAAGTTGAAGTTTTAGAAAGCATCTCTAATTATCCCGCCTGACCCTAATACGATTTCGTGCGTGTACTGGATTTTCAAAATTAAAAAAATATTATAATAAGTATGTGATTTTGAACAAATCTAAATTAGTAGCAAAATGTATTGTTGGTCACGCTATTGCCATTACTTATTGTTAGTACAATCAAGTTTAATATTAATTGTCGATAGTTAACCTATTTTATGTCTCTTCAGAACAACTTCAATGTACTTTATCGTCATTACACGTTCCATTATTATAGCTGTTTGTTCTTCACTTTTCATTTAACTCTACAAATAATTGTCTTTTCTATTTTTAGTGGTATGAAATTACAGCTAAACGGTTTTCTTGAATTAAACTTGTAAAGTAGACTGACATTTCATCGACTTAGAATGAAAACCATTAATGAGTCGGTTTTCATATAAAACGTAGAAAATCCATTAAAAATTTTTTTAACTTAAAATGCGTTTAGGAATTAATACTGTTATTAATTGTATAATTTACAATCTACAATATTTTAATTGAAGTACCCATGGTAAAAATTGTAGGTGTTCGTTTTCTTAGATTAAATGTTTTAAATTATTAACATGGTAAGCAATAGGAATTCATTTCTTTTGCTATTCACATTAATATACAATAAATTAAGTATTACCAACGGTATTACACAATAAAAATCCCGCTGTCATTTTAGTAAAATGTGGCAAATTATATATATGCCTAATTTGATATCCATCAAGCGAATAGTATTATTTGTTAAAATATATTCTCATACTCTGCTTATCTAACAGATGTAATCTCCCTAAAAGTCATAAGAGTTAACGAAGTAATTTGTTTGAATGAAAAAGATTAGTTTAATGTAAGGGTCAGTTGTGCTATCCCGTGAAGTTAACTTTAAAGAAATCAACTGATTTTTAAAGCAATTGTTTTATAGTAAGGTTGTGAGTTTTGACGTTTGGATGTCTTAGTTGGGAAAGTTGCGCATGAAAATTCATAAAAAAGCTTATAATTGGGCTGGATATAATATAATTTTAAGTGTTATCTTAGCTTTTATTTTTTATTTTATATATTGTTTTTCAAAAAAGTAATTTGTATATTTATAAAATAAATATGTTGTTTATTTCCATCTCCACAAATTGTATTCATACAAATATAGTAGCATTAAGTTTGACGAAAAGATATTACATAATATGCATAATAGACTACGGATTCAGTTTGAAGACCAGTGACTTTTCTGTAGTACTTATGTTCCTCTAATTGGCGTTTTGGCAGATGGCTGGAGTACAGGATTAAGGAACTTACTGATGATGACAGTATTTTACAAAGAACAGTATCAAAAATATAATAATATAAAAAATACAATAAATGCAGCACAGCGTATAAGATTATACGGAATCAAAATATGCCACTCCCCTTAAAGATGATTTGCACTTCCATGAAAAAATCTAAATCTCTGTTATACACAAAAACAGTATTTGCAAGATATTGGCAGAAAGTTCGGGTGCTTGTTTCAAGAAATACCTATCATTTCGACGATTGTGAAATTGTTTGATTGCAAAAAGTTTTTTATGAGTGAAAATAAAGTTTATACGTTATATCGCATTATACGCGTATTATGAATTTTTCATAATTTCAAATATTTTTAATCCAGACCTGTTATATCATAATTATGGCTTTTTTAATTTTTTTCTACGTATTGTATTATTCTTATTTTTTTAAATTTCACAATAAATATATATTACTTACTAAATACATAAAGTATAACCCAAATAAATTTGCCGGTGCGTCATTGTTTAAAATGGTATGAATCAAGCTAGAAATCACTAGTCAAATAAATGCTTTTTAAAGTGCATTTTTATTTTAATATATCGTAGTTTCTCTTTTCGTCACAATTTGAAACAATGTAAATGGCACTGTTAAAGTGTTGCACGTTATAAACAACAATGAAAACCTAACCTAACTGCATAAAATATAGCACTACGTGATTCAAAAATATTATATTAAAAAATTTATAATTTCAGACATACTAATTTTTCATTGCTTTGTATTTATAATGTACAATATTAGTAACGTACGTCTTTTATTGGTTTCGGTTAGCTAGACACACGAATATTTTTGCACTCATTTAAATGAAGATGAACGACGTCCAAAATTATGTTCAGTATGTCATTTCTTAATCAGAATTTCGTGACGTAGCGGCACAGATATTTGAATCGTAGTTTACCACAAATTTACTTAAAATTTTATTTTGGGTTTATTTTCTAAAATTTCCTTATTTTTGAGTTAAAGAGCACAGCATCATTGAAGTCACACTTCCTTATTTTTGAAACTTGCAGTTTCACCAACCACTTTTCTTTAATACCAAGTTTCCTGAATCGTTGAATAGCGTCAGAATAATGATAAAATTGCGGTACGAGACTTTCTGACATCTTGTAAGTTATATTGTAGTTCTTGTGGGTCACGATGTACATAAAATTTTTATTTTGAGTTTTGAAAGTGCTTTTATCAAATATTTAAAAACACAACCATTTCAATTAGAAACAAACTGTAGTAGTAAAATGATGCAGTAAAATTTCCTAGCTGTAAAATACTTGTGCTTTGACAAGTATTTGTACAATTTTGATTTCATGATGAACAAGACATGTTGAAATTATGTATGCAAAAATACGTCTAGTAAATGCCCTCCTTGAATTTTCTGGCAAACTTGCATTCGTTTAAAAAAATTTTTAATTATGGTTTGACGTAATAGTGGCTAGATCTCAATGATATTCAGTCTACTCTCCTCCTTCAAGACTTGGGTGGTTTTGGGTTTATCGACGTAAACTGTGACTTCAAAAAACCCAAGAAAAAGATGTCCAAAAGCGTTAAATTTCACGATCTAAGCGGCGAACGTTTCTTTTGAACGATCTGGAAAAGTTTTACCATTTTATCTACAAAAAAATTGTGGACACAATTTGCGAATCGTGGTAATAAATTTTCAAAATAACGGCTTGACGGTTGAAGCACAGTATTTGTTAAACTGGTGCGTATAACGAATGATTTTATTACAATAATTTTCAATTATTTACTTAAGCAACTTTAACAATCTTAACACATCTAAAATATAAAATTATAGCCGACGCTAGAATGATGGTTATATTTTTTATAATATAAAAAAATTAATTTTTGAGCTGGCTTAAAACCAAGAGCGACATTGTTATATAAAATACTACAAGATGTGTATCTGTATAAAAATGTTTTATCAGGGAGTGGATAAGTGACTACTCGCGAATGTATTTTTATATACTCTTATCAAAAGCACACTTTAAATTGAAAAAAGGAAACACATTTTATTATATTTAAATAAAATATAATTATTTCTTGAAACGTCAATATTTTTTTTAATATTTACTGCTTTTTGTTTTTTCGTTAAAGCAATAAATTGTTTTTGCGTTATTTACTTTGTTTTACTCAAGTAATTTAGTGCCATTAATTGCAAAAGTAGAAGTACCGTTAATTAAATATAATATGTAATATCTATTTACTATTATTTAAGAAATATAGCAGGATCTATTCGGAGTAAAAGTAATTTTTGTGGATTGTTGGACTTGCTATATATTCATCTGTAAGGTCTATAGTTGTATCTTATAAAACAATATACAGGTACTATTCTTTATAAGTTCTTTTGTTTTGGGCAATTTCACTGTAATAAACTTTATAAATTTATGATAGCATCGCTTTCTTGTAATCAGATAGTATTCACAGAGAAAAATTGTTTATTGTAAAATAATTTAAACCCATTTTTCAAAACTAGCTTAAAATATCATCTCAAAGCAAGTGAAATTTGAGCTATCTTGCTGTATTTTGTAGAAAATCAATTCAATTAATTATTTAGTATAAATTATAAAAAAAATTAATTATGTTTTCTTATGAACTCGTCTGCGCATTCATCGTTGTTTTGCTTACATGTACTTAATTAAATTGGTTATATCAAAACAGTTCTCTGGTTATTAAAAATCTTGTTAAACAGCAGGAAACTCAACTGTTGTTTGTTGATTTTAGAAGTATACTGTTGTGTGTATAAACCAATTTTTTTTATAATAAACCAAACAATATTAAATTAATAAAACATAATACGAGTAGTTTGTAGAACGTTGCTACCTCAACCGACCCATGTATAGTTATTCTAAATTAAGCTCCGATATCCAAAGATGTAATTAACGTAACAAAACCTTTTAATATAAGTTTTTGTTTAAATATAATTTTTTACTTACATACATTGTATATTATATTATTAAATTACAATATGCGTGGACAAAAACGCCTTTTTAAAAAATATAAAAAGATTTATTGCACAGGACTTTTGGAGAAATAATTGCGATAATAGCTACCATACAAAAGACCACAGTGGTGGCTTGGTGTGATCGCTAGTTGAAGTTTTGAGCGGAAATTCTTGGTTCAAATCCCATTAAAATCCCAACTCAGCCCTTTGGTGACCATCAAACTGTACATCAACAGAGATGATAATAATAATAATACTACCTACCATACAACACTAAGCAGGAAGCGCCTTACAAAGTTATGCACTTATGTTAAAAAAGCTATGATAAACGATTATTATAATACATAATGTTACTAAATTTGAATATTGTTAATTTATATGTATAAGTATATAGTCCGGGAGCTAGCGACATTTTTCATTGTCACATTTTATAAACCTTGGTTTATCTTTTATTTTATTATGTTCATGAAACTTATCAATAAAATGAACTCCTGCCATCTCGTTGGCGGGGCAGCGATTCACAGCGATCTTCTGATTATGTTTAAAAAAAAAGGTAAATGTTGAAAATTATAAAAGCTGAAACTTTTTCTAATATTTAATAATATTTCAATAGGGTATAAAATGACATCCTGCCACTTCTCCTGTGGAACGGTCTACTCCTGCCATAGCCATATTTATGTGAAAAAAAAATATCAATTGTTACAAATATTAAAAGCTGAAATTTTTTTGTCATTTCTGTAATAATTAAAGCAATTAAAAACACATATCCTACCAGCTATTTGGTGGGACCTTGCTAAGGCAGGAGCAAAGTTGTTGAGCGTGAACATCTAATATATTACACAGGGCGACAGTGATTCTGCGGTCTGGGGTTTATGAGTCGATTTTGGGTAATTATGGTCTCCTGAATTAAAAAAAAATTCAGATTTGTCGAATTGACTCCAGTTTTTGAGATAAAGACAACCCTTTTATATTGAAAATAAAATGAAACAAAAATATTTAATTTATTCAAAGACTACATAGTGGGAACAGTAATTTTGAGGTGTGGGGTTTATGAGTCAATTTTGGGTAATTATGGTCACCTAAATTACAAAAAAAAATTCAGATTTGTCGAATTGACTCCAGTTTTTGAGATAAAGACAACCTCTTTATATTGAAAATAAAATGAAAATTTCTTTTTGAGATGTCCGCGGAGATTCGCTGTCAATGGCTCATTTCTTCATAAAAATTAATAAAAATTTCACAGTATATTCTTCAAATGTCACTTTATTATGTAGTAATTATAGCAATAAATATATATTAATAGTTTCGTCAAAAAAAATTATCGAAATATGCTGATTTTGCTTAAAATTAACTTTACCCCCCCCCTTAACATGAGAACTAGAGTCAATTTGAACAAAATAACTATGTGACGAGTACATTATTACATTAGTGTATCCAAATTCACTGCAAAACCCAAGACCGCAGAAAAAAGCTTTTGTTTTGTTGCCCTGTGTTATTTGTAATTTCTCCTGTGATAGGTAGATGTTCTGAATCCAGCATTTCATATAATACATACAATTATATGCAATATTTGTTATACTCAAAGTATTAAGTAGGGGAGCTGTAGCAGGTATGAGATGGCTCCACTTACATTTTTCCATATTGCGATGCCAATTTTCTGGCTTTGACAACATATTTTCATGTTGGAAGCTAGTTTTTTTTAAGACACCGGAGTCAATAGTCACAATTTTTGTATGTGATCCAAACATCGAGTAAAAATTTCATGAAAAAAGTTTTATTTGATTTTTTTGTAATTGCTGTTATTACTAGTTATTCAACGAAAAAATGAGATTACAGTGCATAGAAATTCATCATTTTCCTTATATTTTACGATGAAGTAGTCGATTGGACTGATTTATGTTCACACATAAATTTTTCTGTGTTTTCTAAAAATGGCGTCATGTTCCGGATGTGAGACAGCCGAGAGTACCAGTTATGAGACTGTTGCCAATTCCATCAAATTCATCGAATATAATTTTTGAAGTGTGCAAATATGCGTGCCAGCTTCTTTACGTTCAAACATTGCGAATTGGATATGAGCCGAAGATGAAGACGAAAAATATGATGTATAAATTGTAGAAAAAAAGTGTCATTTTCTTTCGTAATTTTGGTCACTGAAGGCCTTCATGATGATTAAACATTGATATTTTCCTTATTCGTGGCTGTTTTATTTCATATTTCCCCATATTTAGCAGATTTTACCGGGTGTCTCATAGCTGGTGTCAAATTTTTTTTCGATCAAAAATCAACTCATCACGGAAATGCTCATAACTTTTTTTGGTTTGACGGAATCAATATATTTTCTACAGCAAAAAGTTGCGTATGATCATTAGCTTTCGAATGGTATGTAAGATATTCGGTATATTTGGTTTCTATAAAAAGTTTTGGCTTGAAAACAAAACCCGTCTCATACCTGGTATATCTCCCTTATAATTTGTTATACCGGGTGCTCAATGAGTTAGCCGAACATATTAAATTTACATGTAAAAACTTATATATGCAAATTCCTGCTTTCCTAATTATTTTAGAAAAAAAATGAAAGATACAAAAATAATACAGAAATATAAACTACAAGTGAAACTATAAGTTTTCTACTTAAAAAGTCAAAAATTGCTTTTGAAATTGTTAAAATTTTCATTTATCAGGCTGGTCATGTACGTTTCCACGGTAATTGTTTTTTTTTATAAGTAATAATAACAATTGCACGTTGCTACTAGTTTTACACTTTACTAAATATTCCATTTTGCATATAATCCGCTATTTATACTGATAATGATAATAAATAATAATTAATATTGTCAGTTTGCATACTTAGTGCTGTGATACTTTACAAAACCTTGTGCGTTGAAACAAACGATTTTGTTTCAAGTGATATTACCTTACTATTTCCTAGCTCCTGCCGAAGCCAGGTCCCATCATATAGCTGGCAGGATACGTTTTTTTAATTGCTTTAATTATTACAGAAATGACAAAAAAATTTCAGCTTTTAATATTTCTAACAATTGATATTTTATTTTCACATAAATATGGCTATGGCAGGAGTAGACCGTTCCACAGCAGAAGTGGCAGGATGTCATTTTATACCCTATTGAAATATTATTAAATATTAGAAAAAGTTTCAGCTTTTATAATTTTCAACATTTATCTTTTTTTTTGAACATAATCAGAAGACCGCTGTCGATCGCTGCCCCATTGGTGCCTCGGCAGGAGTCGATTTCAGGTTTCTGTAGCTCTAATATGACACAAATAAACTAAAATTAATCTTTATAAAATCTGACAAAATTTTGTGTCGCTAGCTCCCGGACTAATAGGAATATCACAAAAATATGTTTTAAATGTATCATAAGCGTGTATTATTTAAATTCAAATATATTAATACCAACATCAATTATTGATAAATTCATATTTTACTTTTTGATAATATTCACAAACATCACAAAACGGACCGTTAGATATTTATTACTCATTAGTCAATAGATGCCTAGACTGCATTAGAAAAAATTCAAAAGATATCTATTTTAAAGCTCTTAAACATAATTAATATATTCGACAATAATCGATAACTCTTGTCGATTACTATTATGCTGGATAAATTGTATGAATTGCTAGTGGATATCTAGTATACGTAGATTATGTATTCGTATACACCCTTGTCTAGAATAGTGAGGCACTTTTTGAAATCACGCTATTATGAAATCTATTAAATATTTTCTGAAAACAACCATGGCACAGATTTTATATTAAAAAACCGATTGATTTTTTCAGAACATTTTTAACAGTTCATAATAACGAAATTTTCAAAGCTGCCTAACTATTCTGGCTTATTCTGTATATTCAAGTTATTTTTTTTTGGATGATCACAATTTTCAGCCCCTAAAAATATTTCATATTCATAGGCATATTCCCCAATCCGGTTTAAACATTTAAATGTTGAATGATTTTGTTCAGTATTTGATAGAGGATGAGGATTTTAAGATTTATATTTGTAACAAATAAGAACTTATTTTTATACCCTTGGCAATATTTTTCAAGCACTTTCAGTGTAATTCAGCTTATTAACTTTTACATGTTAAAATTGAATGAATGAATGAATGAAATGTTTTATAATAATATTTATTTATTGATTACATAATTCAAAAATAGACAGTTTAATATATTATATCAAAAAGCTCTGCATGTATTGAAATTGCTTAGCATTAAATGAAATTGATTTAGCATTTATTCTATGTCAATAAATCAAAGAAATATTCAAATAAGAAAATATGCGAAGAAGTATTTTTATTAACAAATAAATAACTTTGTTCGTTGTAATTTAAAAATTAAATGATTAGAATCAATATTGAATAGAATGTTTTATACAATTATTATTTTAAAATGTTTTGTTAATGCTTTGAAGTTTCGCAACCTATATAATTATTAAATTAAAATCGAAACTCAAAGATGAAATTAATAATCTATACAATAATTAATAAAATCTGGAACCAAACCAAAAAGAGCTCAGATAACGTATAGTTTATTACCATAACAGAAAATTAAGAATCTTTAAGCCAATGTACTAAGTGGTTGCTTGCTGAAGCGTGTTGCTTCTATGACCTACCAAAACACAACTACTACTAACTCCCATCAAGTATATTACAATGCAACATTATAATAATTTAAAACACACGAATTACACACAAGTTGTAAAAGGTACAAAGTGTATAATAATATCCAATAAAATTTTTGTACAAATTCCATACTTGATAGATTGTATGCAATTCGGCGTTTGCATAAATTTTATTTTTATATTTTTTATTAAGAGGTTACACAAGTTACATGGGTTTGAAAAACTGGAAAATTTATATTGGGTTTGAACAGGATGTCTTGGTGTTTGAAGCTCCAGCAGGTTCTTTGATATATGGAGCTGGAATCAACAATTCTATGTAAACATAACTGAAAGCTTTAATCGCGTTTTTCTCAAAACTCCAATTTTAAAGTCGGTTGACATGGTATCTCAAAAATTAATAAACCAATCTTGTTCAAATTTTGTACACTTCTTCAAGATTTTGTACAACTATTTTTCAGAACTAATTTTACAAGGCAATACGTGGTACACATTGTGCCAAAAATAGTACCTTTTGAATTAAAATTTTTTTTTATTTTCCTTCGTTAAAGCATGCGCTATATAAATCTAAAAGAAAAATTTTCTTTTTTAATTTCTGATGAATCTATCATGAGTTATTCTGACAACGGCAAGGGAACTTTATTCTGAGGGGTCGCAGGAAATGAGGTCCCAATGGCTAAACTATCAAAACTTTTAAATGAAAAAGTCACAAAATATTTGTCAAATGTTTATCTTTGAAAGGTTAAAAAGTTTTGAATAAAGTACTTTATTTATTTATGATATTAGCAAAAAATTGGAGAAAATATGCTTTTTTTTTACTTCCAAACCTACATATGTAACCCATTTATACAAATTTAACTTTTATAAAATATATGGTATACCTACATAATAATATTATATGTTTGAATGTGTCATTTTACAATTTATAAGAGATACATACATACAGTCTTCACGCTAGTTAAAATAATATGTTAAAATTTTGCTTTAAATTTGAAAATTGCGAAATTTGTCGACCAATAACTTTAAATTAAAATGAAATTAAGCTGATTTCTGAAAGCTGATAAAAAATTTAATTTTATAAATAAAATTATTGTTATATTGTATATTTTACATAAATTGTAAATTTTACATATTACATATATTTTTTACAAGCTTTTAAACATTTATTTAAAATAATATAAATAATATAAAAAAAAAAAAATAAAATAAAAAAAAATAAATACCAGCACAAATTTTGCAATTAGAAATTGGTTTTCTTTATCCATTCCAATCAGTCCAAAAAACCTTGACGTGAGTAGTTAGGAATCGTATGTGTTAATCTGCCAAACCGTTTCACTCCTACTTTTATTACTTTATTTTTGTTAAAAGTATGTTATCTGAATATTGCTTCCGAAATGTCTTCTCCATTGGTAACGTCTTCTATTGCTTTTACGATAAAGGTCTTTCTTACAAACAATCGTGGTATATTAACATCTATAAAAAAAGTAAATGTTTTGCAAAAGTAAATATGAATATTCTGCTACTGGTCGGGTAAAATGACATACTAAATCATTTTGCCCTTGTAGCACAGAACCAAAGAGAAATAATAATTAATTTTTTTCCAAAAAGAAAGAAGGAAACTTTACTACAAATAATTCTAAAATTACTAACATATTAGACCGTTGTATCCAACGTTTTATTTTCTCTAAACATTTTACTATCAAAATTTTTACGCGCGAAAATCAGACAAATGGGGCTTGCACCTTATTTTGACTGGCAAACACCAAGTAAACGTAGTAGCGAGATTGGAAAAGTGCATAATGATTGACGTCATATAAGTCTTTGTATCTCACGGTGCTCTTTAGTTAATATACGATCAATTGTTATTTTTTTAACAATTAACAGCTTTTATGAATTTTTAACTCTGAAAGTTTTGATAGAATTAAAAAAATTGTTTTTGGAATGGATTATATCTAAGCTATATAACCCCAAAAGTTTTGATAGAATTGTTAAAAATTATTTCTGGAATGTATTATAATAACCTATAAAAATATGGAGGTAGCATAGCTATATTTTTAACGGTTGATCCTTAGGGAATGAAATGATATCCAATCAACTTTCATTTTGTCACTGAAGTATATAAAAGTAGTAATACTCGAACAATAACTTTATAGTAAAACCATTCAATCTTTTTCATTAAATTTACTCCAAGACATTTTATTATGTAACAATTTGACAGTTAAAAAATTCGATGCTTGAATAATACATCATTCACAATAAATACATAGAATTCACCGAAATAAATAAAGTTTATATTTATTGATGTAGTTTGGCGATTAACTTTATTATTTTTCAATAAACTAGTAAATTTAAAAATAATATATTAATTGGTTATTTTTAACAAAATTATAGAGGCTGTGGCAGAAATTCTAGGATCGCCCGATGTACACCTAAGAGTCGGTTCCCTTCTTCGTTTAGTGTGTACTTTAAGAGATTCGACGGAGCCACCGTCGTACGTCTTTTGGTATCACGATCAACGGATGATTAATTATGATGTGGGAATTACAGTATTACCAGATACCTCTTCTAGCGTTTTATTACTTCAAGAAGCTGATCAACGCCACAGCGGAAACTATACATGCAGTCCATCAAATGCTGTACCAGCATCCATCAACGTTCATGTGCTCAATGCTACCGAGGGTAAGATGATAAATAATTTATAAATAAAATAATAAAATAGTGTTAATTCTAGAAGAAATACCAGCGGCAATGCTTGATACAAACAGTGGCAATGCTTCCAATTTAGTTATTCAATTATTTATTACAATTCTTTGTATAAATTTATTTATTGTTCCAACCGTAGAAAGATGAAATTGTTAATAGAAAATGTAAATATTGTAAATACACATTTATTCTTCGATTTCAATAATATGGTATTAAATTAATACAATAATTATCTTATTGACGTGTAATTAACTAGTTCTCAAATAAAGTAAGTCATAATATTATAATTATATTAATGTCATTATTGCTTACAAAATAAAATATATTATTTTTTATTTATTTGTGTTCTGAATTTTTTGTTAATCGTAAAAAAATTCACAAAGTTGTTTAAATCTTTAAATTTAAACCTTCGCCTTAGCATCTTGGTTATAAATCTTCAAATTTAATTGGTAAAGTTTTAGATACCTCACAGTCCTAATACATATGCAGAACTGTATCAGAGTATTAGGATAATAATGTGATTTTAATCAAAGAACTTTTAGAACTTAATATATCTGGAAAGTGTTCCGTATTAATTATTATCAAACGGAAAGTATGTAAATATTTATGTACCTACTAGTTTAATTTTCGAGTTTATTATGATTTTCAGTAACTTTAAGGATAATAATGTTATTGGCACCTGCTTGGGTACCAATAATATCGAACTAAATAAATAATACCAAATTTATATAAACAGTAAGCAATGTTGAAACGCTTAACACATTGTGAAATATTGTTTGGCGAGATAATCACAGATTTATACAATTGCGAAAATCTACTAGTATTGTCCAACAAACAATAAAACGTTTAGTTTTCCCGGCTTGGGCAACTATTAGGGCACAATGGTGAGCTAATGTGAGGAGGCGGAATCTTACTGTCAGATTTCAACTTGGCGGTGACATCCATGACTACCCTTGTTATTTATGTCTAAAGGGCGTTTAGGGAAGCAGCCTTATAAAAGCTCAACATAGGGTGACTTTTATGTTATTTAAATCATTTAAACATTATCAGAATGGGGGTTGTGCAATACTTACACTTGAATAATATATTATACTTACTTATAGTAAATTTTTCGCAATTTATAAAACAGATATTTCTATTTTAAAATTTGCTGTTTCATTCTCCAAAAT
The DNA here is from genome assembly GCA_958510845.1 of Cantharis nigra. Taxonomy (NCBI): domain Eukaryota; kingdom Metazoa; phylum Arthropoda; class Insecta; order Coleoptera; family Cantharidae; genus Cantharis; species Cantharis nigra. The sequence continues at coordinate 36,029,442 of OY294028.1, read as the reverse complement.
TATCCAAACGGTTAACTGAAAACTTCTTTCCCTATTTTAAAGACAACATTTTTTTTGCATCGCCTAATTAAAATTTCAGAGTGTATGCGTATACTTACCACTAATTGCTACAAGAGCATTAATCAATATTAGCAAATATTTGCTTTGCAACTTGTTTAGGAATCTACGACATGACAAACGCTTTGAAAAGGTAAACAGGAGAAGAACCATAATTGCATATTATGGCTAAAAATAATAACAAAAAAGTTACAAACTGGAAATTTAATTTGCATTGGTTTAGAATAACAGTACCTGTTCATTACTATTTGTGTTTTTTTTACATCTTTAGTTTTCATTAATTCAGGGAAATATTACACGAATAATGATATTTAGCTTGAAAAGATGTGTACCAATTATAAAATTTAGCAAGCCGTACTTTAGATTCACAATAATTTGTGTTTTGGAGTGAAACAGAATGCGATTTGTTTTAGCCGTTGCATTGTTTATTCTGATTTACTGGTTTTCCAATTATTTTGTATCTCTTAAGAAGTACTTAATTTCTTTCATTAAAATTTTCCTAAAATACAATTTTGTATTTATTTTATAATTTTGATGTAGTAGTACTGATTAATACGTAAATTAAAAAGATAAGCATGTACCACATCATAACTAATTTTACGAACACTGTAACTCAATCATAAATATAATATGCCTATATAATCCTATGCTATAATCCATAGAAAGGCAAAGGACATTATTATTAATAAGCTCACGATACTTACTATAGTGAATAACATAAATAAATTATATCAAAATTAATTTTCGGTAAAAACGTTTACTTGCCCTGATTTTTGTTTTACTTGTCTACTACAATAAAGTGCTCTTGGCTAGGAGTATACTAAAAGTCATCAGAAAAACCTGACAAGAAGTTTAAATTTATAACATTTAACGAAATTATAATGAAAGTATGTATGAGTATGATACAATTATTAAACTTGTATATTTCTTTAAATTGCAATTACAATATTGTCCTTGGAAAATTACAATGGATTAATTACTAAGCAACGAGGTGAATACTGCATTGTGACCGACGAAGTAGTCTCTAGAGTATGCTTAAAAAGCTTAATTAGATAAAATTTAAACTACTTGTTACAAATTTAAGTATTCAAATTTTTTCATTGAAAACTATTAGAATTTGCATGATGTTACAACTAATTATTATATAAAATATTAAAATCTCAATATAAATAGGTCATACTCGTACTAATAAATTTTTATAGATAGCAGTCTACCAAAAATCGGTTTCCTATGCAGCCATGGCATACCTATGGGCCTGTAAAAAGAATATTTTTATGGTCATTCGTGTCTCGATATTTAGCGTGCTTCTAAGATTTACAGCGTTTGTGATGGTTTGGTGGTGCTACCCCTCACGAAAGAGTATTACAGTTAAATTTACGTAAAACGTATGTTTACATACTCTTCAGTCTACAAACCAATTAAATACTGATGAGGTAGTAAAATCATTTAATAATAACAAGTTCAGCGACAAGTCTTTGATTTTCCAACAAAATTCGGTACAAAGCAAAAACAACACACCATCGGTGGCTTGAAAATAATTTACTGATTAATAATCAATAAGATAGAAGCATCGATACCGATGAAACTCATGCGTGCCGCGATAAATTATTCGCCACAACGTTTGATAAAATTTGATAAGTTAAAAGTAGGAACATTTGAGTGAATATAATTTTAATTAGTTGTTTACGATAATATTGTTAATAAGATCTAAGTAAGAAATAAAGAGTTGTTTAATTTTCAATTTAGATACAGCGTCATTAACATGTAATAGAGCTTAGGTCCCTAATATATAGGTGTAGGAGCGGGTAACGACAAAGCGGGGTGCGTCTTTAAAGGTAATGCGGTCAACTTCGCCAAGACCAACCTCGAAGTAGGGCAGTATTACGCCGGATACTCGACAGAAAAGAACTTTAAGATGTGTTGTTCTCGATGAACATTATTTTATCTTTTCTTGTATAATTTGTTAATATTAAACGACTAAATCAATAGCCTAGTTTCAATCCACAATCTCAATCCTAGAATTTGCGGGGTTGGTCCGGGATTGAGGTAGCTATTTGTTCGGGATTGAGGTAGTTTAAGTTTAAGTTAGTGTAATATTAAATACGGCGTCAAGATGGATAAAATGATAAGTGACTTCAATGGGATGGAATTGAAGGAGATCTTACGACGTAAGGGGTTAAACACGACATGGCTCAAAGCGGAGCTATTTAACCGCCTGATGACGAATGATCCGACGGGAACTTGGATTGAGCTCAACACGATGAAGAAGAAAACCACGATGGTAACGACGACGGCGATGTAGACGACGACGGGCCAGGTGAAGTGGAAAATGTGAGGACGACGCCGATTACGGTGGCATACGATGTGCGAGAAATGAAATTATTAAAACGCGAGAAAGAATTTGCCGAACCTGAATTAGTGTTAATGCAACGTGAATTGAACGAGTTGCGTGCGAGAACGCAAAACGAAGCACAAGAAGCGGAAACGACCAGCGGGAAAGCAAACATATAGGTGCAATAGCCGAAGTTTTATGTTATTTTGAAGGTACCGGGGAAAACTACGAAACTTGGGAGAAGCAAGTACGGCTATTGAGAAGAACGTATAACTTAAATGAAGGGTTAACAAAAATTTTAATTGGTACAAAAATGCGAGGTAAGGCACAAGAATGGTTCAATTCGAGATCAGAATACCTGGAGATGCCAATCGAAGATTTGTTCTGCGAGATGCGTGCAATGTTCAACCACCGACCGAGCAAATTAAAACAAAAACTGAAGTTCGAATTGAGGACGTGGATAAAGGATGAGACATTTAGCGAATATCTACACGATAAGAAGATTCTCGCGAACCATTTAGCTATCGATGAAGATGAATTGGTAAGTTACGTAATCGATGGTATTCCAGACGCAGTATTACGTGATCAAGCGAGAATGCAGCGCTATAGAACAACGGAAATGCTACTGGAAGCATTCGAAGAAATATCTTTAAATCGGAGAAGAGTACGAAATATTGATAAAAGAGTTGAATATAAAACTAGTGTAAATTATCGCAACGAGGACAATAGAAAATCCGTACATATGAAAAAATGTTTTAATTGTGATGCGACGGGTCATTTAAGTGCAGCATGCCCCACAAAGGCACTGGGTGCGAAATGTTACGAGTGCGGAATATCAGGATATATAGCGGCAAAGTGCGACAAAAGGACCGCTATTACGACAAAAAATAATTATGCCATTTCCTGTGACGAAAGAAATGTTGAATATTCTAAGTGCGGCGGGAAAGAATATGTCAAAAACATTAATATTAACGGTCATCGGGTAAGAACACTTGTGGACACGGGAAGTGATCTGACGTTAATTAGGGCGGATACACATGTGGAAATCGGTGCTCCAGTGCTGACAAAAGACCAAGTTATGTTTAAGGGAATCGGGTCGCCAGAAATAATGACAATTGGGCGGTGTCAAATGGATGCAATAATCGACGGTCAGGTCTACAATGTCACTATGCATGTAGTTCCTAACGATATTCTGAAGCACCACATGCTGTTAGGTACAGATTTTCTCGATACAGTAGATATTCGTATCATAGCGGGGAAGATCAGCATCGAGAGGCTGTCGGCAAACCCAAATGAACGAAGAACCGAACTGGATGCTATAGTTAACGTGGAAGTCACACATAGAGTGAACGAAGTAAAGGTTATACCGACTTACAAATACGGGGTGAATAAGTGTGACGTGGGCGTATCTACTACCCTAAAAACGAGGTACCAGCTCAAGCCGAAAGGAAAGTAGTCAACCGACAAGTAAATTTATGGCCACGTGAAAAAAGTGTTGTGCCTTCGAAAAGTGAATTCGCAAGTCCGGTGATTATCGATAAGCAGGTACAAGGTTTGGTTGGACTCACGGGGTACTTTAGGAAGGGTATAAGAAATTATCCTCTGATCGTGCGACCGTTAACGAACGTGTTAGAAAATGATGTAGACTTTAAGTTTGGCGAACAAAAGCACCATGCATTTTTAAAAGAACCATGTGTACGTGTCGCGAGATGGGCATTGTTCCTTGAGGAAATGTGTTTAATTGTACGGGATTCAACGCAAGCGGGAAGTAAAAGGGGTTGTAATGTTCGGCGAACGGAATCACGAAGTTACGAAGAAGGTGATTTGGTGGCAATTAAACGAACGGAGTTCCGACCGGGGTTAAAGTTTGCTTCGAAATATTTAGGACCTTATCAAATCGACAAACCGTTGAGAAACGATCTCGAAGATTTTTATAGTGACGTTGAAAGGGACAATGGCAGGTTTCAGGGCAAACGTAATATGTCAGGAGAGGCCGAGTTGTAGGAGCGGGTTACGACAAAGCGGGGTGCGTCTTTAAAGGTAATGCGGTCAACTTCGCCAAGACCAACCCCGAAGTAGGGTAGTATTACGCCGGATACTCGACAGAAAGGAACTTGAAGATATGTTGTTCTCGATGTACATTATTTTATCTTTTCTTGTATAATTTGTTAATATTAAACGACTAAATCAATAGCCTAGTTTCAATCCACAATCTCAATCCTACATAGGTATACTTTTTGTGTAAATAATTAACATAATCCATATCAACTAAGTTGGAAAATAATTAAAATTTTAATATTGTTAATACAAAAAATATTGAATGTAGAGAAGCTTGTAAAAATTGTAGTGTAGTCTATAGTCGGTAATATTCAAATTTGCCGCTTTAATATTCTAAAAGAATAGTAGATTATTCTCATGCGTCAGTTTGTTTCGTGGTAGTAATGTAGGGATAATGCAGGTTTTGCTGAGATTTTACTGTAAAAACAAACTAATTCGTGCACCAAGAGTAATCCTATAACAACTATAATGTATTTCACGGTCATGAACAAACTTGGTATCAAGATTGATATCAGATAGGTATATTAATAATAATATCATATATTATTTTCAACAGGTTTATATATAATATTAAAAAAGATTCTACTATACGAAGTTATTCTTTTTAATTAACAATATCGTTTTACAACAAACATTCTCGAGTGAGACTAGAATTTCAATTCATTGCTCAGAAAGTCTCCGTTCTCACCTTATGGATATTATATAATCCTTCCACCTCTTTCCTTCCACCACCTTCCTTTCTCCTACTTCCTTCCTTTTAATATATAAAACACTAGCACGCTGCTGCTCCTGCTGCTGCTACAGCGTGTAGCAGTCAAAAATACAACACTCTTATTGGTTGACTTTTTGGACTGGCTAGCTGCCCGGCCGGCGAAAACAACAATAATAGACATGTTTCAAGCTAGTTAGATCTCATAGTATCATATATATGCTGCTTCTAAAACCACAACTAATACACGTCATGAGCATTGACGACGTCCCATTAGACCAGAGTTGTCGAAAATGCGATTATAAAGGGAGACATAACTATTATCGCAACACACACCACTGTATAACGATTGCGATTTTTATATGGTCTATCTATAACCAAAACCAATACACGTCAAGAGCATTGGCGACGTCAGATTAGACCTCCTGTGTCAAAAATGCAATTATAAAGTGTACAAGTGGTGTGAAACATACACTGTATGTTACAATGCAGTGTAGTGTGTTGCAATCGCATGGTGATTAAAATTTTGACAACGTTGGTCTAATGCGACGTCGTCAATGCTCATGACGTGTATTGGTTTTAGTTTTAGTTAGATTTTTGAAAATATTGATTTGATTGTTTATCTTATATAGCATTTTATTGCTGAAATAAACTAGATTATCCGATAATAATTCGAATTTGTCCAAATTAAATTCAGATCAATAATAATTCGCACAATGTTTTAGAGGTAACGAACTCCGTTTAGTACCTATAATATCAAAATAAATATAAACATATGGATTGAGCTACGGAGGCACTTTCCGGTGGAGGTCGTGGAGACTTGTCATTATGACAATACAGAGAGTGTTGAGGATTGATATTTGCCCAGAACCCTTACCGGTTAATGTAGGGCAGTCCATAACCTTAACAATAGATTTTTTAATGAACCATTACTTAACCAACAACTATTAAAATTAAAATCGTTAAATTTTGATTGAATTTTCTCAGGAAAAATTTTAGTTTTAACGTTCTATATGCACATCTTTGTGATTTATTATAATTATTATACGAGTCCATCAATGTTTTTGCAATATAATATAATTAAAAAGTTGTTACATTGTAATCTACCTATAAAGTTTTTGATGACAGAGTTACAAGGGTAAATTAATAAACTAATGCACCATTAAATAACTCTTTCATCCACCTGTACCACTTGAACGATTATCGTAACTAAAGTAATGAAATTTAATTTATCATAAAATAAGGTAGGCGACTTTTCTCTTTTATTGTGTTCATAAATAAACAATAAATTTTTTTATAAGGTACTTTTTGCTTATTTGAAAAATATAAAACAGAAATAAACTAGTCAATAGTCATACTAGTTATTTATAGTATAAGTGCGTAAAGACGTAAAGAGAGATGTTGGTGGTATTATACACGACTACATAATTTAAGCAGTACTTTAGGTTAAAACTTCTCAAAAATTATGAAACGTATAAAAAATAAAGAATAACAACGCAGCAGTTATTAATAGAATTTAAAGAACCGGAGAAAAACACAACAATAATAGTCACAATAGTTCAGAGGAGCATTTATATAAAACTTAAAAGTTTAAAAAGTATAGCAGATTTTAACTTCTTCTTCTTCTTAAGGTGCCGTGCCTTCAATGGGCGTTAGCGATCAAACTTGGCTAAAGCCAAGATGACATACTAGGGAATTTAATTAATGGGAAAGTTTCAGTTGCTTTCCCCACAGCCTACAGATCCATCTTGGACTTTAGATCACAGCAGTGTATTCGACGCGACCAGGATTTGAACCGCGGTTACCCGCATCTCAGTCGGTCGGTGTAGGCTTTACGCCATACTGCTGATTCAGATTTTAACACAAATATAAATAATTACAGAAAAACATCAGAATAAATACTTACTAGAAGCTTTACCACGATAGCTATCGTTTTTCTTCCTGGCTATATAAAATAGTAATAATTTAAGAGGAAGAACAACGAGAAGACTTGTCAAAATCTTAACAACAATTATTACTACAATTTGAATATTGCTAAATAAATACTAACAAGCTCCACTTACTTTTAATCTACATTACCTTATATAATACGTAGTTTCAATTTGTACGAGAGAGGTATTAAAGACTTTATTGAAAAAAAAAACAACAAAGCAAATTAATAATTAAAATTTAAAATTTTCAATCAATTAATTTACTATAATAATAATTGTAATAATCATATTAATATTTAGAAATCCAATAAAATAATAAAAACTTTTAAACACGTTTCTCGATTTACAAATCTAAAATACAATTCGCTCTACTGCAGATTACAGTCACTTCTTTAATTCATTTGTTGACAATTATTGCTCTAATAATATGTAATATAGTCTCCTAACGAACCACATGTAAGTAACTTATGTAATTTATTATTAATTTAATCTCTTCTGTACACAACCTCAACTTTCTAAATTATTATAGTTTTACCCACTTTTCCCCAAACTATAGATCATCCCAGAAACAAAAACGTAAGCCAGGTAGCACTCAATTTGTTTAAAAAAAATATTTATTTTACTTCTCCTCTGTGCCGTCTCCGACGGCGAGCAAAAGTTATAGGATAGTACCTCGGGATACCATTCAAGATAACTGAAAACACAAACTAACAGGCTACTTTATTCATACTCTTTCGATATTAAAAAAGTTTGCGTGTTATCTTTAAATTTTAGAATATAAAACAATATACATACATACTACATATTAAATGTTTATGATTAAATCAGAATAAAATATAAAATTTCACTGGAAGAGAAACAGTTTGCAATAAGATTACACATCTTTGTTACTCCTTGTTGAAGAAGAAGAAAATCCAGCTCGATTGCTTTACAGCATCGATAAAAAATTGGGAAATTGTAGTGTAACTTCTTGGATTCAAAATCATGCCCTTTTAAAATGATAAATTGATAATTTATCCTTACACAGTTTACTATTCGATCATATGCAATCTTCTTCTTCTTATGGTACACCGTAAAAAATTTTTATGTAAATTTACATAGAAAATCATTGGCAACTTTGTGACCTATGATAATCTATGTAAATATACATGAGTATGTAATTTTACATACTCAAGTAATAGAGTACATATAGGACTTGTAAAAATACTAGTAGGATGTAAATTTACATATCCTCACTGTAAAAAATTTTTATGTTAAATTACATAGAAAATCATTGGCAACTTTGTGACCTATGATAATCTATATAAAATTACATAAGGGTGTAATTTTACATAATGCTTCATGTAATCTATAAAACTCTTTATTAAAAATTTATTGTACAAATTTATATTCGAAAATAAATAATAGTATAATAATACTCAATATTATAATATATTATTATTATATAAAGTATGTAACACCTTAAAGAAGTGGTAAGGTCACTGCTGCAATTTTTTCTCTATCTGTGTAAATGGAGTAGTTATGTTAATGAATTTTGGAATCCTGAAAAGTATGTAAATATTAGATATAAATAACTACCTAGCATTTGCTTATTAGTACTAATATGTATGGGGCTGCAAGTATGTATTTCTCTGTTTTCAATCTACAAATAATTTTTATTAATTAGAAGTTAGTGAAATTATCAATATTTTCTTACCTATATAGATTTCAGAATAAAAATTAATAGCACCCAACACCTAACTTATAAAATTATAAATGCAGCATAGGTTAGCAGCTATCGCGTATACTTAACGGACGCTGATGGTGTCAAAGGAAACATTAGGAATGTCTGAATTTTATGCTTAATTGCAAGATAATTCACATAGTGGGCATGTTAATATTTATCAAAACACATAACAAACATGTAATTATACAGACACCATTGTGCTTTCACTATTTTTTTTGTAAATTTACAGAACAGAAATTAATTTTACATTATCTAAACCAGTAAATTTACATTGTGCTATTATTTTTACACAAATTTTGTAATTTTACACGAACGTTACTGTAATTATTTATTTACATAGTTTTTCAACGTAAATTTTACAATAAAAATCATTGTAATTTTCCATAAATTTTTAACAGTGTACCGTATCCGCTAACAAACGTTGGCTTTCATGTTGGCTACCATAATTTGCAATATTCTACCAGAATGAAAATGTCCTGTCTTTTTATTATCTTGATAGTAGTCGATCAGTTTTATCACTAAAAATTAAAAAATTAAAAATTTAAAACAGAAAAGATGTTATATAATATATAAATTGTCAACTAATTTAACTTGACATAAATTAAAATATCACCAAATCAAATGTGATAAAATAACAAGTTGTCCAATGTTGAAAAAAATTGAACTGAAAAAAATGTTCATCATATTGATGAAAATTTTATAATTTTGCGCTGATGAATTCATTGTATGAACAAACTTCATGAATACATTGATGTTTTCATCAATACTATGAATTTTTCATCAATATGATGAATTTTACTTATCGGCACAAAAATGATGAATTTTTGATGTATGTACTTTTTTTTCAGTGTAGTGGTGTAATCCTAGAACGTCTTTCGATTTTTAC